>KN881666.1:0-610923 GCA_000934395.1 Fistulina hepatica ATCC 64428 | reverse complement strand
GACTGTAGGTGGAGACGTACCCAAAAAGCTAAAATTTAGCGTTTTCCCGGCCATAGACTTCCTGTGCGCCTCACCGTGACCTTTGGACGTGGCTGGGCTTTGGGAGGTGGTTTGTGAATGCGCGGCGCGCTCAGAGAAGGCAGTGTGGGCAGATTACGGGGCATCGCAGACTGGGCGGCATTGGATGCTGATCTCGCCATTGCAGCTACGGGCTCATCAGTGTGCGACAATGGGACAAAAACTTTTCACTGCTCACCGCATTACTTCGGGTGCCTGAAAAATGAAGGCAATGAATGAATGGTTATGTACATACCTGAGCATGCTGCCGACTAGCATCCGCCTTTGTTTCAGCATTAAACAATGAGTCTACATTTTCGGTTGCAAGTAAGTACATTGGCGCGGAAATACATATGTTCTGTAGCGTTTTTGGAGGTGTACCAATGCCAATCAAGAAAAGATGAGAACGGGGACTAAAGGAGAAGAAATTGAAGCAGGAAGACACATAAAACATATCAACACAGAAATATGAATACGCACAAACACAACGACCGCACAGGCACAGATAAAAGTAGAAATGGGTATTTACTCACTCTCCTCATCACTGGAGATGACAATTACCGCGTTGTTGACAAACTTCTCGAACCAGCCGATTTTGTCGTTGACGAGATCGGCGCCCATGCATAGCAACAAATTAGTGGTGTGGTGGCGCGGTTCATCCTTCAGGAGCTGCTGGACAAGGCTGTTCCAATGTACAAGTTGAGTTGAAGCAATGATGGAAAGGATCTGGGCGGAATAGCGTTCCAAGCCGAACTCGTACAGGAAGTCGTGCGTGCGGAATCCCATGGCTTTGGAAAGATCAGACCTGTGGATGTAAGGGAGATCGGCGACAGCCATAGGGATCTGACCATCTCTGCAAGGATAATAGCTCCTGGCCAGATCAAGGTACGAGCGAAACTTTGTTGCCCAGCGATCGGCACGCACACGAAATCGCTCAGACGTCTCACGCTCAGACTCGAGTGTTGCCTTCACATTCTCGTAGGTCCTATGCAATTTTATCCCCTCCTTGATGACCGTGTTGTATTGTTCGCGCGAGACAAAGTCTGGGGTGCGCGCAACCCACGCCCTCATCATATCCTCGATGCGCTCGGCCTGCTCAGCCTTCGACCCATCACTGGCAGTAATGAACTCTCCAATGAGCCCATTGACGTGGTCCACGAGCTTCTCCTTCGACTCAAACTCGTGAGGGTCGAAGATGGTACTGAGGTCAGCATTGTGTTCTACGACGAGAGAATCTCGGAAGGCGATCGCGTCCTTAAGCTCCTGGTTCTCCCGGCGTACACGGTCCAGTTGGGACGAAAGTGTGTCGATATACGTCAGATCCAGTTCTTGCGGCGGTTCGCCACGGAGAGGGGCAGGGTACGTCCTCATCGAAGGACGATATGTCCACCTCCACGCACCAGCGCTGGTGATGGGGATCAAATAGAGGTTTGAGCGCTGGCGGCTGAGGGGCAAGTAGTTGCATGGCGCCTTGCGTGCTTGCACTACAGACCAGCCGGGCCTATTGACCATGTTCTTCCGCCCCTCCAAGAGACTCTTAGCCACCATAGGGCCAAATATTTGACTGACCATGTCGACAGAGGCGCGGACAGCGAGATGTTCATCGTGAGACGCCTCTTCGACGAAGCGCGAGGTGAGGGACGTTGCCGTATGGAGCGGTGCAGAGCCGTCTCCATCAGACCAGAATGCGCGGTCGCCGCGCACCTTGCACACAAACGCCATTCCATTGCTGGCACGCTCCCACAGCGTAACCTGTTCGATATGTTATTAGTTTCTGATGAAAAAGATGACAATATTCCTCACCAAGTCCTGGATAGCAAACTCAATAGTACGCAAGTACTCCTCACGATAGATTTGAGTATCCGTCCGCTGCTCCTCTGCGTCTGTGGGAAGCGAATAGAGCGAGATGGACTCCGGATAAAAAAAATCTTTGTCGAGAAGGTGGTTGCCAGTGTCCGTGATGCCGTGCGCGATCCAAGCCAGATAAGCAGCGGTAAAACGACCGGGATTGGCATGTTCAGAGCCCTCCAAGCCTTCCTGAAAGCGGCGGCGAACAAAATGGAGGGACTCGGGCGAAAATTTCATTTGGTTGAGGTCCTCCCACGTTGGGACATGAGCGGAGTCGGTACAGACACCAGAAGGAACATAGAGAGCTGCTTCAGGGCGTGTGATGAACGACATGTTCGAGGTCGGTGCTTGTAGTCGGCTAGGTAATTTGCAAAAAGGGCGCGTTGGCTGGCGCGTGGCGGGTTGAACTAGGTTGAACGGCCAAATGTGGATTGCGGTCACGGCCAAATGCGGATTGAGGTCACGTCCAAATGTAGACGGTGGTCACGGTCATGTGCCTCGCACATGACCGTCAACCGTATGTTCAACCAGACGGTCTTCCACTTCAATTTACATCTGCTCTGTGCGCTGGCTTCGAAAACTCATTACAAGTAAGTATTTTATTTTTGCTATCAATTCTCCCAAAGCAAATGCGAAAGGACTCGAGCCCGGGACCTACGCAGGCCGCGATGGGAGAATTGACGGCGCTGCGACTCTGCACTGTTTGACTGCTGCTGATTCGAGACACCTAGTTCAGTATAGCCATTCGGCCTCCAATGTGGTTCAAGACCGTATGTGTTAGACCGTCGAGCTGTGGCCACTACTCACTGCATTTCAGACGCGTTCGGGCCGTTCCTTCAGCAGTTGGTCCGGGCCTCAGGTGCAAGTCGACAGCAACATCGACAACCTCTATACGCTGGCTCTAACGTCGTACGAGGACACATTTGGGGTTTCGACTCGACCCTCTTCCCCCCTGACTTCTCCTCCCTCTTCTCGTTCGCCGTCGCCTGTTTCGAATTCAGCTACAGTCGACGCAGACTTCTGGTTGTCGGCGCCGGCCACTCAACCACCAACGCTCTCGCGCAAGCAAAAAGGGAAGGCCCTTTTGAAAGCCAAACGAAAACGGAAGCGCGAAGCTGATCGTGCTTCGGGGCCCAGCGAACCGCGTTCGAAAACCCGCGCAAAGTATGTTCACAATAGTGAGCCCGTGTTTGTTCCATATCAGACGGCCGATGCTCCTGTGAGCGCCAAAGCATACATTGGCCTACAGCCTCCCCCGATTGAGGAACGCGAGCATACTCTTGAGGAATTAGTAGGCCCGACATCCAGTTATGGCTTTCGCCTGTACGAATGGGATGGCTGTACGTCGACGCCTATCATCGACTCAGCCCAGCGAGTCGTTGGAGTCTTGGCAGGCCGGCCTGACGACGAAAATTGGGACGCCGTGCATGCAAGTGCTACTGAAGCACTTGAGAATGCTCGGACACAGGTCCGGTGGTCACGCAACGAGAATCGCCGTGGGGACTTCAAAGTTCTCAATGCTGGCATTTCATACAGCGGTGGACAGACGGTGAGTTGTAGTGTATAGCTCTAAACCATTTATTGCTTATCTCGACCAGCATCCGAAGAACATCAAGCATGACAACGCCACTCGTGCAATCCTGGATTCGCTCAATGAACATATGGCAATCATACGACTTGCATGTTTTGCGGCTTCCGTTTTCGCCACATGGGCCCCTCGTCTCTATGCCTACTACAGCAGCTGCTTGGAATCTCTCCTCGCACACGATTCAGTCCTCATTCGTAACTTTATTGGTTCGGTCTGGGCGGTGGTCGCGTACAACTTTGGACCCCGCACGGTAACATGGCGACATCGCGACTTCCACAACATTCCTTTCGGCTGGTGTTGTATAACGGCATTAGGGAGTTTTGACTATCGACGAGGTGGGCATCTTGTGCTGTGGGACTTTGGCCTGGTGATTCAGTTTCCGCCTGGTTCCACGGTGCTTATACCCTCTGCAATCGTCGCTCACTCGAATACCAGCATTGCGCGTGGTGAGCGTCGTTACTCCATCACCCAGTTCTCGGCCGGCGGTCTGTTTAGATGGGTGGATCATGGCTTCCAGACCGAGAAATATTTCTTTGAATCATTGAACGAAGATGAGTTGCGTGCTGAGAAGGAGAGGCAGTCGCAGCGTTGGACTCAGGGGCTATCACAATTTTCGACTTTAGATGAGCTCGCAGATTTGTAAATATTGCATTGGTATTATCAGTAGATGAATACAAGTCATTTTCCATTTCATTTATGTGCGGAACCAGGGTGAGGTATTGTGAGGTCGGTGTATGGGCATGGTCAAGACCTGGTTCATGATCCACTTTGACTTAAGGACGGATCCACTTTGACTTAAGGGATTCACAATTTGGTTTGTCTATTACTCTTGCGCACCACGACAACTTGCCATAATTTTTGGTACGTGCACTCTATCATATGTATACTTCAACCCCATATATTTTTTTTTTGCCTACCAGGTGAGGAAGTGCTCGAACTCGAAATGCCGTAGCGAAGTTCCGAGTGGCGAAGTTGTTACCAGTGCCTACTTCGACTCATCGGAATGTATGATTCTGTCTTGTTCTTGACCATCATCTCACCTAAGCCTTCGACCGTTTCTTTGCAGCGTCACTATTCTATCTCTGGTGGCTTTCTCGTCTAATGCCGCGAACCAACATCTTTGGTCCCCCCCCAAAGCCCAAGAAACCACCTCGGCCTGCTGCCGATGAAGATTCAGATCCAGAGGGTGCTGCTGAGCTCGCGCAATTGAAGGCAGAGACTCGACGAATCGAACATCGCCGGACCTGCAAGAAATACTATTTCGAGTAAGTTCATATACCGCTCTCTTGATTATATTGATAGTGAATTTGTCCGCCCCAAACAAGACATCATGACGAAGTATTGGACCGGGCTGCCGAGCGTCGGGCAAGGTGTGCAATACCGCTTCATACAATGGTCGAATTCGGCTAACTCTGAATGCTACTCGATCATACGCAGAAAAAAAGAAGAGATCAAGAGCATCTACTTCGAGGAGGAGCGTGAGCAGGTGAAGGAGGCTATGCGCGCTCGTCAGCGCGAGTGGCAAGCTAACTGGAGGAAACGCAACCGCCGCAAATTGGCTGAGAAGGCCCGTGCTCGGCGTCGAGGGTGGGTGTATTCTACTTATCTTATTGTGTGTTCGCTGTATTTACTCAGAGTCTTAGGTATTGACTGATATGCCCTGCATTCGCATGCCGCCAAAAGACCAAATCGATGATTTACACATGTAGCAGTCGTCCAGCTGTCAACGTTCTCTCTTGGTTTGTAGCTGCTATATACGTGGCTTGTATATGCCTTCTACAAAAGTATCGAAATCGATGTCTGACTTCACGTGATATACTGTTTAGAGGCGTTTCGGTTGAACGTTTCGGTTGAACTTTCCCTCGTCCACTCGTCTACTGGTATTTACCTTCTGTGCTACCATCTTCTCACAATATGCCAGTACCAGCCAGTAACAAAAGATTCAAGCCTTCGGGCAGTGTCCCACCCCGCAGAAGGAAGCTGCAGAGTATAGTCGTGACAGGGACAATGAGTAGTCGGCGCGTAACGCGTGTCCCGCTCACCAAAACACCTTTCGAGATTGCCCGCGCAAAGAAGGCACAAGATGCAATCCTTTCTAGTAAGTACTAGTACTCGAATTTTATTGATAATGGAATCCTTACATTTTGTAGATTTACCATCTACTGCACGGTACGAATACCTCGAGGCCAATATGCCGGAAGTCTTGGACGCTTCGCGTGTTTCCAATGACGATTGGGAAGATGAAAACGATGTGATGCCAGCTGCGTTCGACAAGCCAGCACCGGGTGAAGAGGCAGATTCTTTCAGCCATGCCGGGGCTGAGGGAATATTCCACAATATGGTGCGGTCAATTTTGGGGCCGTGCGTTTTTCTTATATATCGACGAAGTATGAGATTATTGATATGGTCTGTGTTTGGCATTCAGAAAACAGGCAGCAGACCGACGCACACGTCGCGATCGGGTGCAAAACCAGATTAAATCTTGGCGACGGCAATTACCTGCGTTAAAGCGCACCTACCTTGCTTGGAAGGCGCATGGACCACCTGCGGGCAGTGAAGAAACATCATGGTCTGTTACTGTTCACAGCTTTCGCGGTACGTGGGTTTTATGTCCAGTTGACACAAATCTGAATTAGATTGTAGGAATCCGGGAAGAGACCTTTCGAGCCGTTGAAGGCTCTCATAGTCTCAATGAAACGATGGCATATAACGGCGTTATTGGTGCAACTCCGGAGTCTCCCCAAGTAGCATTCACTTTCCATTTCCTGGAATCGTATCGCCAATTGCACCGCACTTGTCCTAGACTCAGCATCGAGGCGATGGCACGGGCCATCCAGAATCTACATGCAGTCAGTTGGTACTTCTCTTTCTTTTCATCCTACTAATACAGGTACAGGTTCCACGTAAGGCATATCTAGCACGTCAACTATCCAGTGCATACGATATCTATCTAGAAATTTTATGCAGTGTCGATTCGGACATTAAATCGCGACTACATCGCAGCGACCCCAAAGTGCAAGCATGGCTGCTTTGTGCACCGTGTATGTATCGCCTGCAGGATGACATCGAGCTTCGTCCTTCGATGCTCATGGCGTGTGACGGTAATAACTCACTCAAGTTGATTGATTCACATTTTCGTGTCGGCGAGACACGTAAAGACGATAGGAAATTGCGAGGCTTCCATTTTCTGGAGCCAGACGACGTGGACCGATTCAAAGATGATGTTGCCCGCGGCCAAGCCATGCACCAAAAAAAATCGCTAGCAAGTGCGTGTAAATGTTGTTCATCTACACCTCGTGACATGCCACCACCGTCCTCATCCCACGCTGCACCGTCTTCATCCCACGCCGCACCGTCCTCTTCCCAAACTCTGCCGTCCTCTTCCCACGCCCTGCCATCTTCGTTTCACACCGCGCCGTCCTCGTCTCACGCTCCGTCATCAGCTCACGCTGAGCCGTCCTCGTCTCACGCCACGCCGTCCCCGTCTCACGCCGCGCCGTCCTCGTCTCATGCTGCACCGTCCCCGTCTCACACCGCGCTGTCCTCGTCTCACGCTCTGCCGTCCCCATCTCACGCTGCGCCGTCCTCGTCTCACGCCCTGCCGTCCTCGCTTCACGCCCTGCCGTCCTTGTCTCACGTCACACCGGCCCCGTCTCATGTCACACCGTCTACGTCTCATGCCACGCCGTCTTCATCTCAGGCTATGTGGTCCTCATGCCGTTCCCCGCCGCCCTCGTCTCAAGCCGCACGGACATCGTCTCAAGCCACACAGTCATCGCCACAGGCCACACGATCATCATCTCAGGCCACGCTATCTTCGTTTCACATTGTACCATCCTCATCTTACGCCGTGCCGTCCTCATCCCTGTCTTCTCTCCAAGCCGTGCCGCCTTCATCTCAGGCCGCGCCGTCTTCATCTCAGGCCGCGCCATCAAGTTCGTCTCAGGCCGCGCCGTCGTTGTCCTACGCTGCGCCATCCTCGTCCCATGCTATACCGTCCTTATCTTCTTCAACCCGTGTTGCTCCATTCTCGTCCTCAACCCATGCCACATCGACCTCGACCTCGACTAATGGCACGTCATCCACATGTGCTCAGTCATCGTCAAACATCACCCCAGGACCTACACCAGCAGATGGGTACAAATGTCAGTGTAGTGCCGCCACAGCTACAGTCGCAAACCATCCTAATGATGACGTTGCATGGCTTAACGCTGAAGAATTAGATGAGAACATGAAGGTGCAGATGGATGCCTGTGTTGAACGCTGGAAGGCGGCCGGCCCTGAGGCGAAGAAGAAGATGGTAGAACTTTTCGCAGTATCGGGTATTTTTATCGCCGTTTGTCGTCATGGGCATGTTCTTGTTATGTGCGACATGATCCGAAGCGGTGAATTGTACGTCCAACGTGATTCTTTTTGAAAAAAAGAACGTGCTGACTTTCAAAAACAGAATGAAATATCCCATTGCAATCACAAATTATTTAATCGACACGTATGGAAATAATATAGGCCTAGGATACGATATAATGTGTGCTTTCATGAAGACGCTGTCACGCAGCAGTATTGCCGACAAAGTCAGAAGCAGCCGCCTAGTTGGAGTTGTTCCAGCATTCCACGGACACGCACATAGCCGATCATGCCAGGTACACTGGCATCCTATGTATGTCGACGGAACGGGGCTTGAAGACTTTGAAGAGAATGAGCGCTTTTTTGGTGGCTCAAACGAACTTGCGACAGGAACACGAACCTGTACTGCATTCCATAGGCGACAGCAAATCGAAGAATACATTAATTTCCATGACGAGGACAAGTATGCGACGTGCGGCAACTTTCTTTATGGAAACTATCGTCAGGCATTGGCAACTATCCATCAGAACACTCAACAACTTGGAGTTCTCGAGGCTCGTCTAGGGACGACTGCTACGGACTATGAGACCTATCTCAAAGACGAACGTGAGTATCTGCGAAGCTTGTTGAAGGAGCCAGAGGAAGTTGCGCAACGGTTCGAGTATCTGGAGGCACTGCAAAAATTCAATGTGGCGCTGTAAGTAGTCGATAGCTTTATAAACATTTGGCTAACAAGACATTGTAGAGCTGATTCTGCCGCTGCGCGGGAGGCTCACACGCAGCTCGATGTCGCATATGAGCGTGGGATGCCGCTTGAGGAAGGAGTCGACCCAGCGATAATCAAGGCCCGATACACTCGGAGCGCCAGCAAAGTCGTTTTGTTAGATGAGGAGGTCACGCGTATTGAAGACGTGCTGGGGATACATACTCGATGGACTCCGACAAACCCTGAATACATGAAATGTGCTCGAGAACTCAAAGAACGGAAGTTTCGGCGGGCGCTCGATGACCTCGAAAGGCTTGTAGTTCAGCGACTGCTAGAGTTGACGAAATTAAACATGAGTAGCGTGGGTATGTACACATATGGATTCTGCACCTTTTGCCTCGTCTTGAATTATTTCACAGGGTATAAGCAGCGGGAAAAGATTAGGAAGGCACTGCAAGCCCGTTCGGAGGCGATACGCAAGGCTCTTGAACGCTACAACAGCGCTGCCAAGGCGCTAACACCCCCACGAGAGCCTTTGACATGGGCTGCAGTGATTGAACTGGTCCAACTGGGAGAGTTCACACTGCTTCGCGATTCTCGGCAAGATATTCGTGCTGCCAAATGGACTCAACCACTGAATCGCGAAGCAGCGCGATTGTACTTCGAGATCAAACGGGCGCGAGAGGAAATCATCCGTTGTAATGTCGAAATACGTCGACAAATTACATTTATGGTTGACAACTTTAACGATCACTTACTCGCTATCAGTGACGCTAGGACAGATGACCCCAATCTCGCGGTCGAG
Organism: Fistulina hepatica ATCC 64428; assembly: GCA_000934395.1. NCBI lineage: Eukaryota > Fungi > Basidiomycota > Agaricomycetes > Agaricales > Fistulinaceae > Fistulina > Fistulina hepatica. The sequence goes on along the minus strand of KN881666.1, from coordinate 601,575 downwards.
TTGCAACGGCGACTAGATTATCAGCTCCGAATTGACAAGGAGATCACCTGGAGGTTCGCCGAAATTTCGCAGATGCATGGATTCACTGGTTCCCTCCTCCCAGGGACCAGGATAGGGCGCGAGCCTTTCAAGTCGACTGATCAGTTGCCGCCATGGGCTATGGATATTCTAGGCATGGTGCTCGAATATGGTGAAGTATCTATCACATTGCAGGGGATGAAGACACAACTAATATACCTACAGAGAACGACGAACAAGCACTGGGTGATCCACCCAATGTCCATCATGTTCAGCTTGGTGCTGAGGTGAATGGGCTAGCGCCAGCCATCACATCAACCACAGGCCATAGACTCGACGACGCTGCGATGTTGAGCCAAGACGATGACGAAGTCCACCAGGGTGAACAAATTGCTGCCCAGATCCATACCCTTCAGGCTGAGTTGAATCAAATTCAATCCACACAAACGGCACCGAAGGCTGGTAGTACAAATGCGGAATTCGATGGTGACAGGCCGGAGCACGCACGCAATTTCCATCCTTCTGAAAAGATTGATTCACTGCGTTCTGTTGCACCCGTTGGCGAGTCTTCAGCCCCGCATACTCCATTGCAGTCAGCCTCAAGTTCTTCGCATGGCTCGCATATTCCACGGTTATCACTGCGTGTTCGTCAAGTTTCTGTTTCCCAGACTGCTCAGAAAAAACGAAAGCGGCGGGGCGATGGTCTATTGAATGCCGACGAAAGCTCGGAGGACAAACCTTCTGATGATGAGGTGCATGATCGTGACACGGGTACTGTGGAAAATCAAAGCGCACAACTTATGCAAATATTAGCTTTGGATGCATGACATATCTTCACCTATATGTATTGTTCGAGAGTAAATGCAAAGCTTCTGTACATAATAATTTTTATGTGATTTTTTGAGCTACTATTTGTGGAGAAGACGGCCGACGCTGTCGACGACGACGACGACGATGCCACCGATGGACGACGCCGGTGATGCGGCAAAGGGGAACGTCGACGGTGACCGTGACACCTGTCAACGGGGACATGATGCCCGACTGACATTGGGGTCACATGATTTTTTTGTGATTTTTTGTGATTTTTTTGAGGTACTTTTGGTGGAGAACGCGCCCGACGGCGTCGACGACGACGACGACATCGCCGACGATGTCATGGACGACGTCGGTGATGCGGCAAAGGGGAACGTCAGCGATGGCCGTGACAGCTGTCAGCCGGGATGTGATGCCCGAATGACGTTGAGGTCGAGGTCGAAGTCGAACCCACCACGTGAGAAGGTCCTATATCTGGCGGGGATCCGGGGGATATAGAGGAGAGGTATTGAGGTTCAAAGAGGAGGATGCCGGACCGTTCCTACTGGACGGAGGCACGTGCAGGAGACCACGTCTATTTAGGGTCGAAGGGTGGGAAATGCAGGTGAAGATCTGAGAGCGAATGTCGGCTGTCGCGGATAAAACCTTACTACGTTGGTACGTTGGACTCAGCTGGTACACGGAGTCCCACGCCTACTTAGGGCCAATACGTGCAAAACCCGGATCCTTCAAAGGAGTTTTCCCAACTTCTTTCCGCTGACCGGATACCCAATGTTGCAAAGGGAAATATGGATGCATAGCTATTGGATAGGTACTAGCGAATACAACATAACAAACAGTTGTCAGAAGAGACCACTCCCATCGCTAATGGGAACTGAGATGACCCGCCTTCCAACGACCGAAGAGCATCTCTCCTAACCCCAATCCAACAATGATAGATACGATAAAACCGGCATTAAAAGTCCTACGGCAGTTATGCTCAGCGGAACAGAACAAGTAGAGTACAGCGCGGGGCAAGACTCACATGACAGCTAACATGAGGGTAAAATTCACCAAGGACTGAAACGCTTGCATGAGACCACGCGGGCCATCCTTAGATAAGGCAAACGGCGGGATGACCCGCTTCGGGCAAGGCGATGGGGGAGCCGGGGACGGACTCGAGAGGGACACCGACTCCACACCATCACCGTCTTGTGGAGGTAACGGTCGGTGCTCCTTCACTTGAGAACTAGCAGATGACGGAATGTGCGTCGATGAACTGGAGATTATCTGCATTTGCGATATCGCTCTATTCTACGTCAATACCCAACACAGAGGAAACAGACCGTGCACATACCCCGACCATCGTCGTTCCAATACTAATCTCATGGCCCAAACCCATCGATCGAAGATGGCAAATAACATCAGTCCAATGCAAGCGCCCGCCATAGCACCAGCCGAAGACGGCGTCCAGGACTTGAAGAGGAGATAATCGCCTGGTGTGAAATGAAGGTATGGAACCATGTCCATAGTCGTCGACGAATCAGAGGAACTCGAGCTCATGTCCATCTTCGATAGATCAAAAATTCCTGCGAAAAACTCTCGAGGACGAGGGGATATGTCCTTCAGCTCGCACTACGGCTATACAGGATGAGGCAAACGAAGAGACGGAAGGGGATCACGGATGACTAATCACGTCCTAAAAAGGCAGCGCTCGGCATTTGCCGGTTGCCGCAGCGCTATGAATGAATGAATGAAAGTGACGGACAGCTTACACCTGGCACCAATGACAAGTGAAAGGAAGACGACGGTCGCAGAGTCAGCACCCTAGATCATGACCCGGAACTTCCAGCGTCTTCGAGTGGGGAAACCAGGTCGAGTGCAGAAGAGTCGAGGTCCGAGAGTTACATCCTTGAAGGGATATGAAATGCTAGCCTTTGCACCGCTCGCACACATCTTCTTTCCGGAGAGAGAGCAAGAGCAGAAGGAACAGCATCGAGAGTCTAGGCCACCGGGATTGATTGGACACAGAACACAGAGCAGGAGATTGAGGATGGCACGAATGTCTGGTATCCAACGTGGAGATTATGAGTGTAAGACCGACTGGATGAAGGACCAAACGGCCAGAACACAAAGGACAGGCGTCATACTAAGTTTGAGATAGAAGAAAATGCAGACAGAAGAACAAGGAGCGGACAAGACGAAGCAAGGGAAGCGGTCACCAGGAGGATGAGGCATTTCTTGCAAGAGGCATTTGTGCGATCGGCAAGTTGCGGCTGACAAATCGCCATGTGGTGGCATCTGTCATCACTACTCATACAAATCGGCTGATCGGAATCAAACGATGACAGCACCGCGGAAGTCAGGCGTCGTACGCGGCTTGTTGGCTTGTTCAGTTCTGCAATTCGCCAACTCTCCAAGCTGCTTCTCACGAACACAATGCTTAAGCGGCGGCGCATGTCTCTTCCCCCATGCTCTGCATACTCAGGAATTCCGCTATTACCTCGCGACGACACACCGCAGTCGCAACCGCAAGAGACTGATCGTGACAACAAACGACGGCGAATCGCTCCGCCATCACTCGATGGACTGCTCAGGCAGCAGGTGGGCCAATACCATGCGCATTTTGAAGGGGAGGATGATGGAGAGGAGCCGTGGGTTGAGGTGGATGAGGAGACCGATTGTGCCAGCGAGTTCCCCCGGACAGCGTACATTTCGACGAATGGCTTCTTGAACGAGTTGCATATCCTGAATCGGCATCGAGTCTTGTTTGCCGTACCTCATTCCAATACAACATCTCCTGCATTTCAACCAACCGGTTTCGTCAAAGACGAGCCAACGTTATCGTGTGTCCCGCCGAGCTTACGCGTCGCCGCCCCCCAACTCGTTACCCAATCGCATGACAAAATCACGAATGCCAGCGTTGAAGAAATGCAGGTTGCGCAACGATATGAACAAACTAACAGGTATGCGCCATGATGTGGTGGGATTATATGTGTCCTGATTGCAATAGGCTACTGGGGACCTTGGTTTTATCCCGTCGTAGAGATCTACAATCAAATCTCTATTAGTACTATCTGTGAGTTGCGCTTCATTTGGTAGGATCAACTCGATGACTTTACTAATTAGGTCTTGCTCCAGTTTTCTGCATTTCCTATGAACATCATAACGGCTCTCCTGACTGCACTTGCCATTGAATGTCTGACCACTTGCACCCGTTTCTAAACACCCTCGCCTCACCACTTCTGATTTCTACGTCGGTAGCGCATTTTCGGATTACTTTTGTTGTTGGTTATTATGTTTCTGTGTTCTACTCATCGCATGCATCGCAATAAATCCTACGACATATTATCCAGCGGAAGGTCTACATCTGTTTTGAGAGCATCTGACAACTCTTTGTTGAGCAGTTCACCAAGACTACGGTGATCCCGTGCGTATCGCCAGGACCTCGTTACCTCGTCGAAGTCATAGCGCTTCGGGCCACTACAAAGAGGAATGATAAGTTGGAGTAAAGCATCGCGGTCTTGAAACAAGAGCTATGTACACACCTGAAGGGCGACGACAACCAGATTTGCTTGTTGGGAGGCTGTTTGTTGATCACATACGTCCCAGTGTCTCCCAACGAGAGGGTGAGGACGCCGCTCTGACAACCAGAAAAGACTTTGAGAGATGTGATTTTATGAGCGATGAGAACCAACATACGGAGTATTCCACTTCATATTTGTAGTTGCCGACTTGGTCCAACAAGCCCTCTAGGGATTCTTCCAGCGTCTCCATCGTCCGGTCCGACAGCTCGTGATACATCTCCTCTGACAGGGGACTGGACAAACGACGCTCAGCACGGTGGGTTTACACATGAAGGACCAAGGAGACGCACCTGACTTTCAGTTGAGGCGGCGGAGTGCTATAGAGGCGTACTCGTGGCCGGTGAGACGTCGGCACGGCTGGAATGGTACTTGCAGAACGGACAAACACTCGAGACCCTCGCAGAGCGCATAGGCAAAGCCGGGATAGATGTGGTCGCAGCATAAGTGCACATCGTGAATCTGATCGCGCACTCATAGCGCCATAGCCTCCGCGGAATCTGTCGCCATACATCACTGTACATCCTTGCTCAGCGCCACAGCTTGGTCATCGACGTGTTTCCCGGCTTTCTACGACCCTCGAGAACGCACTGGTCGTCGTCAATCGGATCTAAGATTTCATTCATCTCGTTGCTCTTAAATCTGCATCCCGTATCGTGTGCAACGACGCCGTCTGATTCCCCCGGTCCTAATATCTCTGTAGGCGGAGGAACCTCAGAGCCCTACGCTAAAGCCAAGAACTTGTCTTGTACTTGCACCCAACTGTTGCTCCGCGATGTTTCGAGTAGCTCTTAGTCGCACTGTGCGCCCGGCAGTCGCCTTTCACCACGCCTCGGGCTTTGCGCGGCATCATGTCCTCGCTAGCCGACTTAATCATCCTACTACCGTGATCAAAACTACAAGTACTCGCTGGAATTCTTCAAGTGCGCCTGCGGAGATACCACCCGCTCCTGTCGTATCCTACACCGACATCCTAACCTGGACAGAGAATCCAAAAGCGGTAAGATCCAGCGGCTCTTCCTTCTCGTGAATGTTATTTATTCAAACGTTCTCAGGATGTGCATCTTATAGACGTTCGGGAGCCCGATGAATACAAAGAGGGACACATTCCAACAGCCGCGAACCTGCCGCTCAGCGTTCTGCCGGACGCGCTAGGATGGTCAGAGGAGGACTTCAAAGCCAAATTTGGCTTTGACATGCCTCCGAAAGATCAAAACGTCGTATTTTATTGCAGAAGCGGCGTGAGGAGTACGCACGCCAGCGAGGCTGCTCAAAAGGGTGGCTGGATGAAGTAAGTACACGCTGCCGGTGGCCTACGCGCTTACGTCCTAATTTGCTTACGATCGCGCAGGATTCACAATTACAAGGGTTCGTGGTTGGATTGGCAAAACCAGGGTGCTACTCGCAACACGTAGGACGACACAATTGTCAAAATAGCCCAACCCTCCAATTATAAGACGTCCGGCGCCTAGCATTTACATTCGCCAGGCTTGCACTGGCACCTACACCCAAATTAGAAGTTCCTCGAATTGTGATGCTTAGAGAGATACTCTACTCATCTCCACAAGTGCAGTTCGCGTTGCCACAATTGGCCTGGGATTTAGGGATTTCTGAGATCTGAGCGATTTCATATTGACCGTGAACAAATAATTAGTCCAAGAAACGTGAGCGTACAGCAATCATGTTGATCTTGGATAAAGAGAAAGCAGAGGAACGTGAAGCGAGGTATGCATGTGAATCTTATCAATCATTGATGTCATCGGCTAAATAAGTATAAATAAGTACAAACAATGTTTATAAGGACCCTCGCAGTCACCCTTCATAGACAGGGCAAAAATACTCGAAATGCTAAAAATGAGGTGTGGCAGTAGGTAAGTAACTTTCGAACAATACTACTTTTATAATTTATTGCAATTGAAGTGATATGTGAATGTCGTCGGCATTGAACAAGGTGTTCAGTGCTGCGTGACAGCGCTATGGCCTTGTTATTTCAGAGCTCTTCAGGAAAGGTGTTGTTGTTTTCTGATAAATGTGTATTTTACATGCTCAGGGGGCTCACAACATTTGTTTGCTGCATATTACTGTATGTGGAAGATTCACATCAATCAAAACAACACAAAGTGCAAATATACATGTATATTGTACTGTACATTAGTCTTGCCCTTACTACATACAGTTGCCACACCCACGCTCACTGCCACCGCCCACACATCGGAGTGAGCTAACCGATGGGTCACCCGTCGTTTATAAAGAGAACGAACGACATGCGCAACGTTTACAGGTGCCGGTCTACGAAGCGCGACAAAAAAGCTTTTGCAGACCCATAAAAAGAGAGCCAAGCAGTATCTTAACTCGACATTTGAAAATTGAGTCTCAAGACCACTATTATCAGGTGGACGACGACAGACATTTGAAGCAACAATATGACAGTCTAGAGCAGAGACGATCGGATTTTTCGCACGCTTGAAGAGACATGCTCGGGACAAGTCGGCTATAGCGCCGGTGTGATCCAGAAGGCAGGCTCCAACTTGCGTCTTCACGATATATGAAACGACCTTTCTGATCGAATGAAACAAGCCAGTAAGAGCGTTTCAAGGACAGTGACGGGTCCAATTGTCAGACCAGTGGCGCAAAGACAGCGAGAGTCGCACAGGAGTCGCACATGATCTGCACTCCAATTTCACTCCGAGAAGTGCAGTGCCTTGCTCGGGGAAAAATGATGTGCATCCATGTGAACAGCCGATACGTAAAGAGCGACATGCGACGACCGCGACCCACGAGGGAACAGAGCAACGAAGGGATGCTCCGCCGAACAATGGCGATAAGGCAATGCCCAATGAGTGGCGTTCAATGGGCCGGGAACTTGCGTGGATGAAGGGGGATAGGATGGATGAAGGGGGGATGCGGAGGAAAACGTATAGCCAATGTAGTGAGGGTGGGAGCGGCGTGAACGAAGCAGAGCGCACGCGAGACAATGATAAATAAATGTCGAACTCTTCGTGTCGCAAGAGCAGAGGAGGGATAACGACGATGCCTAGGTGGGTATTAGAAGGTTGTACAATTTATAGTAGCAATGGATAAACCTTGGGCGGCGAGGACAAGCAATAACGTTGAAAGAACGTCCTTCAGCTCGTGGAACAGTCCACGTGATAAGATCACACCAGAGGCGAGCCAAGCAAAGTCAGGATAGTGGGCAGAAGTCGCAGATAGTCTGAGGAGCGGACAAGGAAAGAAGCAAGAGACGATGGGAGGCGAAGGAAAGAAACAAAGGTGGCTGTGATCGTGACTGGTGACCTTTATATAGTGGACAGGCGCCGAATGATCCAAAGTGGAAGCAACTGAGGCATTTTTCCGACGCGGCTTTTTGCGATTGGCTGCTGGTACCCACGAGATGCAAACTCTTGATCAGACAGTCGAAAGTCTGGACCTTGTACATAGTAGGATATACACTATAGTGCGCAACATACACTATAGTGCGCAACGCGCTTGGGTGACAGAAAAGCAACGCACACAAATAAAGAATGCACACTGCACATACGCGGCGGGAAAATACAGTAATTACTTTTCTATCCCGCCGCGGAAAAATGATGATTTTGTCGCAGAGACACATAAGAGCACAATACATTGTAAACAGAGCTGGAAGCATGGTGCCCTTCGCCCGCACGAGTACGCACGCACTACAGCATATCCATCCACGGTACATCAGAACATACCCATCCCATCTTCATCGCCGTCACCCCAACCACTAGCGACGATCTCTTCCTCGATGGGTCGATGATCGTCCCCCGCAACGAGGGGCTCGGCCGTACCGTGCGCGGCCTTGTCGCCATTTGACGCAGGCACTGCTGTTGAGTCAGTAGCAGTGCTCGATGTTCCTTGCGCAGCATTCTCGGCACTGTTAGTTCGCACAGATCGGGCGACAGTCGTATTGGCAGTCCATGAAATCTGGACGGCACCAACGGTGGGGACGTTGGAGCCTTTCGCCAGACCCTGCCATAAATATTAGCACTTTCACGCACAATAGTTGGCACAAAAGAAAACATGCGACATGCCTGTTCAGCAGCTGCACGCGTCTTGAACGAAACAAGGAGATCTCCGCTATCCATGCGTTCGACAGAGTCCAACATGCCAGTTGTCTGCAACATACTCGTCAGAGGTTGAATCAAGCAGAATATTTTGATGATGATGAGCAACCGACCTCATACCAGTCCTTCACGACCTGTACGTCCTGTTCGTTGACACCTTTAACGATGAGCTTCCTTGGGCGGTTATCTAATGACATCTTCGGTCGCGCTCTGCCACCAAACGCAGCACCTCCGCGCCCACGGTAGTATCCGCGCCCTCGACTCCGCCCTCGGTAGCCACCGCGGTATGGCGGATATTCAGATCCAACGTGAGGCTCTGCCGGCTCATCGATATCGGTAATACCTAGACTCCGGGCCTCTGCTTTGAGCCTCTCCAACTTGGCTTTCAGCTCTTCTGTCGTCTCCTCGCCTTCGCCCCCTGCAGCATGCAGCTCGAGCTCTTTGTCGAGACGCTCCCGTTCCACCTGCTCATGGTCAGGCGCAGTAGTGATGGATGACTTCAGCTTGTCCATCTCCTCGCCTAAGCTACGCAAACGCTGCATAACTTCCTTCCTCTCTGTTGGTGACGCTGTCGCCAGAGAAGCCATTAACGACTTTTGCTCTGCGATTTGAGCCTCTAGCAGCTGTTGTTTCTCTGCTAGCTTCTGTTTTGTCGTTGGAGTCGCCGTCACCGACGGCTTGCGCGGTCGTGCTGACGGCGCACTGCCGGCGGGCGCAAGTACAGGTACAGGTGCAGGTGCAGATGCAGGTGCAGATGCAGACCCAGATGCAGACGCCAGGAGGGGACCACTGGATTCCGCTTTGTTAATCGACTCGACCGCGGCGCGACTAGCCTCTAGGGCGATTGCGCCAGTCTGCCCATGTCCTTCCATCGGGCGGTACCAGAATACCCGCACAAAGCGGTTTCCGAAAATCGCATCCTCGGATTTCCAGGCTTTCAGCGCGCTCTCATGGTCCACAAAGCTGACTAGCGCCTTCCCTTGGGTCGTGTCCACAGCGACGTTTGTGACAGGACCGAAGCGCTTAAACCAGTCGTTCACTGCCTCCAATGTCATCTTCTCCGCTGGAATTTTCTCAACGACAATCGTTTTGTCGCCGTGGCGCCTCTGAAGGCGTCCGACAGTAGGCGCGCTATCGCCAAAGTTTTGTACTTCACCATTGAAGGTGCCACCCCTGCCACCCGGTAGTCCACCAACGCGCCCTCGTCGTGGTCGAACACCGGGTCCACTGACATCCAACGGCATTGCGAAATCCATACTCATCGATCCCATCGGTGTCATCTGCTGAGGCACCATCTGCTGGTTGCCTCTCCCGCCATTCATCGGGGGCTGGTAGCTACCGCCGTACCCGTTCATACGCCGTCCTCGTCCGTCATTCTGGTATCCACCAGACTTCTGCTCATCGGACTGCTCACTGGGGATAACAGGTGTTAGGTCCTGGATCACCGGCAACTCGCCTGTGGTCTGGATAGGTGGGGATGCAAATGTACCATCTTCCTGCCGTATACGAGGCATGATGGGTGCACGGCTGTGGTGCCGCGGTCGCAGGTCTAAAGCTTCGTTCGGATCGTACGCCGCACTCGGTCCTCCCATTGCATATGCCGCTGGGAACATGGGCATAAAGGGTATGCCGCCGTTCATCATTCCATCTGCACCCATCATACCCGCGGCGCCATTCATGGGGAACAAGGGCACTATAGCGTCATCGCCGTGACTGTACTTGCATGTAGCGCCTCTTGCGCAATACCCATTATCTAACAACGTCCATCAGCATAAAGAGTTATACGTGAACGGAAGAAAGACTCACTGAAATAATCACGACAGATGTTTCGCTTGCCGCCGTCTGGTGGGTGGTACCCTTGTTTTCTTCGCCCGTTCATGCCCTGCATGGCCATTGGCGCGGTGGGGGGGCCGTTGTAGGACGAGCCATGCTCACCGCGCGATGAATCATTGTGATTTGAAGACCAGGAGCCAGATGAACGGTCGTTGCCATTGCTATATCGGGAAAAGTGATCATCTGAGCTCAATCGAAGGCCCTTTGCGGGAGCTCGACCATCGTGATCATCGTCAGGGCTACTCCGCTTGCGACTGTGCGGAGAAGTAGGGATGGTCGGGGAGAGAAGAGCATCGAGCGGGATGGGTATACCGGTGTCTGGGGGCTTGCTGTCGTTGGAAGCGGCGTAAGGGATGTAAGATTTCGTGCGTAAAGCGGTGAAAAGGGTATCGATAAACGAGGCGCATTCTGTACGTCCCGCCGAACGCATTAGGTCATACAGTAAACACCAATGATTATGACACCAACCTTTCTCCAAGAACTCATCGAGCTGAACTGCAAGCTCCTTGCGCATTTCCGGCTCAGGGACATTATGTTTGAGCAGTGCAAGAATGTATTCGGCGAGCGCGCCTGGCTCTGCGTCGCATCTGTGGACAGCCGATGGTCAGTCAGCCGGGCGCATTTCAGCGTGGAGAAATCAATGCAGACATCGGTTCGAGCGTGCGGATAAGCCATGGCTTGAGATGGACCGACGTCGAAGGGTCGAATATCATCGAGAAAACGCGCAGTTAAAAAGTCACAGAATTCGTTCGGTGCTACAGCTGGTTTTCACCCGGAGTCGGACGAGAGGATCAGAACACACAACAGAACGCCGGAAGTGACTTATATTCGCAGAAAAATAAAGGCAAATGCAACACAAATAAGATGTGGCAACCAGCTCGTCGATTCAACCGACAGTGAAGACCAAGGCCTTGGCTACGTTTTCCGTGGGACGTTGGAGTAGGTGGAAAATGGCTGATGGATCAATTCAACTCCAATCTCAACTCGGAATCAGTGGCGATCGGTCCCCGTGCCTAATGCCATGGAAATAAGTTCCAATACGGCAATTTCTAAGTAAATATTTTGATGTGCTACATATCGAATGGAATTACTAATTACCACTTTCACAACTGGTCGTTCACCGTCGCCCTTGTCACCTCGTTCGACATCGACATACTAACAGCCATGGACGACATGGATGTAATGGCCGCCATGGGCATTTCCGGCTTCGGCAAGGCCGTCAAGAGGAAGCAACTCGACCTCGCTCGCTTCGACAAGAACAAGGTCCGTCCTCTTGTCAATGCTTTCTTGTCCCAGCCTTTTTTCTCTGATACCGTGCTCAGAGAAATGTTGCCCCGCTCCCGTCAAACCCCACGGATGGCAACGCGCCTTCAACCAGCGATGAACCTCGGGCGGAGCCATCAACCACAGCTGTTCAGGACTCAGATGCTCACGATGACGACCAGGCTCAGGAGGGCCCTCAGCCAGTCCTTGATGAGCCTGAATACGATCCGGATGATGCGGATCCCCAGTTTCCCATTACGCACGAAGTTCTGTTGAAGGATCATACCAAGGTCGTAAGTGCGCTTGCCCTTGATCCTAGTGGGGCCCGCGTGGTTTCGGGCTCGCAAGACTACGACGTCAAATTGTGGGACTTCGGTGGCATGGACATGTCCTACGGTGCTAAACCATTCAAAAGCTGGGAGCCCGCCGGTAGTTACTATGTGCGTGCGGTCCGGGGCTCCATTGATCCAGCTAACACTGGTCGATTAGATTCATGACCTGAAGTACTCTCCAGACGGCCAGAAATTCCTCGTAGTCTCAGGCACAACACAGGCAAAGATATACGACCGCGATGGCGAAGAGCTGTATGTATATTCTCGACCGTCTCTGAGCTGGATAGCCTCACCTGACTGCAAGGACGACATTTATCAAGGGTGATATGTATATTCGCGACATGAAGCACACAAGGTGTGATCTTCCCCACTTTCAAAAACCGTAATATCTCACGCAACACATTGCTTTTACTGTAGTGGACATGTCAGTGAACTTACGTCCTGCGCTTGGCACCCCAAGGATTCCAAAGTGTTCATTACCGGCTCTGCGGATTCAACTATCAGGTAAGCTGCCGTTGATATTGTGCCAGGTATGCGACGCTGAGCTAAGTACCGACGAACATGGCTGCGCAGGATATGGGACACTGAAAATAAGCGCAAGCAGAAGACCGTCATTGTTGTCAAGTCCAAGGATCGCGGCGCGCGGACCAAGGTGACGGCGTGTGCCTATTCGCCAGATGGCAGTACAATTGCAGGAGGTGTGTTGTTTGCAATGCGTCTTTCTCTGAGTATGACCTTTACGTATGGACGAATGTAGCGTGCATGGATGGAGCATTGCATCTATGGCGGACGAATTCTAACTTTGTTCGACCAAATCAGACGATCGAGGGTGCGCATTTCAAAGGCACGGAGACTGGTTCCGTCGTCTTTTCCGTGGACGGGAAGACCATCCTGACGCGTGGTGGCCCCGGGGATGATACTGTCAAACGTGAGTTAGCATACAAATTTGCGCGGACACTGATAGAGGCCATGTTTTAGTATGGGATGTCAAATCGTTCAAAAAGCCCGTAGCGGTGCAGAGTGGGCTGGTGACCTTATACCCGCATACAAATGCGGTGTTCAGCCCTGATGGCAAGTATGTCCTGACCGGCACGGGGTCAACGAGCAAAGGCGGAAAGGGTAAACTCATTATCATGACCAAGGAGACGCTGCGGATCGTGAAGGACGTGCCACTGAATGCGACTCCAGTGCGCGTCTTCTGGCATTCAAAGATCAACCAGGTAAGGAAAAGGCCACCGATGAGGGGCGCGCCTGCTCTGCATGATTACAAACAACGTGCGCTGAAGATGCGAGCATAGATTGTGACCGGGTTGTCGAACGGGGAGATCTATGTGCTGTACTCGCCGATCACGTCCTTGAACGGGGCGAAACTGCTGCTGAACAAGGGCCCCCCTCGCAAAGTGACGATTGAGGATATGTCGGATGCGCTGGCGGCGCCGACCATCATGACACCGCACGCTTTACCTATGTTCAAGGAAGGCGATGGGATCATCCGAGGCACGAAGCGGAAGCACGACAAAGATCGTACGGATCCACGGAAGAGCAGGCGGCCGGAATTGCCTGTCACTGGGCCTGGAAAGGGTGGGCGCGTGGGTGCCAGTGCAACTCAGCACGTTGTCCAGAACCTGGTGCGGGATACGACGCGCGACGAGGATGTGAGTGACACACCGGCGTTGGCAACATTGATCCTGACGATTATATTAGCCCCGAGAAGCACTGCTCAAGTATGCGAATGCAGAGCCGCAATGGACAGCAGGTGTGTCGGACTGCTATAAATCTGTCTGTCTGTGCTTATTTATCTGTCGTGCAGCCTGGACCAAAAACCAACCGAAGCCGGTCTTCCAAGAGGAGGAAGAGGAGGAAGAGGAGGAGCCTTGATAGGGGGCTGTTCGGCAAGGTTAGGTTTGATGGGGGTGGTGGTCAAAGCGTGGCAAATATTACGTACACAGAACGGAATGGTATAAAACCCTTGCGACTCACTTTCGGTTCTGTTTTCCAATCCAACGTCTGCGCCCCTTCGCCGTCCACGCGGTTGCTCTCGCCATCGTGTCACGTGACATGAATTCTTTTGACCTCGACCTCGTCGACAGCGACGTACACACTCCTCCGGAGCTCGCCGTCCACAACGATGCGGTCGCTCTTTCTCCAAGTGACCCTACAACGCCTGTAGCCGCTCTGGACATACCTCACGTCAAGATCGCGGCGGACACCGACGATGATCCCCACGCGCTCCAAAGCGAACATGTTAATCTCAAGCAAATTCCCGTTCCTGCCGATCCCGTTGTCGCCATCGAGCTCGATTCTCCTGATGCTAAAACTGACGTGCTCATCGCGTCCAACGCCTTCACCGGTGCGTCACCTCATCGCCCCTGCCCCGCCGCCCTGACGCGTGCGCCGGCAGTAGACGCGCGTGATGTCGACGTCGACATGTCCGATCCCCTGTTTGACGACGTCAAGCCGAATGGTGTGCACGTAGAGGGTGGTGCGGTGAACGGTCTGGTCGACCATACGATGTCCAGCGACGACTTTGATGGGCATGCCGAGCATGACGGCAGCGACACGCCGGCTAATGCAACGTTATACGACAAGCCGCGTACTAATGGTGTGCGCAGTGTAAGTGAGGAGAATGGGGAGCATGACGGTCCACCACCTAAGCGGCCGCGCGTGCACTCAGACGCTGATCAGGCCTCTATTGCACATGTGAGTTCCGTTCTCTTTTCGCTACGGTGAGATTGATCGTCAGTTGTTATGTGCATATTACCCCGTGAAGTCTGCTACTCCACCTCCAGTCTCAGCTACGGTCTCTGCGCCCCCCACGCCGGCACCAGCAACCCCGTCATTGCCGCTCCACGAAGATACACTTTCGCATGTTGTGACAGCTGCTGCGCCTGCCCTTGTTTCTCCTGCCCCACTTACTACACAGGCACTGCCACCAGCACCCGAGCCCGTCGTTCATCATGGTCCCTCTACGTTGTCCCGCGAACAACACCGTTTTGCCTTATCTACGATTCGTCAACTGAAGCGGCAGAAGGATTCCGCCCCTTTTTTGCATCCTGTCGATCCCGTCGCACTTAATATCCCTCACTACCCTACCATCATCAAGCATCCTATGGATTTCTCCACCATAGAACGGAAGCTTAATTCATCAAATCCATCGAAGCTCGATCCAAACCCCGCAAATCCACGCTACTCCAGCATCGAGGAGTTCATCGGGGATGTCCGGCTTATTGTCCGCAACTGCATCACGTTCAACGGTCCTGAGCATGCGGTCTCTTTGATGGTGAAGCGCCTTGAGGAAATGTTTGACCGCCAGATTAAGAACATGCCAGCCTCCGATGTTGTCAGAGTATGTTCTATGTGTGTGGCTATGTCTTGCGAAGATAACTCAGGATTGTTGTAGCCCACAAAGCCCATCCCAGTGAAGAAGCAGCAAGTGGCGCCCCAACCACCTCCCGCACCAGTGCCGGTCGTTAAGAAGCCCACACCACGGCGGCCATCTAATGCCATTCCGCAGATCAGACGCAATGATCCTGAGCCATCGTCTACCGGCAGACCAAAGCGCGAGATTCATCCTCCTCCACCAAAAGACTTGCCGTACGCTGATCTCCCCAAGAAGCGCAAGACACGGAAAGTGAAGGACAACGGACAGGCGGAACAACTCAAGTTTTGCTCCAAACTTTTGTCCGATCTGCACAGAAGGCAGTATTATGACATCGCCAATCCGTTCTACGAGCCTGTAGGTGAGTACTCGTGCGTCAAGTGTGTTAAAGCAGGATTATCTTCCCCGCAATCTGCACAACGCTGACGACGGCTTCAGACTGGGTGACATTGCAGATTCCATCGTATCCGAAGGTCATCAAGAAGCCGATGGACTTGTCCACGATACGCAAGAAGCTCGATAGTCACGAGTATCCCGATGCATCCAAGTTTCGTGATGATTTCAAGCTTCTCATCCGCAACTGCTTTTCATTCAATCCGCACGGAACTCCCGTTAATCAGGCTGGCATTGAGCTTCAGCGTGTCTTTGATGAAAAATGGAAGAGCCTTCCGCCGCTTCGCTCTGGCAGCGAGGATGAAGATGACGACGCGGACAATGAATCTGATGAAGAAGAGGCGCTTCGGCAACGTGCGTGCTTTACGCTTTTGCCTGCAGCTTGTCCTGATATGGTTCCGTCAAATAGAACGCATCGCAGAAATGGAGAGCCAGATTGCGCAAATGCAGAACAATTTGAACGAACTCCGAGCGAAGCCGCCGAAGAAAAAGAAAGAGAAGAAGGAGCGTGTGCATCACATTCCGCGTCACCAACCGGTGGCGTCCACCTCCAAGCCTCCTCCGCAGCCTAAACCTCCGAAGCCTCCAAAGACCAGCACGAGCAAGAAGAAGAGCAGCGGTAGCAGCAATAAGCGGCGTCCGCTGCCTGACGATGATGTCCTCTCTTTCGAACAGAAGAAGGACCTCAGTGAGGCGATCGGTAACCTTGATGGCACGAAATTGGAGAAGGTCATTGCCATTATTCATGATGGGGTTCCCGAAATCAGAGATGTAGGTTTGGTTTCTCTCACTACTTGGTGAAGCGGTGCGCTAATGGCGGCCCGGCAATACAGAGCACGGAAGAGATCGAGCTCGAAATTGACTCATTACCACCCGTGGTACTTACGAAGTTGTATAATTTTGTTCTGCGGCCCCTACGTGCACCGACTGGTAGCAAGCGCGGGCGACCGGGTGGAGGGAAGGGTACCGGTACCGGTGGACTGAAGAGGAAAAGCATGGACGAAGATGTCGAGGCAGAGAAGATTCGTCAGCTCGAGGAACGCATGCGGCTGTTCGATGAGGGTAGTACGCCGTCCGCCAGCACTCACCCTCCTGCCGACCGTGGCATCGTTGACAGTGCGTCTTCTGACTCCGACTCGGGCTCGGACAGCTCTGGAAGCGATTCCGAGTGACCGTCACCAATCGGCCGAAAGGTGGAAGCCCAGGATGAGAACTTTGGTTCCAGAATAGCACAGGTGGTCACATTTTTTTGTTGACGGACTCGGTTTGTTATTTTTTACGGCCTTTTGTCTGGCCGACTAACCTACCCCTTCATAACGCCGAGCTTCTTTCAGCCTACTGTCTTTCGTAGATTGTGTTTTCTGATGCCATTCCTCTTCCGCTTGACTTCGTGTTGTCTTGGATCCTGCGCCGTATACTGCCCGCTCTTTCCTGAGCTCTTCTCTTGGTTGGTTGTTGCATCCTTACCGACTGCCAACTATCTTCGTACGTACTTACTTTTCGACCTTCGCCCCGTACTCTGCATGTCTCTTTGTTACTTGTCCCTACTTACTAGTACTAGTCAAAACGATATTTGTATCCCGTCGCGCACGACAGCCGCTTGCGCGTGTATCTCTGCATATGTTTTTAATAAATATTTATATGTGCGCACGGCACTGAAATTCAGGACAGTTGCCGATCTCAGGTCTTTCAATGAGTCATGTTAGACATTCACATTTGACCGTGAAGGTGACACTCGGTTTGTGGGTCTATCGCGCTGTAGATCACTTTCCACCGTCTCCACCTTCTTGAGTTAGGACATGAAGTCGGTGCAAGACTTCGTGCGCGCACTGAAAGCATCCACGGATCCGCCAGAACCCAAAGGCCCTTTGAAAATTGACGTTGCGCAGATGGTGTGGGAGGACAGCGCGTTCCATGTGCCCAGCAAAGGTCAGGTTGTCGTTGACTGGATACTCACATCTTGGTCAAAGGACCGCTCTAAGGAAGAGTGCGTTTCACAGGTTCAAGCTAGTGATTGATGTATTAAGAGCCCTAACATTGATCCAGCACTTCGTCCTCTGTTTTCAACGCTCGGTACTGGTCACTGCTATCCAGCGTGCTTGCTAGCGCTGAAGCCTCGACGCTTGCGACCCGGCTGCCTCTGCTTCTGAGTCGCATCAGCTTCTTGCCCATCTTGTTAGTCTTGCTGTCTCATATTGAGAACGCGCCTACACGCGAGCGTTTGTCTACATCTGTGTTTGCCTGCTTGCAACAAATATGGCCCTTCGTGTTGCCAAAGCTTTCCAGTGATGCGCTGCTTTCGCTATACGGTCTTTGTCTGAAGACAACGACTTTAAACAAGGACCTTGCTCTCATAAGTCGCAAGATAGCAATGTCGTTGAGGAGGTCTGTTGCGAATCTTCAAAGCAGGAAGAAGGTGCTGTCAATTCAAGTATTCACCATTCTCTTTGAAACTAATTCTAAGACCCAGCTGCACGCTTCCTTCGTGGAAAATTATCTGGGAACGTGGCTTGACTTGCTTAGTCTCTTCCCCTCTGGCGATACGTCGGTGGAGACGATTTATGAGGCTGGCCTCGATGTTTTATTCAGCTCCGAGGCGCTGCGCGCTCAGATCGACACACCAGCCTTCCTTGCTGCCTTCACTACTGATGCACGCATCATGCTTTTTCCACGCCTGTTCTCCTCCTACGTTAAGTGCCTGCGTCCGCTGTTCGGCGCACGGCAAGCCGACGATTTCCGCGCACAGTGCATGCACTTATTCTTCGTCGGAGGTGATCTGCCATCAACGAGCACAAACGAACTTTTGTGGACCGTACGCGGGGAGTTGCTAGCTGTCGTGGAACGCGAATGCACTTATTCCCCAAAAGTGCAAGATGCGGAGGCTTCGCTCTCAGAAATGGCACGCATTGCTGCGCATTGCATCGTAGAAAGTACGGTCATTCGGTTGACGCATATTACTATCCTTAACATACAGCTGAATTATCAGATGAGACGGCAACAGCTGCATTGTGCATGCTCATTCGCATTGATTTTGACCTGGTCCGGCCGCATGCAGGGCTCATTCTTGCGCAAATTACGAACGTCAGTACTTCACCCATTGCATGACAATTTTGTAAATTTATTGTGTAAGATAGGCAACCGCAACACACGATGTATTGAAGGCTCAGGAACTGCTGCTCGACTACTACTGCAAGACGCGGACTGTAGACGAGTACGTTCGAACGCTACTCACTGCATGCGAGTCCGCGTCCTCTGCAAGAAATGGCGTCGATCCATTTCAGACGCCAATTTTGCATCCTGCGTCCGTTCGACGTCTGACGACGGCCGTGCAGAAACTTTTGACACCAAACCAGGTCCTCCCACTGGCGCGCCATGTCGAGTCGCACGTGGATGAGACGTGGGACCGTCTGCGCAAGCAGTTTCGTTTTAATCGGCAGGATGCTGGGGCAAATGCGGAGACGGGTGGCAAGCGTAAGCATGATGGCGAAGACAGGAGCTCGAAAAAGCGCCAAAAAAGCGCACGATCATCTCTTGCACCAGACGACGAGTCGCAGCCTGACGGTCGCGCTGATCCGCTTGGCTTTGGCTTTGCCTGCGGCATCGCGGGCGTGGTGTTGACAGCCCTTCCACTGCAGTCCATTCCAGACGAGGTCGACGCTTTTCGCGAGCTCATACAGAACCATGTCGATTCCATCTCAGAGTGTTTTATTAAGCTGTCCAAGTGGCTTAGAAAAGGAAAGCGGCATGAAACGGCGTTGGAGGACATGCAGTTGGCGGCGATGGCTGTGCTACGGCTGCTGTGTGCGATCGACAGCTCCAAGACACTGAGGGGTATAGGGAAGACGGCCAGTATAGACGAGCTGTTGCTTGACCTACTGCAGGACCCCCAGCTCCCAGAACTCAGTCGTATTTTTGTTTTGGAAGTGGTGCGTTGAATCTGGGTGTCGCAATTGTGTGAGACTTCGGTCTTACGGTATCATTCCTTTGCTAGATGCGACTTTTGATGTTACATACATCTATGGAAACATTTCCTCGCGAGCATCTTGAGACAATTGCACGCCAGCTGCTCCATCCCCACTTTGCATCTGCTGACCCGAGTACCCTTGCTTCGCATCGTGCTCTCCTGGAGAGATTCTTGCCTTTATTAGAGTGTGCCTCTTCTAGATGATTCCTTCAGCTAGCGCTTACATCCTGTTCTATAGCGCATTGGCTTCTCCACCTCAGCTTCGGACGGTAGTAGAACTTCTCTTGTCCGACTTCGAGCAAGACACCGAAAAACGAGTATCATCCAGTATCATTGGCACAGCGCTTTTCTATGAACTTGCCAATCTTCGCCGTGAGTATGTTTCTTTTTCGCAGTTCCTTGACTGAGAACTAGGATGCAGAGGCGACTCTTCAAGTTGTTACAGAACGAGCAGAGGCTGTCGACCGCTTATCAAATGGAAGTATGCAGGACATTGCAAGTATATGCAGTGTTTATCTTATGTCACTGCATTTTCCGCCGGGATATATATCCCGGTCGTGCCGCCTTGTTCTTGAGAAGAAGGCGATTCATGCGGACATCATTATGTCTGCGAACACGAGCAATACGGATACGCGTACATTGGGCCGAGCCCTCGCTGTTCTTCGCGAATTCCTAAAGCGTAATCTGAGCGAACAGGTCGTACGTCTCTTCTCTCATATATTGCTTCAAGATACTGACGATTATACCGTCCTCAGTCAGAAAACGCTGAGTATCTCCGACACCTTTTACATACATCCGCGGATGTCCTCAAGAGTGAACCCTTGCTTTTCACCGCGACAACAGAGCTTTGCGCGATCCACTATTCGTAAGTAAAAATGCGACATGGTTCCTCGCAGGCATCTATTTACCTCCTCATAGTATGCTGTTCAAAAACAGGAATTCGGACGTCTTGAAGAGGATTCTGCCGTTGTTCGGAGGCCTCGAAGCCCATTCCAACATCATTATTCGCTCCTGCTTTGAGCATATGATCAGCATGCTGTCCAGGGATTACGATTTCTCAAGGTTTGCCGTTCTTCGACATCTTATGCGGCATCTTCTCAAGCACAATGAGCGACAGCTTCCCCGTGGATATTCAGGAATCCCTATTTACCGCCTTCACGAAGTCCGTCAATGTCTTACGACCTGCAATATCCGATTCTGATCGCTGGAACGGCGACGTACTGGAGCAGTGGGATGTTTTGCTTGTTCTGGGAAAGTGGTTGTCTGTCGATGGTAAGCCGACCATATCTCATCTGGAATAGTGTGGTTTATTATGACTTGCAGCCAAGTCAATACCGTTGGTCGACACGAAAATATTTTCCTGGGCCATATCATCCGATTCCGGTAACGACGCGCGGCGCGCCGTATTGGCCGTTTCGCTGCACGAGCTTCCCTTTTTCCCGGATGAAACACGAGCTATGCAACTGGAAGCTCTTTTGACATGCTATGTCGTTTTCTCTTCCTCTTCGACAAGCAACAGTGGGCAATCTAGTTTTGCAGTTCATGATTCATGTCTGACCTCGAGCGCAGAGATCGCATCCTTCGACGCTCTTTTTTTAAGCGTCTGCAAAACTCTTCCGGTATCTGATTACCGACATGCACTCGACTTTCTGTCCGATGCAATTGTGAATACAGATGCCAGTAATCCCCGTATGATTAATGTGGTGCACCTGGCGAGCGTAATGCTAGCAAACCACCCTCAAAGTATGCGCCTCTATCCTTCGATTTATACTGGGCTTTGATCAATTTCGGAATAGACACGCTGAAACTAACGCAAGTTTTCATAACGACGTGTCTCGGTCGTTTTGCCGACTCTGATCACTTCATTCATGGGCCGCTAGCCCTGCGCCTAGAAGTTCTCGGACTACTCGTTGGCCATTGCGCCGAACGGGTGAGTAAAAGGCATGGAATCAGCGTGTGCCGCCATAAATCGATTTCTCCCTTCTAGCCCGCCGCCGTGCGGCAAATCGATCTCGGCAGTGTATGGATCATTTTGCTGAAAATGCTCTCTCCTACGTCCTCGCATGACACCTCTACATCGCCTGCGTTCTTCCACGGCATCGTCGGCATCGTCGGCGCGCTAATCCGTCTCCGGCGCGACCTCCTCATCTCAACGCTGCCGCACGTTAGCATGATTTTGTGCTTCCTCGTTTCCGCGTTGCGCAGTTCGCGAACAGTGCTCGGCCCAAAACAGGCGCGGCTCGTTGGCGACACTCTGCCGCAGTGGGTCGACGTGCAGCAGCCGCTGGGCGCCGACGAGGCGCGTGCGCTCGCGCGTTTGCTAGAGAGCCTCAGAATGAAGACCGCTGTGCGCACACACGCAGCTGCTGCAGCGACAGGGGAAATTTCTCAAAGGCTGGAGTCGCTCGCAAAACCGTTCTCGCGCCACGCTGCGCCCATACTCATGGCCTACGCCGAGGCCCTTAATGAGCCGCTCTGCGTTCTTGCGACAGACGTACGCAAGGAACTGCTCCCGGGATTGTATGCGCTGTGCGATATGCTCAACGACCACAGTCGCGACGCCATGATGGTGTCCATTCCCGACGCGGGTGGTAAGGCCGCTATCAAGAGCCTCTGGAAGGACTACCAGCGCCAAAAGTATGTGGGTAAAGGCTAATTGTTTGCGCGCATAGAGCTATTCTTCTACGTGAGCTCATAATGTGCCCTGTACATCTATGCATGCAAAATGTACATGCCCATGGGCGTGCCTACTGGACGAAGGGACGTCTAAATACTTTTCCATGTCACGTATGTGGATGCATCTATTTGCTTGTTCTTCTAACGTAAATGTCGCCTTCACGCGGAGGGATCACGGCGGGGCGGACGAAGCCCGCCTGCTTTTTCTCTTCTGCCAATGTGCGAATAACCGCGAGGAGGTCGTCAACCGCCTCGTCGGTGGTTTGGAGGTGTACGACAAGCCGGGAACCGCCGAGAGTCAGTGGCTCGGAAAGCGCGGCGCCACGGTTGCCGATTTCCTCGTATGTCACACCAATTGCTGCCGGGTCGTAAAATACCTGCGTGTGGCGAGAGTGGTAAGTATACATGCTTCGAAGTGAACTCCAGGCCCAGCGAGACCAAGCGCAGGTAGCCAACGAAGTGAATATCGACGCACCATACATGTATCCACGCTCAAAATGGTCACACCAATTTCTTCTAGACCAGCGGCGAGGCGCTTCGCAAGCGCGTGGACCCGCACAAGCTGGGGGAAATTATGTGTGAGCGCGTAAGCTGCTGATGCGGCGAGAATGCCGGTCTGGCGCATGCCGCCGCCGAACATCTTGCGGAACCAGCGTGCTTTTTGGATGTAGGCTTTTGGGCCGACAAGCATTGAGCCAATCGGTGCACCTAGTAGAGTGAATGCAGCAATTGGAACGTTTATTTGAAGAGCTAGATAGAAAGGTAGAGTAGAAACTGACCAAGACCCTTGCTGAAGCAGAGGCTGACTGAGTCGAGGGGATCACAGAGCTCTTTCATGGTCGTGCCCGTCTCCGCAGCGACATGCCATAGCCGGGCGCCGTCGAGGTGTACGATGATGCCATTTGCGTGTGCGTACTCGGATATGCGCACGATCTCGTCCTGGGGGAAGATCATGCCGTTCAGTGTGTTCTCGAGCTCGATGACTCGTGTGGGCGAGGTGTGGATGTCGTCGCCCAGGACGAGGTTCTTTTGTATGTCGGTGAGCGTGAGATGATGTGCTGTAAGGTAATATTAGGATTAAGTTACGTGTATGCGGAGGATGTGAGAATGGCAGCTCACAGTTTGAAGCTTTGACCGGTATGATCTGTGCGCCGGAGTGGAATGCGCAGCCGCCAGCTTCGTATCTAGTCGAGCTCAATCGAGATGCGAGGATAATATTTGTAGTTATACCAACTTGTAGATGTGGGCACGGCTGTCGCATAGGACAGAGTGCGGTGGTTGCTGAAGATGGGTACGCAGCGCGATTTGGTTCGACGCCGTGCCAGACGGCATGAAGACGGCGGCTTCCTTACCCGTCAGCTGAGCGACATGGGTTTCCAGCGCTCTTTCCCCACCGTCAGAGGTATGCATGATACAGATGAAAACAAGGGCAGTACTTTGTCGAAGGCTCGTCATAGACGTCGTCGCCGAGGGTTGCGTTCACTGCGTAGGCGTACATCTCTGGAGTAGGCACTATTATCACATAGATAACGCATTAGTATTGCTGTGATGACAGAAGATCGTTGGAGATGCACCCGATAGCGTGTCCGCTGTGTATTCATGTTAGAAGAGCCAAAGACAGCGACAAAGAACGGACGCACAAACGAACGCACGACTGACGGCCTTACGATACGCTGCATTGGCTGCAAGCGGGCTCGCGGGTAGAACATCGACCTTGACGAGGTCAGCGACGGCTGCGCGCGCAATTTCAAGGGTTGAGGAAGACATGGCACGACGTATTGAAAGAAATGGCGTGCCACGGAATGCACGCGCAAGGACCTTAAAATACAACATGCGAGAAGAGAACGAGTCAGTCCAACGCCCCTGTGC
This sequence comes from Fistulina hepatica ATCC 64428, assembly GCA_000934395.1. Taxonomy (NCBI): domain Eukaryota; kingdom Fungi; phylum Basidiomycota; class Agaricomycetes; order Agaricales; family Fistulinaceae; genus Fistulina; species Fistulina hepatica. Next base: position 577,387 of record KN881666.1, on the reverse strand, counting down.
ATGAGTACAGCCATGACTCATGTTGATCGGCGAGGCACGTCCAGAAGTTGCAACGTCAACTGATTTTTGATAAAAGGTCAACGTTTATCGTCAGTCCCATCTCGAGTGCTCGTCGTCGACAATCATGGGGAACGTGAGTGACGCCAGCTACCGTCTGTTGTCGATTTGGGCTGTTTATACTTCTGTGTTTCAGGGTGCAAAGGCTGCGCAAAAAAGGTAGTGCGAGCCAGTTATGACAGACACGCGACGATGAACGCTGATCACACTCGCAGAGAGCGCAATGCACATAAGAATCCACCCAAAGGTTCGCAGTCTCAAGCAAAGATAAATCAGGCGGCAAAGAGCATCGTTTGCCAGACGTGCAGACACCCTTTCGTGAGCACACTCCTCTGTATGCTTTAACGATCAATGCTGACGACATTGCCTGCATAGCTTCTGACCACGCGTATGCCTGCGTGCGTCCCTGCTGTCCTCTTGTCCGTTTCTATTCTGACCGTGTACGCTTTGCAGCCTAGAGGAGCACTCACAGAATAAGCACGGTAAGAGCGTTGCCGAGTGCTTCCCAACGCAGGCCACCACCGCGAAGTAGAGATTTCACCATGCATTACTTTCTAGTCATATACTTTCATCTATGAGGAGTGGTGGTATACATGCAATATCGAGGCGCGAGCCCTTTTCCTTCTCTGTAGGCAGTCCCTTCATGTGAACACAAGGTGGAACACGCGAAGGCGTGAACGTCAGGGAAGACTAACAAGCGCATGTACCGCGAAAGACGTCTATTTATAATGATGGATTATACTGCAGACCTAGTGTCCAATGGCACCGCCGCCCATCTGCCCTTGGGGCATCATCTTCTCGTTGACGATACGTTGTACCTCCGTGTACTTTTTGACACACCGGTCGACACAGACGCTCTCGCCCTTGTTGAGGTCACCCTCTGTGTAGCGTTGGCTGATGCACTTGTTGTGGCAAGATCTATGGGACCAACGAGACGAACGGCTACATGTCAGCGAAAACTTGTTGCGGGGAGTCGGAAACGGATGGCTGTTTACAGGATCATTTTGGTGAAGAAATCCCTGATGCTGTCCATTCTGTTGAAAGTAGTGTCAATATCCGGAGCATAACTATACCGAATCCATGAGGATTGACGTGTAGGTGCGTAGTAGTCCACAGGAGTTGACTTACTCTAGAAGCGCACCTTCGACTTTGTCGTGGTTGATGCCACCGTTGGGCACAGGTGCGCGACCACCAAGGAACGACATGGTATGAGATTAGAGTATACGATACAAGTAGGAAATAAGCAAATGGGCAGCCGAGTGTTAAGCTGGACGAGCAGTTGGTGGTCGTAGAGGAAAGGAGATCGGCACGGACAGGCGCGTCGGAGATGAGTCAGATGACCGGAAATTTTGAGCATCAGCGGGATTGATCGGCGATAGCGGCGATTCATTCAGTCGATCATGATGGACGCTAGATTGGCAACATATTTATTCAGACTGAAGAGTTGCTTGTACCGTGACTGGTGACTGCTATATCAACACAAATGGGCTTTGGTCTTCTTTCAGGAAAGTATACTTTTGTCGCGTTGCCTCCGTTTGTAACTCAAACGGAGATCGTGTCGGACGTACAGCGAGCGTCCTCGGCATCGTGCTGTCCGCGTGCTCGTTTGGTGTTGGGATGACGCTTGGAAGCGGGCATCCCCTTTGGAAAGGGAAGGCGCGCTCAAACCCTGAAGGCTCTGATCAGACATCTCAGCTACACGACGAACAATCCATACCTGATGGCGACCTCTCGCGGGTCACGGCTGGATTGCTGGAGCCATGCAAGCTTGTGAGTAGGTATACGGCTGTCGAGGCCAACGGGCTGATTGTTTTATGATATTCCCTTAAATAGGTCCTCGTTGTGCGAACAGATATGAAACTATCCCCGGGAGATGTCGCTACATAGTGAGTCCACTGAGGTCGGTGTCGAGTGTGGACTCATTCGCGCATCACTGCCTATGAATACAGCTGCGCGTAGGCCTTCCTACATATCCTGTCTGGCTTGCATCCTGACTTGCATCAACTTTCTCATTGACGTCTTGCCCTTCCATCAATCTGTGCTCGAAGAGACGCGACGCTAGCATGCTATAAGGCGCTCAAGGCCAGAAACACAAAGGTACGATGCGTTATCAACTTGTAGTGTGCACAGTGTGCTGATCGACGGTCCCCACCTTTTGTTCCCTTGCATCCACGCGCCATAGTTGGTTAGCCATTGGGAGCGCATTGGGTAACTACCCATCTCTCTTAATTATTTCTTTAGCATGACAAAATTCCTCTCGTTTATTTTTCCCTCATTCGCATTTCTGCCTCTCCATTCGCGTACAGGCAAGCCAAAATTGCGCTCAAAGCGAAGAATGAAGTGCAGCTTATCGAGCTCGAGACCGCTGCGAAGCGGCTCGATTTATGCGCGCGGGCTGTCAACCAACGGTGAGAGTCTACGTTTCTTGTGTTCCTCCTCATTGATATGCTTGGATGTGCCACACCGAAGGGGTGTCTCCGAAAATCCGCGACCCGTCGTGCTTGCCGTTGGCCCGGCGCCAGTCGAACTAGTCAACATGGTAACAGGCAAGCTGAGGCTGTTATAATCGCGATTCTATAGGTATTTCACGACTCCAAAAGTACTTCACGGTTTCGTATTTCTGTCTCTTCCGTGACATAACACAAATACACATCTACATATTCGCATGAATTGAGACTGGCTGTGCTGTGCGAGCCGCGACATGCCTGAGACGCACAAGGTCATCCTTTTGCACGATACTGTTGTCGAGTAGACATGCACGTCGAGCGCAATGCCGGGCGACAATAAAAAGTTTCATGATAACCGGAACAGTGCAACGCGGAGTAGAATCGGGTGGGTGAAAGTCGAGAGTTAAAGAGACGAGTGGGCTACAATTATTACCACAATTGAGACTATACGGTAGAGAAATACTAAAAAGGAAAGAGGAAAAAAGTGCACAACAACTATATACAGTACATAATTAACTGCATTCTCTAATGTGGCAAGGGAGAAGGACTACGGAGGCGAGGAGAAAGATAGAAATAAAGGTTACTGTGAAGTCCGAAGCTTTATGCTACACCTACAGAGAATCGAGAAGACAGAAAAGAGTGATCGAGTCTTTTTTAGGAGGGGGTGTTGCTAGCTTGTTGCATGAAATAGCTTGGATGGGCGCTAGGAGTCTGTTGAGTGCAATAGGTGTGATGTGTGATAATGGGTTGCAGGTTGTGAGTATTGAGTACGATGAATGTAATATCTGTGACCCGTGAATCTATACTTTGTATAGATATATAGAGCGCATAACAGGTGCATGCGTCGTGTATAGGAAAGTCAAAGGCGTCTAAGGTTATGTCTTGAGAGCCTGGCGACTTGTTTGAAACAAAGTGACTTGTCTCTTCAGCAGTCTATTTCTCGAGCGTGTGTTGCAGCGCCAAGACTTGGTCCTGCTTCGCGTCCTCACGCGAGTTGAGGAGGGAGAGGTACAGAGTCCAAAATATGCCGCAAAAGGACGAAAACGGGACACGGTACGGCAGGGGCATGAAGCGGAAGTTGATGAGCTGCGTGCGAAAGGAAGCGTAAGAGTGGAAGTTCACGACAGTGGAAGTAGTAATGTGCGTGAGAGAGTGCGAAGAGGGTGGAGAAAAACAAATCTCACCTGCGCGAGCGGCCATACTTGCCAATTTGTAATCAGGGCAGGGATGTACAAATCTCTAAAGCGTTCTGTGATTTGGCTTGCGTTACGTCCCTCCATGATGCCCATAGACCCAATGAATGCGCCAAGCTGGATAAATTGGTGAGACCAAAGACACATGAGAAAATAGCTTCATACCCCGACTGGTGCCCTGTAAAGATAGACATGAACGTCAGTGTGCAAAGAACTGGATTGCTGACCACTCACCATACAAGCTGATCACAGGCAACGCGCTTGGAAAGAGCACGTAAACTCACGCGGCCGCTGCCTTCAAACTTGCGCAAGGGAAAGCGACGCTCCAGTAGCACGTTCCATCTCCCAACAAGGGGGCCTGTGGGGTGGCCTCGGTGAGCCAATATCAACGAATTGAACGTCAGTTGCACGCACTGAGCGCAAAACCATAAATGAAAAAGCGCAAGGTGCGTCGGAAATCATATCCCCGAAGTTCGCGCCCATCCTCGGAGAGCTGTATTGCAGTGCGCGTGAGCGATGACGATTTCGGGAAACATTTTCCCTCACACGGAAACGCACCGTTTTCTGCGTAAACTGAGCGGCCGCGTCTCCAACAGCATTAAGAATGCCGCCAGTGACGGCGAGGGTGATGTTGGGGCGAGCTTCGAAAGTTCGCTGGTAGACGCGGGCGATGGCGAGGCTGCTCATCGTGGAAAATATTCGAACGAAGGAGGTCAAGTCACAGTTTGGGTGGTGTGCGCACCGTATCGTGTTCATTCATGAGTTGGGTCTGAGCTGCATCCACTCCGTCGTGACACAGATTCGCTCAAACTCAAGCTCAACGATCGGCGCGCTCAGCAGTGAAATGAAGACGCCAAGTTATCGCGTCGAATACGTACACCGCGCGGCGTTCGAGAACTTCCGATTGCACCGGGCGCGGATCATCCATATCGGGGACACGATCACATGCACAAACACGCACCAACAACGCCACCATAAAAGACCGCGCGCGGACACCTTCACGTCCTTTGTATCAAACCATCATCATTCTAGCATAGTCACTGGTGCATCACTATACTGCTGTTATACCCTCCTCAGCATATCTATACCCTAGACATATCACAGCAATGTACCCCAACACATTCAAGCTCGCCGGCCTTGTCTTTGCCATCCTCGCCCTTGCCAGTCAGTCCGCGCTCGCCATGCCCTCCGCGTTCAACCAGCAGCCCGCCCAGCTTGCAACACAGCTCGCCAAACGCAACAACGCATACACTGGCGCCAGTGGCTCCGCCACTGGTGGCAGTGTATCGGAACATGAAAATGAGACCCCTGACCTGCTCGACGACCTCGGTGTGGACCTCTTTTCTGGTGAGCACGCATGCCCCATCTATCGGTTTCATTCAAGTACTGACTGAATCTCCTTCGCCAGGCAATGCCGGCGAAGGCGGCGAAAGTAAGTGCGGGCCCTTCTTATCTGTCTTGCGTTTCTGATTTCAATTTAGCCATGTCTGGTTCTGCAAATAGCAACAAAAATAACGGCGGCAAACCGTCCCACCGTGGTGGTAATGGTAGTGCTTACAGGTCTGTCCTCTTTCCTTTTTGTTTAGTTGGCGTTGCCACTGACTGGGCTATGCAGCGGTGCCGCTGGAGACGCATCTGGCGGCAGCGTCGTGAACACTGGCCCCAAACTTTTGAGGTTGTTCTCTGACAACGGCGGTGATGGCGGTAGCAGTGAGTTTCCGTGTGTTTTTTCTTTTTCATTTGTGTAGACCGTTTATCGCGTCCACAGGCATTAGCGGACAGTCTCAGACTCGGAGAAGCATCGCTGGTCGTATCATGGTTGGCAATAATTGACCTTGGCATCAGACTTCTCTGTTGGCGACGACTTGCATGACCTTCACGACATTGATTGACGGACTTGGCTTGTATTTCTAAACGCACAGAGTGTATTGCTAGCCCCCGATGTACTACTGGAACTCACACTATACAAGACATCCTTGATGGATGTACTTTGTTCACATCATGACGCACCATACCTGTGCTTGAAGTACGCAGGTGGCAAAGTTGCCATTACGTCCACCAACGGTCGCTCAACAACCAAAAGCTCGTCATCATTGAGCAGGTCAGCATGCAGAATAGGCCGATAGTGCAGAATCATTTTTGGATCTTCATTAGGCGCATTGCCACTGTCCACGGTCGTTGGTTTAACCGATGGTGCATCGTCTCGCCGCCTTTTTTTCTTCGACGAGTTCGACGACATCGACCCAGAAGTCTGCAGATCGAGCTTGCAGAGCCATGTGGACCCCCAAAATAATGCACGGCGTTTACCACCAACAAACGGAAATAACACACCCAAGACAGGATCGTGGGCACTGGTGAACCGTTTCGGTAGGTGACTGGTAAGATTTTGTGCCCACGCAGGAAACTGTCGCATTTCCACGTCATAGCACTGCAGCGAATTGTCTGGGAAGGCCATGACTAACAGGCTCGGTAGGTTCGCGTCAAACGCAATCGTCTGGGCGGGTAGATGGAAGGAAGGGAGTACGCAATGGTGCTAAATGTATGACGGATCAGCACGGTCAGTCAGAGAAAACGGTCAACCCAACCAGTAAACGTACTTGCAACGAATCTAAGCTGAATATATGCGTCCGCGAACGATCGTCTGACGATGCCAGCCACTGCCCATCGGGGCTGACGGCCAGGCGGAGGATGCACGGCGGCTGTGAAACACCTGTAAAATCGATGTCTGCGCTACTCACGTTGGACACGGACCCATCGTCGTCGTCATTTTCGTCAAGCACCCGTATTGGCTTCCTAGCTACATGGCTCGCCCGATGGTGGTCGAACCGGCGCAGGACGCGGCGCTGCTGCAGATCGATGACGAGGATTTGCGCTGTGATCGCTGTCGCCATAACGAGCTTGGATCCATCGGGTGTGAACGCGAATGCGAGTGCACCTGTGGATGATGACAGTCCGCCGGCAGTAGGTGACGCAAGATGGGGGGCCAGGATACTAGTGAAGTCCCGCACCCGTCGTGGACGGAACTCGGGACCTTCGAGCGCGAAGAGCTTGGTGTCGTACATGTCCGATACAACGAGCCACCGCCCGTCGGGCGATAGTGCACTTGCAACAAGATTCGTATGCACGTTCAGGTCCATTTCGAGTACCTTTTTCCAGCTTTTGCAGTCCTCCTCGCCTGCAAACCCAGCAACCGCAGCGGCGTCGAGCGCGTCTCCTGCATCTTCCCTGTGTGATATTTTCCACACGGAGACGCTCGCCTCACGCGTGCATGCGACAAGCCGTGCCTGTGGTGCGACGGAGAGCGCAGGAGCAGCGTGGTACGCGATGCGGCGATAGTATGCGTTCTCGAACGTGGCGTCGACGCCCGTCGCCAGCGGATTCAGAACCTTGCCGAATGTGGTGCTGGACGGCAGTGCAGCGGGTGTGAGCGTGACAGACATGTCCAGTCCACCTGACGCAAGGACCGGCGCGAGGTCAGTGGAAAACTGGCGGGAAAGGGAAGGGGGCAAGCATGTATATGGTGGCCACGTCGCGAGTGCGCGCACATCATGAGAATGAAGACGCCGAGAGCATGTATATATCCAGTGGGGATGTGATGAGGAGGAGGTCAAAGATGGTTTTATACAGCAGAATTGTGAGATTTTTTGATCGACTCCGGATGTGTAGACGCTTCGTCCATCCTTGATGCAACGGTGAGCACAGTATTGTATTGGCGATACTAGGAGAGACTCACAGGACCAATAGCCATGCATAGCACATCCGCGCTGTGGCCCTGAAATGTTTGTAACTGTGTGCATGTTCTGTGATCCCAGAATTTAACCATTCCTAAAGAATCACCCGAGACCATCGTTCCGTCCCTGTGCGAATATTAACGTAGCTATCCTTCGCCTCTTGAGAAAAGTGCCGCTCACCCCAAGACACCAACCGTCCACACCAATGTTCTTTCACCGCGAACCTTGTCGGTACCCATGCGATCCACCACACGGCCACTTGACACGTCCCACTTGCGCAAACTACTGTCCGAACAGCCTGTCACGAGAAACGAATCCGTCCACGCATCGGCGTCGTCGTCGTCGTCTTCACTCAAGTCAGAGTCTGTCCGCACTGTGGATGCGGTCGTTCCCTGTTTCGGGGGAATAGGTGGGCCCCATGCCAGGCTTAGTATCCTGCACTTGACGCGGTCGAAACGACACCGGTACACGAGAGTGTCGTGTGCGATGGACAGCAGCTGCACTGTTCCGTCTTCACATGCGAGCGCGAGTATTGTCCCCGCAGGGTTTGCGGCGATCGACCATATGGCGCCACCTTGCGACTTGATTGTTCTCTTGTTAGGGTAGATGGTCTCAGTGAAATGAAGGAAGGTGACGAGAAGGAGAATACTCACGCGTATGCATCCACGCTCTATGTCCCATTCAACAAGTTCGCTACCACCCCCCGAGCTGAAAAGTCGTAGATCCGCACGACAAAGAACGGCATCCGATTCAGTCATGTCCGGATAGCGGATGACCAGCGCCATGGAATCGACTTTGGACGGGTACGTGCCGGATATAGTCTGTTGAGCATTGAATTAACGTTCGTGGAAAATTGTGCTGAATTACAGAAAGGGTAAGTATAACCTTTCTAATGACCCATGCCTGGGGCGACTGAACTGCATCTGCGCTGGCCCACTCGCACAGATCGATGTTGCCGTTTGAGTGTCCGACAGCGAGCATGCCGATTTTCGGTGGTTGTGTCGAAGATACAACGGGACGTTTACCCTTCGTTGAAGGCAGCGGTAACGGGCTGAAGGCAAGCGCCGTTATAGCTGAAGGCGCATAATCGATGAATCGACAGCGGTGAACGTGGAGGGAAGCTGGTTCCGCCATCGCGATTGCTCAGCGCTCAGCGCTCAGCACTTGAAGAAGTGAAATAACGATATTGAATAACACTACTAACAAAAAGCACGAGAAGAGCTTGAGAAGAGCTATGGCAATGCATACTTTCTCGATCATCGATCGAGTCTGATCGGTGTCTACAAGGTGCCCGGCACCGCCACATACTCAACATACATACTAACAAACCCGTAAAATCCGTAAGTCGCCTTTGTTCATAGCGATAGCCAGTTCTGACCATTTCACTCCGCAAAACTCATCCAGCAGTATGCTATTCTGCATCAGTAATTGTTCTCACAGCGGGCGCTTATCATGTATCATCCTTGGAATCACAGCAACAATTCATGGAGTTAAGGCCATGACAGGACGCCGCTTCGTAAATTCACGCTAACAGACAACACTCGTGTTTTATGCTCTGACAATTTTTTGCCGGACGTTTGGACTATGGATATTGCCAGTTGGATGACAGACAGCTATGCGAAGGCATTGATTTCCGAATATAGCATGTATCATTATGTACCTACTGTATCGACAAGCTCTTCGCCAAGATTTGTTCCTTTTCGGAGATTCTACCGTGTAACACGTTTTGCCATTGAAGAAATCCCATTTGCTCGGCTGATTCTGGAATGAGCAGGTGGGATGTCCAACTGAACGTATCATAATCGTGTCGTGTGGCCCCTTGATAAACGTCGCCGAGACCCGCGTTGACGGTGACCGTCGATCGCGGTCACGAACGCGTCCACTTGTCTTGAACGCTGATGTCCTCCCTGGGCGCCAGGGCAATTGCTGGGAGCATAGTCGGCCGTGGTACTGTTTCTCAAGTGGCAGTTGTTTTCTGGGAGCGTTCATCTATGTGCGATCTCTGTAGCACTATCTCGGCTGCCGATGCTATTGTTCTTTCATGATCAGAACCCTCAAAGCGGTATCCTAGTCCCAGAGCAATTCGAACCATGACTCTGAGTCTCTGGGGTCTGCAAAATCTGTTACTTTGGATCAGGCCAGTCTCCAGGAACTCGCTGCCGAGGCCACGCAACGCGGTTGTGATATATTGTTCTACCGGGTGGCCAGCTGTAAAATTGATGCTTGCGTTGACAAATTAAAGCCAACACCAGCCTCGTGCAGGAAATAACGCCGTTCCGGCTGAATGTTTTCACAAGCATAAAGAGGTCCATTCCCATCAAAGGAGCTGTTGTTGTCTCTTGCCTTCTCCCACCATCACCCTAGATAACGCCTCCGAGTCTCAGGCTACGACGCGATCTCTTTGTTCTCACCTGTCGCCTACTCAGCTATCCCTGTTCTAACTGGCTTTGTTAGCATCTCTTGCACAAATTATGCCCATCCTGGCCGATACATTGTCCGATTACTTTGCAGCTGTTCTGCAGAAATCCATCCGGCGAGTCCGCGACGAGCGCACCCCGTCTTGGACTAGACTAACGACGTCGTTTCGTGGTCTACGTTATCCGAGCCTCAACGAACAGAGTCCTCTCCTGTTCAAGTAGCTTAGAAGTTCGTTTCCCGGCCTCATCGTCAACAGCGACAGCCAGAGGAGTGCCTGTTAACACAAACTTTGTCTTTTTTCTAGGACACCGTCTGATCAAAGCTACTGGCACCTGTTCCCCCAGACTCCTACTTGGCTCTGCTACCACAACCGTGTTTCTTACAGTCAAAGACCCCTGAACAGACAGCGACGACTTCTCTACCTAAGTCGCTACCGTTGTCACCTCCCTAGTGGTCATAACCTGCTACACCACGACAGTTGCGCTGACGACCGTCACCTCCCTCTTTGTCGATGCTGTTGTTACCCTTGTGGTCTGAGCCACATCCACCGTCGTCAACACAGTCGCCTACGGTGTAACCGCATCGCACGCAGCTAGCTTCCGTGCGGCAGTCTCTGCCTCAGCCATCATCACCGTAGTCGGCCCCGCGGTCGTCCCCCGCACAGTCGGTCCTGACATAGCCGGTTCCAACACTGCAGCGGTCACTGATACGGTGTATTATGGAGCGAGGGTCTACGCTATTGACTGACCAGTAATCGTTCACAGAGACTGTCCAACGGATGACGAAGGTTGCCTGACCTTGTACACCGATGTAGCTGGACACGTCGCTTTTGTAGCGACCACCGCTCTTTACCAAGGGAGAGAAGCGTCAGGCCCCGTCCTCTGAGGGATCGCCCCGGTCAGCTTCGTCGAAGATGATGGGATCCGAACTACCGTTGCTGCAGAAGACGTTCTGCCGGTCCCCATCGCCTGAGGACGTGGCGCACCAGCCGTCGTCTTCAGGCCCTCACGCTCCGCAAGAGTCCCTATCTTATGAACATTACGCTTGATCGATTCCGACCCCCACGACTTCGTCGTGTTCAATCCCGTCTGCCCGCCCTGACCTGCAGCAGCTTCCTAACAACAACCCTCGAAGCAAGTCGTCTATGACCGCTGGAACTGCTATGTCCGTTACGTACATTCACCGTTTTATGCAGAATAGTACCCGTCCATCCATGAGTGAGAAGGCCAAAGCACCGTATACGCGAGGTACGTCGTGCTGCGAGAAAGTAGCTACTGAGCAGCCGTTTGTGACGCAGACCACTACGGAAGCGGTGAGCAGCCTCTAGTAGCTGCGTGCCGGCGTGCATTAGTGATGGGCGTCCCTTCGACCTCTCCGTTTTTCACCCCGACACTGGCCTGACCTGGAGTGGTGTGAGTACCCAGAAGGTGAAAGCAAAAACTGGCTCGACGCTCCTCGACCTTAGTCCCCTCGGTAGGGTCTTGAGAAGTTTCGCTTCCGCGGCGAGCATCGACTGAACCTACCGCTACAGGTAGGTTCTAACTTAAACACCGCATCCCCCCACGCTACAACCTGAGCTACTACGAGACTTCGGGACTTGGAAAAGCATTTTTTTTTTTTTTTTTTTTTTTTTTTCAACTGAGTGTCGCCCACTAAGGTCTCGCCCACTGACGTGGTCTCGCCCACTGACGTCACGTATCGTCCTCCGTCCGTCATCTATGTCTGTCTCTACATGCCCTGCTGAATCTGACCTGATCTGATCTGCTTGGGAAGGGAGCAAGACACGACCTGGGGAAGCCACAGGCAATCGGGGTAGAGTCGCAGAGCGCTAACCCTTAAGGGTCCGAAACAAAACTCCTACCAGGGCGGCCGCACGCGGGGCATGCAGGTTAGTTGACGGAGGAGTTGAAGAAGCGATTGCATACAGAAGACACGAATCCACATGCCACAGAGGGTTAAAGGACGGCCGGACTGCTGACGTCGCTGTACCCTAGCACTTGACTAGATGTTAGCATCGGCACAGTACCCATTTCTTAAAATACTAGTTCCGGTCAAAAGCACTAGTAAAACATTAACACCTAAAATTAGGTTCCCAGTCCACAGGTATAACGAAAACGAGGGCAGTGGCCGCCGGGGGACCCGGCAAGCGGAGAGCTGCCAGCGTTGACCCTTCCAAACGTTTCTCTAGAGAAGCATCCGACGTCTGAGCTACGCAATGGCCCCATACGAAGAGCTGAACCTCACTGTTCTAGTCGAAGACTACCTAACGAACCAGGCAATAACACTGCAAGTCGGAATAGTCAACAAAGGACCCCCGAAATTAAACAGATCGTACGCGAACGGATAACATACTCACGTAAAACAACTATAGGCGTAGCCGATGCTAGGCCACTGAAAGGCGTTACGAATACCGCTAAAACTCACATTCATTGGAAAGATCGAACTATGTGACTAAAACCAGTAGCTATTTTGTTGCACGCACCGAATATCACACAACGGACAGTTAAACTCGTCGACCGAGCATGCAACTGGCAAAGAATATTTATCCGTTGGGTCAGGCGTCGTACCAGTTACCTTCGTAAACGCTTGGTTCGTACATGCAATCTGTAGACTTCGTATCGTGACTCTAACTACATGTTTGCGAACCGTTACTTCCATATGAATGCGGCATCAGCTGACGGAGGTTGTGCTCTAGTAACTTCATCGACGGCCGTAGGCTCAACGGGTGCCCATAAAACGAGTACGGCTCAGGTAGCTCGTACGACGCCCACAGTAACTATAGTCGTTAGTTTTAGGGCCGTGGAACTTTCTGCTGTCTACGCAGTTACTGGGACCGCAATGGCCGAACGAGAATGGTCATAACGGTCGCCGCGACAACCCTAGCCATTAAGGGAAAAGCCACTCTATTGATCTGTTAGTTTCTACTAAAAACGGATATGCTCACTGTTTTATTTTGAGTGAACTCGTACTTGAGTAAAGGTTGTCACTAGGGCGGCTGTACCAGTCTCGGTATGCAGACCTCGTGCAGAAAATCTCGCAGGGCGACGGCTCATATACGCCTTAACAGCAGGCCTTAACCTATTAACGGTTCCTTTTGCCAGTACAACTGGAAGCAGAAGAGTTAGCGAAGGTATTGGATCTTCGAAGAGACTCATATACCACCTTGCATTAGGTTCTTATAGGAGGTGGTCAAACCGGACCAGCGTCAGACGCGGCATGTCGGCTTACGCTCATCAATCAACCCTATCTTCGATACTACCATAGTCGTCTTATAACTGGTCACGTGACTGCAGGCGGGCTATCGCCCGCCACCACTACCACATCTAACCCCCCTCCAAGTAGCGACGTCCTCGTCGCTGAAGAAGTCGTGCAGCAATCGAATCCCCTTCACCTCTATCCTCGTCCTGGATCTCGTCATCGATCATCATATCTGCCTCCTCATCATCACGGTCCTCCGTTGCCAGTGTGGCCTCAACATCTAAGTTGTCGGTACCATCTCTGAGTTGATTGCCCGCATCGTCATCGCCTTGAATGTCCTCGATATCTGCCGTGCCCTCGAGGTCGGCAACTGGCTCCTCTGCACCTTCCTTCTGGGTTCTCTCTTCCTCGAACATTGCTAATGACGATCCTTCTGGTGGGATTAGGCGCCGAAGGCGCCGTGCGTGAAATTTACCCGGTATTGGTGTGCCATCGACAACCGTCTCCAGTTCGTATGAATTGAGCAGTCTTCGTGTGACTCGAAGTGCGCCGGACCACCTGGGTATGAGTTTCTTCTTCGTGAGTAGTGTGTTATCGAGTCGGCTATCAAAGACTTGAACGAGATCGCCCGCCTTGAATATGACTTCGCGTGGTGCTCGGGCTGTTACTTTCTTGTCGAATGCTGCTTTGCGGGTGGCTGTATGTGCGACCGCCCGTGCATACCCATCGAACCGTTCTTGTTCTGCGGCTGCCATAATTTCCTGTATGTCTGCCTCATCGATGCCGTGTAAAATGTCTTCGAGGTGAGTCTCTGCTGTGTTGATTGGCAGTGCGAAAAATAGTTCGTTGGGCGAGTGATCCAAATGCCTTAGGATGCGGTTATTCAGGATGAAGAGGGCGTCGTCGAAATGATCTGGCCAGGTCATGGGTAAGTCCTCCCACTTTGTGACTGTTCTCCAGCCGACTTCGCCTAGGTCCGGTGCAGTCATCCGTGCCAGTATTGATATGAGGATTTTATGAGTCCCCTCGACCAGGCCGTTAACCCACGGTGCGTACGCGGCTACGATTTCGAGTTTGACGTTGAATTGATTGCACAAGATGCGGACATCGTCGTTATTGAAGTGTGACCCCCCATCGAACATGGCCGTCTCATATGGGGCGTAACGCACGAAGATGTCGCGCAGTGCCGCGCATGTTGTTTTTGCACTACCGTGAGTCTTGTACTTGTATCCGAAGACTCGCTGTGCCATGACATCGATGTAGAGTCCGATCTCGTGAAAGCCGCCTTTCCCGCGTGGGAGCGCGAGATAATCACCCGTAAGGAGTTGGAAAGGACGTCTCCGTACGATTGGTTGGAGCAGGGAGTGGAGGTGTGTTGCTCCGAAGCCTTTGCACGCGCCGCAGTCCATAATGGAATCTAGGATGATTTGGTCCAGTCCGGGGCATTTGTAGTGTTCCATTACTTCAGTCTTGATTTGGGCGTGGCGTAAATGTCCGACACGTAAATGTTCTCGATCTACAACTTGTCGCATCTCCGTCGGTGTGAGACATTCGACACGAGGCTTCGCTCTTCGCGTGCGCCAGCCCCCGATGTGCCATAGTTTACCTTCGTCGATCATGTATTCTTGAGCCCTGTGTCGCGCCCGCCGCATGCTGCGGTCGTCTTTCTCGGTCTCGATGCTCCGCAGTGCTCTAATGATGTCCAGGAACACTGGGACGTTGGTGAAACGTGTTTCGAGGGCGTTGAATGTGGATTCGTCCGCGATTGGTGTGAACTCCATTCCCGATGTCGATAGGCTGTAGATATCCCAGGCGAGGCCGGATGTGCTGAACCAGTCCGGGGGTGTAGATTCGTTGCTTCCGTCGCTCTGAGTTCGTTCCCGTGTACGTCCCTTTCTGCTCAATGCGTCTGCGACTACATTGACTGCTCCGGGCACATGGCGGATGCCAACAATATTGTGTGCCAGTATCCCCTCTAGCCACCGCGTGTGCGTTGCTGATAGTTTTCCATTCGTCATTGCGTGTCTCAATGCAATACAGTCTGTCTCGACTTCAACTGGGAAGTTGTGGATGATGTCGTCCGCCTTATCGAACACAAATTTCAGCGCTGCGATTTCTAGGTCAAATTGTTTGTAATTCTCTTCTGATGTGCTGGTGCGCTTGGAGAAGAAGGCGATAGGGCGCCGCCGTGCAATTACCTTTGCCTCGACGTTGTGGTGGAAGTACTGTGAGACTACACCACCAAGACCATATTTTGAGCCGTCTGACGTGATCACGAAAGGTCGACCGTCGTATACTGCACCTCGTCGCACTGGCAGAGATGTTACAGCAATCTTCAAGTCCAGGAATGCTCTTTCTTGGGCTTCGCCCCACTCGGTGGTGAAATTGACGGTGAGCATTTTCCGTTTCCAGTCTGCCTTCGAGCTGATTTTGTGTAGGTTTGCTTTTCGGTCTAAATCTGTGAGTGGTTGCGCACGGCGGGCAAAGTTGACTATATCGCGTCGGTAGTGACCCACAAGTCCCAAGAATGACTTGAGCTCCAGCATATCTTTTGGGCGTTCCCAGTCGATAACTGCCGTGATCTTCGTCAGGTCTGGTTTGACTCCGTCGCGTCCGACTATAGCACCAGCAAACTTCGCCTCGGGCATGAACAGATATGTCTTCGAGGGTGATACTGAAAGGCGCGATTTGCGGATCTGTGCGAATATGGTTCGAAGGTTCTCCAGGTGTGTGTTGAAGTCATCTGCTGCTGTGCCACCATCATCGACGAGAAGTTCCATGATCTGTCCAACCAAGTCACCCAGTTCTCGTGCCGTCGTCTCCGCGAACGTTGTCGGTGCCCCTGTCAAGCCAAAGGGCATTTTGTCGTATGCTCTGTGGCCCAGGCCTTCAAAGTACACGGCGAGATATGGGCGAATGGCGGGGTCTACTGTGCACGCGTAGAATCCTTTCGCAAAGTCAAATACTGAGACGTACTTATGATTGGCCAGCCGCCCCTGCTTTTCCGCAATATCACCTTGTGGTAACGGTGCAACTTGGGTCTGTGAATTTAGTTGCCAGAAGTTGTGGCAGATTCGCCAGGACTGTTGATGTGGTTCTGGTGCATTGTCTTTACCTTCGCTCGATATTACCTCGTGGTTCCCCGTTGGCCTCGGAGGGAGATCGAATTGTGATGGCTGTCCAGCACGTACGCATTCATCGTTGACCATGTGTCGCAGTTCATCAAGACTGGCCTGTCGCCCTCCTTCGTGTGCTTTTGAGGCGAGCGTTGTTGGTGAGACACATTTCACGTCCTCGGCTGCGATTGGTGATATAACGCCGGCTGCTTCCATTTCCCTGACCGTTTTGTGGAGGAATTCCCGCTGTGCTTGTGTCAGTGGACGCTGGTGTACCTTTGTCTGAAATGTCGCGCTCTCCGGGATTCTGATATGGTGGACTGCACCTGGTACTGTCCATACCTCTTTCATTGATAGTGCGAAGATGTCAGCGTATTCAGATATAAGGTCCATTACCTGTTTTCGCTCGTCATCATTCAGATCATCGCCGATAGTGACTTTTCCCAGGATTTGTGCAATGCGACGTGGGTCGTGTGGTGCTTCGTCACGAGATGGTATGCTCTCCGATGCAGTTTGCCCAATGTTATATGCCTCAACCGGGTTTGGCACTTCTGGTGTCGTTGCTGGCTGCTTCTGCATTGGCTTGACCTGTGGTGGATCTGTCACCGGTTCGCTACTAGGTGTACCTATTGGTGCTGTGCCTTGGATTTGTGTGTACGTAGAGCGGATCTCTCGGTGGTTCCATGCATTGTATGTGTCGTAGGCGTTAGGCAATATAATTGGACTTGTGGGGTCTTTTGTTGCCAGCTCGAGAGTGTCGGCGTCATAGTTCTGTCGTGCGTGAAATGCTCGTAAGAGCGGTTTCCCCAAAAGAAAGGACCATCCCGCCTGGCTGGGAAAGACCTCAAACGAGATTACTGCCCGTCGACCTCCCAAACGTGCTGTGCCGTTCCAGGTACCCCGAGACGGTATCAATGTGCCGTCCGCCATCCGTAGTACTTTATTAGAGAGGCGTAGTGGCCCTAGACGATGCTTTTTCAGCTCGTATTCTGCACTGTCCATAGCGCCGACGAGAGCTCCACCGTCTGCAATGGCACGCTCTCGCACAACCTCCCCTTGTGGTCCTAGCAGTTCTAGCGTTTGCATGAACTGTTGCTCGCTCGATTTGGCCACCACATCATACATGTCAAAAATCAATGTATTTGTTGGAACGCGGTAAGTACATGGCGGACAATCGAAACGAGGCCATTTTCCTCTCGGCACTGATGCGGAAGAAGATCGGGCCGTCGCCGTGTGTCTCAGTTGGCTCTTTGCGACGGCCCTCACCAGTTTCCCTGGTTGTCGTAGTACGAGGGCTGATAGTAGCCTAGGTAATTGACGGGGGCTGGTGTAGTACGTGGTCCGCGTGGCGGTGCGAGGTAGGTCTGGACATAACGGCGCCACTCTGCTTCCTGTGCTGGAATGGGGGGTTTCGGACAGGGTTCAGGGTACTGGCGATTACGGCGGTGGATAATCCCGCACTGGAAACATTCGTAGCTAAGTAATTGTGCGCTTCCTGGAGACAGCGGGTACGGGGAATCAAACTTGGGCATTGTGTTTGCACCATTTGCCCGATGCCACGCCTCCTTGCTGACCTCGTAATCACGCTTGCCGTCCACGCTATCGCTGTAGTATATCGTATTGTCGACGTGATGGCGTAGGGTTACTAGGTCGGCAGGATTCAGTGGGGGATACCGAGGGGGCCGTGGCATGTAAGGGCGTGGCGCAGGAGGGTTCATGTGCATTGGCTGTGGCTGCGGTGGTCCGTAGTAACCATATGGGGCTGGTGGACGTGCTGGCGTAGATGTCGAGATGTTCATTGCTTCCATTCTACGTGCGATGATCTCTTCAATCCGCGATTCGCTCATGATTGTGCCTGGAGCAGCGGCTGCAGGTGTTGCAGTGGGGGTCGCAGTGGGGGTCTGAGAGCTTGACTGTGAACTCTTTGCCGCCATGATGGCTGCACTAGCAGCGGCTGACCGCTCGTCCAGCCTGTCCTGGATCTCGTCTCCTAGCTCGTCCCGTCCGATCGCCTCGACAGCTGTCCACAGGTCTTCCCACGTCGTATACTCTGGTTTGAGGAATTTGCGAACAGCCTTTGGGAGCGTCTTGCGGATCTCCGGGTAGCAGAAGGCCACGGGAATTTCCGTCTCCGCCTTGCGACGCTGGACATTTCGCTGCTTCTGCACCCAGACGAGATGCAGTGGCTCTTTTCCTGGGGCTAATGATGCGAGTAAGTCCTCTTCTGTCATCTTGTTCTCGAGCAGCTGCTGGAGTATCTCTTTCGCTGTCGGTACCACAGATTTCTTGGGCGGGAAGCGTTCTTCGAAAGCTTTGCGCAGGGCCGACCATGATGTCTTCTGTGCGCTGTCAAGAGTGTCCCACCACTCCTGTGCGGGGCCTGTTGAGTCGAGTGACCATTCGAATGCCTCTGCTCATTGCGCTTCATTGCATTTGACGAATCGAGCAAGGAATGTCCGCACATGCACTCGTGAGTCTTCATTACCGTCTCCACGAAAGAGTTTTGTTGATGGGTGGTCGTCCATATCGTCGTCTGACGTGGTGTTGCTTTCGTTACCGGTGTATAGCTCGTCGTGGGGTTGTTGCGGTGACTCGGGCTGACCGAAAACAGAGAACGTTGGGCTAGCTGGTGGTTCGTTATCAGTTCGGAGGAGCTGAGAGACGTCACTTTCGGAGGAGGGTCGTTGCGAGGTAGTTGGGGATAACCGTGGGGCGTTGTCGGTCGACTCCGGGGACAGTCTACTAGGGCTCGTACCTCGCCAGGATGTGGCTAAGGGCTCGGGAGATGGTGCACTCGATCTAGTGCCTCGTAGTGATATGAAGTGTCCACGCTCACGGGGCTGGCTTTGTGAGTGGTGCCTGGAAGCCACGACGATGTGTGTAAATTATTCAGAATATAATCTTACGAAGCTCAGGAATTGTTGAGCGGTGTGGCTCGAATCCACTCTCGTCACCAGTTGAGATGGGGCTAACGGACACCGAAGGGGTCCAGCACAGAACGAGGGAAAGGTTCAGGTCTAGTCTAGTGTAGTCTGAGTCGTGTCGTACATCGCTGTGTCTGTGTCTACTGCCTGCCAATTCCTTCTATGGACTGGACATCGCCCTCTCTGGTGCAGTTACGCGCACTGGAATCGCCTTCGCTTTGAAGAGTTCTGGGATGGCTCCCGTGATTGCAGGCTGGCTCTCAGCTCGGTCCACCACGAAAGTGGAAGACCCATGAGTGTGGTGATGTCCAGTCCGGTCGTGGTCCTTTTTTTTGCCTCTCCAGCTTCCCTGCGGGTAGTGATTACGTGCGGCCGTGCGTCGATGATCTCCGACGAGTGGCGAAGGCATCACCAGACGCAGTGTTTGCCGACGAGTCATCGATGAAAGAGCATCGTGCTGCATGGAGCGCATATGCCACGAAACCGGAAGAGTGAGTACCTACCTGCCCATGATAAGACGTATCTTGCCACTTACATGCATTGCTTGTATCGTCAAGGTCGCCAGTATCTGCTGAACGAAGCTCCCAACAACAATCCTTCGACGACGTCCAGTCCCGCCCGTCTGCCCTAACTTGTGCTGCTTCAGCACCCCCAGCCTTAGCTAGTTCGCATTACAAGTATTCTATCCCTGAGAACGCCTCGCACTCCCGGACTTCTGCTGCCGACCACGCGGTGCAGGAGTCCGCTACCCCTGGCCGTCTTGCAGAAGACGTCGTTGCCATCAAGCCTAGGGTAGTAGAAGCTGCTTCGACTGACCCCGCTAGGGAGTCTCCTGCCCCGGACTGCGAAGAGAGGGAACCATTTCTCGCCACCAGCGATGTTTTCGCTGCACAGGTCGATGTAGCCACATGTTCCAGTCCGTTGGAAGCAGTAGGCAACCTGTCAGAGACACTTGCTAATGACCAGTCAGTTGTCGCATCTGGGAGCGAGGTATTATGTGGCATAGTCACTGGCGACGTCACAACCTTGGCCGATACAGTCCTGGCTGACACGCCCCCTGCTGGCGCCCCTGCTGATGCCACTACTACCGACTCCGTCTCTGACGGCGTGCCTTCGATCGACGCACGCTACGCCAATGCGGCATCCGCTGACACAAATTCTGCCACCTACACCGAGTCTGGTGTTCCCATTGTTGTCGTAGCTGTTTCTCCCTCCACTGCCAGCAGTCGCGTTGACAGCACCACATCGTCCAATACTGGTGATCCCTCCACTGTTGCCATCGCTGAATCCATCTCTTCAGCAGCGACAGACAAGTCCCCAGAAACTGACATTCTTTGTGCCAACACCATCGACTCGGTTCATCCTCAGACCCCCTTGTCCACGGTCATCGAAACTAGTCTGCCACAGGATCTTTTTTCTGTTTCAAACACAATTGTCCGTGAGGAGACCGACAGCGACAACTGCTACTCCGGCCCTTTGCTTGAAGATTCGATGAACTTGTCCTCTCCTGAGACAAGCAACTCCGAGCCTATTGCATCTGGTGCTTTGCTGCAGCAAAGCATCGAGGTCGCTTGCCCGCTGTCATCTGTTCCAAGCAATGATGGTGTGACCACATCTGTGGCTTTCGCTGCACCTCAGTCGGCAGGCGGTTTTTTGCCACCTTCATTCCCATACGGATGGGACGAGGAACTTGAAGATGATGAGATGGACGAGATGTACGATGCTTCTGATGCTATGATTTTAGATGAGTCGTACCACTGGGCGGCACCTTCGGTTCCCAATACACCGGACGACGCTTACGGGGATGTTGATATGCATGGGCCGTATGGCTCGTGCAATTTCTATATTTCCACACACCGCTCGGGCGACGAGAACATGCTGGCGGGGGCATCCGACCACTACGGTCCTGCAGCGATGGAAATCGATCCGTTTGATGAGTTCAACAATAGCTGCGTCGAGTCAGCAGGCCAGACAGCCTCCACGCAGTGGGAAGTTCCCTCGCCCAGTGCCAATTGCCATACCATGCCACAGGTAGCATGGCAAGGTGCCTGCACGTCCTACGTACATGTTCACTTTCAAATCCACTGAATTCATTCTGACTTTCATTATAAGGCACCTTCCCCTCCGTTATCGTCGGAAATGAATGACTGTCCCCACGGAGGAGACACAGATCCGGATCCCAACGTGTCCGCTACTAACGATTATTCATGGACCGTATGCCGAGGTGGTGGTGAATCTTCGCAAGCAGGAGCGCATGATGATCGCTTGGGCGACGCGAGCAATCTGATTATGCCAGGCGCAGGGCAGGTGCGCGTGTGCATCTTATACAGCTCGCTTAGACTCAGTATCGTTTGTCTGTTGAACAGGCTCGAACTTTCCCCAGCTTATTTGACACTCCGCTGCTTGACAGCGACTTTCAACCCATCGACATGTCGGGTCCTTGGTACAGAATTGAAACACGACCGGTCGGTAGATTGGTTTCTACCGCGAATGCAGCCTGATTTACACAACATCTAGGCCCAGGCTGGACATCGGTTTGCGTATACACTTGATGGGACCCCCTCAAAGCAAAAGGACGCGTCGCACCTGGTGAGTTGATATACAGATCCTGGTTGGGATTTCTATTGACCCACGTCTCATGATAGGACGAGCGGCTACGTGGTACGGCTTACGCCGACGAAATCTCTCAGGGGAGTTCCACTAAGTCAACGTGCGGCTCCGACACCGACGATGGAGAAGCTGACGAGGATTCGTATTCTCAACCGATCGCCGGATCGAGCGGGTCAACGCTTTCATGTCCAGAGTACATGGTTTGTAGGCTGGCTTTTCAGATCACAGTGTGTTATTCATGTTTGGAGATAGATTGTCGCTGGATTTGGCCCCAGCAATGGCCCCGATACTTCTGCGGCCTACGATGACTATGTTGAACCATCGCGCTTTGAACCCGTCGATGTCTTGGCGGCTTCGGCGTCAGCTTTGCCATCGGTCGATGAGCAGCGTGACGGTGGACACGATGAATACGAGTCTTCGCATGAAGATAGTGTTGAAGCCATCACCCGCCATGACAATGCAGATGATGCGACTTCGGAGGATCTTCTCGATTATGAGGATGTTGCTGACCGTGCATCCAATTCGTCCGAAGAAACGGATAATCCGCCCACTCCCGAAGAGCATCTGTATGCGGAGGACACGACGCCTTCACTGTTGCATGAACACCCCACAAAGGAGATGGAAGCTTCCGCAGAAGCTTTCCTCAACAGCTTGGGCTTTCATGACTACATTCCTCGCAGTCGTCAGGAAGAAGAGTCACCGGAAAACGTGATATATACCCTTGCAGGTCGCTTGCAGGCAACGAAAATTTGAACATTTGTTATCCTTAAATGTGCGTTTGTCTGTGTTTTAAAGTGCAGCTGTTTGTAACTCGTGTGAACAGAGCTCGCAGCTTAAAGGTTTTTCTGGATCGCCTGTGTCAGCAGTTCGATCGTGTCGTGAGGAGTCTGAACCATATCAGGCCCTCGTCGTTGGTGTTATGTTGATCGGACGCGTTGCTTCTCGATAATCGCCCCTGCCATGTTGAATTGGCAAAGCTACATCTATCGGACTTGTGACAGCCTAAAGGACTGTTTTTTATATCTTCAGAAGCAGAGACGTCTTATTGTCTGCGCACGTTCTTCTGTCTCCCCATTTTCGTCTATTTTTCCTGCTATCGTGTGTTGGTTTCATCTGTTTCCCTTTACTGTTTTTGTTACTTGTCTTGCTAGTCTCGTCTTTGGTCCCCGCTCTGCACTGTTCTCGTCGTTGGTTCTTGTTTTGCCATCGTTGTCTCGCTCCGAAGCATTTCGCTTTCGTTGTAGCCCTAGATCATATCTCGATCTTCCTGTACAGTGCGCATCGCTATTGTGCATATAGCACACCACATAGCGGGTTGAATTCATTGTGTCAGACGTTTTCTCGTTCAATAAACACGTCGTCGTATTCCGTTGTGTGATAAGTTATAGAATTGTACAACACGTAATCCAAAGATCCACGGACGCTACTTGACTGCGAGTACACGGGTTAGTGCATTAAATTAATATAGCTGTAGTAAAGAGTTCAGTAATGTCTCGGGTACTTCAACGACAGCAGGAAAAAAAGAACACCCATCATCCACTGTCGCTGGTGTCTGTGGAGGACCCGGTCTCGTCACCAGTGTCATCATCTATTTTCGTGTGAGCTTCGCGCACCAGGGTATCGAACAACACATTCCACTGACCCATGGTGTAGTGTTGTACAGAAATGGCCGGCACTTGGACCGGACTGCCTTTCTGCGCTGTCGGTGGCCGGAACAAGTTATTGCCCCCTTGCCACAATCCATTGGGATTGACAACCGGCGCGCGAGCGGATACCACAGGACTTTTAGGGAACGCCGGCGATATTGGCGAAGTTGAGGAGCGGGAGGACGCGTCTTTACGCGGCGCGGTAGACATCTCGCGTAGCTTGGAGGGCACTTTCGCAGGCGACGTGGCATTGGTGTTGTTGAGACGACCCTGAGAAAATGTTATAGCCGTCAAAAGTAGATAATGAAGAGGCACACATTCTTGGGTAATCCAGATATTGGTCGGGCCTTAGAGGCGGGAGAGTGATCAGGCACAACCTTGGATTTCTTCGGGGATGCTGAAGATAGCGGAGACGACGGCTGCGAAGAAGAGGAAATATAGGATCACATATCCTATTAGCAATATGATCATCAAGACTTACCCTTTTCCGTTTCTTCAAACTAAACTCGGCCTCATCTAGGTGTTTCCAAATCAACAGAGGCATCGTTCTGTTGCGCAGTCCAGACATACCAGTCTGCTTGCTCTTAAACCTCGCCTTGTTCTTCAAAGGCCGATCATCGTCCGAAGAGAAGCCCATATCAGATGGCGATATTGATCTTCCTGCCTCCGAAGGCACTCTGAATGGGAGATGGTTGCAATTGGACCGACAACACTCTCGCGGAAAGCATCACGCACTTGGCTTTCGTAACGGCTCGAGGAGCAGCTCTGCGGGCCGAAGCCAGTCCCATACACGAGCTTAAATGTGGTGCGAAACGACTTGAAGCAATCTAAGAAATGTAAGGTAAATATGTATGTCGAGCGAACGCGTAGCGTCAGCCGACGAACCTGACGGCTGCAATTGCTGCATGTTACATAGATGATATTATCTGCCTTGGAACTGCTGGGTGTACCAGTGCCGTTCGTTGCTTTAGACGCCGACGCAGAGGGCGTCCCTGGTCCACAGGAAGCCTGTGATGTCGAGGGAGACGACGCGTGGGCTTGCGGGGTGTAAGTCTGGTGTAGTGACTGTTGGCGGAAGCAAATCTTTGGCTCACCGAGTCCACACCTGGCAAGCGATATGTCCATCAGCTGAATACACGTATAGGACATATTGAGGCATACCGGGTATTGCATACAGAGCACACAGCTCGGCTCTTAGCGACGTCGTGGTGCGCCTGTAGCGCAGCGTCCATGACGAGATCGTCGACCATGGCGCTGAAGATACGCTTGGACTGTGTGAGTGCATCGTTCATCAGGGATCGTCGTGCGCAAAACAGACGGACGAAAAGACAAACAAGGATTGACAGCATCTCATCCTTCTCTGATTTGGGCATTTCAAAAGTCGTAGCCACGAGCGTGGCAGAGAAGACAGATGCACAATCTACCACATTCGCGTGCTCAAACGTTGAAGACGCCGGCGGTGACCACAAGGCGATCATCGATCAGCGACTGAATTTCATTTCATTCAATTTCAGATTTCGTTTGCCTCCGTCCCCGGTCAACGGCCTTTCCGCAATTGGCTCTGGTGGGATAGATAGATTATCATAGCACCAGGCAAGGTTGGCCAAGTTATTGTATCGTAGATATGTAATCAAGGTCATCTTCCGACTAGTATATAATTTGAAAGATAGAGCGGGAAAGGCAGCAGAGAAATCCCACCTTCTTGGAAACGGTATTAAAGGCGGGTATGGATCGAAATCGGCGAAGAAAGAATCCAATGACCATATACTGTCACACGAAAAGACACAATAGGTTTGCGAAAAGCGCCTGCACATCCAGCTTTCATCGTCTAGTAGCTTGGCGCGGCAAGTCGCGAGATGGTGAAGACCCCAGCAATGACCACGGCCAGGGCACCGATGCTGGCGGGCAACAGCAAGTCCCGCGGAATGCCAAATACGTCATCCTGGGACAAAGGCACCACCGGAGCCTTCACAGAAGGGGCTGGCAATGCCACGGGAGGTGGTGGAGGGACTGCCGCCGTCTCCATCTCTTTGCGCGCTGCGGCGGCGACTTCAGCGACGCGGGCTTCAGTCTTTGCAGTGGCGTCTTCCCAGCCCTTGCCGCCAAGAACGACCAGTACAACACGATCCAGTTGTTGTGCGCGTGAGTTCTTGACCGCCTCCTGCACATCGTGGTCAGAGGTAACAAGAACACTGTCGCCATCGGCATCCGTATACGACAGTTGAAAATCGCTGGGATCAGGCCGCACCGCGCCATCTTTGGCATCGTATTCGGTGAAGAACGGGTCGCTCGCGAGCTTGCCCATGACGACCTCACGCAGATGTTCTACATCATCATTGCGCGACTGGAAACGGTGTGTTCTGCCGCTGGGAGTGCGGAACTTAAAAACGTATGTGCCGTCATCAGCGGGCACCTCGATCGGCGCAGGCGCCGCCGCACCACGACGATTATATAGGTTGCCAGAGACAGCAGACGTTTCGTCGTCAACAACAGACGCAGAATCATTAGGATGAAGTTCTGAGCGAGGAGACTGCGCCTGAGAGATGCTCTGCGTGTGCATTGACCGAATCTCAGGTGGTAGCTGGGATCCCGACATCAAAGACTCGGAGTCCTCGCCGCCAATGGAGTCAAAGAAACGACCCCACAACGGGCCGCCCTCGTTATCTTCAAGAGGGATATGCTCGGCCGACACCGCGTTCATCTAAAAGCGAGTAAGACGCAAAAACGCCGAAGCACTTGCACTCGCACCTGTTCCAATGTCGCGTAAGTAAGCGCCAACACATCGACGATGGCGATCAGGCGGCCATCTTCCTCCATGACGGGAAGATTGAGGTAATGTCCGTCTGTTAGGAAGATGGTTAATGGTATTTATCGATTGTCAAATGTCACTCCAACGTACTGTGCATCTTTTTCAATGCATCGTGGACACTGAGGGTCGGGGGCGCAGTGTCCGGATGAGGCGTCATGACACGCACGACACTGCAACGCGTCGAATCCAATCCCGCCGCGATTACACGCAGAACGATGTCCTTGCTCGTGAAAATACCCACAACGCGAGGGTTTTGGCCGCCCGTTGCCTCAACAACGCAAATGGCGGTAGTGTGGCGTTCCTTCATAAGCTTCGCCGCGTCGCGCACCGTGGTTTTCGGCCCGACCGTCGCAGGCTGGGTGCGCGAATCCATAACCGTGGTAAGATCGGGAAGGGCGGTCTTCTCGCGCAATTTCTCCACCCAGGCAAGCATGGCTGCAGCTTGTGGATTGGCAGCGACAGAACCGATCTCGCTCTGCACACCGGCCATGGCGGCCAGCAGTTGTTCAGAGGCCGCCGAGCTGCGTTCAACTTTCTCAAGTGCCTCATGGAAGACTTTAGTAATATCGAGGAGACCGACAACATTACCCTCGTCGTTACACACAGGCTACGGGGATCCTCAACCCAGCGAAAGCATTGCAAAGCATGGGATCACATACCAGATGTCTGAATTGACGCGAGACCATGAGTTCAAGTGCTTCGGTCGAGCTAGTTGTATCTCTAGTGACCATGGGGTTACGCGTCATGATCTCATGTACAGGCGTTGTGTGGGGATCCAAGGCCTCTGCTGTGACCTATATGTATCGTTAACAAACGCCTTTTCGGGAAGATGCGTGAGGACGTACACGGTACGCCAAGTCCTTGGCCGTGAAAATACCGCTCAGCCCCTCCTCGTCATCGACCACGAGAACACAATCGGTACGCTTCGCGGCGCAGAGCTGGCTCGCCTCTGCGACGGTGATATTCTCTGGCACCGTGAGTGCTGGCGAGGGTTTCAGCGCCGCGACGGTGCCCTTGGGAGCGGAGCGCTTCGATCGCTGCTTGCGTTGGAGAGTCTGGTTGGTCGAGATGGTACGCTTGCGGGAGAGCTCAGACTCGATTTTTTTGCGGATAGCCTATGGAAGCGGTCGTTCGTCGGCGTGTAAACCACGGACTACACACGATGTGCCACGACACATACCTCATCGCGCTTCGACTGTTTCTTGCGCGGGTCGCTGCTAGGAAATGAGAGAGAGGACATGGAGGGCGTGTTAGAATGGTGCGACTGGTCCCTTGAGCCGCGATCCACACCAGGCGTTGTCGGCAACGCTCTCGAAGTCGAGGAAGGAATTGGGATTTTAGACATGGGAGGACGGACTTAAGTCGCTCACGTTCTCTAATCGCGAATGCTCCCGGTGCGACACTCAAATATCGCAGCTGCCGGGTCCGACATGTTACCTCTTCCCCGCTCTGGATTTGTCCAGGCTTCATGTACAACAGCCTCTCGGAACCCATTGGGCACTCATAGGAGTATACAGGTTTCACAAGAGTCGAGAGCGTATACATTTTAATTTTCCTGCATTATCCATCCTGGTCGTACTGCAGCCATGATACAACTACTATCCACCTCAACCCTCTGCAGCACGAATCGATTTCTCAGCATTCCAACACAACGGGAAGCTAGCGCATCCGCGGCAGCACCACTGGGAAACGCGACATTATTGTTAACGATGGACTCGGATAGAAGCCCTACGTCGACTTTGCCAACATCCTAGAGTGTTTTAAACAAACTGGATCACAAGTCTACATGCCAAGTCTGGGAAATACATACTTACCGTGTTTATGTTTATTCTACCGCGCTCTGGCGGTCCCGGTCAACTGGATGGGAGTTTCACAGAGTTCTACTGGCAACAGCATCTATCTTGCCAATCAGACAACTGATCAATCGATCATTACAACGGAACGACTCCCGGAGTCTCGGACAAGCGGACTCATTCATGAACTCATACTTTCAGTTATGTCTCGTCGTCTGTGATTCTCTAAGCTTGTATTTCTGCAGTCTTCTGCTTATTGGAGTGCCATAACAGTACCTGCACGCGATATGAGCACGGCAAGCACCCCAAGGAACCCCGACGATTTGACGAATAAGCAACTTTCCAAGGATCTGGAGCCCATCTCGCTGTGGTCTTATCTGTGTGCCGAAGTAGATACAAAGAGATGCAGCGCACCGTTGACGGCCTATTACTTCATGACTGGTTTCCTGTAAGCTTCTATATCACATTGTGTTTATTGTCCCATTTACGCCGTATAGCTGTGCCATGTCTTTCTCGTCGACGTACGTATGGTGCGGTTTCCAGACAGGCAACTACGTCCAGGTAACGTGCCCCGTCCTAGACAATACGCTATATCTGTCGAGTAAACGTCTTCTCAGCTTTCTTTGGCCATTGCTCGTCTTTTTGAGGACAACGATGGCGTTGTGGACCACACTTTCCACAAGTCGGATCAACAAGCTTTGTGTTCACTTCTCGCTTTCAATTGCGGCGCATTCTGCGGTCGTCTCGGTGACCACTACGGTCCCAAGAAACGCGCTTGGCTCATTTCTGGGACATTTGTACAAACGCTTCTCACCATGGGCGCCGCGATTACCATATGGAAAAGCGGCCAGCCCAGCATTGCTAGTGAACGCGGCAATCCTAGCTGGACAAATGCACTCACTTTTGTCGGGCTTGCGTTCATGAGTGCTAGTCTTGGTGTTCAAGGTGTACTTGCAAAGCGTCTCAACACACCGTTTGGGGCGACAAGTGAGTGTCCCTGTTCCATGTTGCCATCCATCGTATTCATCTCTCCTTGACGGACAGTTGTTCTGACCACCATCTGGATTGAACTCATGAGTGACCCTCGGCTCTTCACTTTCAGGCAACGAGTTGTCGGTCGCGACAACAAACTCCTCGCTGTTGTCGGAGTGTTCATTGGTGGTTTCACGAGCCGTGCGCTTCTAGCTGCCATCGGCTCTGCGGCTACCTTGGGAATTGCCACCGGCATCAGGTTGATGATATGCTTTTGGTGGCTATTCGTTCCCAGTTCTGATTGTGGCCTTCGTCTTTCGCAGGTCAAGCTGCGGTAGGTAGGCGGGGTATTCACGTCGGCACAATATATTCCTCACGAAACACTCGTCATGAAATAGTACTACTAATACTATGTACATTAGTGTAATACCGCATTTTGTCATTTGCTTTCATCTTCGTGTTTTGCAGTGCAATCATTCTACGTAACTGCCAGGGACCCTTCTAAGTTGCGGCCGAATTTGAGAAGGGCATTTCGCACGTCGTTGCTAGTTGTTTATTAGACTGGTCAGGATGCACATGCTTGTCGGCGCCGAACCGGATTCATATGCCCCTCGATGAGTCACGATCATCAAATGGGGACCCACAGGTGATCGCTCGGAATTTCCAGTTCTCTGCGCTCCCGCTCCCGGACTCTTACACCCTCCCCTCCGACTTAAAACTGGTCGTTGGCATGTCGCCATGGGTCTCTATGCGTGCTTTTCACCGCGCTACTTTCCAATCGTTTAGGTCATCTCGTTTACGCTTTAATGTCTCTTTAATTCAATTCAGGGCATATTCGATGCCTTCGGGGCCTATGCCGACAGAAAAGATTCGCAATGTTGCCATTATAGCGCACGGTATGCCCTGCACGCTCAAACTTGAGGTGAAGATGGTCTTATACACTTTCAGTCGATCACGGAAAAACCACCCTCGTCGACCAACTGCTGCGCCAGTCGGGCACCATAAAGCGCCTGACGGAGGCAGAGCAGGTCATGCTGACGCCACAGTCCACTTCTGCGTCTGGCATGACAGCAGACAGCGTTGTAGACGCTGGCTTCATCACCCGTGTCATGGACTCTAATGATCTGGAAAAAGAGCGCGGCATCACCATTTTGTCGAAGTGCACAAGCATCATGTACGACGGCACGCTCATTAACATCGTCGACACACCCGGTCACGCTGATTTCGGCGGCGAAGTCGAACGGGTCTTGAACATGGTAGATGGTGTCGTCCTCGTCGTGGACGCGACCGATGGGCCTATGACGCAGACGCGGTTTGTGCTTAGCAAGGCGCTGAGCCGTGGCTTAAAGTTCAGTTCAAACGTCTGTGGCTTGAGGTTTCCCGTAACAGTGTTATTCCAGGCCGCTTGTCGTACTCAACAAGGTGGACCGTCCAACGTCACGTCCTGCACAGGTTGAGAGCGATCTATTTGACCTCTTCGCTGTCTTGGGTGCCACGGACGAACAGATCGACTACCCGGTTCTATATGCGTCAGCCAAGCAGGGTTGGGCACTGACGGATGCACCGAAGGTACCCATGGAAGGACCGCCTATGGTCTCTGAAGGCACTGGCATGACTCCGCTGTTCGAGTCCATTCTGAACCACATCCCCGCCCCAACACATCTCGATCACAACAAACCGTTTTCCATGCTCACCGTGCAGATATCCCCCGATTCTTTCGTTGGTAATACATATCTCGGACGCATTGAGTCTGGCACGGTGAATGTTGGCGATGATTTACTTGCGCTTGACCCGGACGGCAAGCGGGTCGGCGATGGCAAGGTCAAGAAAATCTTCAGTCGTATCGGCCTGGATCGGCTGGAGCGTGAGTCGGCTTCGGTTGGTGAGATTGTGAGCATTGCGGGTATCAAGAATGGTGGTGTCAATATTTCGCTTGTCGCTGCCGTAGGTTGGGGAGAAGAAGGCCCGCATCCGTTACACACGACGCCGATTGACCCGCCGACCATCTCTATGTTTGTGTATCCAAATGACTCGCCATTTGTAGGCAAGGAGGGCAAGAAGCTGACGTCGCAGGTCATTCGTGACCGCATCTACAGAGAGGCGGAGACGAATGTTGCGCTCAAGGTTCTGCCTGGCCCTACTTCCGAGTCTCTTGAGCTGCGTGGTCGTGGCGTGTTGCATTTGGGTATCCTTTTCGAGACTCTGCGCCGCGAGGGCTTTGAGCTGCAGATTGGTCCGCCTAAGGCTGTTATGCTTCCCGATCCTGACAATCCTGGACATAAGCTCGAGCCCATCGAGTCGTGCACGATAATGGTTGCGACGCAGTTTGCGGGAACGGTCATTCAAAAACTGACTCTTCGACGTGGCGAACTCCTTAATCAAGAGGAGGTGGAGTCTGGTTTCATGAAAATTGAAATGGATGTCCCCGCACGTGGCCTCATCGGATACATGGCTGGCGAATTCAAAAACGACGTGCATGGTGAAGGGTGGGTGCGATACTTGTCATGCCTTTGCTCAGTTTGACTCAATTTTGCCCAGGTCCTTGAATCACATTTTCAAGGCCTATGAGCCCTACAAGGGTCCTATCAATACTGGCCGCAACGGAGCGCTCATCACTATGGCCACTGGTGAAAGCTCGGCATATGCGATGATGCCTCTTCAGGCGCGTGGAACAATGTTTATTCATCCACAGACACAAGGTCTGTTTACTTGTGTGGTTCCAGATTTCATGTTGGACTGATGTATTATTCAGTTTATGCTGGTATGGTTATTGGCGAGAGTGCTAAGGCGCAGGACATATACGTCAACCCGTGTATCAAGAAACAGTTGACTAACATACGCGCGGCTGGTGCGGACGAGAAGCTTGTCATAACCGCGCCGAAGTCGATGACACTGGAGGAAAACATGGCATACATGGCTGACGATGAGCTGGTAGAGATTACCCCGACGTCTATTCGCCTGCGCAAGGCGATTCTGGATCAGAGTACGCGCGAGCGGTCCAAGAAGGGCAGGCGGTAAGCCCCGCGCGGTGCGCCACGTCTACACGACACCAC
The DNA here is from genome assembly GCA_000934395.1 of Fistulina hepatica ATCC 64428. Taxonomy (NCBI): domain Eukaryota; kingdom Fungi; phylum Basidiomycota; class Agaricomycetes; order Agaricales; family Fistulinaceae; genus Fistulina; species Fistulina hepatica. Next base: position 545,420 of record KN881666.1, on the reverse strand, counting down.
GTTTATTATAGAACACACTAATCTTGCCTACGCATACTCACATCTGTACTTAATACCTGCACAACTATACTTCCCAACTCAAACAGGTTTAGGCGAACACGAAAAAGTGTACTTAAAAGTTAAGAGCATGGCTGGCAGCGTTGATCTCCGTATTTGACTGATCGGAATTGATCGGCATTGATTTTGCGGTGATTCGGATTTACAGCCGCCCCAAAGCTCTATCTACTCGGAATCCCTTGGCCATCTCCTCCTCAAGTAATTCCTGGCCCTGCTGTGTTCGTCGTTTCCCGATCGTCTCTAAACACACGTCCCACCCATCGTAATTCATGTTTCGCGCAAGAAATTTGCCCCTTCGTCAGTTCGTTCGCCATCTGGCTACGCATGCAACCGCCCCTGAAGCCACGGCGATGCCTCTTACCCGACACGACTGGAAGCGCCAGGAAATACAGGGAGTATACGACACCTCTTTGATGGATCTCATATTCCGCGCTGCATCTGTCCATCGCCAGCACCACGATCCCAGTAAGGTGCAGCTCTGTACACTCATGAACATTAAGAGTGCGTCCCCCCATCTTATCCATATGATTCATCTGAGACCCGCGCTAACATCCATCGCAGCCGGAGGGTGCACGGAGGACTGTGAGGATGCTCTCTGAGATGTGTGAAAGTTATGTCTCTCACGCAGATCAGGCTCCTACTGCTCGCAGTCGTCGCGCCACTCAACCGCGACAAAGGCGTCCAAACTCGTTGACATCGAACCTGTGATTGAGGCTGCACGTAAGGCGAAGGAGAATGGCAGCACACGATTCTGCATGGGTGCTGCATGGCGTGACCTGGCCGGCCGCAAACGAGGCTTTGAGCGTATCCTGCAGATGGTCCGTGAAGTCCGAGGTATGGGCATGGAAGTATGCACAACGCTTGGTATGTTGTCGCTGGACCAGGCCAGGCAACTCAAAGAAGCGTGAGTCGACGTATGTCAGTTCGCGCCTCTTTTTGTGATACATCTGCTACTACACAGCGGGCTGACGGCATACAACCACAACCTCGACACTTCGCGCGAATTTTATCCTGAGGTCATTACGACGCGGACTTACGACGAACGGCTAGACACAATCGCTGCTGTCCGCGAGGCGGGCATCAGCGTCTGTTCGGGTGGTATTCTTGGTCTCGGAGAATCGGACGAAGACCGTGTTGGACTCATCTGGGAAGTCTCCAGGTGCGTCTGTTATCCTATCATGTGTGACCACAGTTATTTATCTGCTACTTGGATTTGACAGGATGCCGCAGCACCCCGAATCATTCCCTGTCAACGCTTTGGTTCCTATACCCGGTACTCCTTTAGAAAATAATGAGGTCGGTTTATGTTGTGAACATTTTCGGGGCCACTGCTCATTGGCTCATCGGCTGGCAATAATTTCGGCAATGCAATCCGACGTTTTCTCGTCCAATATAGCCTGTGAAATTCCATACACTGGTCAGAACGATCGCCACGGCGCGCATCGTCCTTCCGACGACCATAATTAGATTGGCAGCTGGCAGAAACACATTGCAGGAATCAGAACAAGCCATGTGCTTCATGGCAGGTGCAAATGCGGTTTTTACGGGCGAGCAAATGCTGACGACGCCATGTTCACCTTGGGACGAGGTATGACTATTTCTAACTTGCGGGCTGCACCGCTGAGTCTGCGTTGTTACTGATTCGTTTTATAGGACAAAGCTATGCTCGGACGCTGGGGCCTTGAAGGCATGGCAAGCTTCTCCCAGGCGAACGTCGCGAAGAAAGAGGGCTTCTCAAGCGTGTCAGGAGCATGCTCATGCTCTTCTGCAGACGGATGTGGCTGTTCGCCGTCACAATCGATTGCAACTACATAGCACGCACGACAGTGCTATAGAAATGTAAGTAGAGTAGAATATACAACGACATGTATACATCAACTGTTAAATCAACACTCATTTACAGTCACTGTGGCACACAGCAAGAATAGGTATATAGATGAACAATAAGTAAGTGGCGGCATGCTTCACTCAGCTGGATCTGAGGAAACAAGCGGCCTGCGAGGCAGAGGGGACGGACTAGCAATAGGTAGTTGTGGTTGTGATTGCAGGCTTAGGGACGTGGCTTTCAGATCTGACTCGGTGCTGGGCATTATGGCGATGGTCGACGACACGGGATCTGCAAGAGGAAGGCCCTCCTTTCTCCACGCAGAAAATCCACCAATCATGTCAGTTGCATTCAGCAAACCAAGGTCATGCAGCGCCGCCGCGGCGAGACTCGACGCCGAACCGTCGTCACAAAAGACAATCGCGCGGATATCGTATCTATCCGCAACAGGGAGGTGCTTGTCGCTGCGCGGGTCGAGCCGCCACTCCAGACTGTTGCGATCGACGATCAGCGCGCCAGGGATAGAACCGTCTGCGACGCGCTGTTCGGCAGGCCGAATGTCAATGAGGAATGTCGGCACATTCATGCTCGAGCTGCCTAGTTCCGCGTACACCTGTTGCGGCGACAGGCGGTACAGCCGAGCACGCGCCTCAGAAAGCAAGGACATGACACTGCGCGACCCTGGCGGCGCGTCGGTAGGGTCGAGCGTGGGGCGTACAGCCGCGCGCAGTGTGCCGCGAAGTGCGGCATCGTCGTGCCATGGCAGACCGTAGTCCTTGACATCAGCGATCCATACGGTGCCGTTGCGCTCAGTAAATGCGGAGTTGATGCGCCCGACGAATTTAGAGGTGACGAAGACCTCGACACGTGAGATGTATGTAGCAGAGGATCCACAGATAAGCAGCGGACTCGAGTCCTTAACAGACAGCCCCGCGCCGGTGATGGCAAAGAGATAGGGCGCGTGCTGGTAGTGTTTACCGATCAGGTCTGCGACGAGGATGAGGAAGTCTGGTTGTTCTCCGACAGATGTCGTGAATACACCAATTTTCACACCTGACGTACGCGTATGAAATATAATATTATCCTGTCATACGGTCAGTGGTTCTCACCGTCGGCATCTTCGGCGCTGAGACGTGTTCTCAAGGCAAGTTCGTGTGCTACCTGGATCCGCACAGCTTGTAGAGACAAGGGCTTTGTCGATTGTGACTGGACTGACTTTAGAGATGGCTTGGACGTTGATGTCGAGGACGTGGACGGCTTTCGTCGGTGGCTAGAGCCTGTCTGACGCGAGCTTGAGGACATGTTGAGTGTGAAGGACGGAGAAAAGGATCGGATGTACTCATGTTTGATCGGCGATTCTGCGCTAATAAACGCCGTCATCCCCATTTGCTCACCGCAATCTGATCTGCACGCTCCGTCGTTCCTTCATCGATTCATCGCCCGACTTCTTGGACATCGTGAATAAAGCTCACCATGCGCGCATATTCAATGTGGTCGTCTCTACGCAACACGCGCGTCAGTCCCTTCGTCTTCCCCGTTCGAAACACACTAACAATTGAATGATATACGAACTTGACATCGGTATATGGCATCTTTCAGCCATCGGTCTCCATTTTGTGAGCGCCATCTCCTTTTTGATGTCGGGTGTGCCGTCACACGTTTTGATAACTGATGGAAAAAATGCAGCCACAATCCCGCATCTGCGCCATCCAAAGCTGCACTTGCCATGCTTCAGAGCGCCCTGGCCCGTCCTTTCCCGCCAAGCAGTCCTAAAAGCCAGCCCCTAGATTTCCATCTCGAAGTTGTTGAGGCTCCGCCGACCGCCGGCCAACTGTCAACCATCATGGGATACGTGGGAGCCGACAATCCTTCGTCTATATTTTTATCGGCGCATCCAACCGCGCCCGACGTGGGTGAACGACCGCATACTGTGAAAGGCGTGGCGAAGGCAGCGTCCGAGAACCCCATGTCACTCAAGTGGCCCATCGTTGTCAACTGGGATACTGGCAAGGCAAGCGTCGGGGACGTTGAAGGCGTCAAAGTCATCTTGGAGTCGCTGCGCAAGGCGCGCGACGGTGATTTGTGAATGATAAAGAATGGAAGCGATGGTCTATCGCTGCTATAGCCTTCTGATAGCGAGGGGATTCTACCCAGTTCTACCCAGTTCAATCCTGATCACTGCAAGCCGCCGCATCGTAAGACTGGAGGTGAAAGATACCAGGACGAGTTGTTGATGGTGCTAACGTTGCATGCAGTGAGGCATATCGACGAAACGCGTGGCCGTGGCGACGGGAAGACACTGAGAGTGCCCTGCTTGCTGACGGATCATCGACTGGCTCTTCCATTCACGTAACATATGTACATATGTACAGATTTACTCTTTCAGCGAGACTTCGAGGACAGCTTCGATGATGTAGTATACAGTGCAAACTAAATATGGTAACCATTGGAACTGTTTCAGGAGTGCTGATGTCGGGAGGCGCCGGATGGTCGCACGAGAAGCAAAACAGAACAATAGTTATGGGAGGACTGGGACAGATGCCGGGATAATGGCGCCAGGAAATCGGAGATGAGAAGGACAAAGTAACTTCCCAGATAGGCAATCTGATGCCTATTGTTTAATACTTCATCGAGGCGTGCTTGCACGAGACTGACCGGCGATATCAATATGGAATCGTGGTGTGTCTGCTGGACATGAGCAACAATTACGAGTTTGCGATGGAGCGAACGACGCTTGTCAAGGGGCGAACAATTGGGTATAAAACACGCAGCGGGGACCAAGCGCGAGGCTGTCGTTGCTGTTATAGCGAACATTCAAATTGCTTCCGCCCGCGATCACATCTGACAGCTTTTGTTTTGTTATATAAAACCAACGTCTCTTCATCACCACCAGTGCACCCTTCCCACCACCCCATCACTTCGTTGTTGTTTCGCTGCAATTCGGTATGTTTGCCCCGTCGCATATACCGCACACGTCCCCGACTAACCCATTTACATTCGCCGTCGCAGGCCGGCCCCGAATTTACGCCTTTTCCTCCCTGTGTCTCCGCATACTCCGCATACTCTAACTTAACATCACATCGCCTGCATCACCTGCACACGCGTCTGCACTTGCGATTGCCACTCTAGTATCAACCCGTGTAACTTCCTAGCAACATGGACACGTCTCTTCGCACCGCTGTCGCCCATGCCGTCGATTTTCTGCTCCAGCCACTCCACACCTCGTACCCCGCAGCGCAGTTGAATCAGGCGCGTGCGCTTCTCGAGTTCAATTTTGCAGAACATTGCGCGCCCACGTGGCAGTCCCGCGACCCATCGTACGGCTCCAGCTCTCGTCGCTTATCTCTTTCTCCCGGTGCTATTCCGCCGAACTGCATCTACGCCGTATGTCTCCAGTCTCACATCCGCTGGTCTGATTGGATTGCCCTCCTTGGCAACTATGCGTTGGATTTGTACGTCGACCCAGGATGCGTTTCTGTGTCGCTACCCGGCGACGCAGAACACGTGACTATTTGGGGTCGCCGTAAAACTCTCGCACAGCAATTGCTTGAGACCGATTTGGGCGAGGAAAACGAGTTGTTTGCGCTCATCGACGATGAGGTGCACGCGCGCTCATGGACCGGTAGTGGTTGCGACACCCCTCTTGCTCGTTCGTCCTCGAGCCTCTCCCACAACTCGTCGCATTCGCATTCGAGCTCGCATTCTTCGTCCAGCTGGAGCGCGGACTACTCGGCGTCGTCATCCTCTAACAGCTCGGATGCGTCCCAGCGGCATCGCTCGCATCATGGACCCCGCAGGGACAGGCGCAAAAGTGGCCGTATATATGTCGATACATCGAGGACCGATGTCACTGCTTACGACGGTGGTAAAACGGGCGTTCTCACCGGAGGTGTCATGCTCGGGTGCGTGAGTGTTGCTCAATGTCGTATATGAGAGCCAGCTTCCATCTTTCAAGTCCACCACACCTCTTTCGTTTTCGTTTCTTGACAGACTTTTCAACCTAACAATCTCTCACCCCTTGACGTATGGCTCTGTTAACGAGCACCACGATCCTTCTCTACAACGATTTGTCACACCTATTACGAAGTCAGCCCATGACGTTCATTAGATCGTTTTAATATCTCTTTGCCTCTCACTAGCTTTGGCACATTACCCACTTCGACCTTCTGTGCGCCTCCTTGCCCCCTTATGTATTGACATTGTCTGTCCTTTATTTACTCTCGTTTTCTTGCTGTCCGGATACTGGTTGTTCTGGATGCGGACTTGTTTTGCGCCTTGCACATTTTTTAAGTACCTATCCTACATACTTAATGTAATCGTAATATCTTCTCTGAGTGTTTTCTGCTACCGTTTAGTTATTTGTGCTTCCAACAGTTATATTTTATTCATCTACATATCTTACACGTATATTAGGCCGCCATGCGGAGACACAATGAACATAATTTGGGGAAAAAATAACACTGTTATGAAGCAATAATACAATACAGTATACTTAGTCATGCGACGAGGTCGTCGTGAGCAGAAATGGCCGCGTTCTGCATTTCACTGAGCGCGCGGCTGCGAATGTGTGTCCATACGACATCCCGTTGGGCCTTGATTTCACCCAAGTATTCCCGAATTTCCTGCAAACGCTCAATGTACTCACGCCCGTCGTCCTGTAGCTCTCGAAGCGTCACGAGAGACTTGTCCAAGATGTCCTGAGGCTGCCTAGGTATCATGTACTGATTTGGCTCCGCGAACGGCTGAGGAGCGGTACGATTGTTCTTCGGGAGGAATATCTTCTGCACGGCCGGGGAGAGGTCAGGTGCACGCGCTAAACGTCTCGCCTTGTCGTCGTCATCCGTCTGCATGTCGTCTTCTTGCTTTGTGATAAAGGTGAGAGCCTCAGGCGTGTCATCTGGACTGCGTCGATCATGGGCCGCGCGGACGGCCTCCCAGAGTTTGCCCAGCGCCCGCTTCATGGTCGCCTCGCCCTGAATGAGCCCGTTCGTGACGTTCTCAAGTTCCTCGAGTAATTTGGAGCGGAATGTATGCGTGACAGATTTGTCCATGATAAACGCAGTGTACGTCGTGTGATCTGTCATTGGGGGCACGTGTGGCGCGATGAGGGCTGGCGAGGGCGACCGCTCGAGGTGAGGAAGGATTGGTGGTGAGGGTGAGCGTGGCGGTGGCGGCAGCATCATCTTTAAACGCTTTCTGGATCGTTCTTCAAGCTGGTAGTGCATGTAAACGATAAGCTAGAATGCGTATGGATGTGAATGATGAACGTGCCTCTTCGTCTTCCAGGTCGGGCCCCCACGCCGCCATCTTGCCACTGCGCACCCACCGAGCGCCCTTGAGGTTCTTGCATCCCCAGTTGCCCATTGGTGCCCCTGGATTGATGTCTGGCGCATTTTCATCATCAACTCCATGCGATGGATAGAACCAGAGATTGGAATCGTTCAGCGGCGGTAGATAGCTTCATCGGACGCGGGGGGTGAGCAGGGGGAGAAAGGGAGAATTGGTGTCACCACATACAATGTATCGTCTGGCGTCAGTCCGAGGCGACGTCGTGGAACGACAGGCGCGCCGTGGAAGCTGGATGACGGGGAGTCGAGCGACATGGCGAGCAGGAGCAAAGGCTGAAAAAACCTTGCAGTGCCGTCTGCACTCACTAACACTGAGCAACTCCGAACCCGTATTTTGATCGGAGATTAGTGACGTGATCTGTCGCCGACGACGCCTCGACCCCGCCAGTTGGACGAAGCGGTCACGACCGTCTTCTACTTCTTTTGCTCCTGGCCGTTGCTCGGATCGAATTCTAGCCATCCTCCACAACGTCGCGAAGGAAGAACGATGGAGTTCGCCCCGAAGTTGGGCTGCCCAATGTGCGGCATCGTCTCGTCGGCCAGCCTCGACGCGTCCCAGGATTATCCACTTTTCCAAACCAATGCCGCCCGACCGCAGGTTGAGGTTCTCTGGAAAGATGAGAACTTTACCGCGTACCGCGAGAAGATGAACCCTATCTCGAGTCGAGGGCATATCATCATCGCATTCAAGTGAGGGCTACTCACAGTACGCGTTTTTTCTCCTGCAGCACTCACTTTCGTGCCGTAGTCTTCACGTTCCTTCCATATATACGCTTGTACGTGTACTCGGCTTATCGTTGTTTTGAAAGGGACTTTGACGGTGCACAATTCGTGCAGTCTTCCACAGATCTCCCCCTACTCGTGAACATGCGAAACCTTGCAACGCGTCTCCTGAACGCTCTCATGACTCTAAACTCTCCCTCGAGCCCTTCAGGGGGCCCCTCTTCGACGGGTATCGCGCCATTGCAGAACAACCAGCAGTTCCGCATTGGTTTTATCACACCACCGTTCAAAGACAACAAAATACCCGTCATGGATCATTTGCACGCGCACGCCTACATCGCGCCCGCCGATCTCATGGGTTGGTGGAGAGGCATTGCATTTGGACCGATAGCGTGGTATGCCATCGATGATTTGATTGCGGAAATAAGGTGTGATAGTTGAAGAAAGCCTTTTCCCGTTACTTTTGATACTAATTGTAGCTATTGACCGTCAGAGAGTCGGTGTCTAACAACCGCGTCAAGTCCGGATACCCTAATCGCGGGAAAGCGCCTATCGACACGGTCCCCGATGCCGGTGCTCGCTCGGGCACTGCGGACGGGCGTGAGACCGTCGCGAATCCAATGGCTCACTCCAGTTTTTCTGCTGAGCCAGATCCGCCGAACTCAGCGACAAACTTTCGTTCAGGCAGTGATATACTTGGCATCCGCGTCTGACATACTCTTCCAATACGGTCCAAAGCATCTTTTTTCTTGTTTATAACTGCACCAAATTAGGCATATATTACAGTGGATTTTGATCAATTGATGCTGGAACCTTTCCCGAGGTATCCTTTTTTTCCAAAGCCACTGACTAACTTTATTGGTGAAACCCAAGACATGGCAATGATGCTTTACCTGATGGTGCAGGGCGTTCCTAGAAGTGGTAGATTTCATCGTCCCCTTGTGATCGAGACTTTCCATATTTACATTCACAGTCAGTGACATGCGAGACCGCATTGTCTGACCGCCAAATGAAAGGCTGACTACACAGTGGTGATCCTCTTTTCAAGTTGTATTCTCGAAGGCATCAGGATCCCCTGAAGGCCTGACGCCTTGGCCCAAGCTTTTCTCAAATAATAATATCGTACTACGGTAAGATGCGTAAACGCTAAATGGAACACAGATAACAGCTACTCAGTAAAAATACATGTGAGATCCACTACGCTGAGCTTCTGTAGACAAACACTCAAAGCTGCCAAAACATTAGATTGCGCAACACATAAGGTACTGTTACATATCCTTCAGGCATCTGGAGGAACGGTCACAATGCGGGCAACATGTTCGGTTGAAATGTTGCTTACAGTACGAGGAGCCTGTCAACAGCGTCGACAGGGCCACGGATTGGTCTTCATTGAAGCGTTTCGAGTCTTCATGCCACGTGTCTTGATGAGTCTTTTTGAAGTTGCGAGCGCACTTTCGGACAGTGGTGGAAATCGGTATCTGTCGAATTTGGTTCAACAATTCGCAAATTGCGAACAGGATGGCTTCTGAAGGCGACGTACGGGATCGTAAGTATACTCAACAAGCACATTCGCCATCAGCTCTGGCATCCACTTCTCAACGGTATAGGGGAAGCTGTCTATGAGTGCACAGATACCGAGTATCGCAGCATGACGTTGGCGAATGGCCTTGGAATAATCGGGATCATGACGAGGAGGAATATGGCTATTTCTTGCCAGGCGAACGAAACGGTCCTAAATTCACGAATCTAAATGCCGTATCACGGACAACCGAAGTGGTAATACAAACTTTGAGCGTCAAAACACTTCGTCGAGGTGAGAGGCGCAGTACGCCAGACAGAGTTCTGACGAGGTACGTCAATGACCACCTTGAATCTAACAAACAGGACGCACAACGCCGCCTTTTCGCGAACCTCCACAATTTCGTCGTCCAGGACCTTGCACAATACCTGCGACAAAGCGTTCGTGAGAGCTGTGATTACCGTACCATGTGAACGAACCTCCAGAATCTCCACGATCTTCGCGTCAGAAATCAAGGGGACGTTGCGAAAATAAAACACTGATAACCGCAGCGTTAACATCGAGGTCTCCCAAGAACCATGAGGAGTTCTTTACCTTGGACAAGAGGGATCGCCTTCAGGCGGATTCTCCATGACTGAAGGTGATGTGTGAACATAGCGTGAATCTGATAATCTACGATGCAAAACATACCGCAGCCGAGCGAATGGCCTCGAATATAGCATCGAGTATGGGATTGACCAACGATTGAGGCGGCATTACACCACACATTCTCACCAGTAATGTCGTTGCACGAGTAGCAAGCTCGTTGTTGTCGCTTACTGAAATCGAAGTGAGTTATATGGGAACAAACGTTCGTTGACTGACCTTCCGTAAAACGGAATAGTTCGGGCTGAGAGAATGGCCCGTCAACATGACATTACATAAGTAAAGGTGGTGTCTCACCATGAGTGGAAGAAGGTAATCGAAGCTCGATATAGCTGTGATATCATGGATTGACTTGAAGAGCCATTTGCAGACCACAATACCAACTCTGTCGTACGTCGACTGAGGTGCGCGGACGCCATCAAAACGTTGCGTGTACCAGATCGGGAAGTTCTTCACTAGCTCAGCGATTCGATGACGATGATACGTCCCGCGCATCCCCATTATGTCATAGTCAGGTGGAAGCACTCGACACTCCTTAACAAAAACTTGAACACTCGGAACTGATGGTTGTGGTCGCCACTGAATTGACACAGACGAGTCAGGATCGTAAGCTGGCCATGGTATACATGAAGCTCACCTTGATTTTACTCGAAAAAGCCAAGAATTCAGCAAAGTACGCCCGGATCTAGAAGAGAGTCATTTCAATGTCACTCACTTCAAACGACATAACAATAAACTCACGTCATCATGATCGCTGGACAAGTCCAACCAGCATCTGTCCAAAGCCTGGTCTGACCATGCCGAAAATTTCACCCCCAATTCTTCATACATGGCCTGGAAGAAAGATAAAACCTTCATAGCCTCTATGGACATTTCTCCGTTATAATCTGCGGAGTAGAACTGCTCAAAGAGATACTCGACGAGCGACTGGACTCGTCGCGGGTCTTTCTTGAACAAAACATACTAGAGTACGACGTCAATGATTCAATATGTATAGGTGAAAAAAAAAACTGCAGACCTCCAGGAAAGATGTCCAAACAGAGACCGTGTCGGTCTGCACGCCGCTGGCGAGGATAGTGGAAATTTGAGGTGCTAACCATTCCCACAAAACGTCTTGCTTCGTAGTCGGCCAATGCTTCGACCCACCCAGAAGACCTGCCATAAACTCCGCTGCTGCTCGCTGTTTATTGCGATCTTTGTCGTGGAGCAGACTCTCCAACGTAGGCCGGAGCGCCTCAAAAGGTTCATCTTCCAAAAGTTGAACTAAAACGATATGAAATCAATGGAAATATAAGCGTGTATCAGAAGATCGTACATATAGATTTTACGCATGACACATCATCCTGTACGATGCTGGAATCGGTGCCTTCTTCAGCGTAATAGACCGCAAGATTGTTCCAAAAAGCAGTGGTGGTCGCCACCTTGCGCAGTTCATCCAGGGCCCCCGCACTTGTGGGATCCCAGGGCAAGAAAGTAGACTTGACTGTGTCGGGCATTGCAATCACATCAATCAATGCCGGCCACACTAACCAACCGGGTGGATCTTTGTCTACGAATATGCTGCGAAAATGTTCGGAGTCTGAGATCCCTTGAAAGATGAACGACTTACAGGTCCTCCTGCTGACCATCTTTGTGGTATGGAACCTTATAAGCTTGCAGGATTTTATCAGACAGCGCCTGCGACGGTTGGACAGGTACGGAGCGCTTTAACGGGCTACGATAACGGCACATAGCGAGATCCGCAGGGGTTGAACACAGTGTACGCAGCTTGATGTTACTTGCTGTCTTGGTCAACGCTCGTTGGGAATACTATGATACGATGTAAATTTCACAGCCAGAGAAGACGCTAAGGATTTTCTCACGTAACGCTAGGAAAACCAAAATGTTCAATGAGTTACTCAGTAGTTGATGTCAAGTTACGCACAACACTTGGATTGCTGTGATAAATGTTATCAAGGAAGAACCTCGTTTGACGTTCTGTCAGAGGTACGTCTCGACGGACAAGAGTTCGCAGACACCGTACGGCAATAATGAGATACTTCCAATGAGTGTGTGATGACTGAGCGATCTCCAAAACGGCGCTTGTCTACGAAGAATTTGAATGAGTTAATCAGAAAGACATAAGAATATAGCATCGACAGACGGTGCGGACGGATGCTTCGTGATACAGTTCGAATCGTTTGATGACCTGCTGTCGGCATCTTTCGACAACATCGACAACATCACAGTGACCTTTGATCTTGCTGTCTTCCTCAAGTTCAATGGCCACCGTGTTTAGTTCGGATGATAGTACGTCGTTAGACAGATAACATGGCTCAACGAAACTGCTGAGACCTGAGATGAACAAAGTAAATGCGAAATATGCTTAATAGCTGCAAGTTACTTACAATTTTCCGAAACCATTGCTATGCACTGCTGAATAGAAGGCTTTGCAGATCGTTAGACAGGATATCGTATATTGAAAAAAGAAAAAAAACCACCTTTTCACTATGTTGGCAACCAAATAGTCTGACGATGAACTCCGATGCAAGAGTCGGTTCTGAATATACGGTTTAAACAATGGAGGGAGAAAGACATGAGAAAAAAAAACAGTCTCGAGAAGAGGAAATTCACCGCCAACAGCGTATTTGCCAAATGAAGCGTAGTTCAATGTGTGTAAAGCGCCCTTTAGTCGGTCATCTTCCGTCTTAACATCCAATGCACGATATAGAATCGGTAGAACGTGCCGTCTCAAACCATCGTAGCACTGACAATATTGTTAGCCCAAATAAACATCAAAAAAAAAATACTACTGACGCGTGCGATAGAATCCAAAAGCTCCTGGCTTGACCTGATCACCAATATCGTGAATTCAAGGCCACACTGAAATGTAATACGTGTCTTACTCTCTTATAATCGCATAATGCCACATCGACCATTCAGCAAGGTCATCCCAAAGCCGATGTTCTAGATCGCCACGAAGTCGATCGATACAGTTCCATATTAGACGTGCAGAATGATAGAATCTTAGCAACTTTGTTTATTTGTCGATCTGCGAGACAAAAAGCAAAAATACCTTGCGCGTCTTACGAGGACTGAACGGGGCCAAACTTTCTGCCGCCCATAATGACGAGCGACGTTCTTCTCCGCTTCAAATTGTTCGCTGTTGACATGAAAACTGCAAGAAATCAGCCTTCAACTATACCTCAATACTCGGTACAAAACTCGCCTGTCTCGGCTGTCTCCATAATCCAGGAAGAACGTGCGAATGGACCGTACCTGCCGTTCATTGGTGTGAAGCATTCAGATGGTGTCACAAGAATGTCCTCACGAGCATGTACACGGCGTCGACTGTATTTTCCTCTCCTTGCTGAGTGAGAGAAACAGAAGCCTTATGAAGCAACTCTCCGAACTGTCGACGAACAGAGATCAGGTATTGATAACGAGAATCCGATGAGTCGTCAAGGCAGAAGCCCGATGCCAATGGTTCCAAGACACCAATCATCTCCGGAATTTCAAAGCTGGGACCCATTTAGAAAAGGTTAGGAATCAGGGTCCGACAAAGCACGCAAACTCACAGTACATCACTAGTTGAGAGTTGCTCGCGCATTATTTTCTCATCAACGGATGGGAGCTTGAGCAGGGTGGGGATGCCTGAAAAGGCACTACGAACCAGGCTAAGGTGTCTGGTGTTATGAAGTGTGAATTGATGCATTATAGAAATATTGGGGCAATCACCTGCAGAAGTCATTGCGCCAAACGGCGTCGCGATGATCTTTCGGAAACAAGTCAGTCGACGAAGACCAAACTCTCCCTACGCAAACTCACCTGTCTCAATCAGGGTGCTCAACGCCATTATTGCGGGCTCAACGATCTCCGTGAATATCTCCAGCGCGAACTCAATTTCATCCGCATTCGGAACGTGCCAATTGATCTAAAATGCTCTGAGCTCGGAGACGAGCAAACCACAACTATTGCCCATTACCTTGATCTCATCCGGACGATACAGCTTTCCCCAGTATTTATGATGATTCCATTGAAACTCTGCACAACCTGAGAATTCGGGTCACCAGCGTGCGAGAAAACGTACCCTCGCTGTTCCATTCATCTGGATTCACAAATCTGTTTTCCAGGGGATAGGTGTGCGTCAAAGTTAGGAGCATACTCGACAACAGCCTGCCTGTCCACGAGAAACCTAAAAATCGGAGAAATTTTCGATATCTGCTTGAAGATGAGATGACGTTAGCCTAACCTCGTTTACTAAAAGCCCTGTGATGTAGAAGTTTGAGAAGCGACAGGAATTCCTCCCGATATTTCAACAGCTTCTTCCCATCACTGACCACGACAATAGTCATTGATGGTGCTAAGGAAATGCCACAAAGAACTCACTTGTAGACGGTTCCCCGTAAAATAGCCAGATCTTCAAAAAGTAAAGGTGAGCACGGAGGCCATGTCCACTTCAATGCAACGGGCTCACTCCAATGCAACGTCGCATCCGACGGTAACGGCGTTGACGACGAAGTCGTCCTCACAGAGCTGGCCCCATTTTCTATTTCGACGCGGATGTTACGAGCACAGAAAGGTACAAACTTGGCCAACGTTTTCTCCGGACTGGCATTGGCTACACATTCCACCAATTGATGAATAGCGCGCACGGCATTCGGCCGCACATTATTACTGGCATAATCAAAAATGAGATTCAATACGAGATCGTACAAAGGTTCTGAGAGGTGGATGCAAATTTGACTACACGCGCCAATAACGGCGTAGACCAGTTGGGCTGGGAGCGCGTGAGCGTCTTTGTCGCTGATAGGTAGATAGCTTGGGCACATACTCTCGACAGTTCCTTCTCCGGAGCCGTGATCATTCTCCTCCGGGAGGTTCTCCAACAGTTGTATGACGCGGCGGATGAAATTGGCGACCCAATCTGCAAAGTCACCTGTTGATTCCTGATTGCAACAAGTCAGTGCACCGCTTCACTACAATCGAAAACAAAAGCATACCTTTAACAATGCGTCCTCCTCTTCATCTGATAGTCGGGGGTCGAAATCCTCGAGGTCGATGAAAGGCATTTGCAAACTGCGGTCCTCAGGGATAGCGAGTTCCGTGTCCATAGCTTGCGGCATCGCATTGTCTCCCGTTCGTAGGTCGCCGATCTTGATGCTGCTGAAGATGTCCATGAGGAATCCAACGGTGCAGTTCTTCGAGACAATGTTCAAAGACCGATAACGGATTTCGCAAACCATTGTAACTCACAGTCTTGCCCGGATCGTTCTTGGAACAGAGTAAGTGTGGTAGGACACAGATTAATATAAGAGGTTCTTACTAAGTCAATACCGGGAATGAGCAGCTGTAAAATGAGAACCAAATGCCTCGCTCCAGGATAGTAGATCTGCCGCGAGACAAGTGCTGGGACAACCGCACCCAGAGCCTTGATCATGGCGGTAGTTCGCTGAGTCTACAGGAAATTGTCGTTTGAGTAACATATCACAAATAGTAACAGATAACGAACCTCCTCGAGGGCTTCTAGGGCAGGTATAGCACGGTCAAGGATCGGCTGAAGAATAAGATCGGGTTCCATGACGCTCATGGATTTCAGACAGGCAGTGACATTGGCCACCGCCGCATCCTGTGGTGAAAACAACGCTAGCAGCGCTACTGTTCGTAGGCACTTGACGAGCTCACGCTTCATCGAACGAGTGAGGCGTCGAATCTGAAACTGGGTTTAGTTCAATTACAACAAGTCGCATCAATCATCCCTACCATTGGCGTTTTGCACTCCGGTCGCTGTTCGTCATGCCATCCTATGGAATGAATTTGGTCCGAGTCACAGAAACAAGAAGACAAGTCCTTACGCATATTGAACTCGTATACAATGAACTTGATGAATGCTGTCAACTGTCATGAGAAAAAAAAAATTTAGCGGGAAGCTCCTAGTGGCGCATCAAATTGGAACGCACGTCGGTACTCCAGGAGCCTGCATGATGGGGATGGAAGAAATTTTCCAGCGAAAATATGAGGCGCGCAAGCGAGTCCAACGCCCTGGAGCCTGCAATGTAAGTCTTGACTTTATGGATGCCCCGACCCAAAGGGGCGGACAAAAACTCCTTCAGCGTGCTGGTCTGGATCTGCGGCGTCGACGTCCCAGACGCGGATGGCGTCATCAATGGTGTGGGCATGTTTGAGGCAGGGGCGGGAATGCCGTCGGTTGCCATAGACCAAACAATGATGCGCGCAAGGGATTCTGGATATCGTTAAATCAGAAATTCGCATTTCTTCGACTTACTCTCTCAACTCACTGATGCGCCATGTGACCTTGGGCAGTCGTCCCAGCTCGAAACCGGCTGCCAAGTCAGTGTTGGGACTCGTCGTCAGCGAGCCGGCATCAGTCAATGGTATTTCTGAGCTGCGGTGTAAATGTAGGATAGGAAGCGAGACGTTGAAATGCTTCACCCATGGACGCGAGACACTTGCACATAATGATACTCCATTCATGCTCTGAGAAGATGCCAACGTCCTTATACAGGCCGGACCACAGGTACAGGTCATCACGAGACCATTGTGGTCGTGGCATGCTCTGAGGGACCTCAACCTTGCCCGGGTCGCTCACCTCAGCAACTACGTGCATCTCAGACAAGCTGGCAAGGAACTGCAGCATTCTGTCGTCAAACATGTACGAGTTGATCGACTCCCAAATGCGAAAGGCAACAGGAAGGTATGATTGGGGATGGTTGAGGGGCAGGAAGGTCACAAAATAATATTGAGCAGCAAGAATGCTCTACCGGAGGCAAATAAACACGCAACATATAGATCATACCCTCGACGCAGATAGTAGCAGATACTCACATCGAGATTCGTTCCGTTCATCTGTGGTAGGAACGTGGCCAGCATCGCGTCGATGTCCGAGGCACCATAGAACCAGCGTGCATTCTCGGCCAAATATCCCATGTAGAAGGAAAGCCCCGTATACTCAAATCGCCTTCGCTTTAAAAAGAGATCGTGCTCGAGGATTTCATACACTGGCTTCCAGGGTAGCTGCATGTCATCGATGGATAGCTTCTTGCGTGAGCGCGTGAGGTTAACGAATGTCTCTGCACACATAGCAATGACCGAATTGGACGTCCCTGGGGTGACGCATACATGATAGTAGATCTGAGCAAATACTTAACGATGCAAGTTGCTGACAAGAAATCGAATACCTTTGCTAGCTTGATGCGTCGATCCTTTGGAATTGGGTGTTTGAGCAGCCGCCAACTGGAGAGATGTCTTCATGAGTCATGGATGTGTGTACACAGTACTTATGGCGGAGTCGAAACCCACTAGGATAGCATGCTGTCGAACTGCACCAGACCGACGTCGAAGTCCCGTGCTTGCTATTGGATTTGAAAGGGGAAAGATGGGGGGCAGGATACCATGGCCATTGAGCAAGGACATATGCCATAGTGAGTTCCACTCAGTACGCACCACGCACTGGCTAATTCGCAAGCAAATCCAGTCGAGCATTTCCATCATCTTGGACGACGGCTCAACGCCGTAAGGAAGATATTGAATGTACGTCTTGAATTTGGTCAAGTACCGCTCATCATAATCGTCCCCCGGGGTCGCACGACCAGCGGTTCTTGCGTCATCGACCATGCCGATGTTAGGCCTCAGCGATGCAATATCCGGTAACTTTGGCAGCATCGCGGGGGAGGCAGAATATCAGGAAATCGAGAATAAGATGGCTCCAGTCAGGTGTTGCCTCGGGTGCATTGTTTAGGCTGCCTCAAGCTTGAGTTCAAGGACATCGGCGATCATGAAGTCAACTTCACGTGAGTGCAACGTTGATGGCCCAACGAACTTCCATATTAAGCAATTATCGCATTGGACGTCTAAACTTATGCACAACAGAAAACTATGACCCGCCAAGCTCAACTTCGCGCTGGTTTAGTCGCTCGATCTCGGCATCCAATGCTACATTCGCCATCTCAATCTGCAACACACTCGAAACAAGCTCCGTCCATCGAGTCTCTAATGCGTTCAATTGGGTGCCCAGACGTGTCTGCAGAACACCAACCTCAGCGCATTCATATGCATCAGGATGTGAACATGGCGCACCTGTTCATTTTTGCGCGCTCTGTTGAGCTCTACAGTCAACTCCTTGAGTTCTTCGAGAGCTTTTTCCGTTGACTTAGCTGTAGATTCTAGCAAGTAGTTGTGCACTCTCCACGAATTGGGGCCATAGGTTTGCAGCAGCGCCAAATTATTTTGCCTACGTAGGGATCGTCGCTTATTGACAAGTATATTTTCACATTCAAACACGCACCTCAAACGCTGATGCTCCAGCTGAGCATGCGCGTTCTTGAGCGCGGCCTCCCATTCCTCGTCGGTGGTAGGATTGGTTTGCGGAGATGGAAGCTGGTAGCGCAGCGTGTCAAGAGAGGGGAATGGCTTGTGGTCCTCTACACGCTCGAGCTCGGCCTTGAGTAACGGGTTCTTTGCAAACAGTTCGTAAGGAGGGGGGACTTTGGGATGCAAAGCTGTGGTTTTAGGCATCTGTTTCGCAAGTTCGTAGTCAACTTTTTCTTTCAACAGTGGAAACCTTTCGAGATCATTGTCGTAATAAGGTAATGAATCAAGTATTTCTGAGGGGGTGCTAGTAGACATGGTGGTGAAAGGTGAAGGTGAGCAGAACTTCAGCTTCAGATCCCATGAACATGAACTTGAGCAATTGATCAATTGATTCCTCGGCATCATGCAATATGACTCACGAGCCAGTATTTGAAGTGCTGTGCCATTGACATTTCTTGGACATTTCCGTCGTCGACGATGAGCAAGTCCAAACAGGAAGAGGCGCTTCAATTCCTCGACGACTTGGATTCTTTTGCTCCTGCTCCAAAGTCCAGTGCACAGTTTGAGTCCACCGTACCGTCTCAACCAGCTGAAGGAGAGGCTGATGTCTTGGCGTTCATTGACGAGATAACGCAGAAGAGCGCAGAGCTCACAGCGCCCGTAAAGCCCCGCAGTCCTGCTCCCACAATTTCACGCAGTTCGACGCCAACCGTTCGTAAAAGCACAGAAAGGGTCAGACTTAGTGGCATATCTCCTGCGACCAGTACTAGCGATCCTCGCACGCCCAGCAGCACGGTTGTAGAGGTACCAGCATCAGCCTCGGGATGGGGCTGGGGATCTGTGTGGTCCAGCGCGTCAGCTGTGCTGCAGCAAGCGAGGACAGCAGTGGATGAGCAGGTCAAACACCTGCCCAAGAATCTTCCCAACGAGCAGGCTCGCAAATGGGGGGAAGGTGTCCTCGAATACGCTAAGAACAATTCGCTTGACATCAACAAACTTGGTGCGAATTTTTGCCGCTCGTGCGCCTGGATGCCGTCTTGACAACGAGCTGTTTAACAGGAGAAGACTTCAGGCGTGTTGGTCTGACCACGCTGACCGACATATTGAATGCAGTAGCACCTCCCATCTCCGAACACGAGGTGATCCAAGTATGGCTCAGTCATGATATGCGTGGATACGATGGTATCAAATCTCTTGTCTATCGTTCTTTGGAGAGGGTATACGCCGTTCTCACAAAATCTCATATATCAGGCTTTGCTCATACTATGTATAATGCAGGTGCTTGAACAAGTTGAAGGCGGTGATCTGGTCGTGAATAGTGGAAAGGAATCGGTTCCCAAGAACGAAGACAAGTTGGAATGCCGGGATTTTGCGATTGTGGAGGGCTACGATGCCGCGGCAAGGTTATCGCGGGCGAATCTGGAAGAGTTCATGAAGGCGAATACCAACGAGACGAAACCAAGGCCGCCCACTTCGGTCGAGGTTCCAACGATCTATTCCAACGTGTATCTACGTGTTCAGGCGTTCACGACGACGCCATTAGATAGCGATGATGAAGTGCATAGGTCCGAGGAGCAACTGCACTTCTTGTTGTTCCTCTCAGATCCCGCGCACTCCATCACCGTCACAACAGTCACACAAGCTGTTCCTTGTTACTGGACGAAAGACAATGTATGGGACAAGTACGAATGGGTTGAGGATCTCGTCGAAGAGACGTTGCGCGTTGGAGTGGAAATTCTGGGGCAGGAGTATGTCGTGAAGCGCATGGGCTGGGCATCCGACGAGGAGGGGGAAGGTGAGAAGGAGAAAGCAGCGAGCGATGGCTCAGCCTCTGGTTCGGATATGGTGACCGTCGAACGAGAGGAAGCTTCAGAGGCAGCAGCATGACGGCGCGAACGATTGTAACTATTTTTCTCATGACCCGCCGAGGACATACCTTATCTTGGAATGATTTTTTTCTGTACAATATCTGCATAGCATTGTTGTTGTTATATTTATCGGGTTCGCGGAGATGCTATGTTTTCCACGGTGCTGTTGTATTTGTGCGTATTTGAAAGAGGACAACACCGGCGCATATTTTCTACTTTTAGTTAACTTCAAATACGACGGCGGTCTGCTTCAGCTCTCCAGGCTGATTTGCGGCGCTTTTCTGCACTTGCATATTTCTGCCGTTTCCATCTCGGTTCAGAGCACTCATAGCGTCCGGGGACGCGTATATGGCCCTCAACGACACCGCGCCCAGTGCAGATGCGGTGGTTCACACCGCTGACCCACCTTCGGTCTCTCCTGCGCCTCCACCCGACAACAGCGCCCCTGCCACCGCAACCGATTCACAACCTCTCAGCGATCTTCCAGACGGCGATGAGCGTGGATCCGAGGGTGTAAATGCGCAAGCTAAGAGCACACCGACGACGGTACCCAACGGGACAATTGGCACAGCGAGTCGTCCTCCATCGGCACCATCCTCCGCCGCAACTGCACATCCCAAACGCTTCAGCGCAGTTAACGTCGGCAAAAAGTTTCTTGAGAAGACTTCAAATAATTCGGCATCATCATTCACACCAAGCACCACTGTGAAATCCACTAATGTTGGTGCAGTGTGTATGTGTTGGGATCTTTTTGTCCTACCAATGTGCTGATCTTTTACGAAGCTCGGTCACAAGTCCAGACGACTGCCTCACACTCCAGGTTGGTCACCGCAAAGCTCACGGCCCTACCCCAATCGACGACCGGCCAAGGTTGGTCACGGCCGCCCTCCAATGCAAATACGCCGCTGCCTCAAACTCCCATCGCAACCACTCCGTCTGGTGGGCCACCTGCCCTGCCACACCCAGGCAAAATTATCCATCCTCAACCCCGAGGTGCCGTACCCAGAGACTCTCGCAACGTATCGCCCGTCAAGCAGGCGGCCTGGGGTAAAGTACAGACATCGGGATCGACGCCTCCATTCACAGCCAATGACTTTCCCACCGCCGCAGAGGTAGCACAGGCTGAGGCCCGCTCAATATCTCGTGAGCGGGAGTCCACGCGGGAGTCCACTGCGGCTGCCGAAGCGATCAAGCAGGAAGCAGACACTTTTCGTGGCATCCATTTGGATCCTAATGCGCATCACTGGGATGAGGTAGGCATAGTGCGCGTGGCTTGGTTTCTCTTCTGATCCTCCGACAGATGGAGGAAGACGATGACAACTTCTTGGGTGACGTTATCGATTTTGGTGACGGTCGGCAATACAAGCTCGATACGCCGGTAGTTGATGAGCCTGCTGCCGCTGAGTCGGCGCCGGTAAGCAAGGCAGAGCGCTTTGTGGACGACTTCGATCGAAGCTGGCCACGCTCGCACTCGGGCTCTGCTGACTCACCGGCGTTGTCGTCGCGTGGGGATGTCCCGTTACCACCAATGAGCACCTCGTCCAGCTCACAACAAGGCAATTATAATGCTTCTCGCGTGTTGTTCAATGAACGATCGAACAGGCTTGAGCCGTACAACCACAATCAGGCTTCAGGACCCAGGAAGGACGTGCTCCACCGTGACCGTGATCCTTTGCCACACAGAGATGGGCCTCCTACTCGGCCACGTGGTTTCAGTGGCACCAGCAGTGGCAGCCAATCTGGTAATACCCCTTGGCACGGCTACGACCGAGATCGTGGAGGCCACTACGACCGTGGCCAGGGTGTAGGTCGTGGCGCAATGGTCTCCCCTCGCATGCCTTTCAGTCCGTTTGGACCGCCAAACAGGGAATCCGATGACCGGGTTAGGCGTGGTGACATGGGTCCACCACCTCCGCCGCTGCCTTTTTCGGGTCGCAAACCGTCATTTAATGACCGCGACAGGAGACCATCATTCGCGAAGAGCGACCACAATCGGCGCCCTTCCTTCAATTCGCGGGACAGACCATTGCCGCCTCACCTGTCACCTTCGTACAACGCGCCACCTCTGCCTGTACCACAGCGACGCATGTCGTCGCGGGAATCGCAACGGGAAACGCCACATTCGGCTTATTCTCAGCACTTCCCTCAAGCCTCCCCTGTCTTATCGCACACGTCTGCCCAATTTGCGTCTCCTGAAATATCCAGTGCACTTCCCACGGCGGATCTCGATGAAGTGCGCAAGGACGTTATGCATGATGCTGCTGCACGCGCCAAACAAAGGCGTCAGCTGGAAGAGGAAGAGCGGGAGAAGGAAAAAGAGCGTGCAAGGAAAAAGGCGGCTGAGTTGGAGCAACGCATAAATGCTGCTAAGGAGGTTGAACAAGCGAAATTAGCAGCATCTCAGGCGCCTGTTGTGACTGAGGTCAGTGAACTATACATGTTTTCAAGTCCTTGTGCCAAAAATAGTCTTCAACAGGAGGAAGTAAATGCTGTCATTCAAGACGCAGTAGATGCTGTCAAAACGTCCGCATCGCCAACTTCCGACATTACACAACCGCCCAGTACCCTTCAAAAATCTGAGCAGCCGTTCTCGCCTCAACAATCAACCGATGGCGGTTCGCGACCACCGACCTTGCGGCGTCGTAATTCGGCGACGTATGCGCCATCTACACCAGCCACCGAGGCCGAAAGCTGGAGGCGTTCGAATCCTCTTCAACCTTCTCAGGAACCTCGCCGCCCTGCATTACCCAGTTTTGTTCCGGCTCCAGCAGCCGTCGCACGCCCTGCCCCATCACTTACTGCGTCTCAGACTCCTGCATTCCTGCATTCGCCCGCACCTGTCCAGACACCATTATCTGGAACGGATGTCACCGTGGAGGAAGTCGATTTCTCTGAGATGGGCAAGTTGGTTGGAGCACCAAGTGCCGCTGCTTCAACGAAGGAACCTGTACAGCCAAACTCTCCGAGAAGGATAATGAGCAGACCTGTGGCTAGTGACTTCTTTGATCAGCCGCCTCTGTCGAAAAGCGATGTCAGTCCTGCTTGGAGGAGACCACAGGTCGTTGAGCCTTCCCCCAAACAGGAAGTTGTCGACGAGGTCCATGACAATCCGCGAGAGTCTGTTGATTCTGCACAACATACTGTGTATAACGAGAAGGACGTGCACCTAGAATTGCGTCTAAACCATTCCTCTATCTCGCATCAGCCGCATCCTTTCCAGAAGCCTGGTCGGTCTCAGGTCAACAATGAAGCGGCCATCCATGCGCTTGACGATGCTATGTCGAGGATCAGAGGTGCCATTGATGGAATGCAGTCTGATACATCGTTGCAGCAGGCGCATCAGAGGAGACGTAGCAACGAGTCCGCCGCGAATATAAGGACCAGTCCGATTTCCCACGGCCGGAAGCCTGTCGTGAAGGACAGATGGATTCCCCCTGCTATGCGTCCTCGTCCGGAATCCCAGCCAGAAGAGACCTTCGATGTCACTGCTCCTGAGCCTCCAAGGTCTCCTCCACCGGCATGGCATGATCTCATTGTCAATATGCCTAAGTTGTCACGCCTAATTGACCCTGTACCTCGCAAACAACTTACCAACGCTTCCAAACCGGCATTTCCGATCCGCTGGGATATCTTGTCCTTCGATCCTCCTGTGGAGGGCATGAGCCGGAGGGATTTCACAGTCAATGAAATCTTGTTTCGCAAACCACAAGGATTCAAAGGCAGAGTGAGGTACCGAGTGTCATTGCCGAAGGTTTATCTGCGACCTCCGTTCACGGGACCGCGTGTCAATTTACCTATGTCGAAAAGCCTGACGACGACCGGTGCGTTTGGTCGACCGTCCGGTGAGGATGGAATGTCAACATGGCGGAAGTCTCCGATTCCCGGCTCTGCAACTCCGCAGGTTGTGGACACGGAGTTGAACACGGTCAGCGTGTCGCCTCCACCAAGTGCATCACCACATGACGGTATGGGTGCCAAATCGCCGTCCGTCAAGGCAGACGCGTCTCTCACCCTGCAGAAGTCTAAAGCGCATCCCAAGATGCCGGACGGTTCAGCAGTCGCGTTTTATCGAGGCGCATGCTCTGAGCAGGGCGAAGCGGGTGTAGTCAGCTTCACCGTGAACAGTGAACTTGAGGAGAAGCAGCCATCTCTTTCGATCACGCCGCCCACCAGCGCGCAACCTAGCATTACTGTTACGTCGCCAAAGACAAACGGTCTGACACCGAAGTCACGCGAACTACCTTCGCAATATGTAGTCAACACGTCAAAGTCTGGGTTTTCAGATCCAGCTCATTCTCCGCTTGTCTACAGTAGTACCAAGCCTGAGGGAAAGAGCTCGGAGCATGTAGTAAGACGATTTTTTTTGTCTGACGATGATGTACTCATGGGTGAACAGACTGACTCGGGATCCGTGACGCCACCGACGCAACATTCGACTTGGGGGAAATCTCCGTTGTCGTTACCAACATTGGAATCTCCTTCAAGGGCTCCTGATCCAGAGCATCTGAAGGCAGTTTGGTCACAGACATCGAATACAGAAGCAGGACTACAACCTGTTAACTCCTTGGAAAACATAGGTGATGATCTTCCTGCGTTGCCTTTCATATTGCAGGATATGAAGTCTGAAGATGGTGAGACGCCTCCGCCTTCACTGCCGTCAGCGCCGTCCCGCATGTCTCAGCATGATGTCGCTCGCGCGTTCCAAACGGTACCTACGAGCAATGGTGCACCGCCACCGCGGCCGCCCACATCGCCTCCTACAACAAATGTACCAATGTCGCGATCACATTCATACCAAAGTGGACCCAGCCCCGCCATGCGACCTCCCTATGTGTATGGTCAACCACCAACGCAACCGATGATGGCAGGTGCGCAGACCGTCATGTATCCCATGCCCGCAAACGGCACGCCGATATATGGACGAATGTGGCCCATCGGTGCTCCGACGCAGAATCCAGGTGTCATGCGCCCGCCGTACCCGTCGCAGATGATGTATCCCGCACCCGGCACAGCGATGTACCAGCAGCCCAATGTTCCTTCGCCGATCCCGAATCGCCAGCAAAATGGGCCGCCACCGCCGCCTATGCCTGCGCCCATGCCGCCCCGCGGGAGCAGTTTGTTGATGAGCCCCGGTCCGTATCCTGCCAGCCCCGTCATGATGCAGGCGCATCCCGCTATGCAGCAGATGACCATGCCGCCAACTCAAGGTAACTATATGGCGCTCATGGCGCCAGGTCGGGGTCAGATGCGGTCTGACAACTCACAGCGGCCGCATATGCCACCGGGTGCACAACCGCCAATGCGCAACGGCTACGTCTCCAGTTCGGCACCCATCACGCGTCCAACGTGGTAAACTAACACCTCCGTCTCTGCTGCCCCATTTTGTCTAGTAGCATATTCAATGCGCTCCCGCTTGCGGCCAGCCTTCTTGTGTGTATACATTTTGTTGCTCTTGTATTTTATTCTAGTTCCCACTGAGAATGATGTTGCACATTCATACGTCACATATAGTGCATATACTGTAGCATGCCGTTGGACTTCATGAGGGACATTCAAAACGAGTACATTCGAAATGAGTAAATTGAATGGTAAATCACAAGTTATGCGGATGCAAGCACGACAGCGCGGTCAGCAGCCTCATCAAGGCCATCGAACGCTTCAATCTTCAAGCCGGACTCCTTGATCATCTGCTTCGCTTCAACCTCCTTCGTACCCTTCAGACGGACCACAAGCGGAACGGTCAAAGCAAGTTCCTTCGTCGCTTTAATCACACCCTCCGCAATGTAATCGCAGCGCATGATACCTGAAGCGGCGAATGAGAGAGAAGCACGGGTGCGGCAAACTAGCTACTTACCGCCAAAAATGTTGATGAAAATGCTCTTGACCTTAGGGTCACTGAGCAGCAGCTCAAAAGCCTTCTTCACGGTATCCGGAGTAGCGCCTCTGTGAGCGCGTAAGAGAAACAACAATGCATACAGTATCGATAAAACACGTACCCTCCGACGTCGAGGAAGTTGGCGGGGTTACCACCATGCAATGCGAGGACATCCATGGTGGCCATAGCGAGACCTGCCCCGTTGACGAGGCAACCGACGTTGCCGTCGAGCTTGATGAAGTTTAGATCAGCCTTTGCCGCTTCAACCTCAGCAGGGTCTTCTTGTGTAGTGTCACGGAGAGCAAAAACATCCTGCTGGCGAAAGGACGCATTATCGTCAAAGCCGAGCTTTGCGTCCATGCTATGGAGACGCCGTAAACAAAAGCGAAGGAGAAATCAGGTGCTGGGATGCAAACCAGAGTACTGCGCCATCGGTCGTCTCCGCCATGGGGTTGATCTCAATTTGAGTTGCGTCTTTGTCCTTGTAGAGCTTGTATAAGTTGATAAAGATGTCGGCGGCCTCGTCCTGAGCCTTCTCGGTTTTGAAGGCGAGCTTCTTCGCGACGCCCAGCGCCTGCTTCTTCGTGAGGCCGGTGTCAAAGTTGATTGGCGCAGTGATGATGGCGCTGGGGTCCTTCGCAGCAACCTCCTCGATGTTCATGCCCCCCTGGTTGGATGCGACAAGAACAGGACCTTGCGTGACACGGTCATTGAGCACAGCAACGTAGTATTCGTGGGAAGGCTGGCGGCGCTCCGCGAGCATGACGGCGTTGCAGATGCGCCCAGCCGCGCCAGTCTGCTTTGTGATGAGCTTCGCGCCGATCATCTTGCTTGCGACTTCCTTCGCCTCAGCGGGGCTGGTACACAAAATGTGTCAGTTAATGCAACGCGCTGTGAGTGGTGCCACAGCCGACCTAGAGACCATATGGACGCCGCCCTGGAAGCCGTTGTCGAATTTACCTTTACCGCGACCACCGGCAAGGACCTGCGCCTTAACGACGAGATTCTCCTTACCTGGACAGAACGATGAGTCGACGATGAAAGGGACGAAATTAATGCACGTTTCGTGTACTAACCGAAGTTCTGTGCTACCTGGAACGCCTCCTCTGGCGACATGGCCGGCACACTTTTAGGTGTCGGGATGCCATACTGTGCTCACTGTCAATTATTTGCCGAGTTTGACGACGAAAGAACACACACCGAGTTGAGCAGCTTTACAGACTGATACTCATGGATAGAAAGGAAGCGTTTCTGACCCGCAGATACCGTTGCCTGCCAAATGAGGAAGTGAGCGCGTCGTCTGCGTCGATATTGGAGGCGAACGCACGCGAGCCAGAGAGCGCGCCCTCATTAATCGGGGGAACATGGTGGAAAGAAGGAAGAACAGAGAACGGGCGGAAGAGCGAAGGGAGGATATGTTTATTCGAGCGGGCCGCCGCTGAGGCGTTCCGACGCATTTTTATTTGGTTGTGTGATGACCCGATCAGCGGGTATAAAAGAGCATCCACTCGTCCGCCAGTCGACCGTTGTCTAGAGCGACGACGACGGCTCTCCTTGCCGGGTCTCGGTGTACGTTGGAAGCCTGTCTCTTCACGGCCTAGCGCCGGGACAACTCTAGCAGAACGAGCGCTGTGTTTTGAGTTTGGGTAGCTGCTCTGCCATCGGCCATCCAAAATTATCTGATAGCAACAGGTCTACTTCATTTACTGAGCGCTGTTATCTACCTATATTTCTAATTCTAGATCTACAACGGTGTGAGTGTGGTCCATGGCATGGGCATGAGTCGTGCATGCCAATGCCACGTTTTTGAGCCAAGTGCCATTGCATTTAAGTACTTGTTGAGTCCATTCCACGACGACGTGATGGAACAACTGGCTTTTGTGGCGAAGCATCTTCTTTTGCAGGCTGTCGACCTCGTCGAGAACCACCTGCAATCGGACGAACAGTTGACCGTTGAGGCGCAGCACATACCCGGCTCGACCATAGGTATGCCATACTGCAGCGAGCGAGGGTCTGCCGCTCACTAAAATCCCGTCAGGAAAACATTTACGCCATGCACGCGATCACTACACTCTCCTCTTGGATGCGAGCACTTCTCCATCGCAGCCTTTTTCCTACGACATCAGAGTTAGAAATACCGCAATGGAGTCGAATCGTGCTGCTGCAATTAGGGCATTGCACGAGACCATTCAACGATTCGAGACTATTGCAACAGACAAGGAAACCCCTCTGACTTTGGATGCGGTCACGCCGTCTCCTCAGCGATTTGCTACTAATTTTGGACGAGAGGTAAGCGATCTGGAATATCGTTCGTCCCGTTCATTCACACAACGTTTCTGTGGTGAACGTAGTTCTGGTTTTGCTCCCTGCATTGCATCCACCACTGGGCTGTTGTCCGCGTCATCGCTGGTGAACTGGTCAGTCTGCTAGCAAACTCTCTTACCACCCACTTAATAAGGTTGGAATGGTAGGGAATAAAACTGAGCGATGACTTCGGTTTCGCACCATCAACACTTGTGTACCAAGGTGAGTTCCGACCTGCGACGCCCTTCTGCTGCTATACAAACAAATGTCAGGTAGCACTTCTGTGTTAGCAAGTTCGACATCTATAGGATAGACGAGTATACAGTCGAACCTGTCTTAACCCATACCTGTTGGTAACAAGGAAAATGTATGGGTTATGGGCGAGTATGGGTTACTGCGATGAGGCTTCGGAGGACCCCAAGAATGGTAATTATGAGCGGGTTCTTGTATCTACCATAGAATATATTTATAATGAATCTATGTGAGTGAGATCAGTTGTTTGAGGGGTTTGGGGGTCCCGGGCCCGCCTGAAGGGCGCTTGGATCACGTGATAGGTCGGTCGAAACTCGCTTGAAGCTCGAGAAAAGCCCGACTCGACTGGTTTACATGTCACGGCGCGTCAATTAACAGCTCCTGATCTGTTTGAGGGATGTGCGCGCGCATTTAGACACTTCAGCTTGATCTCGGATGTATTTATCTCGAGTTACCAACTCTAAATGTATGGGTTTTCGGTGCTAAATGGTATGGCTTATGGAGTATTGGCGAGGTATGGCTTTTATAGCTGTAACCACATCGGTAACACCAAAAAGCCATGGGTTATTAGAGAGTGGTTAATATAGGGTAGATATGTGGCTGTACAGCTTATGTACTACTCATGACTTGCCATCATGGCATCAACTTGTTGTTATGCTCATCCAGTCATCATCTGTAGCCTGCTGTGACCCGGGCTGCCTCATACTCTTTCCAACGGCGCTTTTCTTCGAAGATTTTGAGCGCGCTCCATGAACGCTCGGAAGCGTCGTGCCATGGTTCAACTCGTGTCCACTCGGTCTCCAAAACAAGCGCGGACTGAACTTTTGAGTCCTGATCGCCAGAACGCGAGCCCAACCAACACACAGGACGCGTTGCGCGCCTGGGCCGACGTCGGCAACCAGATCATTTACGCTGGTCGTAAAACACTTTCCGCTGCTAAGAATGGGGCCAGATACATATGTGCGCCGCCTCGTCTGACAGCCACCGCTGTTCGTGCCCGACGACTGACATCGCACAGTTAGTTTTATCTACACAATCTCACCTCCAAACGATGATGATTTATCGCAACAAGTTGCAATTGTGGTGTCCAACTCGAAAAGGTTGACAGACATGGGTCCACCTCCATTACCTGCCAGGGTCGCCGGTGCTGAGTCCTCAGCGTCGGCGGGCTCTTCAACATCTAGTGATCAGCACGATTCACGACAAGGGGGCAGCTCTTTTGTTTATGAACGTCCGTATCGCAACAGGAAACACATATATGACAAACAGGTCGGTTTTAGCTCGCGTTTTGTTCGCGGCGATTGACGCGTCTACATGGATCCTTGTAGCATAAGCAACGTGTAGAGGCCGTAAACAGGCATAATTTCAAGGAAATGAAACAGGATCTCTACGCTTACAAGCGCAGACAAGGTGGGTGGACTTGTTCACGTTGCTCTGAGTGCGATATATTTATGCTTTCCAGGATATACATCCAGCTACCATGACTTTGAAGGCATGTTTCATCATTCATAATGCGAAAACAATGTACCAAACTCTTGTGATCAGGGTATTTGCGCTTTAAGGCCGCCTTAGAAGGGCAAGAGGAAGATCTTATGAGCGCTCTAGCACGTAGGTGGATTTCCTCAGCCATGTATTCACCTCAACTGAACTCGGGAAGCATCGCCTTCTTTCCAAGACGTCCGATCAGTCCCGCTGAGGTCTGAGCAACCTAGGCGACACTCGATCGCAAGTGTAAGTTTTCCGCTTCATTCTCTGAGGTCTGCTCTGACGTTCACATCGCAGACGTCCGATGTGGACACGCCAGACGTGGTAGCATCAGTCCGAAGGGCGTTGGAAAAAATCAAGGCGACGCGCAACGAGTGCGTACAGCCCACATTCTTCCTCTTTTCTCTTGTTTAGACTCACACAGACTGCAACCCCCTTCGTACCAAATACCTACGTACGACCAACTACAACTCAAGTACCGTCTTAAGGATGAGGAGATTGATCGACGTCTCCGCAAGCCTCCATTACCGACGTCTTTACCCCCTGCGATCGAGCGCGAGGTCGAGGAGACGCTTCGCAGGAGGAGTGGCTTGATATCCAAGTATGCGCGAGAGCAGGTTATGGTCGAGGATATTCAGCGACTACGGCCTGGTCAATGGCTGAATGACGAGATCATCAACTTCTACGGGGCGCTGATACTAGGGAGGTCGGAGAGTGGCCAAGAAAACCAGAACCCAAGGTCGAAAGGCGTGCCCGGGAAAAACATCCTGGACGTCCACTACTTCTCGAGCTTCTTTTGGAGCAAGTTAACCGATTCCGGCTACCAGGCCGGCAGGTTAGCAAAGTGGACTAAGAAGGTACAGCTGGTTCTCGTGTGTAGATCTTGAGCAGGAATTGAGTATCTGTAGTTCGATATCTTCGCGAAGGATGCCGTCCTCATACCTGTCAACCACAGTAATTTTCATTGGACAAGTGCATGTATCAACTTCCGCCGGAAGAGGATAGAGTCGTATGACAGTATGGGCATGCCGCGCAAACACGTCTTCACGGTGCGCGTCCCCAGTCATGTTCTGCAACGTTAATTTGATTCTGGCAACAGCATTTGCGCGAGTACCTTGACGCTGAGCATCGAAACAAAAAGAAAAAACCTTTTGATTTCACAGGTTGGGAAGATTGTAGTAGAATGGTACGTTGACCTGCAATTGAAAGCATATCGCAGTGTAACAACTATTCTATGCAGGATATTCCTCAGCAAGAGAACGGTTTTGATTGTGGGGTCTTCACGTGTCAATTCCTGGAAGCCTTGTCGCGTGGCGAAGAGCAATTCAGCTTTACCCAGGAAGACATGCCCTACTTGCGCCGAAGGATGGTGTGGGAGATTTTGCATGCCAGGTTACGGGACGAGCCGTAACGATGATGAGGGCTATAGGGTCGAACTATCTAGATCTAGCATGTCGTTTTACTATCTGTCAGTTGTCTTTTGCTGTCGTCGTCATACCATACTACGTATTATTATTTCATACGACCTGCTGTTTCTTCTGCTCTTCTGAGTTGGAACCCATGGAGTCTCGAGTGAAGTGGGAGTCGGGTAGAAACCAAGTGTGTGGAGCAAAACAGGGTGGCTATATTCACCGACGAAACCACCATACGACTAGGAAGAACCAGAAAACGACTATTAGGAAGACGATATACCATAGCCAGCGGCAACCCTGCCTCCCGGCCATGTTGTTCATCCGCCTGAATGTACCAGCTAGAATGCCAGAGGTCTCCGCGAAAGCATCGTTCTATCGCCAGACAAACACATCATTTTGGGTCATCGAACACAGAAGAGAGAGACGACAGGCGGGACCGCGTACCATTTGACTGAGTTGTACCGTAGACTCTCTGACTTCGTTCCCAATCCCAACAGTAATCTACAAAGCCCAGGGCAACTACTATGAGATTTTGCGAAGAAAAGAGACAGACAGAACAAAGCAAAAAACTCACATCCTTCAGCAATTTGACCTTGGCACTCAAACCTTCCAGGTGCTCATCGTTCTGGCCTTCTAAATCATCTGCGTAGCGATGGCCGCCGTAGGTCTGGGTGCTTCCGAAGGGTGATGAACGTCCAGAGGCAGGGGGTGTACTAGTAGTTCCGAACAGAGCTGAGCGGTCGCGCAAGGATCCAGGCGCCCTAACTCTACTGACACTGGTTGGCCGACAAGTTTCCAACAACGGGCGGGCGAGGGGACAAATCTCACCGATGAGACATGACAGAAAAAAAAAACAGTTGAAGTTTCGACGGCGAGCCTGCGCGGTTACAGTTGCAAGAGGGTATAATATGTGGGCAGACGTGTCCTTTAGTTATGGCGCATGTTCCGGAAACTGGTCAAGAAGCTGAACTGTTCATCTCAGAACGATCGCCACAGTTGTGATGGCATGCAGTGCAAATGCATTTTGGCGCTCAGCGCAAATTTTACAATTCATCCCCAATATCTGGAATGCTATAAAATACAGGCGCAAGCGTCTCGATATGAAAAAAATGTGGTCCACTGGAAAACTAAGTACTGGGCAAAGGTAGAAAAGTGGACAATATATCTGTTGAAGGGGGGATGATTTCCGTCTACGGATCGCTAACGAAGATGGAGCCAGTTGGAGAAGCGTAAGGATTATGATGCTCTTATGGGATGAGGTGGAGACACTATGCGTACGGCGGATGGGAGGTGAAGGTCCGTTCGAGGAGAGATACTATAACAGCTCTGATGCAACTTCCAGATAGATCAGTACAGGGGGGGAGGAGCGTAATGGTAGGGAATGTCAACTTCAATCGATGCTCATGCGGTTGGGATTCATGCTGCCTAGAGCAGCGTTTGCCCCTACAGAAGCTTTCCGTCTGTGTGCTGTGGAATTGCGCTGTACTGCGAGACAATTAGAGAGCGCAGACTTCAAGAAAACGTGAAAAACACATACAAGCGTCTTTGAGGCCTCGCCCAAAACTGTGCATCACGAGAAGGGACATGACAAATGTTACCATTAATAATAGAATAGCAATAACAGCTACAGTGCGATTAGATAAGACTGTACCAAGATTGGGAAAACATCATACGCACAGAACACAGTTAGCGTTTTCCACGTATCAACGAAATCGGTCCGCTTGTACAACTGCACTTTGACGAGCTAGAAGGATAGAACGACACATGTAAATTGATACGATTGAGATAAACGGCGAAAAAAAAGACATACCTTGAATACGAAGTACACCATGGCCCCGACACAACCCGAAAGGAACGTGATCATCATCCACTTGTTCTCGTGACGCGCGGCTAGATGGCCTTCAACCAGTAGCACAATTGACAGCGGAAGTGCAGCACAGGTGAGATAGTATTCCCAGTCTTCAATCTTCAAGACGAGCCAGATAAACTGGACCGAAAAACCGACCCAGAAGAAGACGTCGAACTTGACCAGGCACTCGTAGACCTGGTAATTGACGTACATCTTCTTGAGTTTTCTGTCGGCACCAAGAAACTTGTAGACCTTCCAACCGAATTCGTGGTATATTTTCCATCCCAGGGCGATGTAGGCCAATTCAGCCACACCGATGACACAGGGGATGATGATCGTGAGCACATTGATAGGAATGGATGAAATAACACCGCTGGATGAACTGGTAGCAATGGAGGTTCGGATTTCATCGATTTGAATGATCGCGTAAACCAAGAAGAGAGCGTTGAAGATACTAAAACCCATGAATCAGACTAACGGTTCAAGAAGACCCAAAGGACGACATGCTCACGTGAGCGCTCCGAACTGTAGAGTGTTACGGTGCTTTACGGCGTCTACTGCGAGTGCAAACTGAAAAACGCTGGAGAAAAGGTGATGTTGCAGGATGGCCATCGGAAGCAAACGCAACCGACTTACTGAGCAAGGGCGAAAATAGACAGATACACCGGCATTCGATTCGCATTCACATCATCGAGACCGCGAGCATCTCGGTCCTCATACACGCGAATCATCAGCTCGCCCTCGATGGCAATGTCAATCGCCGTTTCCACAAGGACGGTGATCAAGTATAGCCGGCATGCTAATGAGTCGGGCACGAGCTGGATGCGCAGTCAAGACCATTACTACGACGAGCGCTGCGGGACATAGCGCGGTATAGCACACCTTTCGCCACCAGGGCTCTGACTTCGCGAGCGCCATCGGTAATGATGGTGGTGGATACCCCACGGGAAATGGTTCGTGTGTGTCGTCCGAGCTCACCAAGCTCTTGGCAGATATGGACGGCTTGCCCGAAAGTGGTATGGTTGTGCCCCGCCGTGGCCCGAGGGCGTCGGTAGATAGTGTGGGTACGGCGTAAGTCTGAGGATGAGCATTTGCAGCATATGGCGAGGAGTAATTGTCTATGAGCTCGTCGAAGCCGATCTTGACATCGGATTCTTCGCTGCGGGTGCGCTGGTGCAAGGAAGGGTACTGAGGCATAGCTTCTGTATAACACGGGGAAATAAAGAGATGTCGACGGGGAAAAGAAGGACTGCAGCAGAGTTGGGCGAGAATAGAAACGAAGGTGGGTGTGACAGTTGGGCGTAAGGCTCAAGGAAACCTGTGACAGTGTCTGGCGTTCGTTGTAACGAACACTCATTTGCGCATGTTTGTGTTGATCAGTTAACAGCTCAAATTTATGTTTCTCCGGATGCCTCACGCCGATGTTCGCTCAAATCCAGATACCTTGGGCTGCGGGAAAGAAGGCACAGATTAAACCTGCCGACCTCACAACACCACCAGTAGACTAAGTTTGTATATAAGGCTTCAGCTTCAGCGGATATGTACTTTCGATAGCAGATAAATGGAATATAATTTGCTTTTTCCTTGATTCTTCTGACCGATTTTGAGTAGGCCTACGGTGGTTCAAACGGCCCATTTTCAGAAGCTGGAGGCAAAAAACGGCGGCTCTGAACCGCCCAAAAGGATTGAGGAGGCTTCCACCGTGCGCGTGATTCCCAGGAGTGGGCCTTGATAATTTTTAGAGCACTGTGTATGTACTGAATTTGTTCAGAATTTGTCCAGTACTCTGGTTAATACATGACATGAATTAAAAATACGCGCAACTGTCGCGCATGGCTGAGGGGCCGTTCACTGTGTGCAACAAAACCGCGTGTTTCGTGCTTCGTCCGTTGTCGGTCTTCGAAGAAGCTTGGCTTTGAGCTGGAAGCGTTGTATCGACCCCCTTGTTTCGCGGAGTGCATTGGTCGCGTCGAGGATAACTTTACAATAACCGTAACTTTCCCGTGACTTGATTAACCAAACGCGAAGGACCTAGTTATCCAATTTAAATCAAAACATGCATAAGGATGGAAGTATACTCAGGCAACACACCAACTATGCCCAAAACCGTTCGTGACCCAGCTGCAATCTGCGTGCGTCCACTACACAACAACATGAATCAAGTCGATTGCCTGCGAAAGACAGCCAGTACTTACGCGTCTTTTATTGACCTGGCACAGAGTCGGAAGCTTTGGGCTTGAGCTTGAAGGAGGAGCAACTCGTCCTCGCCGCTGCATCTCAGTGCAATTTTTGTCTGACTAGAATTGGAGATGTTAGTTGGACTCCAGAGGACATTCATCAACTCACCCTCCACGTTCCCATTGTCTGAGCAACTGACAGAATGATAAGTGGCTGAAATGGCTTTATATTGAAGAAATTCTCTTACCGCAGGATTGGCTAATCGCATTGTTTGATAACATGCCAATGCAGCATGCCTAGATTCGACTCGTGAGGAGCAGCTGTAGAGATGAACGAGAGTCCTACGAGCACCTAGTTGCGTTGTATTACCTTACAACGACTTCCGTATATAAAAAATGAGACCTACTGCGCAGCTATTTTCCCTGAAGTCATACCCAAATCTTCCCGAACGACCAAGGCCTGCTCATCAAACACCATACACGAAATTAGGTTCAAAATTGCAAGACATACCATTTTGCAATTATCTTCTGTTTCAATCTTCAGTCCTCCGACATCCGCATTCACGTCGCTGTCGCTGCCACCGTCACTTCCAAACTCACCGTCCCTCTTTTGCTTTTGTCGTTCGCCAGATTGAAGAATCGATTCTCGGAGATAGGACGACCGGTTTCGCCTTACAGAGCCGGCCACATAGCCCACAGACAGCGACACCAACACAATGGTTGAGAATATAGCAATGTCAGAACCTGAGACAGATACGAATTGAGTTTATAACACAGGCGCGATATCATCGTCTGCACGCATGCCTTGCCAGGAGCTTAAGGGCATCACGTCTCTACGGTGTCGACTATTGCCTTTGAAACAGCGAGAATTCCTCCCGAGGATACGAAGATGGAATTTCCAGAAACAGTGAGGTTGGCGCGTATACTATACTCAGAGACAATTTACACCAGACAAAA
Source organism: Fistulina hepatica ATCC 64428 (assembly GCA_000934395.1). Lineage (NCBI taxonomy): Eukaryota > Fungi > Basidiomycota > Agaricomycetes > Agaricales > Fistulinaceae > Fistulina > Fistulina hepatica. Next base: position 508,814 of record KN881666.1, on the reverse strand, counting down.
GATATTTCGAGAGAGTAACACAAGACGGGACCGTGAGGGGCACAACAGCAAGTCCGGTGAGGTATAGATACCGCGGCATCAAAATCAACCACTGCTACCGCGGAGGCAGAACGCGAAAGCATTGAAGGTTCTCAGGCCATTCACGATCTCAATAAACGTACACAAAGCCATACTATCCTGGATAAAATCTACGTGTCATTCCACAGGGTTGTTTGCTTGCTTCTCCCAAAATGGCTGGGAAAATGATACCTTTGGAAGAGGACGGGCCTAAAAAACGCGTCGTACGTCCTGTCTTTGTGCGAACACGTTCGTTGCCCTATTTACCAATCGCATACAGTGTTACTTCTTTGATGCAGATATTGGTGGCTTTCATTATGGCCCAGGTCATCCGTGGGTTTTCTCGTTTGTTTCTGTGTTATTTGGTTTTATAGCGTTGCTATATCAGAATGAAGCCAACAAGGATACGCATGTGTCACTCTCTGGTCATGAATTACGGCCTTTACAAGAAAATGGAAATCTTCGTAAGTGCGCGCTTATCCTCTTTTGTGATTATTTATGTTTTCTTCAGCGTGCAAAACCCGCCACGAAACGCGAGATGACGCAATTTCACTCGGACGAGTATGTCGACTTTCTGAGCCGCATCACGCCGAGCAACATGAATTCCTATATCAAGGAGCAGCACAAGTGTTTGTATTGTATATGTGTCTGTTTACCCTTCTGTCTGACCAGGTTGTAGACAATGTCGGTGACGATTGCCCGGTATTCGACGGCCTGTTCGACTACTGCTCCATTTCTGCCGGTGGATCCATGGGTATCATCTTATCATCTTTACTCACAATTAGTATTGAAAGTATTTGATGTAGAGGGGGCCGCTCGACTCAGCAGAGACAAATGCGACATCGCCGTGAACTGGGCAGGAGGTCTGCATCACGCTAAGAAGAGTGAAGCCAGCGGGTTTTGCTATGTGAACGGTCAGTTCTAGTCGCGACTCGTTTAATACACACTCAACTCCCAAAAAAGATATTGTACTTGGTATCCTGGAGTTGTTAAGGTGGAAAACAAGATCAGTCGCATTCTGTGACGTACTCACAACAACCCCACTAGATATCATAATCGTGTGTTATATATTGACATCGACGTACATCATGGAGATGGCGTCGAGGAAGCCTTTTACACCACCGATCGGGTTATGACATGTAGTTTCCACAAATATGGTGAATATTTCCCTGGCACAGGTGAACTAAGGGTAAGTTTCGTGTATCTGTATCACTTTTTGTACATTGAAACTTTTTGGTGTAGGACACAGGTGTCATGAAAGGAAGATATTTTGCCCTAAATTTCCCTCTTCGAGATGGCATCACGGATGAAAACTATAAATGCGTGTTTGAACCCGTTCGTGACTTCCTCTTCGTCCAGGGCCACTGCTTTTTTACACCATCAAACAGGTCATTCGCTCGGTAATGGAGACGTACGATCCTTCAGCTGTTGTCTTGCAGTGTGGTACAGATTCACTATCAGGGGACAAGTTGGGATGTCTCAACCTATCCATGAGAGGTTTGTTCTATTTCCACGGCAATTTTCCGTCTTATGCATCGCAATGACCAGGTCATGCCAATTGTGTCAAGTTCGTGAAGTCCTTCAACAAGCCTCTGTTAATGTTGGGTGGTGGCGGATACACGATGCGCAATGTCAGTCGTGTATGGGCGTTTGAAACAGGCTTGGCTGCTGGTGTTGAGCTGCAACCAGGTGAATAAATGCCTTATCGATATATGCTGGTCCCCTGTTCACGTCTTCCTCAGAAATTCCGGTCAATGAGTACTATGAATACTTTGGCCCTGACTACAGATTGGACGTGAAGTCATCCAACATCGAAGACTTGAATACTCCTGCATATCTCGACCACGTACGCAACATTGTTTTACAGAACATCCGACACACTGGTGGCCCCCCGAGCGTTCAGCTGATGGGTGTGTTTCTCAGCTACTTGTTTCCAGTTGCATTTCCTAATTACTTGCTGCAGACATTCCCTCGTTGCCTATCGACGAGGAGCTGGATGATCTCATGAAGCACGAAGACGAGATCTCGCCGAACGAACGGCGGCACATCAGCATCCTCGACGGGCGACGACAAAACGATGGGGAGCTTTCTGACTCGGACGACGAGGGCGAGGGCGGGCGACGTGACCACATGAGCCACCGCGAGCGCGACAGCCGCAGCGCGAGCCGGCGCCTGTCGCGCTCGCCCCCTGTGCAGGAGCACAAGTTCGGTATGGGCGTCGGCATCATGAGTGTCAGTTCACAGGCGACGCATGGCGCTGGCCCTAGCGGCCACACGTCGGTCGCGCAGATCCTCATGAACGCGACGTCGCACGCGGCCTTAGATATCGATTATACCTCAACGGAGGACGGCGAGATCACGAATGGGACGGGCGGCAAGTCGACAGAGACATCGGAGCCGGCAAGGTCGCCCAAAGACGTGACGATGGCGGACGAGCCTATGCAGGTCGATCCAGTCGAAACTGTCTCAATTGTGGAGACTGCCGTGGCTGCGATGACGCCTGTCGAATCTGGCACAGAGGCAGCAGAGACGGGGCCCAAAGAGAAGAGTGCTGAAGCATCATGACGAGCGTATACTGTTTCTTGGCACGGCGAGCTGAAGATCTTGTGCGTGCCGATATTTCTGCGTCTGTTGTATTGTACTTTGAGTGTCAACCGCATTGTAATAATGTTCTGTTTATATATAATTTTGTATCTGTGCTTCAGGATCAAGGAAGGAGTTGGTAGATTGTAAAGACGACGTCGCAAGGCTTGCGAAGACATTAGAAACCGTGAATGTATTTTGCGCGTTCGACACGAACGGTTGGCGCCACCAAGCTGTACAGCGGGCAACAGCTTAGGACAGTCAATGCCGGTAAAAAATGATTGAATTAGGCAGGGCGATTATAGTATACTATCTGATTCTACTCATTGGTAGAAGCATTTTGGTGATTGAACCCTATTTTTTTCTGAAGAACAATTCCCCCACAAATGCCTATTGGGTCAACTATGTCATTGCTAAAAAGAAGTCGGCGCAAGGGGAGAAATATAAATATAATAAATTTTGCGAATTGTAGAACTGTGCATCCTGCTGTAAACGGCCACGCCTAGTACATACTGAAAACCGATCGCGAGCCGGTACACAAATCGTTGTTGGAGCTACCCATGAAAATCCGATGATCGACGAGCGTCGAATTGCACTTCTTTTCAAGTGCGCTACATCCATTACTTATCGCTTGCCATTCCATTCACCGTGAGAACTACGCATGTGGAAGATGGGGGTATTGGATCGTTGAAGGGAAAAACACTTCCATCTGGTAAGAAAACAATCTAGAAAAAAAAACGTACCTCCTGTCAAGAGAAAACACGCTAACACCGAACGGAGTAAACGCCGTCGGAAAAGAACAGGTGGGACTGGCTTACCAGAAATTCACAACTCAGGAAAAGTGCTGCAAGTACCTGGCGTTGCGCACGACCTACATAGGACCAGGGTCATTGCTTAAGCTTTTGGCCGCCGAAATCCATTAACGCGAGTACCCAAATCTGAGGACCGTTGACAGCAGAATCAGTGATGTCGAGTTGCTGACATTCTCTATCGCCGCAGAGTCAAGAAGAGTCTCATGCCAGAAAACGGTAGACCTGTAAAGAGCGCTTATCCGCATAGCGCCAAGGAGAAAGACCTGTGGATCGGCGTCGAAGTGGTGAACAGCGCTCCGGGACAGCCGACGTTTCCAAATGGGTCAGAAACTCGTCTTTGTGCATCTCAGACCGTCCAGCGGACTTCCGCTAATGGCGCCGCGCAAATAGCTGTTGAGCGGACTTGCATCTACGAGGGCAACTACGGAGTCCACCAATTGGAATGCTCTGCTGGTCGCTGTGCCTACACACCAGTAGATCGTTTTAGAAGTCTCCATAAACCGCTTTCTCGAATCCTGTGCAAGCGAAGTTTGGAGTCTTCATTGTATCTTTATCTCGAAATCAACTCGACACGTTTCCCAGGTTTCGGATTAGATGGGAAGTGGACCCGCGTGCTGGAGATGTAAAAGTTTCGGAAGCACCCATTCTCATCGACAGCGTCAGCCTATACAATGAGGGTGCGAATCTGTCGTGGTCGTGTCACGTTGCCAGCAACAATGCGAAGAAGGGAGACGTCGCGACCATTGCAATTGCGACCCAATCACGAAATTGTGAGAAATCCAGCTGATTTACCGACAAGATCGAGCCTCCGCTAACAAAATTCGGTGGTGACATGAAATTTTCAGCCGCAGATGTTTCTCAGCCACAAGATAAGATTGGGACCAAAGCGCAGGGTCAGACAGACAGACGTCTACATATATAGTAGGGTTTTGGCTACCTGAACAGCTTGTGGAAAAAGCCCTCTATAGTGAGTAATGCCATCGCTGAGGCTGGTTTATGAGACTAGGGCGGAGGGCGAAATGGAGGTGGAAGGGGATAAAGCACAGCCTGTTGAAAGATATCTCGACGGGAGTCCAGAGTCGTAGTCTCGACACAAGAGTCTCAAGATCGCCTCGGGTACCAAGGGGAGTACCGTCCAGAACGATGTGCGCGCTACAGGGCCAGACACAGCAAGATATCAGCGCTAGGACGTTGGAACAGCCGGAATGATCAATATGCACAACGTGTTAGAACAGCAGAGGTCGATTGATTCAAAATGTACGTCGATCGAGAGAATTCGGGGGTTCTGAAGAAGACATGGTATGAAACGGGCACTATGTGACCCCGGCAGGTTGAAATTCAGCGGTGTATTGGGTGAAAAGCCTATATCAACCTATATTTAGTTGTAGTTAGGTTGATCGCGGTCAACCTAAGTTCTCGCTGAATTTCAGATCACCTTTTAAGTCTACTTTTGGTTGAAAAATGTACGAAAATATGATCGAACCAGGTGGTTCTAACAAAGCTATAAATCAGCCAATTTTTGGTCAGTTTTTCATCCAAAAATGAGCTTATTTTTCGGGTAGACTTCATCCTGTCCAACAACATCTGTTTGGTTGCATTTCAACTACTACATATCTGAGTCGTAGGCATACAAAGTATGGTAAATGTCGTATTCGCGCACGTCTTTGCCCCACATTATTTCCTCCTCTGGACTTTCGGGCTCTTCATCACTAAATGGGGCTAACAACTCCTCTTTGGCATGCTGAATCCAGTCACCGAAGCTATCCAAGCGATCTGCCAATTCTCGCAGGTGTTTCGCCGTCTCGAAAACTCGGGTAGCCTTTGTGCTCGGTGCACCACGGGCAGCACCTCCCAAGAGTGGGCCCACAACTTTTAACATCTTGCACAGGTCCTTCAGAAGACACGTAGCCTCCTCGCTGCGAATACGGGAGGCACCTTGTTTCTGTTCAATTTGCTCCTCGATCTCATCAAACGGTGATGTCTGGCGGTCGTCCAATGGAACTCGGTAATCTCTACGGCGCCGCCAGTCTGTCAGCACCACTTCTGAATTCTGTTAGCAGGCTGTGTGGACGACGCACTTCGTACGGTCAGGCTCCGGGCTCGTCGCATAGCTACTGTCTTCTCCATCACTGGCAGCTTCTTCGAATTCAGCGGGCTCATAGTCATGCTCATACTTCAAAAGCACGCGTTCTAGTTTGGTTGGTGAGCGAGGACGGGCTTCTTCTTCCAGGAATGAATACATGTCCTGCCAGCGCCGCATGAACGCGTCACGGGCTTTGAGCCGCTGGCCCCTCGCGATCCATTCCTGATGCTTCGGGTGGTCTTCCGGCCAAGGTAGTTTGGTGCGTGGATAGTAGTCAATCCATGCTGGTAAAGGTTCGAGCACAGCGTCATGGTGCTTCTTCTTGAACTGAAGCCAACAGGATTTCCAGATTCTGGAAATTGCCAGCTGAGAGCGGATGTCGAGCTCAGCAAACACGAACGCGCCCGTCTCCGAGAGCTTCAGCCAGGCCAGCGGGTTTGGCATTTTTTGGTAGAAGACATCAGGCTTGCAACTGAAGGTTGGCTCGTCAGGATCGGGCAAGTGTTTCGGTATAATAGATGTCAGATTAGGCTTGAGCGGCATGGTGTCGACGTCGATGTCGTCACGATGGTTTGTGTACACGTCCGAAGTGCGCCGCGGCATCTGGTGTGTCATGACCACACTTGGCAGTCAAACTTATATCTATTACTTAATTAAATCATAGCACGGCATGTGCGTATACTATATGTAATAGCACCACAGAGGTTATTGACAGAAGTAAATAAAAAGTTCTGCAAAAAATAAAACAAAATCCCATCCGCTTGCACAACGAACAGTCTGTGCACTCCACCCCCTTGGTTGTCGACCAGCTCGTGCTACATTGGACGCTCATGGTGTGAAAAGTGGTAACGTTCGGGCATCATCGCGTGCGTGACGTATTCTCGAGATGAGCCAGAAGAGCAGCTTCGTCAGCACCCGCATGGAAGCGCAGACCGATGGACGGCCATCCGTCCATGTGCTCGACGTCTGAAAGGCCCTCCGCACTCGGCGGGTTGTCGACACACACCATCTTCGGTGGCGAGTATCCGTCATGCCGCGGTCGCTCACAAATGCGACGTCGACAACGCCTGTGAGGTTTTGGGCTTCGAGCTCTGTGTGCAAGTCTCACGCGAAAGTGTCGACATACTCGAGTGTTTTCTGTGAGAATACGGTTGGTAAATTAAACAAGACTGAGCAGAGAGGATGCAATGCGAACTATTGGACTTACGCACCACGGGATGAAGTACGTCGACGACGCACCGGTCACGGTCTTCAACAGTCCCGACACCTTGGTCAAAGGTTGGATGGGTGAGGGCATCAAGAACATTGTTGCACAACCACACAGTTGCTAGCGCTGTCAAAATGTCAGCGAAGCGTACAGTCAGTTGAAGGCGGAGGGGGGCATACGACGAGTGCCGTCCATGACACTGTGCTCACCCATGATGCTTGAAGCTTGAAGCCCACCAGTCCGCTGTCCGACACGACAAGCCGACACGCTTTGCTGCACCATTCCGCTGATACGGAGTCCTGCACGATGAACGAAGGAAAACATTGTGCTCCTGGGTGAGTCCTCAGGCAGCCGGAGGGCAATTTACGAGGGGGCTCTGGGTCTCACCCGAGCATGGTAAGGGTGGAAAGCCTGTAGCGTAGATCTTCGCAGGCACCTCTTTCTCAAGCGCGCGGGGTCCAAATCACCTTCTATATTGGCGCGACTTCCCGATGCATAAATCAGCTTCTCAATCAGCTTGCATATCAGGGCGACTTCGCACAGCTTAGTGTGGATTCTTCACAACGACCGCGTGAGGATGCATTTTGTGCGCGCGGCATCTGAATCGGCTTCTATATTCGTGTGCCAACTTCGTGCGGCTTCTATATTGGTACGGCATAACCCACACGAATATATGTTTGCATCGTTGCGAGGCTACGTGAGTGAAAAGGGAAAAAAATTTCAACATTGGAAAGATTGCAGCAAATTCGGAAGTCTCACTGAACGTCTGTGGATACTGACCACGCAGGAGCTGGTTGATTTCTCGACGAACACCATCCAGGACTGGGAACGCGTTGGGCAGTTGTTAGCAGCATTTAGACAGAAAAAGTAGTCGAAGGCACTCACGCTTGATGTTCTTGGGCAAAACAATGAAGCAACCCATGCTTGCATATGGCGTTGGGCGGAGGCCGTGTTCTGTTGGTTTGTTCTGAAGGCTGCCTCAATCATGCTCGTGCCACACACAAAGAGCCATTTGCACTCAGTATGCGACCAGTCGACATCCTCCAGTAACTCCAGGAAGTCATCCAGCTCACGGTCCGGTCGTTCGACTGGCGACGCTAAGCGATCTGCGGCGCCGTCGGCTTGAGGCACCAGATGAGATCCACTCGAGTAGGACACGAATAAATATGACGACCACGTGAATGAAATCGGAAAGAGACTACAGCTGAGCAATAAATACACATAGAAAGATAACCTACGAGCACCAGTAGCCAGTTATGCTACTGAATCACGGAATTTCTGTAACGCTCCCCAGCGTCTTCCGTCACTCCGCATCCAGCGCGCCCACCGTGAAACTCGTAACCTGAGGAAGATAAGCGCTTGCGGCAAGGTCCAATATATAAACATCGTCAAATGGGTTGCCGCCGTACGCGTTGTACCCTCCAAACACAAAAAGGCGGCTGTCAACAAGAACAGTCGCGTGGTAGCCGCGCCCGCACGGCGGTTTCCCAGCAACCTGGCGTTCTTCGTACTGTAAACCGACTAATCGGGGCAATCACTATAGCAGCAGTCATGTAAAGAAGAGAAATCACACACCCAAGTTCATGAACAGTATATCTGAGCGGCTTCCCTGGTACGGACACGTCGAGAGTCCACACATCGTTGAGCGCCGTCATGCCATTTCCACCACCAAAGATCCATATCTTGCCGCGATAGTACACCGCGGTGTGCGCGCGGCGCGGCGCGGGGGCGATGGCGTTGGGATTGTGCGGCACAGGTTTTGTCCACCTGCGCGTGAGGATGTCGAGGATGTGAACACTGTTGAAGTACGTCGAGTTCTGCCCCCCGCCGAACACCACGATTTTCCTGTCGACAAGGGTGGCGGTGTGCGCACGCGAGGGAGGCGGGATATCGCCTGTGACATCTGGATGCGTCCATTGCATCGTATCTGGCGGAGTTAGGTGCATTGAGAGGGCTGAGAGGTGGTATCGCAGGCAGCCGCGTACCTGTGTCAAAGCAATAGACCTCTTTAGAGGTGGATTCGCGGTCGTCGCATCCGCCGAACATCCAGGCAGTCGAATCGACAAGGGTCACAGAATGTGCGCGCATGGTACGTATCGGCAGATGTCCCCACATCGGTGCGCGACTCCAGTACATGAGCGTGCTCGCAACGGGCTCGATGTCTTCCTCCAGGTGAAATCGCGGTACGCTTCGCACCTTGTGAACCGTCGAACTCGACCCCGTGCGGTGGGGCTTGTTTTCTTTGTTGGCTGTCGGCCCGCGAGTTGTGGCCGTTGCGTTACTGCGCGTCCATGAGCACGATCTTAGGTACGTTGCACGCATACGCGGACATGACCTTAGCCGCGTTGCGCGCGGATGCAAGCACGATCTTGGGCATCTTGCACGCATACGTATGAGCACGACCTTGGGCGCGTTGTGTGCATAAGCGAGCTGGAGGTTGGCAAGCAGTTAAAGACGGGTCCAAGACCATCGTGTTGGCTAGTTGAGGCCAACTCTGTCAGGGAGCAACTTGTCATTGCGTAAAGACAACATAGTAGTTTGACGCACCTTGAGATGCCAAATGGCTGGGGGAGGCGTCAACGTATTGCACGTGTTTGCACAAACATGTATGGGCGCTCCGGATCCTTTGCGTCAACGTCTCGATCGGCCATTACGACGTCGACGCGTACATCCACTGACGATGAACTACACGTCAATGTTGTCGTCGTCATTGAACTGACTGCCATCATCATCTTCTGGCACAGCGCGCACGAGGTCCCCGCTCCGATCTATTATTGCCCATTGCCCTCGATCGTATATCCGCCCGACGAGACATTGCACGCTCATGATGTCGACAACATCCAGGGGACCCTGCTCACTGTAGAATCGCACGTCGAGACCCAGACTCTGTAGACCTGATCCATTGACCTTACACTGCCGAATGGCGGCGAAAATGAATGACTGCGGCTCGGTGAGATGAAGGGCGAGACAAGGCTCGGGAAAGTGGACGACAAGTAGGTGTTGCAGTTGGCCATAGAAGGTGCGCAATTGCAGCTTCACTGCGTGTTTCTTCTGACGCTGGTTCTTGTCCACATAAGCCTCGTACCGCACATAGGAAGCATCGCGACCATCTTCCATCTGCGCGTCCCGCATGCTGGCAGCACATATCGTGTCCCCCTCTGTTGAATCAATGCGCCGCACCCGCCCATATTCTTCTATCAGGTCGAAACGAAGGTGCTGTCGGATGCGCTTCACTGTGACGTCAAAGCGGGTGCTCAGTGCACCGACAAGCGCATTTGCAAGTCCAGCAGCAAGCGGCTGCATCCGACGAGGAGGAAGTAAAATACATGTGTCATCTGTTTGTGTCGAAAGATAATATATTGAATTTCTGTGACCGCAGATGCAAACCTGAGATGGTACTCACAGAATGGGCTCCGGTAGACACCCGCAATTTCCTCCAGCCGCCGAGGAGGCGGCGCGAGACGCAACTCTTCCGCGATATTATACAGCCACTTTACTTGCGTCAACTGTGCCTGTTCGACAACGAAGCGGTCCAGAGAGGCCCACGGAAATCGACGACTACGTAATGCAGGCTGTAGACTGCAGCAATATCTTTCCATCGGAAAAGCCCAGTAACACCATACAGGTCCACACAGCTCTATTGAATCGGCGATGTGCAACAGAGCATGCACGTTCAGGGTGCACACAGCGGCCCTTTGTGGATCGTGCTGATAATAGATTCTGCATGCAGTTAAGACTCCTTCAATGATGTGTCCACAACAAAAGACAAAGGACGCACCGTTCAAAATCGACGACCCATGCTGCCAATCCCTTGCGCAGCTCTCCAACCTGTGCTTTCGTGATCTCAAACTGCAGACATACATTAATGAGACAAACGAGCCGAACGAAGTGCCTGTAATATTTGTCCTGTGTGAAGCGCTGACGGAGCAGCGTAGGCGCAATGTAACATCCCCAAAAAGCCCACATCTCCGCAGAGAGCAGGGAGCGATCCTGGGCAACGTTGGGGACACGGCTGCCGTACACTGACGGAATGGTTGAGCCTGCGGCAGCCGTACTCTGTCCGATCGCCTCCCAGACTGCTTTTGACAACTCGTAGTCCTCCCGGCCCGTATCCAGTCCCTTCGCTCCATCACCTGTCCAGAGGCCGATTAGCAGCTTGAGGACATTCTCGTATATGAGATGCATGAAATCGTAAGGAAACGAATGAGGCAGCGACACAGAGGGCAAGTGAGTCAGAATGGACAGACCATTGATTCCATATTGCTTCGCTCGTCGCTCGGCCTCCGCTTCTGTCGCAGCTGACTGGACTGAACGTGCTTGTTGTATGAACTTTTCATGAGATCGAAGCGGCAGATGGAGAGGGTCGAAAACAGCCACCATGTCAGGATCCGCTATTACATATGGATGATGGGTGCGATGAAGGGGAATATAATGTGTATGAAAACGAGCATCAGGAACAGGAAGAGCAACAATTTCGCATAGGCGACATGGCACGCGGGCATTATGGCCTTTCATTCGCAGAACCATGGCAATGGCAGGGATGTCACCAAATCCAAGTAGGAGGTGTGCACGCAGAACAAACATCTGACCAGTAAGAACATCAAATGCGGACACACCCTCTGCGAGCTGCAGCAGTTCCTGAACAAGGGGCCACAAGAAAGAATCGGGGTCATGCGGTTTTTTGGGACCGGGAATAACGCCCAAGGAGATAATATTCTCTTTGTGAAATCGAATGTCGGGCGGCAGGTTGTAGTTGAACAGAATCACCGGCCAAGCAGTCTTCTTGCGCCGCTTGAAAGGAGCGAACCCGTCAGTAGAAATCCCGAGTGCAACATCCGTTTTGCTAGAAAAGAATGTGTCTGGGAGCGTTCGGTCACCAACCGATATGTGCTGCTGCAAAAGGGAGCGATACAGCTGGCCATCAAAAACATCAACGATAGTGTCGGGATTATGAACGAACAATGAACGATACTGCATTGCGGTGGCCATGTCACGATTTTGTGCCATGGCTTGTAGGCGTGGGATGAGAGGGACATATGAGAATTTCTTCCGTGCACGAAGGCTGTTGGGTCTATAGCGAGGTTCGGAGCAGTACGGACAGCTGTCTGCGTCGGCATGCGGCCCAACAAAGCAGCAGCATGAGTTGATGCAGCAGTCATATGTAACGGGTTGAACGCCTGAAAGGCCGGCCAAACGGCCTCGCATGGTTTTGAGGGACGACAGGCCGGGGGCTTGTGGAAAGGCATATGGAGCCATGGAAAATGCTCGATCGGATGTGTTTGAGCGATGCTTATACTCCAAAGCACGCAAGATACCCATATCTTGCTCCGTCAGACTCAATCCGTTCTCTGGTCAACGAGTTCATCAGTTGAGAAACACGAGGGAAGAATATAGGAGTGTGATGTACCACGAATATTGGACACACGCCAAATGTAGTGCTCATGAAGTTGATCCCATGCCGAGATTCCTTGACCGGATCCATTGGAGGTCGCTGGCGCGAACTCCGCCAAATGCTCCCAATCGATATAATCGTCCTCCTCATCCTCAATAAGAATTGGGCCCTCCTCAGCCTCATCTTCGGAATCCTCAATAACGTCAAACCCCCGGCGGATGTGACGTAATGAAGTGGCAACTATTGAATACATACCAATTGTTAGTGCGATACCAATGCAAAGAAAAAAAAAAACAAACAGGATTCGCTATGCAGACTATCTGATTCATGTTGACCAAAGATTTCTACCACAGGCTCTACAGCTGGCGCCTGCTCAGATGGCTCGTTGACATTGATTGCATCGTCTGTGGCGTCTTGTGGACCCTTTGTTGGGCTGGATGGTGCGTCGGAGCTCCCTCCCAGAAGAGCATCATTATCAGACGAGGCCCAGACTTTAGAATTCTTGGAAAGAAATAACACAGGCTGAGGTTGAGACTGGGAAGGAGGATATGGGGCTACACGAAGACCACGATGCTCGCGTTCAACCCGACGAGACACAAACTTCTTGCAGTGCTCACACCAGAGCGTGTTGTCACTTCCCGATTTGTTGTTGCGAGCCATGAAAAGCAGCGTAAATAAATTGGGTGAAATTGAGAAGCTGTGAACAGGTGTAGCAAGAGCCCAGCTATGCTAGTTACAGAGAGACGAGTGGACTTAGCGAAATAAATGAAGGCCTTGTCACATGATCATCGACAAAAAGGAAATGGAAATGGAAACGTGATCTGACGATTTGTGTTCGAAATCTTCCCACCTCAATGTACGCACAACCCTATGCCTCCACAATGTTTCTGGCCATCCCATAAGCATATTTGCATCTGCTATTGTCTCCAGTCAGAAGATTTGCTGTGAAACTCGATCGGTGGAGGAAATACCTTGTTAGGAAACCACAATTATGCCGCCGAAAACGACTCGGAGCAACAAGGCTACGGATGCGAACAATGCACAGGTGAACAAGCAACAAACCACTTCAGCTTCGAAGAAAAACAAAAAGACCAAAGAGGACCTACAAAATGAATTGGACGATCTTCGCGGTGAGAAGTGCCCTGTGCTTGACGTGGCATCTTAATTATGAAATCAATGTCTCTAGCGACGCTCACCAAGCAACGAGAAGCTTACAATACACTTCAAAAACAACTTGACGCCACCACAGAACAGCAGAATGTTGCGGAGAAGCCTGAAAAACTGATTCGTCGGCCTGAGGGAACAGCGGGCAAAGATTTTTCCATACAGGTCGCTATGGGACTGAAGGGTGGGAAGCAAACGAAGCCCTATGGACGATACAAAGCTATTCAAGCAAGTATAAGCAATTCATACTGTGACATTTCGAAGTGGACACATTGTACTCACTTATCACCCTCAGCGCGCCGTTCGGAGTCTTCTGGAAAAATCGAACATGCCATATCAGTATGGATGGAGCAAGATCAGTGTTGACCAGCGGGCAGCATTCTTTCAAGTGGTGAGCAACATGTACTTTTTACATTTGGATACAGAGATCAAAGACGTGTTGAAGTGCCGGGATGCGGTTCCCCGTCTCAAGCGTTACGAAAATGATTGGGCGACAGAAGAGCTTGCCAAGCAAGCTGCGAAAAATCGCCGGAGTACCATGTACAAAAACGGGGATCTAGACGTACCGGAAAAATATCATCACCTTCGGGACAATGCCATGAAACGTAATCCGGGTGGCTCGCGCAAAAAAGCGGCGTTTAAGTTAGCTGCGTCAGCGTCTTCGAAGGTGAGTGTGATACCACGTTTAATTATTACATTGATATAAGTAATGTACTATAAGAAACAGACTCACCTCAAAGATGTATCCGATGATGAGGGCGACTCCAGTGACGACGAGAGTAGAAAGAATGCACACAATAGCTCCGTCGAGGATGACAACAATAGTGAAGATGATTCGGAAGCCGCCGATGGTGGTAATGAGCGTGATGTTGCTACAAACTATCGTGGAACCATGTTTGTCCATCCATGGCCAATGTCGTCCCCAAATCGTTCCAATATTGACGCGGTTGTTGGCAGGGACAATACCGATGATGATGAAGCCGGTGCCGGTACAGATCAGGGCGCGAACAACGTTAGCGACGTTAACAATCAAAATGCCAATGATTCCTACCGAGAGGCAAGTGGTAGTGCTAGCACTGGAAACAAAACAGGCCGGGCGCGTCCTCAGAAACGCTCGCACAAGGACGTTGACGTCGACGCTGAGGAGGACCGTTCAACAAAGCCGAAGAATGGGAAGAAGTCAAAGGTTGGAGCGCCTGCCAGCAATGCGGTTGAAGAAGACTCGAATGCAATCAATTGATTGACATCGGCGGTGTGCGGGAACGTTGGCACCGGGTAGCACCTGCCATATTGATGAATATTGGGTCGAAATTGGTACGTAAAATAACTTCTATCTACTATTCGTGACCCGAAAAATGGGAGTACTAACAAAATATTTGCTGTTAGTTCGTTTTCAAGCTGGCCACAGTGTAGCCAGTTGCAGTTGTGATGTAGCCATTCAACATGGCAGCGCACGCGGGGTCTAGCCGGTAGCCATTCAACATGGCAGTGTACATGTGCGGTGTAGCTCGTGCCGTTCAACACGGCAGCATGCGGTGTACTTATTCCATCATGTATAGCTGTTCAACACGGCTAGCTGTCGATGTCTATATGGTGTCTTTCTGATCCGTCGTAAGCGTATGTGACGAAATAAGTATGTATTGATAAACAGATGAAATTATACTACATTTCTTGGATGAATTGCATTCAATCCCATAGGATGACCTGCAGGCTGAAAATCCACCAGTGCACAGCTGTTTCAATTCTACTGATTTTCATACAGCCAATTTTGGCTGATTTCGCAGCCAAAAATTACAACCAGTAATTGGTTGTATATCCAACCAATGGGCTATTGCTAAGTCAACCAAGAAAGTACTGATATGTCTACTAAATGTTCAACTGGAATTCCACCAATATTCAGCCTTCAAACTGCTGAAACCGACGCAGTTCGGCACCTGTCTGTTTTAGGTTGATTTTGCACAAATTTGGTTGATGTTCGTCGACGGTCTTTGGCTGCTTTTACCCGTTGAAAAGCATCCGACCGTGGATGAAAATCAACCTATTTTGGTTGTTTTTCATTGCCATGTTGGTTGGTTTGGTAGGTTGGTTTTCGACCAACCGGGGAAGCACTGTGGGGCAAGGAGACAAGCAAACAAGAGTCACCATTTGTGGATGCTTCCCACGATGGCATTGACAATGAAACATTAATACAGCTTCAAGCTTCATCCACTCACAAATATTTTCATCACATTATATTGTTTATTCGTATTTTCCTATTCCATATTCAAATATTGTTTGCTCCCGAAAGTATAAAGCCAAACCTTTGAGCATTGTTTCACCTTAGCCACCGCCTAAACTTCGTCGTCGACTTTACCCTTATCATCTTACCTCGACGCGCGCGGTTCTTGACGTGCAACCTAGCAGCCAGTAGCATACATTCTATCGGTACTTTCAGAAGACGTGCGAGGCCGGCCAGGTCTGGCCAGTCATATCAGCGTCCATTCCTCGATAAATATCGAACGGGTTCGCACGACCGGTACATAGCCGCCTGCCCACCTCTACCTCCTTGCACGCACGTCGACTGCACACGCCTTCATTAGCGACTGTACACGAGCCTTCCAGAAGATTCACCCTCGCAACTCCGTCTCCGTGCACACGCCGTCGGTCCTCTGTACAACCGCGTACCAAGACACTCCGATCCAGTGTGGTCGGTCCGCTCAGTCGTACAGTCGTCTGCAGACGTATTACATATATATCAGGTTCCGTCAAGCCCACAGTACCGCTCGTGCACGTAGCGAGGCCTTCCGCCCACTGACCTGCTTGCCACATCGTGTCCCTTTGTGCTGAACCGTACCGCCCTAGTGCCGCACCGAGCCGCACCGTATCGAATACTACTACTACAATCGGTCGTCTTCTCTAATTGGTACCTCGCCGCGCTGTACTGCACCTTACCCCAAGTAGTACGCTCCTGTCGTGTACCGCACGTTGGGATAAGGCTCGGCCATCCTTCGATTTCTTTGACTAGCTACTCAGCTCTGTCCACTCACCCTCACAGCCGCTTTTGAGTCTTAGCGCAGCCGCCGCTTATACTGTCGACTGAAGAACCTTGCCAACAAGTCACTCAATTCACCCTCAAGCCCACCCCACGACCGACCCTTCAATTCACCAAACCATCAACCCAAGCCACCGACCGATCTTCAAAGCCGTTGGTTGATCATGGGTATGTCCTACCGCCGCTATCTCGCCGGCGAGCGCGTGTTTGGCTGCGCCCGGTGCAAGACGCATCTTGCAACGATACATCAAATGCGCTCCAGGGTGCGTGTCTCTTCCATTCATTATGCGTGACGTGTTGGGTTGCTGATGTGCTTACTTCCCCTTTCTTCGTCGGTACTGCCCTGGTGCCACGGGCATTGTTCGCTGCTGTCGCTCTGTCTTCTTCGGTACCTCAATATCCATTGGACGGCCTACATACGTGTCGTGCCATACACAGGCGTTCACTGGCCAGCACGGGCGCGCGTATCTCTTTGACAACGTGTACGTATCTCCTCTGTCCTAAGCATCTTCGTTGTTGCCCACCCATCACATACTTTACATTCTCTGCCGAGTGTTGCGTTCTGGCTTTCTCTACCTTGGAGAGTTCTCTACACATTCAAACTTTCATGGCGAAAACGCGCTGACCACCTGCCTATTCCGCCTATATCAGCACGCCACTTTTATGCTGGAAGCCATCAATATCACTATCCTATCTTTGTTCACGCGATGCAAGTGCTAATATTCCTCTATACAGCGTCAATGTGACTGAAGGCGGCTCCTGCGATCGCCCGATGACGACGGGGCTGCACACTGTTTGTGATATATTTTGCGTCAAATGTGGTACAGTTCTCGGATGGAAATATGTGCGTTTTTTTTTTCTAATCTTGTTTGACTTTCACCTCTGTTTTCGAGCTTCATGCTTAGATTTTCCTGATTCTTTTGATCTTATTTTACTTCGCCCTGTCGTTTTTGTGTTTCACGAGTTTCTTATGTGCTTTGTCGTTGTCGGCAGATCTACGCCTACGAAGAGTCGCAACGCTACAAGGAGGGCAAGTTTATCCTTGAGCGCAATCTGCTCATGGATGTGCAATGATTCCGTCGCGTGTATGAATGTCGTGCGGGCTGATGCCGACGCCAATCAATGTGTTACCATCGTTGCAAGCTCAACAACATATCATATGCGCATCGCTGCGCCGCGCGTGGCTGACACGTACTTTTTGCTGCTGACGCGGACCATCACGTTGCGCTGGACACAGCCCTTCTGTGCCCGCAGACACTCATACATATCATCTGCCGGCAGGTCTTTCGTCCCTTCATCGAGCCTTTGTGTGTCACTCCGACCTTCTGCAGAGCCATCAGCTTATCATGCACGCCACGAACATCATCATCAACATCAACATCAACGAAACAAGCATGCCAACCAGCAAGCAAATGTCCTATATGTACTTTTTAGGTTGAATGTGCATCTCTTCCCTCCCTTGCTTCTTTGCGGAGAGGAGGACGCACATTCGTCGCGGTGTATACTTGGAAGCAGGAAGGTACGGAAGGAGGCCAATGCCGGACGTACTATGTAGCATTCATTGTCTGGACTGGCTTTTGGATGCTGTTGTCTTCGGACAGCCCCGCCGAGTGGTTATCCCGCAAGGGCCTCGAAGCTCGTAGCCGCATCGATACAGTCTCGTGCTTATCTCCAGCACTTAGTACTTACTCGAAAGACCCGTAGTTATTCCAAACACCAAACTTATGCCAATTGCAAGCTTTACGCTCAGTCATCTAATTACTCCGAGTGCAGCACTGAGTAGAGATGCTTACGTAAGCTGCGGTGTCTCCTGTGCTTGAGAGATGGTGTTCCCCAACGTCCCCAACATTGTAACTTATACCATTCACTGTAATAAATACCCCGCCGTTCCAGCCTGCGCCGTGGCTGCCCCAGACTGCACTTGCCCTCTCCACCGTTCTCGACTATCTCCAATACACAAAGGCAATTGCACACAATGGGTCTGTTGTCCCGCCTTTTTTCTCCACATCCCGCATACACTCACTGACGTCTCCTCCAACAGCAACCGCGACGATATCTAGGCCCTTCGTTTCCTCCCCGCTCGCCGGTCATGCCTCCGCGACGCGTCCGGTCGACTCCAACCCGCAACGCCACTCCCACCATGTTTTCCCCGCGTCCCGCGCCCTTCGCCCATTCCCATCCATCGCAGCGAGTCTCACCCCAAAACTCCCCACCACGGCTAACGCACGCAAACAACCGACTGTCAAGTTGATTCAGCCCTGCAAGAACCAGCGCGGTATCTTTGTGCTCGACCTCACGCAGGCCGAGCTCAGCCGCAGGGACTGAAAATGGACAGGAGGCAGTGCGAGCCAGCCTTGTCTTGGTCGCCTGCGAAATATAGACCCGTTCGATTTTACTTTGCTCATCTCTTGCGAGCCCTGCCCGCGTTTTCTCTTGTTGCCACTGCTACGAGAGCTGCACGTGCGTGCTATCGTGTCCTTTTTCTTGAAAGGATATGATCTCCACATACATACCCAACGTTTATTATTCGTTTTTCACGTCGCCCATTCCCTTCAGTAGCAAAGCCGCAGCAGCATAACCTCAACTCGAACTGTGATGCAACACGGCCCGTCTTCTGTCCCCTCTCCCACTGCAAAAAGCCCATTCTGCATATTGGCTCTTTCTCCGCATACAAACGACTCGAACGAGACCCCCCATGTGTATCACCAGATTGTCGCAAATGCTGTTGTGTCGCTTGTCGCGCCTTTTGTTGTTATCCTTAAATATGTCCCTTCCTTACCTTAACCGTTGCCATATACATATCTCCGCAGATTTCCCGACGTCGATGCCCATTCTTTTCCTCTTATACAATTTCGATGCTGTATACTCTACATAACACCATTTACTTTTAGAATACCGAGTCGTTGGGGATCTGTCTTATCGTTTCCCCCACAGACTCTTCGTCTTTCATTCAAATTCGACGTTTTTTTTAACAACTTTCAGGTCCAACCTGTTGCGTTTAGGTTCTTTCTATGTACCCGCGTACGTATTTTCCGGTCCTGCTTTCGTCGTACGACTCGGTTTAGAGCTTTTACAATTTCGAACACCCCAAAATGTACTATAACTCTATAGTCCTGCTGCCATCTGCCAGCGTCCTGCTCCCACTGTCAATGGGTGTCAATGATGTGGTGTTCGACAGACACCAGAGATTCAACCCCCTATCCTCGACCGGAACGCTTTCGGGGTAACTTTTGGGTCTCTGGCGGTCCGCCGCGCCTTGGACCCTGAGGTGCCCTCTTTCCTGATCTTCTCCCCCAGGGCTCTGTCTATCTACCTCGAGCCCGGACGCGCTTACACCATGTATTGCTGCTGATAAGTAATGGATGACTTTCCCCAGCATCTGAAAGCCTTCGTACTTTCAGAATTCAATTCTAAACCACCCATGCTGAGATGCCGGACTGCGCATTTCCCTTTTTTGGCATCATTATTATTTTGTACTTCGGATATTTTAGTCCAATAAATCTCTTCACCCTGTTCCAGATCTCACTTCGATCTCATCGGGATCTCAGATGATCTCGGTGCATTTATATCTAGAACCAAGAATTGAAGCTGGAAAGGGGGTCGCGACCCTCTTTCATGTTGTACTTGGCTAATTTGCAGATTGCAGACGCCTAAAATGGAAGGCAGTTCGACATGTTCGTGACCCGAGCACGGCATGAGTCATGCCCGGGACTCGTGACTCGCCGCTCTCGTTCCGCTCGACAACTCGGTGTTGCCGTATGTATTGCGTCCTCCGTTCAAGTTGAAAATTGATGCCATGACTTCGTCAGACTACTTTTTTCTGTCTGACATTGACCACATATTTTGAGTGCTGTTCTCTGTGCCAGGCACCTCAACAATGGTGATCATGGTCGTGTGTTCTGGACAAATTTTCAGTGCGGTATTGATGGTGTCATGCCACTCAAATGCAGCTGCACAATTCTTGTGTCAATATGTTGTCTCTGTGCTGAACAAGTGGTCCATATGGTGTATTTCATTGATTTCAACCTCGAGGACAGCGAGAGAATTTGACCTGATTAGGAATGATATTGTGACTCATTGTGCAGCATCCATTCTCGGCCGAACTAAGTATATATTACAACTACGAACTGTTTGTATTTTGTACTTCTGTACTGGGGTTTGGAATCCCTCTCTATTTGCCATTTCAAATTCACAAGATCTCAATCTGAAAAATACAATTAGAATTCCAGATCCTGGGGAAGGTCATCCAATATCATTCCAAATCGGATTGATCATTGCGAGTTATAGTTGTATTACCGCTCACAAGTCTACGTAAGTAGTTCTCAATGGGGTCAGTGCTTCAGCGCTCAGCGCTCAGCCTTGAGGTGGATCTGGCAAATTAAATGGCCCGCAGCAGATGGGACGCGGAGGAACTTGAAGATGGGGGACTGATCAAAGGTTATAGATAGATAGAAAAAAAAAAAGACATTGTGCGACACTGAAAAAAAGATCGAGTGGTTTGTCCGACATCAGGGACCCTGCAGGGGCTCATTTTTACACGGTCCTTTCAGGCCTTACTAGGGGAGATCTAGAGGTCTGGTGCCTTCTTGATAAGGCAATTGAAAAACCGGATGACGTTTTTTTTACTTATTTATTTACCTCTAGTGGGTAGAACGCCAAAGGAATCCCGCTTTGCTGCGTTGTAGGGGCTGATCATCATGTATGTCCTGAAAAAGTTGTGCGCATATAAATCATGAAACGTGTTGTACTGGATGGACGAACGAACCATCACACTGCTATAAACGTGCCCACCCAATAAAATATTTATATCTACGAGATACCATGATATACAACAACAATAAAAAGATACACTACAGCTATATGTACTGATACATTCATTTCTCGGTCGTGACACCGTCCCCGCGCCCCCCAGACTATATAAATGAGCACTACCACGAAGAATGAGTCTTTTACAAAGCGCCCTCAAAGAGTAAAGGTCGTGGTTTGCCGAGTGAGGGTGCCGGCGCGAAAAGGGCGGGTCTAGAGAGGTTTGAAAGTGAGCCGTACGTTGACAGAAGTGTGGATAAGTTCAAAGTGGCATGGCGAGTAAGCGATCCCCAAACATTCTTCAAGCACGGGATGTAACTCAAACGGCAAGAACGCAAGATGAAACGCCAACCGGGCATGTCGGAAGAACGTCGACCACGCGTCCGAAGAAACACCAGGTGAACCCCAGCCCCAAAAAGTGCAATGGGAAAGGAAGCAGCAAAGGAAGGGAAGGGAAGAAATCAAGGGAAAAGGTAATGTAATGAGTCGAAGAAGTGTTGGGGACTGGAAAAGAAAAAGCTGAAAACAGCACCTCACAGAAAGAACCAGAAAAAAGACAAAAAACAAAGAGCGCTAAGCAAAACTAGCACTCACAAGCTCGTCCCGCACCCCGACGCGGGGTTACCCATGATGATGCTCTCCGATACACCGGCAATGCTATCGTTCTTACCGAACGCGGCGGCGTCAAAAAGGTGGTCCGTCGTCTTCTCGAACGACGCGAGCATGAGCACACTGTCCTTCATCTTCGCGACGCCGAAGCGAGTGATGCCGAGCACCTCGCCCTTGTACGTCATGACGTCGCCGAGGAGCATGACGTGCCGCGGGTCGATAATCATGTCGTGCGACTTCATCGTGTACTGGATCTCGTTGATGATCGTCCGCCGCGCAGCCTCGATCCCGAGCACCTTCGCGACCTCGACAACGTGGTTGGAGGTGGTTTGTTCGCCGACGACACCTGTGAGAGAGGGCGGGAAAGGGTGAGTGGGAGTAAGACGGTCTGCTTTAATCGCAGACGGAAGAACGTGCGGCGAGAGGAGATGCACCTTCGGTGGTCATGCACACCTGCAGACCATAGCCCTCCACAAGGAGCTCCTTGTCCCCTTTCTTTCCCCGTGCGTCGTCCTTATCCTTGATATTGATAACTGCACGGTGGATGGTCGGAACACCCTAGACAACCCCAATCAGAAAGAAACAGCAATCATCGAAACGACACCGGTCCGCAAAAGATAAATAATCGAGTGACAGCGCCGCCATCTCACCTTGACAACCACGCCGGGGAGCGCCCGCTTCAGATCACGCAAGATGTAATACCGGTCCTGCGCGTCGACGTAGATTCGCAGCCTATTTTTCTTGGGGATAATCGTAATTTGCTAGCAGCCACAAAACGCAACGACGGGTGTTTTTTCGTGAGCAATAAGAGCGGACAGATAGCGAATGTTGCAAGCGCGTACCTCGGACTTGATCTTCACTTTTTTAGACCGGACAATGGCCCACTTGATGTCGTCTATCGTCAGTTCCAGCTAGGAGGGGAACAAAATCAGTCAGATTGACTTGACTTCCAGGAGGTTCGGCCGAATAAACAATCGAGAAGTAGCACACCTGAAGTCGGTGGATGGTGGCCATGTCGACGAGGATGCCGATGTATGTGTAGTCCGGTGCCCACGCCTCCTCTAAGACAGACGCAATCTGGTGATAGGGAACACGAGCACGAACAAGTAAATGAGAAGAATCATAGTGAGAAAATAGATAATAACGTACATCGCCAAGCAATGTTTTCTCCAAGCGCCCTTTTACAATACGAGCGGAAGGTTCACTATCGCTGGTAACAAGCTTGCAACTGATGATGGGTGTGCTAATGTTCTTCGCGGCGTTGATGATTTCCTTGATGCGCGGCACACCGAGCGTAACGTTCATGGACGCGACGCCGGCAAAGTGAAAAGTTTTCAGCGTCATTTGTGTACCCGGCTCACCAATGGATTGGGCTCCCACAGCACCGACAGTAGAACCTCATTAGAGACAGAGTGTATCAGTGGGAGATTTGCATGAATAACCAGATTAGCCCATGTACCTGGCTCAATTTGGGCTTTGATATACTTGACCCAGCAGAACTGGAGGAATACCTTCAGCTGCTCCGCCGTGACCTTGGACTTGTTATCAACGATGGTCTTGCAGGCATCTGCGAACGATTGTGAGAGATGTAAAATGGGCGACGAGGCGAAATAAACACACCGCTCACTCCTAGTGACAGATCCGTGTCCTTGTCCCATTCCGCGTCACGCTCGAGAGCGTCAAACATACCGAAAGCTTGCCGCACTTGCGACATGTACAACACTATGTTCTCCTGGATGAAGTTGCGCACCATGTTCCGGTACGAAGCAGAGCACTCCTTCGCAAATCGCGGTGCATTCAGTTCTTGCTCCGTTATTTCCAGGACTTCGAATGGCAGCAAGCCACGGCCGCGGCGGGATCCGATATGCTAGAATGACATCGTGAGCGTAGGTTAGGGCAACCATTGCGAGTGAGAAGCAGGCCTTACAGATGCATGATTCCACGCGCGCTCGAAGTCAATGGGTTGACCATCGCCCTCTTGGCAAGCAGGGTCCAGCCCATCATCGCCATACTTGAACTGCACAACGCCCGCTTCTGAATTACGCACGGAAAGATCGTACTGCGTAGTCAAGTCCTCCAGTGCCTTCATAAGCCGGCGCTGCATGTAACCCGTTTCGGCGGTCTTGACCGCTGTGTCGACGAGACCCTCACGCCCTGAAATGGCGTGGAACAGAAATTCTGTAGCCACCAAGCCCGAGTAAAAGCTGTTGCGCACGAAACCCTTCGATGGCGGCTCCTTGGACTTCTTCGGGAAATGAGGGAGGGAGCGGTCTTGGAACCCATCTGGCACACGGTGGCCAGCAATAATTTGCTGGCCTACACAAGCCACCATTTGACAGACGTTGATGACGGAGCCTAGAAAACACCTGTATGTAAGCGCTCATCTATGTGGCAAAATCCAGCCTAGTTGGTGCACCTTTGGAACCACTAGTTGCCATGATCAAAGGAGCATTCTGTCTGCTAAGCTCCTTCATGCAAATTTGACCGGCTTGCTCTCGAACATCAGACAGGATCGAAGAGATTTCGGCCTCTAATGTTTGTTCCTGATCGCAACCCGGTTTGTTCTTCAAACCGCCTTTCTTAGCCAAAGCGATTTTGTCCTGGCACGCATCGTACGCCTTCTCGACGAGCTCATCCTTCTTTTTGGTGAGTTCAGGCCCGGGGATGACGTCGCTAATACCCAGAGAGAAGCCGTAATTGGCTGTTCAAAAATGAGTGGTCGAGACGAGCACGCGAAGACGAGTTTCTCACCAAGATACCGCGCGCACAATTTCGCTACACGGTTCATAGCCGCAGCGGCTTCGTGTGGGCCATAGTCCCTCAGAATGACGCCGAAGATCGATTTTTTCTTTCCGCTACCAACCGTGGCTTTGTCCATGACACCGCACATGATCTCGCTGTTTACGACGACCAGCCAGCCGTCGTTCGGCGCGAGATCGGCACGGGGCTTCACGATCCAGGGATGGTAGCTTGGCACTGGGGGATGATACTCTTTGCACTTGGACTCGACGTTCACGAAGATCTTGGACTTGCGGTTTGGGCGCATGAGGACATTAAAAACTTGCTTTCCAGTCCACAATCGCTTGGGCTTCCAGATGGTTGGAGGCGGTACATCAATGTGCATCGCAGCGTCCCCGAGGTAGCAACAGATCTGCGTGAACTGGTGGCGATCGAAGAAAGTATCCTTTCGAGAAAGCAGGAAGGAGGCAGTGATGAAATCTTCAACATGCTCAGCCAAAGCGGACTTCTATGGATGAAACAGCACCAACCTTGAATGGCTGCAATGACAGGCTCGCCGTTTCGGGGGGTGACAAGGTTGTGCTTGACACTCATGAGCTCTAGTGCCTCTGTTCTAGCCTCCTCCGTCTGCGGGACATCTAATAAAATCCGATAGGATTGAACATCACGCCTTGGTGGATATGGACTTACGCAGATTCATTTCATCGCCATCGAAGTCGGCATTATATGGACCGCACACACACTCATTCAGTCGGAAGGTTCTCCATGGTCGTACCTTCACACGATGACACATGATAGATAGCTTGTGCAAACTGGGTTGCCGGTTGAACAACACGATGTCGCCGTCTATGATATGTCGTTCCACAATATCACCAATGGCAAGACTGTCTGCTACGTCTGCCCGATTACCGAACTTCAAGAATTTCTTGACTTCACCGCGAGTTGCGAAATTCGCGCCGGGATGGACGTCAGGACCATTACGCACCGCGCACCGCAAGCTCTCGATGTTGTGTACGGTAACGCGTTCGGGATATGTAAGAATTTTCGCCACTCGCTGTGGGACAGCAACTTCATCGATGCGCAGGTTGGGATCGGGGGAGATGACAGTACGACCAGAAAAATCGACACGCTTCCCTGAGAGATTTCCGCGAAAACGGCCTTGTTTACCCTTTAGCCGCTGCACAAAGCCACGCATGGGACGTTGCCCAGGTTGGGATGGTACACCCGGAAGCTCAGAGTTGACATACATAGCAACAGACAGCTGGAGAAATTCCCACTGTTCCTGGAATAGGTGTGAAACCAGGAACGAACACTCGAAAGACTTTAGATACCATGAATTGTGGAGTCGGCGCCCCTTTGGAGATACCTTGCTTGATGAGAGCGTTCGTGAACACAATTTCGGTGAGCTTCACAGTCAGGTCATCCTCTGTGGAAGCACCGTCTTGCGCTACAGAGGGTCGGATACAGACCGGCGGAACGGACATATATTGCCAAAGAAACTCTTTCGGGCGACCAAACTGAGGCTGAAGACCAAGCAACTCGCAGTCCTCGTCAGAAATGCGTCTGAAAAGGTCAAGAACCTTGAGTGGATTCAGGTCTTCGTGAGCGGCTTTGTTCAGGAACATGGAAATGTCATTCTGCGCCGCAACCGCATGACTGAATGTTTGCTTCCATCGCTCCATCTCCTCGGCGGTTTTTTTTGCACGAAATTTGTCGTGTATAATTTTGAGGGCGCCTACTTTCTTTACAGCACCATTTGTAGCAGAGCAGTAAGGACAGTAGACAACCTTTCGCGCAGCAGCGTTGACAGCTTTGATTAGTGTCTGTCGTTGAATGTTCTCGAGTTGAGGACGGCGAAAGCGTTTCAAGTATTTGCGCCGATCAGCTTCGTCAAGCAAGACTCGAGCGCAGGTCTACGGCAGTGTCAGACAATTGGATATGTGTGGCGTGACCATGTTACCTTGCAGATGCATTGCAAGATACCGACAATATGCTTGAAGTATCCGATGTGGAAAACTGGTACACATAGCTTGATGTATGCATAATGGCCAACACAATCCGCTGTTGTCTGGCCGCACGTTTCGCAGAATGCGGATTTTTCTGTTGTGCCCTGGCGCGGAGGTCAATGATAACGCCACAACGATTAGACTGTAGCCTACAAGACGCCGATCCAGTACGCCATTCTTCACTGGTAATCTGTCCGTTGCCGTGTAGAGATCGCGATGGGTGATTTCAAACTCAGAAAGCTTGACAGTATCTTGTGCATTGAACAAGCTAAATTGGATCTTTTTGCTGGAAGCGTGTGGGAAATTAGACTACATGCGGGTTAAGGGAACATAAACATACATGACTTTCGGCGCATGATGGGAGACGGAGTCCTTCATCGTTGAGCGAGAAACTCGATCCCACCAGTATAACGCTATAACTCTAGCATACAAGCTCTTTTCCTGATAAACGGTATTAATGAGGACGTGACAGCGAAAAACTTGTGAGCTCCAATGGAACCTCTTCTCCTGACGCTCTGTGACTCATCACCGATCAACGCCGTCGATTGATCAGACACACCTGTTTCGGGAAAGCAATCGAGATGGACGCGTTACGCGTCGAGTCCACTTGACTTGCACTCTCGAAAACACTATGTCTCGCACATCTTACGACCGGTAAGTGTGTTGGATTACTAGTTTGGGTGTATACGTTGACGCTTCACTCTCAGATATCTGACAGTATTCTCTCCAGAGGGTCGATTATACCAAGTTGGTGCGTCCCCTCCTAGAATGTCGTGTCTTTTGTGATGATCCAACCACGTCTGCTCAGAATATGCTTTCAAAGCAATTTCAGGCTCTGGTCACACCGCTATTGCAGTGAGAGGGGGGGACACATCTGTCGTCATCACTCAACGTAAAGTCCCCGTATGTGGGCCGTGCCATTCTGATGTTGTGGTTTGGCAAACTCAACGCTGCTCAGG
Organism: Fistulina hepatica ATCC 64428; assembly: GCA_000934395.1. NCBI lineage: Eukaryota > Fungi > Basidiomycota > Agaricomycetes > Agaricales > Fistulinaceae > Fistulina > Fistulina hepatica. The sequence goes on along the minus strand of KN881666.1, from coordinate 481,366 downwards.
ACAAACTCCTAGATGCTTCGACGGTCACGCATTTGTTTAGTTTAACGCCTACGATTGGATGTGTAGTGACAGGCCTTATTGGTATGTCGTCACATTTACTGGTCATGAACTTCACTAAACGATGTCATTCCACAGCTGACGCCCGAGCACAAGTAGCTCGTGCCCGCGCGGAAGCGGCCGAATTCCGCTACAAATACGGATACGACATCACGCCAGACGCGCTCGCGAGACGGCTTGCCAACATCAACCAGGTCTACACGCAACGTGCTGCCATGCGACCGTTGGGTATCTCGATGATCCTCATCGGTATCGATCTTGAATTCGGGCCGCAATGCTTTAAGCTTGATCCTGCTGGATACTTCGTTGGTTTTCACGCCACGGCAGCAGGACAAAAGCAGCAGGAAGCCATGAATCATCTAGAGAAGAAATGGAAGAAACTGAACAACGGGCAGGGCGCGGAAGATCCAACTGGTGCAGGGAAGACGCTTTCGCGCGCAGAGGTGATTGAGATGGCGATCGAAGCAATGTCGACAGTGCACTCGACAGACTACAAGCCGGGGGAGATAGAGATTGGGATATGTTCCACTAGCCACGAGGAGGATCCAGCTACAAGGGGGCTCTGGCGCGTCTTCGACAGTAATGAGACAGAGAAGCACTTGCTGGCATATGCCGAGAAGGACTGAATTGCGAGTCTGTAATGATGCTGCTTGTATGTGTACCCAGCATTTCAAGATATTCCCTTGATATTGTGGTGTAACTTGCTCGATTGGATACATTCAGCACTGTGAAAAGCCTCATTTTTATGATTTCCTGATGTGGTAAGTCAACTTAAATCACATACGCCATCATGACTCACACGTGACAGGCGTTCCAAGGGGAAAACAATATTGTTATTATGCAACAAAAAATATCATTGAATATGTAAAGTGGTTCGACCGCCTACTTACCTAAATGTAACCTTGAATTGTATCATACCGTGACCAAGCTGATTATTAGAATTGTATCATACCGTGACCAAGCTGATTATTAGACACTTAATCTGTTTCGCGGAGTGTCTTCCCGGTGTGGATAGATCAACCCCACACGACAACGATTACAAAAGCTGTACAGGACGGCACCAGGGGGTCCACATGCTCGCAAACGTTAAAGCACCGCGAGATAGACGATCCAAAAGGGGAGTCGGAAGATACGTGCGCAGTGCTGAGCCTGCGACCGTGTTTCTGGAGACCATAGAAACATATCCCTGCGAGTCCCACGATGGTCGGCTTTGTCGACTTGGAACACGACGGGGCGCCAGCACTCCCCCAGGCAATCGTTTTTCTCGGTCCGATTACTTGAGTATCTATCCTGATAATCGATGCTATCAGGATACCCGAGCATCTTTCCCGGGGTCTCTTTCAAACGGAGAAAGGAGAAAATATAGCAGATTCGTAGATAGGAATGGTTTCTTTTTATTTTCCCAGTACGGTATAGTGGGATTTCGGCAACACCACCGAAGGGATCGAGGATTGTGAAAGGCGTACCGTTCTGTCAAGTTTTCCCTTTTTTCGTCAAGTTTTGCACTCATGAATAGGCGACCAAAGCGTCGTTACATGCGCGTGCTCATGCTTTTTTCATGTGTTTGCCTTGGGCGAGTCATATCGGCAAACAGAGATGAAGAGCAACATACATGCCAAATCGAGTTGCCATAGTCGCGATGGTTCGCAAGATCGGACGGCATCGCACAAGTTCTTACGCCCGCGAAAAAAAAGGACCGTACTTGTCGAGATCTCAACAACAGCGGACGACTCGCCTGCATTCACTTTTACCGTGGAAGTTCACCGGATAAAGCAACGTATGTAGGAACATAGTGGCGTTATCGAAGTGCGCGAACAAATAATTTGGAATCCTTCGGTCCCGGCCCTGCAAACAATAATGGAAGACCCTGGTATCGCCGTCATTGAGTGGAAGGGAAAATGAGACGTAATGTACTTGCCTTCCAAACTGGTCAATGCGGCGGAAGGTTCGTATTAAATGGAAGCGCTGCAATGTGACGGGTAAATATCGTGAAAAATGTGCATCAGATAATCAGACCGCACCGGGGCATTTAGACGAAATTAAAAAGTGATGCATGTCGCACCTGAGACCGGTTTCGTCAAGCATCGCGGTCAGCTACATTGAGACGACGGGAAGTCGCCTTGAGGTTCCGTCCATTTTTTTTCTGAATGCTTTCATCAGATGTAAAAGGAATGGCATGCAATCTTATGGAATTCCGGGAAGCAGATCGATGCCGCGACCCAAAAAAAAGATAATTTATGTAATGGCCTTGGAGTTCGACAGCTCAATTAGGAATGAACTGAAGAAGCCAGGAAAAAATGTTCAGGTGTGTGAGTTGGGGAGATATTCAGGGAAAGCAAAATAATCGCTAAAACAGAAAAAAAAGACAGATGTGTTAGTCTACGAAAATCTGACCGCACACACCTGCACGAAACGATTCGAGCTTTGGGTGCTCATCAGGAGACAGTTCGTTGCGGTCCGTAATTTACGGGCGTAAATACAGGTCTCGAAGGGAGAAAGCCTTCGACGTTTGTGCAGGATGGAGGGCAGGGTCTTCAGGGTTAATGGGACTGCCCCACGGAATGATAAACCCCAGCCACAAGACCGCGAACGTGTGTACCGACTTGACCCACTTTGTCTTGACCCACTTTGTCTTCTTCACGACGAGTTGACATATGCTCGTGCGGTACCCGTATACACTCTTCCCAGAGCCGTGTGGTCCTTGTCAGAAAAGTCAACGGTCTTAAACTGCTGCCCTACCCCCTCACGCTTTGTGCGTGCCCCGAGATCCATATGCTCGTATATGGCGAACGTCGTCAGGTCTTCTGGTACTTCATTATGCTACATTTGTCAATCAGCTGCAGACCTATTGAGTTTCCAACGTCCTACTCTATCGATAGCGGAATTCGACGGGATCGAAATGGGCTCCACGGAAGCGACTGAATGAATGAGAGTCTAGTAAACTCGGGTACTCGGGATGGCTCCGTCAGGTCTCAGGGTAGCGCTGATAGAGTAAGAAGAGTCCAACGGGATTTTGAACTCAGTAGAGCTATAGATGACGGAATAAATAAGAACGCCGTAGAAAGAACGGGGATAGATTTCAAAGGAGCTCGAGCAAAGCAAAATTAGAAAAAAAAAAAGAGAAGCCAGGCACGACAAATAATCGGGCACATAAACGTATGTCGTAAACGGCGTGACCTGAATCAATCAGCGCTTCAGCGCGAACCCGCATTACACGCAGGCACAGCAAGCAGTGCTGCATACGCATGAAGTGCCCTCAGAATACGAATGTAAAAAAGTTCTGGTGCGATAAATCGGGGCCACCTTCAAGGACGTGACAGGATACATTCAAGATACACGCACACACCTGCTAACTCGGTTTCCGGATACACGGCGGAATGCATGGGTGGCGCAGTTTACTCGAGCTTGTACCCACGATGCACGAGAAAAAGCACAGTAATGTACATGCAATGCCGGACGGTGTGACAATGCAGACGAGTGTGCAGGTCACCTGAGCAGATTAAGAAGCTCCACTCGCAGCAAGGATGGAAAAGCAGCAGGAAGGGGAGAGCGCTACCAGTATGGAAATATCCCGAAGCTGAAGCTGCTTTCGGCGAAAACAAGACAGCAGGGCCAGAAGCAGGAGGAGTGATGGACACCGGGATCGGCAAATAAGACGTTGGCGCCAGAATGGAGGACGGATCTAGACTTTGGACGATGGCATAATTAAGTACCAAAATAACGGTGCAGGTCATGCCTGAGTGTGAAGGCCGTTGCATTGCGGCGAGCGATTACATCGTGCGAATCGTGGAAAACAGATGACATGGTGGACATTGACTGGATCAACCAAGACCTGTGGCGTAGCCTTGTATGGCTAGACAAACAACAACACCCGAAGTGCGATATAGAAATGGATTACGAACATTGCATAATGGTGGCAGCGTGGAAATTTGACCAGCGGTCAGATACTCGTGGCCTCTAGAAGACGGCTCGTGAGTCGTGGCTTGGAAAGCACTCACATAAATAACACAGAGCGTAACACAAACATGGATGTTGACATTTACTCACCGTCATTCGACGGGAATAATATTTAAGACCTGTCGACAAGGCTCGTCGATGTATACATGGATCGACACCGATGTCGACGTCGAACTGGACGCGAAGCTCTTCGCAGTGCAACAATGCAAGTTCGAAGGCCACGATTGACATTGAGATCAAGACCCAAGTGTCCGGTGAGGCGACATTAAGGAAGATTGAATCTACCATGCAAGTACAAAAGACTCAATAAGGCAAGGTCTGCCAGGAACAATCGAGACATGCAATGCGTACCTGGTGATGTGTGCACCTGCATTTATATAAATAGTAAGCGTGTTTATCGCATGGGATTTGGCACTGCCAGGATAAAACCGCAAAGCATACATTTGAAAGGGTGAGCAAATCGCGTGGCATCGATCAACAGAGATAAAAGCCTGGGGCACAAGGCGCACAAGCTCGTGCACAAGCTCGCATCGCTTGCATTTGAATCGCTGAGCAAAAGGACCGTTTGCAGTCGTTTGTGCACCACATCATGGTATTCAACCAATTCGGGAAGCTGTTCCCCTGAAGAGACGGACGAGGGTTGAAACGCCCAACGGTCGTATGAGCTGTCGCAGTACGTATCTTCATCCCGCACCAATAGGGATAGTATCAATATTAAAAGTGATATATTCAGGGTTTGTCGAGCTGAATATTTGGAAGGTCAGGGCAGAACAGAGCCGTTTTAACTTCCTATCATGCATGGGCGCAAAAATCTGATCCGGAGAGAGACCGTTATATATAGGCGTGGGAAGCTGTGAGCTGGCGGGGCAAGTCTTGCCCATTGGTGGGTGTGGCCTAGATGCCGCGTGCTACTCAGCGCAGTTCGAACGTCGTGTCGTATGCCCAGCTAGATGGACAGAATGCGGGCCGCGCGTCTGGATGACTGTCACACGACACGGTCCGTACCTGCATGTAACATAGCTGGTCATGCTATGGCATCCCAATGACCGTCGGCAGGTTCCAAGTGAGTTGCCAGAGTTGCCAGGTCGAGCTTTGAAAGTGCTCAGGAATGAAAATTGACAACAAGCGCATCAAGCTGGCCGAGAGGGATCCGGAGAGAGCAATGATGATTGTCGGCGATGGGAGTTGTATACGTTATCTGGTCCGGGAAATTAAGTTTGTGTATGTACTCGAATAAAAACCAAATGGATATGACCGGAGAGACGGCGGGACGTTGCAGTGGACGCGTGGCCGAGGGCTCCGACCGGGAGCACTCGCCGTGCCGTTCGAATTGGAGTTGGACTTGATTGCCCGTCCGAGTGAGTGTCCGCCACTGACCAGAACCTGCCCTCTACCGTCATCCCGCATCCCCGCATCCTGCAGACAAGCCAGCCCAGTCCTGCGCTGTCCTCTGCCCTCTCTTGTTCCCGTAACGACTTGCAACGACCGTCAAGACCTGTACTCTAGCAACCCCCGTCCTTTCCCACTCTTTCCTCGTCCCGGCCCCGTTTCTGAGGTCCGTTAAACATTTCCCCCGTCCCGCCCCTCCCTCATTTCCTCTCCCAGAAATGGATCAGTGGAGAGTAGCTGTATTAGGCGACGGTGGCGTCGGTAAAACTGCCCTCGCCGTCCAAGTAAGTGTCCCCTCATCTGCTACCCATGCACATCGCCTCTGACTCTGCCAGTTTACCCTCAATTGTTTCGTTGGTGAGTCTTGACTGCTACTGCCTGCTCGCACTGCTTCCTGTTCTCTACTCACACACTTTTGCTCTTCCTCCGCAGAGGTACGTTCCGCCACCCACATCTCCGACCGATGTCTTATCCCGTGTCGCAGACTTATGACCCGACAATCGAAGACGCCTACCGAAAGCAATTGGTGGTTGACAATCGAATGTGTTTTGTAGAAGTGATTGATACTGCCGGCCAGGGTGCGTCACCCCCCCCCCCCCCGTCTCTCGCCGTTCGTCCTAACTCTCCGCCCAGAGGAATATGCAACGCTTCGCGATCAATGGGTACGGTACGTGTCGCGTGCTTCCCGCTTGGCTCAACCTGCCGCTCCTCCTATCTTTCATCCATCCGCTCAACCGTCATCCTTCACAGAGAAGGCCAGGGGTTTATTCTCGTGTACTCCATTGCTTCACGCGCAACTTTCGAACGTCTGGACGTTTTCCGACAATCGATGCGCCGGGTAAAGCGGGGCGACCCGATATTCTTACTCGTCGGCAATAAATGCGATAAGACGTCCGAACGAGAGGTATCTCGCGAGGAGGGCGTCCAGCTTGCACGGTCCTTCGGTTGCGAATTTATGGAAACGTCTGCTAAAACAGCACAAAATGTCGAACAACTTTTTACGACTCTTGTCCGCGCCTTACGACAAAACAGAAATATAGAACCGGGACCAATGACAGGGGCTCCACGACAGAAAGAAGAGCGGCCAAAGAAGAAGTGTACTATCATGTAGGGAACTTTTGGTCTTTGGATTTCTGGCTTTTAGATTCCATTTTGCCTCCTTCGATGATACCACGCCGCCGTCTTTGTATGTTTTCCTGCTTTGGTCTAGCACGTTGCATTTCTCCCTTTCACCTCATTTTCTACCATCGCAGCCATGCGGCCCCAGGATCTGCTTTTCAAGTGGTTCCCGATACTGCTGTTGATAGTCTGATGGAAACTTTCGAAAAATCTGTAAAGTGATATCTGATTGCAGGTGTTGTAGTAAGGACACTCGGATATTGAACCACGTACAATAATGACACTAACCAGCGATGCCTGCCACGTTCGCGGTGTCGTGGCTCCTTGCACTCCGCACGGTCACAGCCCTTTATCTCACTTCAAATATAGTGCTAGTGGCTCCGTGCGAGATCATTTAACTTCAATAGCGCGTGCTATATTGCGCTACGTCGGTGCTGTTGGTCAGCGTCTCACCGTGAAGCCATGGCTCCTGTGGCTTACACTGTCGCCTGCACAGGCGACTTCACCATACGCGCAAGCAATGGCGTTCTGTTTTCTGTTCGACGAGAGGCCCTGAAACAGAGCGAAATATTCCGTACGTTATACAGTTACATATGTGTGCCATGATTATCATATTATTCTACCATTCTCAGGTGACATGTTCAAATTGGGAAGCAATAAAAATAGCGCGAGCGGGAATAATGATTATGGAGACGAGACGAAGTGCGGTGAAGCGTCGCTCAGCCTGCCCGAATCAGAGGAGGCGCTTACGCTGCTCCTCAACCTCCTGCATACGCCACCAGCTCCCCCGTCTGCCACGGCACCGATCTTTGACGAACTGAACAGCCTGCCTCCGCGGACGGATTACGAACCCAGTACGACCATCCCGCTGCCGATCTTGTTCAAACTCTTTCAACTCGCCGACAAATACGCGCTGCCATCTGAAACAGTTGACACGCTCCGTGCGCATCTGCTCGCCAACGCTGCACTACAGCCTTTGCAGGTGTACGGGTTCGCTCGAGGCATGGGCTGGCAAGATGATGCATCGGAAGCGGGGCTGTGTGTGCGATCGCTCGTCAAGTACGCGGCCGAAGAAGTCGAAGTCAGTATTCCGTCCGTCAGACATTACCATGAGCTCTTGCAGCTGCAGGACAAGCGAGTGACGACGCTGGAGCAGCTGTTGATGGCGGAGGAAATTTTTCCTTACGGTACGTTGTCAGCCGGTGCTCGCATGACACGTCGTTTACGAGTGCGACGTCTGCAGGCTATGGTGTATGTAAGTCTCACGAGAAGGAAACCGCGGAAATATGGCAGCACGCACGCGTAGAGCTTATAGCAAAGCTTGACACAGGTAAGAGCCTCAAAACCTCCGAACTTCCCCACCATACCCACTGGCAAATTGCGCAGACACAAATGTCGGACAAGAAATGTATAGAGCCGGATTTCTGCAGGTGAATCAGTGCGAGACGTGTCTCAAGGCCTGGCGAAGTGCCGTTGCCATGCTATCGGTGCGTCGATTACCCGTGTTTGCGCCAAATGTTGTACTTTTGCCGACCTTCATCCGTCAGTACAAATGCCGAAAGAAAATCCCATTGATTAGATGAGCATAGCTACATGCACACCACATTCCCGCATCTAAACGGACATTCAATGTGCGGTAGGCTGTACATGTCTATAATCCGATCCCTATGTCTATGAGACGGTCGGTATGAATCATTTGTTATGCCATAGCAAGGAGCGCAAGTCATTCCAAATTTCTGAGTCGCGGTACAAGTACACCATTGAATTGAACATGCCTGTTCATCACATCGCTGAGCTTCAGTGAGGACGAAAAGTAAACATGACACACCCGGTTGAATAGTATGACCACGATGCTCGAATAACCACATGACGCTAGCCCACGCAATGGCGGCCATAGCCGAGAAATAGATAGGATCGGGGGGTATAGGACGTGATGGTGCAGAGGGGGCCAATGGTCCTGCGCGCGGCACAAATGATGCAACAACACGCGAGAGAACATACAGCACAATCTATATTCAGGTCAAGTATATGGAAATGAGATTGAGCAAACATGACGTACCTGCTCATTAACTGCGTTCCGACTGCCAAACACGAAATAACCTCCAATCAATCCAGCGATGAAGGTATCAGCGCTACGCGGCTTGCCGCCGTTGGCTTTCTTCTGGAGAAGAAGCAAAGTCTTGTAAAGCGCTGTAAAATCGTGAGATTACGTAGGCACGACGCTTCGCAAGAAACTAGGGTGTTTAACTAACCCACAAATTTCGCGAGACTTGTCGCATGCTGCTTCGTAGCTCGGAAGATGATTCGAAGACGTGTTGGCCAGCTGCATCATCTTTGGAATCCAGTAGTGAGACGGTGGAGAATGCCACTCACTCTCCGCGACCGAAAAGAATAGACATAATTAAAGCATGGGGAAAGCGGACTTTGCAGCCATAGACAAAACCACTGCGCGCGCCTTTGATGATTGCTAGATAATCATGGAACGCGGGATTCGCTAAATATGCTTGGACGGCAGACGACATGTACGAAGTGAACGGTACAACAGGTTCGTACACGCAGACGAATGGCACCTGGAAAGAGTGGAATCGTGTATAAAAGCAAACCCGCGTCGCAGTCGCTACTCTGAGTAGACCGGCCCGTGCAACTGAAGATATTTCACGTGCGAGGAACCGTATTTGGAGATATCATTTCCGTACATAAGTGGGCTTGTTAAATCAGACACCGACGGCGTCTGCCAAAGCACCTTTGCCGTGTTTCAATTTGATCAGTTGTGGATGTCAATGATCGCTTTCAACTTCTTTTTTGGGATAAGTACTTGATACGGATATATTGTGGCACTATTGTTTTGTATACAAGATCAGCTTTTCCGGTGTTAGCCATTCAAACTAGAAATTTGATGAGCACGAAATGCAACAAACCGTAAAATTGGGAACATACACGCTCAATTTGTCGCCTTGTTGGGGCATCACGCTTGGCTCTCAGAACCACGAATCGACGGTATGAGAGAACAATATTGGGTTGCATCTACCGAGCACTTCAGTTTACTGCTGCGCTAGGAAACGAAGAGCGGATGGGACACACCTGCATATTTCCCAAATCTTCCGTGATCATGTTGAGAATGGCGTTGTCCCGATGCAGTTGCGGCGTCTTGCCAAAGCGGGCATTGAAAGCTCCTACGACATAGCACAGGGTGTCGCGCGGGCTTCTTGACAATGCATCCAATTGATCGTCTATCCACGACCTTTTATCTGATCCTGATGGAGGTGCCCGTAGAAGACCACAGTTGCCTTCGTCGATGTAATCCAGAATTCGATTGAACAGGAAATTGTCGGGGTCGCTGCACTAGAACTTACTTTTCGTGTTTTTACCCATATAGAAGCGCTAACGTACTTGTCATATATCGTTATGGGATCTCTGCCGCGATAAAATGCCGTGATAGCCATTCCCAGAACTTCGGGCAATATGTACCAAGACCAGAGTTGATCGTTAACCAAGTCGTCAATTTTCTCAAGGAAAAGAAAAGGGTCTTCGAGTATGGCGTTAGGCGTGACAGTGACGATACCTCCTGCGGAATCGTTCAAGAGATGCAACCATTTTCATGAATTGTGACCTACCCAAAGGAAAGACGGACCGCATGCCCCACATCTCCTTCGGGACGGTTGGGTACGTGCCATAGGTCAGGAAATTCATCTAGTTCGTTTTCGTCATGTCGCATAGTATGGACTTCGTGACCAAGTAGCTCACCTCAGTCGTCCTCAGACGCATCGCAAGATCCTGCAACACAGAAAGATCGTTCAGAGTCCCAGCATGAATGAATATGACGCGTTCGTAAGTTTGATCAGATGGCTTATCCGGAAGAATCTCGTGTGCTTTCATAAATGCGGACAAGAAGCGGGATTCGCGTCCGGAACGCTCATCTGCAGGACGCTTATACGTCCACGAGCGATCTCGTCCAGGTCCTTTGCTCGTCAAGTATTCCAACACGTCCGGTGGGAAATTGAACACGCGAAGTGCCAGTTGATAGTCAGGCCTCGACCGCACCAGCGCCTCCCACTTCGCAGATTCAGTTGTTGCTTCCGTATTAATAACTTTCGGGAGAAGACTGTAGGATTTAGTCGTGTCGCCGAAGGGATACGCAGACTGGATAGGTTTGGGGTGCAGTGTCCATGGAAGAACGGCGGCAATGAGACCGTCGGAAGGCGGTGTGTCCTCGGAAACAGAAAATTGACGACGGAGCACATCTGTAGAGCTCGAGAAAAAGAGGATGTTGCCATTGTAGTCGCCAGCAAGCTGATATGGGACCAGAGCCACCTGCACAACTGTAAGGCCCGTTCCTTCGATCGGCGAGAACAAGACGTACTTGGATCATTTCAGGGTACTGTTCCCCTGCCCGTTCTCCATTCATGTATTGAGACAAGCAGCGGAGACTGAGAGTACTCTCATCATCCTGTGGGCGCAAAACTGCAAGCTGGACTACCGGTTTAGATGCCTTGAAGATAAATAATTCTATGTCCGCGATATCCCAGAACGTGTCAAAATGCAAAGCCGCCTGATCCTGCGGCAGGATGCTCTTGAACGTGTGCCCGTTGTATGCAGCCACGGAAATCTCGGTCATGGAAACTTTGCCCAGACTTTCAAGCTGACATCCGTCTGCCTCCATAGTAAGTTCTCCAGACCATTTCCACTTCTTCGGAATAGGCGGTAAGGGCGCTCGTTGACTTTGTGTCGTAATACGAGCCGTGCCAGGAATCGGAGCTACGAACGGTTTCGGAGGCGCACCGCTACAATGATTTCAGTTGCACCGAAGAAAACAATGTTAAGCTATACCTACTCGAGTAGAGGGGCTAGCATTCTGGAAAACAAAAACAAGTCATGAAATTAGAGCACGCCGACGTTGTAACGACACGTACTTCGCAGGAGCAATATCCGCCAGAAACGAATTGACTTCGTCCACCATACCAGCTTGATAATGGATGTGTTGTACTCTGCGAAGGCCACAAAAATCATGCACCTAAGGAGCAATGTAAGAAAAATGAGACGTACTCGACGTCCGTAGGTGGTCTTGGCGCAGTTTGTACCGCTTCAGGCTTATGGACGGGTTGTTGTTGCGTCGTAGAGGGCGGCGGCGGCGGCGGCGGCGGCGGCGGCGACCATGCCTGAGAATCCAGTTGTCCGGTAGGCGCAACCGCGGGCTGAGGTTCTTCGACAGGCTTCATCGTCGTACGTGTTCTGGATAGACTGCCTGAAGGGAGTTTAGGAGAGATGTCCTCTCCTTTACTCGTATCGAGGATTTTCGAGCGATTCACGAGAGGAATATCCGGCGATCCAGAAGCCGACTTGTTGCCTATGGCCGTGTCTTTTGTACTTGGGCCAGCAGAAATAGAAGTACTAGCAGGTGCAGGCTTCTTGATGAAAAAGGTGCTGGCGTCGGGTCTCTTTTTTGGCCGCCGAGGGAGCGCGTGTGTGGTCCCAGACACTCCTGACACTGGAACAACTGCTGTAGAAGGCGGTGCCGGCACGTGCGGTTGAGAAACCAAAGCAGTGTTTTCACTTTCGTCTTCCGAGAACAAGGACGCCACCGAGGGAACACCGATTGCCGTGTCGGCCTTCTGTTTTCCCTGATAAGCATTATGAGGGTCAGCTACACCAAGTGAACCTTGACCTTTCGACTTACCTTGACCTTGTCAGAAACAGTTTTCGTCTTCTTCTGAGGAGGTTCCTGGATTCTCTCTGATAAGCCGAATGTCAAGCTCGACAATTGTACAACGGACATGACTGTGGTCCTCATCGTTCTCCCGATGTTGGGTCTTGTGCGCCTTCTGTTGAGATGAAACACCGTCGATCAGCACACGATAGAAGTAAAACTTACCGCTTTGGCGGTGAGCGCTTTATTTTTATTGATTGCGCTGAGTGGTGTCTACGACTGTGATATAAGGCATCCAACCAGTGAAAAAAAGGCATAGATCGCACATCGTCACCACTACTATCATCATCCGAACTGATATTCGTAGTATTTTTCTTCCGCGCCGTAGACTCGGTACTCCTCAACGGAACGTCGTCATCTTCAGAATCGACATCATTTTCGACCTAAGAATATAAACTTTGTGTGGTGAACTATTGCAAATAGAAAACAAAATCACTTACCTTTCTACGACTTGATCCCTGTGAAGAAGTATGAGAACTTGCAAGCTTTTTGGCTTTCTTCTTCTAGGAAAAAGGTCATATAGAGTGGATATTAGAAGGGGATAACAAGCCTTCTACCTTGACTTTGTCCTTTCGGAAGTATATTGAACGGGGGACAAACTTGCGCTTTCCGACTTCGATGAATTTCTCGTTGAATCTCCTCATTTCATTGTCTACGATAATTTACAGATAAATTTGGTGTGAAGCTAAGCCATTGCACAAGAAATCTAATTCCATACTTACCGATGAATGCCTGGGATGGCTTGATTACTTCACCGCTTTCGCCCGTCATGATTGAGTGGTTCACCATGACATCGACCCAGAATCTTTCTATGAGCTGCTGACATTCCGATATATATTCATACGGTTCCCATCTAAAGTGTACTTGTTGAATACCGAGCAAGCAGCCACATTGGTAAACTCACGAGTCATTTGCTCTGGAGTAACCAGCCCACTATCGTTGATTGTTGAGATAGATCAAGGTGGGAGAGTAAAGAGACACACCTTAATCAGATAGTTCTGAAACAAGGGAAGGTCAATGCAAATTTTCGCTACGATGATATCCTTTTGCAGCGACAAGCTTATCGCCACGTAACTTACGTAGTTTTCATTTCGATGAGGCTTTCCAGTGACAGTCTTAACTGGTGATGCTCCAAGTATGGCCTCTATGGCAGACAGTTGCAGGTCGCGCATACTATGTTTCAAAAGGCATTGAATACTAACCAACATGGTAGACCGTCTCATCATCTTCCTCTTCAGTCTCTTCTCTCTTTCTCTTTGGCATGCTCAAGAGAAGTCAATAACACACAAGCGAATTTCGGTGACAGTTGAAGATAAGAGAACGTCGTGCCGCACGGTATTGGACGCTGTCCTGGGTCCAAGTTATAGAGCCAGGGTTGGACGATGGGGCGTATAGGAAGTCTGACCGTTTTGATGGCCGTGATGGCGATAGTGTCTTTATTCTTGATTTGGTCGCGGTCGCGGTCAACATCCACCCAAGTTGTCGCCCTCAATTTACCACCGACTATGTCGATGCTGGCGCGCGCCGTGGGCCAGCGGCTCTTCTGGGCGTCGACAGGCCGTTTCCTGCACAGCACGACTGCATCGAAAGGTTCCCTTCTCCTTGTCTCCCCCCGTCTCATGCTAACAATCCGGTGCACAAGTAGCATCCGTCTCGCCCTTCACCGAACCGACACCACCCAATATCACCGTCACGAAGTACGCGGAGACAACCGAGCGCCTCCACACATATGGCTCGTATCTTATCCAGACGCTGCCTAAATTCATCCAGCAATTCTCGGTCTTGAAGGACGAGCTGACGCTTTATTGCGCCCCATCTGGTGCCCTTCCCGTCCTTGAGTTTTTGCGCGATCATAGTCAGTGTCAATTCAAGTCCGTCATGGACATCAGCGGCGTTGATTTTCCCGAGCGTGAGAAACGGTTCGAGGTCGTGTATCATTTGCTGAGTGTGAAGCACCACGGCCGCCTTCGGGTCAAGACCTATGCTGGCGAGGCAGATCCTGTTCCTAGCGCCTGTAGCTTGTTCGAGGGTGCCAACTGGTGAGCATCTTCGTTCGGTGTGCTGTGTGCTCCATCTCATATATTTCAGGTACGAGCGTGAAGCTTGGGATATGTATGGGATTTTCTTCGAAAATCATCCCGACCTGTATGTATTGGCCTATCTAATTTCTAGCAGTGGTCATTACTGAACGATGGCTCTACCCAGGCGTCGTATCCTTACGGACTATGGTCTGGCATACATGTCGTTGAACGTCAAGGAGCATAACTGATCTTGCATCCCAGGTTTCGAGGGTCACCCTCTCCGCAAAGATTTCCCTCTGACTGTATGTTGGAATCCTTATCTTCGGTTTTGATATGTCTGACTCCTTCTGAATGCAGGGTTATACCGAAGTCCGCTATGACGAAGAGCGCAAACGAGTAGTCTACGAGCCTTTGCAGCTCACGCAGGCCTTCCGGTAAGTTGAACTCCTGATTGATTGTTATTCTGTACATCTTATTTGTACAGTAACTTCGAATCGCTCTCTCCTTGGGAGCAAATTGGATCGGGAACAACGCCAAATCGGCCGGACGATCTCAAACATCCACCGCCACCACCCGCTGAGGAGCCAGCAAAAAAGTAGTAAATCCTCATACTTATTCATTACAGCTTCAACTGTGGTGGTGGCAATACAAGATTGTGATGTGGCAGCGCTCATTTACATGCATGCATTGACAAGGAAAGCAAAGCCAGTCTTGGTAGTATGATTTTCATGAACTGAGTATGTGAGAGGACGGCATGTGCCGCGCGCGCGCTAGCGACAGGCGACAAGGAGCTTGAGTAACAAGCAAAACAGTCAACATGCAAAACACAAGACAGGTGTCAATGGAAATAGCATCGAGTACTTAACAATATACATGATACAAATGCGACCAGAGATCAGTTTTTCCTGCGGAAGGAGCAGCCTAAGCGGCGCTTCAGCATGTGGCCGAAGAGAAAAACCTCTCAACACATACCCTCAGTTAACCGTGCCTTTCCACCTGTAGGTTGGCAGAGGACACTCTGACAGGCGCCGCAAAGCACGACGGTTTGTGCATGAGAGAACACAGTGGTGATAGCGAAGCATCCTGCACAGAACCTCAGTAATGGCGATCGCTGACGATAAGATCGACAAATGCACTGACCCGGGCACTTAACATCCATGAAGTAGGAGTTTGGCGACTGCACAAGTCGCTTGAGCTTATGCTGTCTCTTTTCGAGTTCGGCTGACGGGTTGAGGAGATCGACAGCGAGAGTCTACATATGCACTACGGGTTAATTTTTATCGTTCTTTCAGTAGATATAGAATTAGCTGACCATGGTGACCTAAGGATACGCGTTGGATAGCTTCTAACTGCTCTTTTGGCGGGGTGTGTGCTCGCGAGCGTGTTCTTCGACACGAGTCTTGCGAAGTTTTTTGGACTCCAAGTCGTTTGCGGAGTTTGCCGTTCGGCATTCCGGCACAACAGGTCACCATGAGTCACATTATGTATGTATGTATATCTATCATTTCTCCATATGTACTGAACAAATTTTGAACCTTCCATTCGGTCTCATTTATTTCTTGCGCTCAATCTTTAAAAAAAATATTGGTAAATATAGGCACGTATCTGTGGAGTAGCACGATGGCTTGAAATTGGACCGAGCGGTTCGAGGTTGATTTGAATCAGATGATCGCGACATCCGATCGTCGCACGTGGCTACTACGTGGCCAAAACCGGCTGTGGAAAGCACTGCCCGCGAGTTCCGTCATTCCAAGGTTGTATTCCAACGTTGTCGACTTTTTCATCTCCACGATTAACTTACCTCCGCTTTTTTTTCTGAGTTCTGTGCTACCTGAATGGCGACCACTCAAGTGAGATTCGATGTTGGCTGATGCCCTTCTTAGTCTGATGTTTGCAGCACTATATCTGGGCCTCTGGCCATTTTGTTCTCCTCCTATCCGCGTTTCGTTACCTCGTAGCCCGCCTCTTGTTTAGGTCTGTGTCTGATTGGTGGTACAAAGGTGAGGCTATGCTCCTGCAAATCCATCCGTCGATGCTTCAATTTTGATGCAGCTGCCTTCTTCGGTGCGCTCGTCAGCTATGCGATCGTATGCCAGTAAGTCGGGCGTTTCGGTGTGGTTGTGTTGTAAATTAACGACCTTCCCTTTTTCAATAGAAAGGGCTTGGTGGGGAACAAATCTCGAGATTTGTTGTTGCTTCGCTGACCTCGTTCAATCTTTCTAGAACTTTGCGCCCAACGTGGCCTTTATTAAGCGTGCGCTGATGGACGAGGTAAGATAACGCGTCACGCCTTTTGCCACGACAAAGTAGCATGGAACTTATGTGGTTGTGTTAGAACTTCCAATATTTCGTTGTTGCTTTGATGTGGTGGACGTCTAAACCTGTCATGAGTAAGTTCGGTTGCGTGGTGTCATCGTCCCGTCCTTATCCACACCCTAGTTGCGCTCATCCCCTATATGATCTTCTCTGTCTTCCATGCCTTGTCTTTCACGAGAACGACTATTTTGCCACAAGTCTTGGCTCAAGGACCGCCCGCGACTGCTGGCGGTCCTCCGACTCCCCATCCCTTGCAGCGTCAACTGCAGACTTGGGTCAAAAGTACGTGGTTTCAGGTTTGCAGGCTCAAACAGAATTTACTAGAGATACATTAGACAATTACGATGGCGCCATGAGGATTGTGGCTTATGCCGAAATCCTTATTGCCGTGCGGGTTCTTATTGGTGTTGTCACGTTTCAGACGTCGCTGTTCTCTGGCTTCATATACGGACACTTCTTGCGCTCGCGCTACTTCCAGTCAGCCTTTACTCGCGATGCGCTGGCTCACGCGGACAGGACCATCGCTAATTTCCTCAATCGCCCCCAGATCCCGCCCGCAGTTGGCTCGGTCTACGATACCATCCGTGCCCAAATCATCAGATGGGGTGGAGCGACACAGGTCCCGGGAGTGCCACCCACTCAGGGTCGGTAGTCCGGTTATAGGCTTATGGAAAGCGAGTGTGCTCCGGCCTGTCGCCCAACATCGGGCTAGTTTTCGTTGTAGTTACTATTTCGTGTCCGCTCTTGAACACTCTCTGTATCTGTAAGCAGAGATTCTGATTTATTTATTACAAAGAGAGGCCAATACGGAACAAGCAAGACTATGTTCAAAGCAAGCAATACGATAAAAGCATCTCGAAAGCACGAAGTAACGATGGTGGTCCACTGACTGGGACTACAAGTAAGTACTGGTGGCACGTACCCACTTACAAGGCACGCCGGATTGTCGTTGTTTATCAACGTCAGCTCTCCATTTCCTGCGAATGTCATGAGCAAAACTTGCGCAGAGAAAAGTCAATTGAGGTGACATGTACTTTTTTCGGGCTTCCCATTCGCGATACTTCTCTCCGCTGGGGCTCCACACAACATCTACGGTCTGGGCTAAGGCGTGGATATATCTTTCGACGATATTGTCGAGACTTATGTTGACAAGCATTGGACGTGATCGGTCTAGTTTTACACGACAAACGGGACATCCATGACCTTTCTGGGGAGGAAACAAATGAATGACGAATATATATGGACGAATGCCAGACGCTTTACCTGTACAATCCATTGCCAACCACATTCTGCACAGAAACTATGTCCGCATGGATTTGCAGAATATGAACAAGCGCTGGGACATGACTCAGTGTTTGTTTGAAGAAGGATGGGATATGTTGGGACATACAATAAATCACAACAGCTGTAAAGAAAATGAGCTGACACCGACGCAGTGAGTAGAAAAAGGAAACATACATCGGGCACAAGACGTCATCTTCCAAATCATCCAAAAAGAGTTTCAACTCGCTGGTTTTCCTTTTCTTTGGACAAGGTAATGATGAGAAGGAACCTCTGCGCTTCTGACTGGAGACCGTCTTCTCGTCGCCATCATGTATAACATCATCTTTTGCTACAACCGCCCTGCAATAAGTTGCCCGCTATGCGGAGACTCAAATATGGGGCGCACCAGAGCGTATTGCAGTCTCAACGTACGCGTCGAGGGTCGCGAAAACGTCGTCGTCGAATTCGATACCATCCTCATAGGCAGCAGGGTCCGAGAGGGCTGGTGCATCCGCAGCGGGCTGCTCGTGTTCATTGCGAACTAGGTCGCTTGTGGCAGGGGGGTCAACAGCCACTGCATTCTCATTAATGGCCTCTGGTCGCGGGGCAACTTCATGTCGTAGGGGGTCAGGGTCGGTGATCGTGGATGACAGTTGCCCTGACAGAACAGCATCCCATTCAGAGTCAGAAACACTTTCAAAGTCTTCGAAATATTGGGCGAATTCGTCTTCATCACCAGACATGGCACGGACAATGGCACGGACAAGAAGGAAGATCGTGGCGGCAAACTTACATGATGAGCGATGGCCTGGCAGTCTCATACGCTCACGTGATCGAGCCTGTCACGGCGTGACAAATAAACATTACAGTGAAACTCGATACAAAATATAATAAATGGTCCAAAGAAAATAACTAGCCAAATTTAGAACAAGTCTATTCGGGCCACAGGGCGCCACGCCCGTGTCCCCCGCGGACTTGGTGAATACAGTCGGCTAACAATATTATTCTGGGACCGCCAAGCGCCTCTTGTCCTATTCCAGGACTACATATAGTTCCAGGAGCTACCGAGACGCAGGGGATCGTATTTAGAATTACACATCGGAGATGATACTGTACAAATGCAGCTATCACAAATATATATGCTGGGCAGAAAGGCACCCAGTGGAAACTATTACATTGGGCGCGTATACACACATGCATGCGAATGAAGGCCACAGAGAGAGTGGGATAAAGTCAGCTGCATGTCATGCGTCGTTCAAACGATGGTTGATGCCCGTTCGAGAAACAATCCTGGCTTCCAACCAGCTCCGGCTCCACACTTGTTCCCACTGGTGAAAGAAGAGATCTAATAGTCATCGATGTTCTCGACCGCGGTGAGCATTCTTCTGAGCCACTCCGCGACGACGACGAGTATGGAGAAGGAGCCATGCGAGTATGCAGTCCAGCATCTTCAGTATAAGCATTACCGGCTGGTGGACGGGGTGAATAAGACGCTTGACGTGAATGCTCGTCATGCTCGTCAAAGAGAAAGGACGGACGAGTTGGAGAACGACCACCGCCGCGTGTATGCAAGTGACGTGATAAGTATGGATGGTGTGATGAACAAGTTCGGGATGGCCGAACAGCTGTCACACGTCCGCACGAAGATGAACGTGGCGCATAGTAGCCATCAGAGGAGTGCGACTCCAGCAAAGCTCGATGCAAATTAGCAACAGAAGAAATTCGCTGGGTCTTACGTTAGTAACGTACGAGAGAGTAACAACACATCTTACTTGATCCTCTGAGCTTTTCGCGTTCAACATAGCCAGCAACATTTCTCGGTCACCATCGCCTTTGGTCGTGTAAGCGCTCAGAATTTCACGAAGCGTCGGTGGTGGCGGCTAGGTCGCACAAATATCTTGTCAGCGGCCAGCGATGAAAGGAAAATACACACACGTACCTGTTCCAGTATAATGTGAGCGGAACGGTTTAGAGACTTGATGTCACCATTGTATCGCGAAGTTGCTTGGCCGCTCATGGTGGCACGAAGATACGTATACGAAACGTAGCAGGGTACAAGTATTGCGGGCACCACGGCTCGGGAGACCCAAAGCCATCGTTTTAAGCTACTTCGCATTTTATAAATAATATAGATGCCAAGACCAAGACGAGGTTAAAAATAAACTCGCCGGCTTTAAGTGCTGCGGACAAGACTTTTCAAGACTTTTATAGTTTCCTTCATAATAAAATTAGACACAGCCAATTGGCAGAGATACAGTTGACTGACCGACTGACCGATAGACCCGAAAAACACTTGCAGGCACAAATGGCCAGCATGAGTAACTCGGAGGATTACATAATAGACGTATATAGATAAGTATTTGATGATTCTATACCGAGTAATCTGTGTCACGTCACGCCTGGCTCATCATGGCTGTAAGTTTTGATGTTTCGCGCTAAGCATTGTTCACGCCATCCATCATCGATCCATCCGCCATCTCATCCATCTTCAGGAATGGCAACTTCAGGCGATGCTTCAGATTCCAAGGCGAGGCCACCGCCCGATCCCCCGCTCCCTGTTTTCTCATACTCGTTGATTAATCCTCGTGCCAAGCGACTCTATCTTAAATCCAGCTATGAGGCCAATGTGCACCTGGCGTCTCTACCTGAGGGTCCTCTTGGCTTTGATTTGGAGTGGAAGCCCGTGTACTCGAAAGGCGTTCCTCCCAATCCTGTTGCTCTGGTACAACTGGCGAATCACGATACCATTTTTCTCATTCAACTGACAGCGATGCGAGGTAAACAAGTCTTGACTTCACGCCTTTGCCTATTGATCTGTTTAATTAGTCGTGCCTGCGCAATTGAAAGCTCTTCTGGCCAATCCCAAATACCTGAAAATTGGGGTTGGCATCCAAGGTCCTTCACTCATGTTTCCTGTACGGTGATCTTGTTGACTATTTACTACAGGCGACATGATGAAGGTATGATGGCGCCGTTGAAAATGGGACCCCTCCTCACTTTCTCTCAGCTCACATCCGATTGGGATATCGACGAGGTTCGTGGCCTCGTCGATTTATCGCTCTTGGCTCGCACTGTCGATAATGCACGCTGGAAAGGAAAGTATACGCAATCGATTGGACTCGCCAGGCTCGTCGCTGTATACGAGCAGCGCAAGTTGCAGAAGGGTAAGATTACCAGAAGTAACTGGGAAGCCCATCTTTCTCCTGCTCAGCAGGAATGTGAGTTTTACCAGGTTTTATGTGGTGTCAATTCTCAGTCACGTTGTACAGACGCCAGCAACGACGCGTACGCTGGTTATTCCCTTTATGTGAGGTTGTTATCCGTGGCAAGTCATATGGCCGAGCGGGCGTTTCCAGCATTTTACAGTTTTGATTATTGGAATGGCTATTTTCGCCAGCCTGATTCCAGGCTCTTATGGGTGGCTCAGAATCCCTTCTATGATCCAGGCCCTCCTCCGCCCCCTCGTGAGCCTAAGGTATCTGCCAAAAAAGAAAGCAAGGCGAAGCGGGCAGGGCCTAACGAGAAAGAACCACTATCGCGCAGTGCAGGGAATTCGATCGCAGTTCCTGCGCCGCAGGTTACATTGTCTCCTTTAACGTCTCTGTCCATTGGATTGCCCGTTGTGAAAATTGAGCCTGCGAAGGCCGGTCGTCGCAAGCGTTATAGAGGCAAAAACGCCAAGAGAGTTAATATTTAATGCTCGCTGAAATTGTGTTTTCATCTGTGTACGGTCGTAGCCATGTGCACCATCTTCAGCGTAATGGAATGTATTTTTGCGTGTTGTGCATTCAATAATCAATCGCTCTTTGCTGCAGGACTGTAACTCACGGAATTTCTTAAATGGCATGCAAGTGTTGAGTTCCAAAAACGAAGTATCTATTGCCTTGTAATGCGCACCTGCGTGTGAACAGTCGTGTTGATAATCGTACCTTCGACTCGTCTATCGACGGTCCAATTAACGGTCTATGGGAAGATCTACCGTCAAGTCTGTGGCTCGTGTATACGCCGATGTGAACGCAAACCTCGGTCCGTCATGGCATGAATATGGTCGGTATTCCCACAGTTCATATCACATTCATGTCCACATACATACATCTACTCTCATTTCACCAAATTTCCTTTCTCCAGATAATCTGCAAGTGCAGTGGGGATCGCAGGATCACTATGAGATTGTGCGCAAAGTTGGTCGGGGGAAGTACTCAGAGGTGTGGGAGGTTGACTCTCTCATCAACTTGTGGTTGACAAATGTGTTGTAGGTGTTCGAAGGAATCAACATCGTCTCCGAGGAAAAGTGCATTATAAAAGTGCTCAAGCCCGTGAAGAAGAAAAAAATCAAGCGGGAGATCAAGATTCTGCAAAATCTTGCTGGTGGGCCTAACGTTGTAGCCCTCCTCGACGTTGTTCGCGATCAGCCTTCGAAGATACCAAGCCTTATCACTGAATACGTCCACAATACCGACTTCAAAGTTCTTTATCCTCGATTTGCCGACATGGACGTACGATTCTACATGTTCGAGCTGTTGAAAGTAAGACGTCCTATGTGCGGGGCACGTGTTTCTCACGATATGATTAGGCCCTCGACTTCTGCCATTCCAAAGGCATCATGCATCGGGACGTAAAGCCTCACAACGTCATGATCGACCACGAGCATCGCAAGGTAGAGCTCTTTTCGTCGAGAAAAGGGCAACGCGACTAACACGAGGCAGCTTCGACTAATCGACTGGGGTCTCGCTGAGTTCTATCACCCGAATACAGAGTATAACGTCCGCGTGGCATCCCGATATTTCAAGGGACCCGAGCTGCTCGTCGATTTCCAGGAGTACGATTATAGTCTTGACATGTGGAGCTATGGCTGCATGTTTGCTTCAATGGTTCCTTGCAACGCTTAGAATTGCGGCAATACAGGACTTACCTCTTCACAGATTTTTCGGAAGGAGCCTTTCTTTCATGGTCATGACAACTACGATCAGTTGGTGAAGATTACGAAGGTTCTCGGCACTGACGAGCTTTATTCCTACCTTGAGAAATACAACATTCGCTTGGATTCTCAGTTTGACGATCTTCTTGGAAGGTGAGGTCTTCTATATGAAATTGGCTTCCTTCTAATGCTTATGCCTCGCAGATATCCCAGGAAGCCTTGGACGCGCTTTATCACGTCTGAAAATCAACGGTATATCACCAATGAGGCCATAGACCTCCTTGACAAGCTGCTACGGTACGATCATCAGGAGCGCTTGACGGCCCGCGAAGCTCAAGCACAACCCTACTTCGGTAATTATCGTGTTTGACTGTCTACACCCCATACTCATGTCATTTCTAGCCCCCATACGCGCGAGCGCCGGCATGACAGACGTGGAACAGGCTGTAGCTTGAGGAGACCATGTCCAATTATAATTTTTTTTCTCATGCATTGCTGTAATCTTGAGTTTTGTATAGATCCGCACTATCGTCATGTTTGTGTGAAGCTCGTTTAGCTCGTGAGGCAGTTCTGCTTGACAGGGGTGATTAGGTTCCCAGCCTATACCCTTGTTGATGCCTTGGACAACATTGTTTTCTTTCATTTTGGCTATACTTGTCATGTTGAACCACTTTCGGTCCGAACTTCCCACTTAGGCAATGTCTCGTCTTGTATGGTTTTTGCCACGCTTCATCCCGCAACACCGCCACGCCGCATGGTTTACAACACGCTGGCTGGAAAATTTTGTTCTGTATTGCCAATGTTTGACAAGCATGTTGGGCAACCAATCACCTCCGCCGGCGCCATTCGAAATAGACAGTCCGCCTAAACCGTGCACAATTTCAGATGTCGTCGCATGGTGCAGTCTCCCGCCCGTCGAACTCGAAGCTTTAAAGGACCGAAATGTTGAATCATTGTCGATAACATGTCGGCTTAGAACGACTCGCAGCGTGTTTTCTGTGGGGAGATTGTAAAAGTTGCTGGAAACCTGTCTCCCGAATACAGTCTGGGTATATGATGGGCAAGCAATCGACTCATCATATATACCCATATCTGGATAGCCGTGAATGGCCTAACAAAACTTCAAGTTGTCGTCGAAGGTTTACTTACCGGTCGCATGCTTTGGGGATCGGTCATCAGTCTGTGGAGGCGCAACGCAA
Source organism: Fistulina hepatica ATCC 64428 (assembly GCA_000934395.1). Taxonomy (NCBI): domain Eukaryota; kingdom Fungi; phylum Basidiomycota; class Agaricomycetes; order Agaricales; family Fistulinaceae; genus Fistulina; species Fistulina hepatica. Next base: position 457,423 of record KN881666.1, on the reverse strand, counting down.
TCACGGACCAGTATGAACATGCTAGCGCTGAATATTGAATATTGAATATCTGAAAAATATTGTAACGCGTAACGCCCTGTGAAACTTCGGTTGAAATAGTACAAGTACATGTGTTCGCTCACGAGATACATTAAAAGATATCGCGAGAAACGCAAACCACTGAATTCAATGCTGTTCTATTTGAGTTCATCCACACCAGTGGGCTTCCTTTCACACATCTTTTACATGCCAAAACCGTGCAGTACAGGACTTCAACCGGTCGTGTGCTTCGTGCCATAGGATGTTATCTGCGGGTTCATCGACGGTAGCTTAGCTGGCACGCGATACCGCTCTCTAGAATATCACTGGCAGTAGTTCGCGACGCATACATTTTATGTTACACGGTCTAAGCTCCCAGGCTGTTATCCGGCAAGAGCCGCATTCCATGATTCTGCAACTGGCTAACCTGAAAGGGTTTCTCTCGTTGACCGTGCTTGCTTGCTATTATTGTTAGTGCCGTTCTTCCGTCCTTGCTATTTAACTGTGCTGCGTGCTGCGCACTGAGGTTTCTGTGTGGACGTGGCAGACGCTGTGTACTCGACTCTATCCAGCAGATTGAGGCAATCGGTTTCTACGCAGATGTATACACGCGCTTAGCAAATCATGATACTGCTGGATACGCCAATGTCACAATTGCATTGACATCTTATCAACGACTCCTGTACTCTTCAGGCTTCCTCTAGCGTCGGCAGCCGCGAGACTACACCGCCGCTTCGTATGCTCACTGAAACTGCTCAACATTTCCTTCTCGGGGTCTCTTCATCCTTGCGCTGACTCCTGTATCTTATATATACAAGGGGAGCTCCACACCACTATCGCTCAGCTAGCCATCCAGTCTCTTGAACTCTAAGTGGTGGCTTCCAATCTCTGCATCATCGAAAACTACCCTACCATGTATAAATCCATAAGTCTACCCCCTCCCCCGAGTCTCCCGCAGGACATGAAGGCTCGGAAACGGTCTTTTTACGCGTTCTCCTTGGGCGTGTTTCTTACATGGTGCGTTCATGCTGCCTCCGCCTCACAGACAAGCGGAAGATTCACCTACACTTTCGAATAGCATCACTTTGACGTGGTGGCACGAACAGACTCTGCTCCGCCTCGTCGAGCATACGATTGCAGCCGTCTATCGCGCTACGTCTAGCGACGCTGATTTAGCTACTATTTTAAGTGCTTTGACCGCCGCTTTTGGTGCCAAGACTGCAGAGCCGATCTTTCGAACTGCGACATACGACAACACGCGCTATGACAACGTAAGTCCCCATTTGCTTTCATAATTTTATTTCACTAACGCCCTGACCAGGTTGTATCGTGAGCAGCTCACTAACGACCGATCCGTTCGCAGATTCTGACACTATATCAGGTATTGGGGCCAAAATTCATTCGGCGCGACAAACGCTACCGACACAGCTCTCTGGCAGCAACCCATTTCTTACTATTGTAATGTGAGTGTGACCCCTCATCTTCGGCATCCAGCAACAGCATATCTGACTACGGGAAAAGGACGACGCGGTGGACGTCTTCCCCATAGCCTTTGTTACTGAGTTCTTTGGGACAGGAGACTTGCCTGTCATCAATCTTGCGAATACATGCAACACCTCCGATAACACCACATTCTCCGGAACGGAACTCCTTGACTGTTCTGGGTTGGCAGACGACATTACCACTTGCCAGACCAACGGCAAAATTGTCACAATCAGGTGAGGTCCTTGCTCTAAAATAAGAAATTGTCAAGATAAATTTGGTCCTTTTCCTAGTCTGGGAGGCTCTACCGGAGCCGCCCAGTTTACGTCAGACGATGAGGCGGCCACGTTTGCTGAGACGATATGGAACGTATTCCTAGGAGGTTCATCCGATACACGGCCCTTCGGGGATGCCGTACTCGATGGGTATACTTTCTTTTTCTCCCGTATCTTTGCAACTTACTGAACGTCCACAGTGTGGACCTTGATATCGAGGGAGGAACCACAGATTACTTTTCCACCTTCATCTCGACCTTGAGATCTTACTTCGACGATGCCGACAAGGAGTACGTGGATTTTAGCAACAACCTCCTCCTGTGCTGATTCCCTACTTGCGCAGTTATTACGTGACGGGCGCTCCTCAATGTGTATACCCAGACGCTATCATGGGAACTGTTCTGAACAACGCCTCATTTGATGCCGTTTACGGTCCGTGTTCTCCCTAGTGACGGGTCAAAGAAAGGCATCTGATTTTTATTTCCATAGTTCAATTCTACAATAACGAATGTGGGCTACAGAATGCAGACACGTATTCGGTGAGTGATTACAGGTTCTTGGTGGAATTTATTCGTCATTCGCGCTCTTTCGCAGGACTGGGATTTCGGCATTTGGTGAGTATCTGAGCCATTAGTGGCTGGCGTACAATATGACACTCTTTCTTTCCTTGTCAAGGGATTATTGGGCACGTTACGTGAGTCTCAATTCGGACGTCAAGATCTTCATTGGCGCTCCCGCCGCTAGTCTAGCCGCAGGATCGGGCTATGTTGACGTCGATACCCTGAGTTCCATTGCGGTAGACATGCGAAACACGTTCCCTTCATTCGGTGGCGTCATGTTATGTTCGTCGCTTTTTGCTATCGGGGGGTTATTTCCTGACTGACGTGGTCAAACAGGGGATGAGTCTCAAGCTTATGGTTAGTACGCGGTCTGGACTTCTCTAAATTATATTTGACCGCAGCGAACATAGCCAACGACCGCTACGATCTTGCTATCAAGGAGGCTCTCACCGCAGCCGGAGGAACAGGTTTCACGTATCCGGAATGCACGGCGGCAGATTATGTTTCTGGGACGGACTACGTCGCGGGTGACCAGGTTACTTATGACGGGTGCGTCGGTCTGGACCTCCGCCTTTACAAGAAAGCTGACAATGACCTGACATCAGATACATCTGGGAGGTGCGCCACCATCCTCATCCGTTCTAGGTTTAGTCTCATGGTGTTCTCAGGCTAACTGGTGGTCGGACTCTGTTCCCTCCGCCGCTTCGTCCGACGGCGACTGGTCCATAAGTGCGTTATGCTCATAGCCGCTGAGACCAAGACTCAATCTTGAAACAGTAAGCGCATGTTCTAACTCGTCGTCCACAACGACGGTATCGTCGTCGACGGCCACCTCTACAACTACAGAGACTTCGACGTCAACCACGAGTACGACGTCATCCACAACTTCCTCCACATTCACGTCGACGACAACTACACTCACCACGGCCACTTCTACAACGACTTCTGCTACCGCTACGGCAACCGGAGTTGATTGTGCGACAGTTTCTGCTTGGTCTGCGACCGCAACGTACTGGGGTGGCGATGAAGCTACCTACGAGTAGGGTTTTCGCTACCCACAGTCGACGAAAAGTTCTAACATAACGCGCTCAGGTCAGACCTTTGGATGGCCCAATGGTGGAGTTATAATGACGTCCCTGGCGGTGCGTAATTTAAACCAACATTCCGTGTATGATCTAGACTATTGATTTTGCCGGCCCTTTCATTTCAGGAGCTGCTGGCGTTTGGGTGGATGAAGGCGCCTGTACCGATTCCTTCCGGGCCCAAAGGGCCTCTTAGACGGAACACGCGAAACTCTTCTGAAGGACAGTGTGATTCAAGGAAACATGTTTAGGGACTGAAATACTTGGGCTTCATGTGCACCTTCGCTTACCGAGAAATGCATTATTTTATCCACGAATTGTTCTTGTTGATCTGTTTATCATAAATGCATGTTCGAGCAGTTGACGTGAGTCCACTGGCGACCGCCACAGCGCAGTCTTTTGTCTCAGCACGAACTTCGGTGTGCAATTCCATGAAGAGATTCTACAAAACGGTGGCGACTTAGCGCATGGTGGCGGCGGCGGCGGAAAGCTAGCTAGCTTCGAAATCAGAGTAGTTGTCACGGTAGTGGTGGTTTATGAGCACTGTCACTACTAGTCAGATCTTTGAATCTGAAAAAAAAAAAGATGCAGCTTTTAATTATATTTTATTTTAAATGTATATTTTGACACACATATAATGTTTACTTTTTTCTTACTGCTTGGGTTCGGTGTCCCTATGAAACTTCCCAACAAGGACCTACGACGCACGTGATTGCTAACAACACGTGGCAAAGAATTGTCGCCGAACGCCGTGCTTTAGAGACCTTCGTCTCATCATCATTGCATAGATTGACCCTGGCCAAGCACTTGCCGGCAACATGCCTCCTCGTTTGCCATGCCGAAAAGTATGCTCGCTCGTCAACTGGGCGTCCTGCTCTCGTCCACATCGCACGAGTTGTGTTCGGTTGATATCGACTTCCACTCGGTTGGAATTCGGCCGCTGTAACACGGCATGCAGAGTTACAAGACGACCAGCAGACAAGGTAAGTCTGAATGGCTGTATTAGTGATTGATTTCAACTAAACGAATGCATTTTCAGCGTTGCATACATACATCTCGACCTTTGGCTGCGTCTCTCAAAGATCCTTATGGGACGTTGGGTGTCAAGCGCGATGCATCTGCCGCGGACATTAAGAAGGCGTATTTTGCTGTGAGTTGCCCTTTTCTGCCTCTCTATTTCGTATCATTTATTTCTCCCTATGCAAAGCTTGCACGAAAATATCATCCGGACACAAACCCTGACAAGGCTGACCGAGATAAATTCGTCCAGATACAGGAAGCGTATGATGTGAGGTAAAACAATTTTCACCCAACTACTTGTGCTTGACCGTCTCGCTATAGATCTTGAAGGACGACGCTAAACGCAAATCATATGATCAATACGGCGCTGCTTCTCAACAGCAAGGCTTCGATCCAAATGCGTTCTCTCAGGGTTTTAGTGGCTTTGGAAGCGGCTTTGAATTCACAGGTGGCGGTGCTGACCTATTTGAGTCATTATTTGGTGGTGCTTTTTCTTTTGGCGGCAATGGTCCCCGAGGATTCCAGGCCAGCCAAGGTGAAATGCTGGAGACCTCTATCAACATTTCCTTCCTGGAAGCTTGCAAGGGTGCTTCCAAAACGATATACATTACACCTGTCGTGAACTGCAAAATCTGCGGTGGATCGGGACTGCGGGCTGGTGCCAAACGGACGAAATGCGGTACATGCAAAGGCAAAGGGACGCAGACATATGTTATCCAAAATGGCTTCCACATGACAAGCAACTGCCGTGCGTGTGATGGCACTGGCTCCCGCGTTGCTGAGAATGACAAATGCCAGCCTTGTGGCGGTATGGGCAAGGTCAGGGAGCGGACGTCAGTAGACATCCGCGTCCCGGCGGGTCAGTTATCCTTGTTATAGTCATGCGATACTTTGAGGTCTGACATTCGTGTATATGATTTCAGGTGTCGAGGACGGTAATGTTATTGCAGTCCGGGGTGCTGGTGATGCAGCTTTATCCCCGGATGGGCAACGAGGTGATTTGCTCGTTAGAGTGCATGTAGCACCTTCGAAGGCCTTTGTTCGACAAGGGTCGAATCTCTATCACGAAGCGCGAATACCGCTCCAGACCGCGCTTCTGGGTGGTAAAGTCCGTGTCCCCACTCTAGACGGCGACGTGGATGTCAGGGTGCCCGGATGTACTCAGCAAGGAGAGGAAATGGTTATGAAGGGTCGAGGCGTCGTTTCACCTAGTTCTTCTCGTAAGGGTGACTTATTCATCAAATTCGCCGTGCAACTGCCCAGGTGCGGAGGCCATTACCGTTGTGGATCTTTGTCTGACACGCGTGCAGGTCTTTGACAAAACAGCAAAAGAATATCCTGCAGCAATATGCTGACGACGTTGCTGGTGTGACCAGTGAGAGCACAAGGTCTTCTCAGGCCGATGATCAAAACGGTACGGTTTGTCCTTCCAGACAACCAAGTGGTTGGTTGTCTGGTGCTTGGTCAAAGTTGCGAGAACTCACAGGATTTTGATTTATTTTTGCATGTTGGCACGTTTCGTTCCCTCGCTCAATTGGCTTCCCTCCTGATACTGAAAATCAGCCGCTCAAGATGGCCGTCCAAGGACCTCGGAGGACACACGGAAGAGAGCAACGGTCTGACGAGTTGAAGTCAAGTGTCTTCTTACCTACATAACAAACCTAGAGCACTGTAATCCTTCACCCCACTTCAGTCCATCCTTTATTTCCTTATCTCGACATAACATTGATGATAAATGGTTAGCCCCGTTAAGTCTCTTCTCCGCTTTCGTCTCGTCTTCGATTACAGTTTGCAGACATGGCAGCATTTGGGCCTTAATATGACTTACGGCTACATCGATCATCCCTCATCCGCCGCCACCAATAGCCGGCCATCAAAATGCGACACTTGCTAATAACGGTCGCATTTCTGCCTGGCATGTGGCCTTTCCTTACGGAAATTCAGCTAACACGAATTGTTACACAACCCCCAGGCTCTTCCTTACATTCACGAGCGCCAACAAATTCTGCTCGGGCTCACTACTTCGGGTAAAGGTATCCCTATTGCTTATCGCGTATTGCGAATCGAGCGGACGCCGCTTTGAACCTAGGCATTCTCGACGGTTCGGATATGGCATCTCTGGATCTCAGCATGGACTTCATGGAGTCTATAGACACTCAATAATTTTCAAACTAGCCCCCGCTAATATGACAATCTCTTTTTTCGTCGGTCCCTTTGCGCTTCTGGATTCCGAGTCACCGCTCAGTTATAAAGGCGGGCCTTTGACTCTGGGACTTTCATGCAATGGTTTCGTCTCTTCTCTTCCCTGTTCAGCCTGACCAGAGCTTCGTCATGAACACCGAGTTTCTTCCTGGGCATCGGCATGAGGCTATTCATGGTGTCCCAACTCCGGACGACAAGTCTATCGTCTCCAGCTCAGGACACACTTGTGCGGACGATACGTCACGCTGCATGTCTTTCCAACCGCCGCCGTTGTCCTTTGCGAGACGTCTGATCGCGCACATTGGGTAAGCATCATGATGAGTACTGAGCACAAGGACATGTCTGTACACTTACTTTGTGTAGTCTAGGATTAACTCTGTTTCTTGCGGTATGTTGGCTATTCATGAACTTTGTACACGTACTTACTTACGGTCTTCGGTCCGTGGAAGACCACTGATGCAGTGAGTCGGCCGCCACTCTTTGGATTTACTACTACTTTGAGCTTAATATTAATGACGCCAGACTATCGTCTCGACCTGCCTACCCACTATTACTTCTGATCTGCACGCCGATCAAGTCGACTACACCTGGGTCGCCGTTGGTGAGACTCATGCCTTCGGTCGAACACTAGGGAATGACGATGTTATGCCTATCGCAAGCTTATCAGTTGGCGCAAACGGCATGCCAGCCTCTCTATGGTAAAGTGTCTGATATGGTTGGGCGTAAGGTTCGCATGCTTCTAACTTCTCGTGAAGACCTCGAACAATGACATATCCCCATATAGAAGCTGTTGTATTTCTCTGTCGGGCTTTTCGCTGTCGGGTCGCTGTTGTGCGGCTTTGCTCAAGTTTGTCTTTATATGTTTGAATGTCGAAAGGCCTAAATGTGTTAGTAGACAATCAGTTGGTTGATCTCTGCACGTGTAGTTGCGGGTGTCGGGGCTGGAGGTATTGTATCGTCCGTTTGGGTCATAACGTCGGCTATCGTCGAGGTGGAGTCCCGCGCTAAGTGGTCACAAGCACTGAGCATTACGTGGGCTTCCTCAGCCATAGCCGGTCCACTACTTGGAGGAGGCTTCAGCGGTGCGTCGTTCCCATCTCGCTTCCTATCTCAATAACAACTTCCCGTCATCAGATAAAGTCAGTTGGAGATGGGCATGTGAGCACTCCTATATGATCCCACGTAAACACCCTTCCAATAAGACTCGTCAGTTTTCATGAACATCCCGATCTGCGCTGTATCATGGGTCATTTTCTTCTTCTCGCTACGAGGCGTCGATCTTCCTTCGTCGTCGGACACGACGATCCAGACGTTACTTCGCAAGTTCGATTTCGTGGGATTGTACGTATCCTTGTCTACGGTTGCCTACCATCTGTATGAGTGGTTATTCACACCCGCGTTCACAGATTTCTTTTTATGGGTGGTTCTTGCACGTTGATGACCGGTCTGGCCTTGGCGGAGATCGATGGCTGTAAGAGTTCCATTGCATTTTCTTGTTTGGGCAATTTATCAAGACGTATCAGGGAAGTCTCCGTCGACGTTGGTCCCGGTGATCTTGGGCGTAGTTCTCTTTATGGTCGCTTACATTCATGAGCTACGTACTGAGCGCGAATGCATTTTCCCTCGGGCATTCTTCAAAAATATGATACTAGGTAGGATATGGTTTATAGAATGATGGTTTAGTTCTCTACTCACTTGTTTTTATAGTCGCGATATCTTTCTTACACCAGGTTGTCTTTAATACGGGCACTTATTATCTCTCTCTATATTTTCAGGTGAGTATTCTTATTCTCGTCGACGAGCAATATTGTCGCTGACTCCGTTTCATAAAGGCGGCTACGGGAGCATCAGCGCTGCTGGCCGGTATCAAGTTGCTTCCTTATTCCCTCGGATCGTCGCTCGCATCCATACCTTCGTCCATGTTTGTTCATGGTGTGCAAAAGAAGACAGGTGATACTATGGGTCAAAATATAATCATTTCGTGTGGTCTGGGTCTCACAACGCTGGGATTTGGTGTGTTTTCTCGTTCAGTTCAAGTTCCTGTGCATTGTACTCATTACGATTTCCATGTTTAGGACTTATCATCCTCCTCGACCAGTACTCATCGATTGTATGTCAAGTTGTCTTTCAGTTGATCGCTGGCATCGGCATCGGCTTTTTATTCCACTGTCCGCACGAAGTTTTGACAGCCGCTGTTGGAGACAAGAATCTGGCGTCAGTGACAAGTGCCTTTTTTCTCGTGCGATTTACGGGCGCATCTGTAGGATTGGTGCGTCTGTCATTCTGTCTGATGGCTTATATAAATGAAAGAACCTGACGAGCCATGCCCAGTCGATCGCTGGCGCTATTTATTCGGGTTCCGTTGCTGGCAAGCTCCCGGATGAATATAATGGAAGTCATGCTTCAATAGACTACAGTTTGCTACATTCTTTGCAGCCACTATCTGTTCGTAACGAGATAGTGGACCTTATTGCTCGTTCAATTCGAGTGAGCATTGGTTTATCTTGAAAATGCTTTTACCTCGTACTCACTCCATTGTAGAATATTTGGATTTTCTGCACGCCTGCAATCGGTGTTGCTTTTTTGGTAAGCCTATCATAATCCATGCATGACTGTCAACTCAATTGGAGACTGCAGCTCTCTTTCTTGTTGCCACGTTATCGTCTTGCAAACAATGATGAGGATACCAAGACCGTCACGAATGTGATATCTACTTCCAACGAAATGAAAGTATAGTTTGTTTTTTTTTTGTAATTTAATTCAAAGTACATACAAAGTAACCGTAGTTCAGATGTTGTAGAGTTTTACCTTAGCCCATTCGCAAATACAATTACAACGCCTTTGTTTAACGAGAAAGCATCACCTTCAGACGGCCAATATACTCTACCCGGTACCGGTCTTGCGTGGAACGGAAAGGGATGGTCAGAACCTCGGAACGTTCGTCCCTGCGAGGAAATGATGAAAGTGTTTCTTATTGAGGGTCGACCGTCGACCATATTGTAATTATCGGAGCCTTTGTAGGATGGGTTGTGCAACCGCCACAAGGCACGCTAAGGGTTGGTCATTGTCTAATCCGGTGAAGGCGAGATTCTCACGGACATCGTGAATATGCGCACTTGCACTCTTCGAGCTCGAAGCTTATTACAACTTTCTACGTCTCGACGGCCCCACACAAATTGGGGTGCATTATGGCTTGAAGTAGTGGCGTGCGTACAAGCCAGCAGGTCGGATATGCCTAAGAAACCGGAGTTTGTTCTGCAGTCTCGCGCTGGCAGTAGTGATAAAATAAATATTCTTACCAAGGCAGATAGATAGAGCGTATATTTCATAGAAAAAAAAAACTCACCGATGTAACAACGGTGTTCCCTTCGGCGACTTCAGCGTATAATCGAGGCAGTCACGACTGCCTTTCGTAACGGAAACGTATCGGAAACAAGGTCGTCTGCGGGACCCAGTAGAGAGATATCAATAAAGCGCCACTGAAACGATTCTTTTCCTCACGAACAAGTGCACGTTGGACGCAACCAACTACGTCAACCACAGACCGTCGGGACCGCAAGCTCAAACCAAGAACTCCATGACCACCCAATAAGAAGTTCCCAAAGTGTCCGCGCTCAGGCGTGGATGTGATCATAAGAACAAAACCAGGATGGCGCAGAGTAAAAAAAAATTGATGGTGGTTGAAACCAAATTACTGTAAATAGGTGATAACGGATGGGTTTGTTTCCTGTCTCACACGACCATTTCCCTCACACGACCACTTCCCACCACCAAAATGCTCGAATCCTCCTTGCCGACTTCCGCCCTCCCCACTCATCACCACCACTCCTCGTCCGCAAAGCTTGCGTTCCGACGGTCGCACCATTCAATCGCCTTATCTAGCTCAAGCTACTCTGGCGCAGGCCACCTTTCGTCGGCCCCGATTACCGAGGATGGTCTCGTGCACTCCAAGCTCAGACTCAGTGCCCGGTGAGCACATTTCTTTTCCGTTGTGGTTTCTCATGCGAGCCAGAGCCAGAAGTGGGCAATGAGCGTATGGGCGAGAAGCACGAGCATTGAATACGACAGCGGTCGGCTTCCGTTCCGGTGATGTAGTGTAATGAACGCAGCTGACCTCCCAGCCTGACAGGGATTACAAGAAACCAGAGTTCGCTGCCACTTTGCTTGCCATCATGCAAGATCTCGCTATTCCATCCTGGTCCAAGCCTGCGATCGCACCTCATCTCCTGGACATTACAAAAGTCTCAGGCGCACTAACCAACTCTATCTTCTTCGTCTCCTGCAGTGTGGTGCCGGGTGTTCATAATATTTTGCTGCGCATATACGGCGCCTCGTCGGGGAGTCTCATATCCCGACCCCGTGAGTTGCACACTCTCCACGTACTGTCGTCCCGTTATCGTTTGGGTCCTCGAGTATATGGCACATTCGAGAACGGCAGGTTGGAAGAATACTTTGATTCCACGACACTCAGTGCCGCGGATCTGAGAGATCCTTCCATCAGTTCTTGGATTGGGGCGCGCATGGCGGAGTTTCACTCTGTCGACATTGACGTTGTAGAAGAAACATCTCCCGATAAGAAAGGTGAGGGACGCGGATGGGACATTGCAGCTAAACTCAATGTTCCTTTGTGGCTGCCATACGCGTATGCTGTGGTTGCTTCCAAGCACTTCCCTGAACCGATCCGCAAGGCACTCGATCTGGATGCCTTCGTCGAAGAATGGGAGACATATAGAAACTGGCTTTCCGTCCGTGACGATCGCGGCCATGGCAGCAGACGCGTGTTCGCGCACAACGATACCCAATACGGGAACATTTTGCGATTGAAAGCACACAAGCCGGGCGCTCCGGAACATCGACAGGTACGTTACGCAGTGTTCACTTTGCTCACGCGGGCTAAACTGACAGGCTTGACGTAGCTCATTGTCGTCGATTTTGAGTACGCCGCTCCAAATCCAGCGTCCTACGATATTGCCAACCACTTTCAGGAGTGGACGGCGGACTATCACTCGGCTACGCCGCACCTGCTAGTGCAAGCTAAATATCCGACGTTCGAGCAGCGACGCAACTTCTATATGGCGTATCTCGAGCATTCCTCCCCGAGAGGCACGTTCGATGCGTTGAGCGCCGGGGAACGCGAAAGCGTCATTGCAGATCTTGACTATCAAGTCGCTATTTGGAGCCCCGCCTCACATGCTGTATGGGCCATCTGGGGTCTCGTTCAAGCCAGGGAGGATGTCGAGTCGCAGAATCCTCAGCCTGATTTTGACTACATTGGTTATGCCATGTGTCGAATGGAGTGCTTCCGCCGTGAATTGAAGGCGCTAGGGATACCGCCATTAAACAGCTGCTCCTAAGTCCGATAGCAACCTCCCTGCTTTATCTACGTGTTATATACGCATGCAATGATCTCAATGGATTGTTTCTTTTTCCGCCGTCTCACGCCGTACATGAATCTGATGAAGTGCCATAGTAGGCTGCAAAATAGACGCTTTGGGAAGCCACAACAAGCACCAAAGCTAACCAAATGTAGACAACAGGCACGCCGGCGTTGCGTACTGGCGGCAGGAATCAAAAGTTAGATGTATGCGATCGCTTATCGGAAGTGTTTATGTATGGGATGTAATAAAAAATCGTGTTGCAGATGAGACGACAATGGGATGCGATGAGAAATAGACGCTCTGTACGACAATAAGAAACGTAAATACTGACGAGTGTGGATGGCTTGAGGCAGGGGAAGGGGGGATGGTAATGACAGAAAATGAGGATTGTCGTGCAAAGAAATGTGGTAGGTGTGCTAGACAAAAACACGAGTAGTACTTAGCAACGCAAGGAAAAACATTGAAAAACCATGTATCGATCAACACCCGGGGAGATCGTCTGCACAATGGAGGGCGGGGGCACCTTTTGAATAAACGTCGACAGTACAACGAGAAAGAAATTGGAAAGAAGGGGACAGATTGGGGGAACATATAAACGGCATAAAAAGTTTGAGTAGGAGCACGGGGAACAAAAATGTGAAACATAGGAATGACAGATTCCAGTAAACAATTATATATCTGTCCAACACCGGCAGGCGGCTTGAAATCAAGAACAAAGACGGTAGAGAAGAAAAGAAGAAAAAAAAAAGATAAGGAAGAAAACCTGCACGATTAGATGGAACCCCTTGCCATCATCTAGGGCTTTGAACAACAAACCGCATTGTCGAGGTATTAGTCAGAAGGGTAAAGGAAGCGTCTAGCTCCTGGAGGACAACATGAAAAAATTATGTGACAACTTGCAATGGACGATGGTGAAGACACAATGGAAGGGAGGGCACATGAACCTCAAGCCCAGGTATTCTCGTTCAATTTTGCAGAGCCATCACTCAGCTTCGTCGAGCCAACTGCCAGATCGGCCGTTGCCCACGGAGATGAGCTGAGCTCTACGCCGGGACTCGACGCACTCGGATAATGGCCGCCTCTGGAGCCGCTGCGCTGACCAACAGCAGTGCCCCAATTGCCAGTGCTCCCAGCACGCACATGGCCGGAGACCCCAACACCACCGGTACCGATAGTTTGCGTGCTCCCGGTACGCACGTGTCCGTTGATACGCCCCTTGCTCGCAGTACTACCATCGACAGCAGAAAGAGTGTACTGATGACCGGAACTAGGAGGTGGCCCCGAGGACACAGGTGGCGACGGCGAAAAGTTCATGTCGCTCTCGGAGTTGATTGAATGACGCATGTTACTAGAGTTCGAGGGCGTGTGACGATGGCCCCCCTGTGATATCTCAGTGAGTTCGGCAACAGAGACGTGCAAGATGGTAAACGCACCTGGTAGCCAACAATCTCCAGCCGAGAGTTATTATGTCGTCCGAGGTCAGGACCAGCGGTCACAGGTCCGGGGCTCTTGTTGTTGTGGCGCTCGGGAGTCGGCATCAACACACCATTGTTGGCAAATGGGTTGGCGTTGTTCGCATACGTCGGATATGCGGATTTGTTCTGCTTAACAGCCTCGGAGCGGAGAACGCCAGACGTATCCAGGCGCAGGGTGCCCGGGCGACCGCCGTACGTGAAACCATTTGTCTGGCCACCTTGATTGACACCAGGCTGCGACTGCTCAGTGCCCGCGTTGTTGCCGTCGCGCTTGATGCGCGCAAGCAGGGAAACAGGTGCTGCATCAGCATCACTAGCAGTACTGCCGGAGCGGTCGCGATTCTGAGCACGTAAGTCGCGAGCGTTGCTTCCTGAGCGGTCGCGATTGGCCGGCGGAGCAGAATCACCCGATGCAGATCCAGGACCAGTGCTACCGTTCTGCGGTACTTCGGTATGAATGAAACAGCAACGCTTGCCGTACGGGCAGGAGCCAGACACCCAGAAGGTCTTGACGTAACATCAGCATGGAAATTGCATGTTGACAAAAGGACATAGACGCACCCTACAAATTTCTGTCTTGTACTTCGGATGACGTTGCACAGTACGGAGCTCCTCCTCGCCGTGCGCGAATTGACATTTGCCGCCATATCTACAGGTGCCCTTCTCTTCCCACGAGCGGCAAAGCTCAGTCTTATAAAGCCCAAGCTTACGGTTGTTGGCACTAGGACCGTTTTGTCCGGAGTGGGAATTGGTATCATCCGAACCGCTCGAAGGCTTGTACGATTGCTGACGCTGAACGGTAGCGGGATACGGCTGTTGCGCGGCGAATGGCTGCTGAGGACCCGTATACTGTTGCTGGACCCCGTACTGTTGCTGCTGCACAGGCCCAACGAATTGCTGCGCAGTACCAGGGAACTGCTGTTGAGCAGCCCCGGTGAACTGTTGCTGAATCGCAAATGCTTGTGTATGCGGAGGGCTGAACTGCGGCCCAGTAAAAGGTTGCTGACTCGCGTATTGGCCCTGAGCCGGAAAGCCCTGCTGCGCGGCAAAGCCTTGCTGCCCAGCATACTGGCCGCCAGCAGGGAAGCCCTGCGGCCCAGTATACTGCTGTTGGAGACGGGCAGCGGCTAAGTACTGGTTGGGGTACAAGGCCATGGCAGGCGTGGGAAAGATACCCGGGGTACCGAAAGCGCTAAGTCCGCCGACACCGCCGCTCACGCCCATGCCGTTGTCACTACTCAGCAACGTGTCGCGTGGTCCGCCCGCTGGGTCAGAGGCAGAGTGGTGGTGTGAACGATTATACAGCTGCTGCTGTTGCGCACGCGAGATGCCGGGGAGGTCGGAGGGCATGGCGTCATAAAGCTGTTGCGGTGTCCCGACCGACAACGAAGCTTGATGGCCAGCAGGTGTAAACGCCAACGTGGTAGGGCTCGGCATGACCTGCTGCTGGGGGAATGGTCGAGGCTGACGAAAGCTGTTAGGCACATTGTGGTGGGGCCGAGCGGTGCCCAGCGGTGCCGCGACGGGAGGGCCTTGATTATTACCTGAAACGTGTTATTACGGTATATTACTCTGAAGACAAAGCTGCTTACCTTGCAGTAAAGGATTGAAGTTGCGCTGCTGAAGTTGATAATCGATCTGGAGGTCGTCTTTCATCGGACCGCGTTGCCAAAACGCAGGGCGCGGCTGAGCCTGCTGATTCGCAAGCGATGGATAAGAGAGCGTGTTATCAGCTTTATCATCTCGCTGCTGAGACTGTTGCTGACCGGCGCGCAGCGCATGATCAACATCGTCGTCGCCCGCTTCCTGGAGGCGGCGGAGCTCAACGGTAGAGAGGCCTCCACTGAAGGAATGAGGCCGCTCTTTGAGCTCGCTGTTGGCGGAAGCGAAATGGATGCTGGATGAAAGGACAGAGCCTTGAGAACTGGAAGCGGTTGTGTCGGCAGACGAGCCACGCGAATGGGTGACAAGGATATGGTCGTCATCATGCGGCGATGAGCGAGACGATGTCGGTGTTTCCAATGGGAAATGCGACGGAAGTGCGGATTTTGTCGGCACATCGTCCTCAGACTCGCTGGGCACGCTGTTGATGTTGAGACGCACGATATCGTCTGCCAGATCCCATGCGGCGGATGAAGAGTCGTCGTGGGAAGGCATGGCTAGTCTGGTGTTGTTGAGGGTGATGGTAGTATCGTCTGAAAGCCAATTCTGGGGGACGGTCATGACGGTGCAAAGAAGAGGGACTGGTGCGAACCTTTTCGATGGTCGTAACTGATTCGTACATTTATTGAATAGAGAATAAATTTATCGTGAGTCGTAAGTGGAAGCAATGCGAATACCACGATGCGACTTATCCACGAAAATCAGTAAACGTGGCAAGCGGCTGGAAACCACTGAACGCCGAGCTCACCTGCGGGGACGGGCTGGTATTTTCTAGGGCAGAAAAACGCTGCCGTCGACACCGAAGAGGTGCAGGCTGTCGTGGTCGTCGAAACAGAGACTGCACTGCTCGTCGAGGCCAGGGTCGGATGAAGGTGAGTGAGTGACGAGGCAGCTGCCTTTTTAGGCCCGCGTGATGATGGCTTCTCTTCTCACATCACATCGATTGGCGTGGCAGTCACTCAGGTCCTCTCTTCTGTTGTACATCCTCACTTACTCTGCTGTTTTATTGCATTCCTCTCATCGACTGAAACTAGAAGTATTCCTATCCTTGTAAATAGCATGACCACAAAGCTCAGCTCTGTGACGACCCATCCGTTCTCAGTGTGACATTCAGAAGCCCTCGTGTTCGCCTCGAGGCATTGACGCCCCATGTCGTCGTGTGACACTGACAGACAGATATCACTGCCGTCGTGGGTATTCAACATCATTCCTCCTGCTCTAAGACGACAGCATCGAGCTCGCTTGCGTCTTCCATCGACCCATTGATGTTGTCATGCGCGACGCGTACATGGTCTACTTCTGTGACTTGAGGCTTGCTACGACCGCTGTTGTAAGACACAAGCTGGGCAATCGTATTGTCATTGTGCTTTATGTTTTGGTCATCTTGAGACGTATTGACCTGGGAAGGCTAATTACTAGACTTCGCGAGATTCTGGTTGGCGCGTCTGACGCGCTCGGCTTGCTCGCTGAAAGATCTCATTCAAAGAGGACTGGTGTGCTTTCATCGTCAGTGCACGAAAATGCATATACCAGTAAAAAAGGATATACAGAATAAACCTTCAAATGTTTTACTTATCATGGTGGTGGGATTTTCTACCACTTACATAAGCGACAATTCCTACAACCGGTATCAACAACGGAAATGATCGCCGCTTTCACCACTCTCAAAATTTCCGTACGAAATACAGCACGCGTAATAACAGCAATACATATACCAAGCAACTTCTGAAAGTATGTGCGCGCTACGAAATGTTTCATGATATATGTAGTATGAAAGGTGATGTACGTTGTCTATGCGCAACTGATTCCGATTGCACCTTGCGGCATATTACGATAATCAAGCATCTACAAAAGGTGTCAGTAACAACGAAGGCCAACTTTTTTGAAGGCAAATCTTACAGTAAGATGTGCCAATAAGCATTGTTGAGAGATTCTGCAGTTGTTCCTCGTCAAATGCCTTCTGATCATTGTGCCAAGTATCTTGATGAGTCTACATGTAGGGTTTTTGGAACGTCATAAGCACGTTTATGGCGAAATGTGGTTGCGACCTACCTTTTTGAACTCCGAAGCGGTCTTGCGAATGGTAGTTGATATTGGTGGCGGATCTGTCACATGAGCAGCCAATACTGAGCAGAAAATGAGAACCCGGCAGCCAAAAAATAGAATTCAGCGCAAACCATCAGTCAAAGGCGGCATCCAAGGTTCGACGGAGTATGGAAACGCTTGTATCAGCGCACACAGCCCCAGGATGGGCGAATGGAGCTGCCGTAGTGCCGTTACATAGTTCGGATCTCGACGGGGCAGCAGCGTGGCCTTGCGAGCCATGGCAAGGAAGCGACCCTGGAGAAGTGTGACACAAACCTCTGCGAGCGAATGGGCACCACGCACCTTCAAGGGCTCAATGTTTTGCCTCTGTGAGCATCGGACGATGCTTGCGACCGCCTTCGAAGCCATTTCGCGAACCTCGATGTTCTCATCCCCGAGACATTCAATGAGCATGTCCATAATTTTCGCAACAGTATCCGTCGAGATAGACATCATCGTCCGATTGAAAAAGATGACGAGCGCGGGAATCGCGACTAGTCGTATCCGCCAAGACTATAACAACAGTCGGCGTTAGCAGGCCAACGGAAGGGCTTAGGGCTTACTGAGGACGACTTGATTACGTTCATGTAATCGTTGAACATCACATCAATATATTCGGTCGGAGGAAGGATGGAGGACAGGATGTAAAGCACTCCGTTCCCATACTTGTGCAAATCGGTATTGTCATTCAGTTCCGCCATACGCAGTATCTCAGGACTGTGGGATAGTGGGGCTTAATGGATCAGATAAGAGCAAGATGTGGGACATACATCATGGGGACGACATAGGGATAGACCTTACTAGCGCACGGGCTGTACACGTACGCCCAGAACCACAGAAGAACTATGCAGAACGTAAGTGGTACGTTTCAAGCTCGCATGTGAGACTGCACTTACGTGTCAAGCCAACTTTATCGTACTGCGGCACATCAAGATTCTCGGTATGTTTACAAGATCATGAATCCTTACCTCCGAAAAACTGACACGCGGTGGTGGTAGCCGCTCCTCCCTCCATTGAGGCAGTTTGGCCACAATTTGTTCTACGTGGACTTGATATCGTGACTCCCTGTTTAGAGGTCGAAAGTGTAAGCGGAAATTTGTTTTCAGAGTTATGATATAGCTGCTTGCCGAATCTTCAGCGGATCCACCTGGCTCTCGCAAGCTTGCTGCAGATGTTCCAAGGAAGAATAGCACGGCCTCCATTGGTTTTCAGTGATCGCGTAGAGAGTTTGAGCCATAAGCGAGCGGATCTACGGGCTGGTAAATTCAACGATTCAAAAGCCAAACAATAGTCAAATCACCTCAGCGTAGTTGGTATTGGTGTTGTCTAGGAAAATATTTGCAAATTTGTCGGCGTGCACGTTGAATCTCGAGTGCATAGCGTGCACCAGAACCCCAAATAACGTTAAGGATTTACTCACTGCAATGTATCAGTCAGCCGTCGCATCGCATCACGGAAAGCATACATACTCGCGAATGCGGAATCTCCATGAAACTCTAACGGTAAGTGCAAAATCCAATCAACAAGGGGAGCATTTCGCCGTGGGTCCCAACCATCTAATTGAAGCTAACCAAGTATGCAATCATAATCACGATGAAAGCGACCCTGAAGAACTAGTTGCACTTACCGTCAACGCGGACTCCCACATGAGGAGGGTATCGGGTTTCATCTGCGCAAAAACTGCATCGAACCGGGGTAGAGTCCATGCCCACAATGCATCTGATTCTGCCTTGGGCCAATATTTTGATCCTAGAATTATATTGAAACGGAATTGTCAACGGACACAGGAATGTTTTCTTACCTCGCAACACGCCCACGAGGAGTTCTGCTCCCGCGCGTTGTTTGAATTTGTCAGAATCAGATAAGAGCGGATCCATGGCATCGAATATGTGCACAAAAGCATGAGGACCCAAGAGCTTAGCAAGACCTATATGATAACATTGTGAATACTTTCCCCATTGCAGTGTGCAACGACGCACTGACTTTTGATGAACAGAACATTCTCCAGCCTCAAGTCTTTCACGACACCGCCGTTCCGATTGGATTCCTGAGCCATCAAAGCGCTGACGCTATGAACATAACCTTCTTGCGAAACGACAGCCTTGATGGCTTCTATACAAGGTCGTGAAGCTCCATGCCAGTCAAGTGATTGCCCGCTGCCGCTGAATCCCTTCACAGTCGGCGTCCAGAGTAGGAATCCTGACTGTATCTTATCCACATAAACGCCGCTAGATGATGGTTTGAAGGATAAGCACCTTTCTTGCGGAGAGATCTTACGTACCTCGTATCGACAGGCTGGTGGAGGCTCGCCATGAAGTCATCACCGTCATGCACCGGTAGCTGCACTTCCCGCGGACTCTTCCAATTTTCCTGCCATAGCTCTTCGGTGGTCGTAGCATATGTCTGCATTTTGATAAAAGCGGCACATTTTGTAATCGCACTGGGGAAAAGTAGTTAATTACCGGTGGTGAAATAGTGCTCAAGGGCGGACCGTTTTGCTAGCGAGTTGATAGAGGGCTGAGGGCTTGTCGTGTGCTTAATGAATAGGTGAGCGAGTTCCGATGACGTGGGTACGTCTCGCCTCAACAAATGGTACAGGAATCGCAAAGCGATCAGGACATATCTCCACTGCGCTTTCCGTTAGAGACCTTGGTCATGACGTAAACGAATTCTTACATGCGTCTGCGGCCTAAGAGCAATAGCAACTATCGTTGAGACCTGGAACGTATCCATAAACGTTAACTGCTGTCAATTGCTGTTAGGGAAAACATAGAACTGACTGTGTGCGCATGAATCTGTTTCCATTGTGCAACTCGGACAGGAGATTTATCCAACTCCTGCGAGAGAAGTGGCCGAGGAACAAACGAGGCACTAAAGACAGATTCGAGACCAGCAAGAGCGTCATCCACACCAGGCAGGTCACCAATATTCCATCCTGGTGTTCCTTCTTCTGGTATATACGTCAGAAGGTCTTGCGCAACACTGTTGACAAGCTTCTGAATAGATGGCTAAATGGGCACCTGTTAATGTTTAAGGTGGACTAGTGATTTCACCGGATCTCACTTTCTCCTCATGCTGGCATTCCAGCAGTGACACCAGATATTTTTCGTGAAAAAGTGGATCTAAAAGGTTTTGTTTGGCATTGAATTAATCGAATTGAAACAACAGATTATTTTTGACTTACCCGTTACTATGTACGCCGCTAAGTGAACGAAGTAAATTGGACATCAGTAACTTGTGAAAACCCACGAAAATGGCAATCTTACTTGTTCCTTTATTTCCTAGCATGTACAAGGCGCCCTTCATGCGATCTGGATCATTCCCTTTCACCAGTGCTTCAAATATAGCAGGCAGCACCAGACGCGTAGATCGAATGAAATACTGAACAAAAGATATCATATACTAGTTCTTTGACCAAAACCGAAGGACTTACACCACAGGCATTGGAAAGCACAGACTGGGCATGTCTATGCGGGCAATGAGGAGAAAGATTGTCAAGTTATTCAATGCATACCTCCTGACACGCAAATACGGTGACATGCCCAAGTGAGCAATGGCCAGTAACATCGCATCGTCTAATGCATCACGCTGACGGTACATAGACGACACGTAAACGCGAGCGCTGTGGTATACCTGGGCGCGTTTCATGTGTACTAGCCGTGAGTTCCTCTTCTCCTTGGGCCAGATTCGGTTGGCACTGAGGATTGGAATAAGTCTCACGAAGCCAAACAATTCAAATAAAAAAAGGCGAACTCTCGGGCCTGAGCATAATTTCTTTGCAAAGAATCGTAAGCCCGGCGAAGCATCCCGTAATCCAGGAGATACACATCCATGGCCCCGAGTAGGGCTGTAACTGCATCAACATGGTCTTCACCGTCAACCCTACCCTTGAACGCGTCGGCTGCGCGGCAACACACGCGACCGAATCTTGCTCGCATTGCAGCAAATCGCTGGAAGCGAGTGTCAGAAGGATCCGTAAGCGCATAACCCGCCTCTATTTTCAACGAATAAGGTAACAGATCGATGCACTCCGACTCTGTCACGCATGGATTAACGACATGCTTCAATTGTTCCTTGAATATGGTCGTCATGCCCGACCAAGTGTTCCGGCAGGCAACAAGGTAGCTAAGCCATGAATTGATCACTGCTGTCGCACAAATGAAAGTCCACGAACGCACCGGCAGAAATCATTGCGATTTGAACTATCCCACGACGTGACGTTATCAAGGAGTGCATCAACTTTGTCCAACGCTGGCGTTATAATTGTGTCGAGGATCTCAAGTATGAAGTCTATCTCGGGCGCAGTGGGCTCTAAACTTGTCGTCGGAGGTTAAAGACAGAAGATGAACAACGAGCTTACGATGCCATTCTATATCGACTTCCTCTGCGGTGTAAAGATGTCCCCACCATGCATCGTGACCTTTGGAAAAGGCTGGAAAGGGTGAATTGAACGTACAGAACAAATCAACGAGAGTAACCAACCCTCGCTTCCCCAGTCCTTAGTGTTGATGTAACGCGGGTTATCAGGGTAGACAGCGGACAAAGTGTACACGATGCGCGTGATCAGCCGTCCCGTACCTGTGTACCCTCTCTCGCTTTTTGTGCGCTCGACTAAAAGCTTTAGGACATGTAGGATTTCCTCTTTGTGCGGAAGGAGCTATGGCCATATCTAAGTTGCGCGCTCCAATCGAACAGAGACCAAACCTACGGCTGCACCTCCGTACCCCAGACAGCCACGAAGGATACCAATGTCTGCAGCGACGTGAAGACAATGTGACACAATTTGAGAAAGCCACCTACTCCAATGTAGAACAGTGTCCGATGCGGCGGCGGCATGTGTCGACGTAGTCCGCGTGCTCGACGCACCGTGTTTGAGCTCTTCCTCGATCTGAGAAACGCAGAAGGGGAGGAATCGTGCGATTGTCTTCTGTGGATTGGCACGCGCTAGGCACGTGACGAGCTGTCCAAATGCACGCACGGCGTTCGGCTTGGCAGTGGTCGTACCGTACTCGTACACAATTTTGAGTACAAGGTCGAACAGCGGCTCGGACAGATGCAGGCATACCACCTGCATCATGCTCTTGATGGATTTGAGCACATTCTCTTCGTCTTTGCCGCCGGTGGTATTCGACTTTCCACCTTCTTCGGGTAGGTTCTCATAGAAAGAGAGAATACGTCGGAAGAGAGCAGTGACCCAATCTAGTAGAGAGGTCAGGACGAGATGGCCTTGCAGAAGATATATTACCTGAAAATCCCGCGGTACTGTCGCGAACTAGTGCGCGTTCCTCTGCAAGGCTGAGACGAGATGTTTCATTGATATCAGTTCCCTCTGGTATTGGAAACTGTTCGTTGTCGTCGTCGACCATCATGCCTTCAGCATGGTCATCGGACAAGGGGGCACCATACTGGCCAGACAAATCACCTATCTGTAGATGTTGTACGACGCTCACTAGAATAAACATTAACGCGGGAAAAAGGGACGCCTCATCTCCATACCTATGAACATAGTTGCGTAGGTCGTTTTAACCGGGTCGACAATATCGATGCCCGGGATACACAGCTCAAGCAGTGGCACTACGTGCTTGCCACCGGGCAACCATATTTTAGGAGACACCAGCGGCAACGCTACGGCAGACATAGCTGTCAAGGCTGCCGTTGTGCGATGCGTTTCATTGACGGCGGTGAGCCCTCCATATGCGCGCTCCAGCATCTCTGGCATGATGATGTCCGGCTCCAATAGTGCCATGACGCGGAGCGCACCTTGAGCGAGGCTCATACTTGGTCCGTCTTTTGAGAACATGGCGAGTAAGGCCGGTGTACGCAAGACACGGATGAACTCTTTGCGAATCGCAGGCGTGAGACGTTGGGAAATGGGTGTGCGGCACGAGGGCTGCTCCTCCTCCATCCATCGGCGACCAAATACGGAAGCCAAACGATGAAGAAAGGCAGTGAGCGTTCCTGTCCATGGTCCGGAGTTCGTTGGATGAAAAAAAGACTCAGTGCACGTAATGATACGTTCGAGCGTGTCGAGTGCCTTGGAGCCGGCCAAGTAGCCTGGTGAGCCCGACCCTTCTTTGAGGGGTCCATCAACGGCGATGGAATACACAATTAGTCTCGCGAACGCGTCTATCATGCATTAATTCCGAATCCCTTGACTCATGAAATCTGCTTACAAGGCTTATTGATCGTCTTGCGAATTCTCAAGGCTTGTTTCGCACCAAACTCGTCGGCGCGTGAAGCGGGTGACCCATTGCCAATTGTCACACCGACAGGAATGCCTGTGCCGGGTCAGTCATATCCGACGTATCAGTCGATAAACAATAATCGTACTCATAGTGCCGAATCCTTTGCCGACGATGAAGTCCCACTCCTCTTGACTCCAGATGCCTACGTCCTTCCAAGGTGCACCGCCGTCACCGCTGGCCGTTCCGGCGACGTGCTGTTCAGCCAGTTCGCCGACCAAATCAAGCATGCGGTCGTCGACCGACGCAGAGTTGTATGCCTCCCAAAGCCGGTAGAACAGCGGCCAATAGTGATAGACATGTGTCGGAGGAAGGAAAGACGTCATAACTGGAACCATCGTCCAGACTGACTAGAGCAGAGTTAACAGAGGTGTGATCCCCGACTACGTTGCGTACCTCTTTTGTCAGCCTCGGCAAAAATTCCCGGAGCATATCAGGAATCTCATTGGCGGGGAAGTAACGTTTGCATTTCTCGGCCAGGAAAAGCAATATATTGTTATTGTTGCGACTAGAAAAGTAGGCAGATGTTTATGAATACAATTGAAACAAGCATGACACGGACATTGTGACTCACGAAATATTCTCGGTGCGCGCCATGGGGAAGAGCTCACGCTGAAGGGCGCGCCACAACGGGCGCCATGGCAATTGGAGGTCAGTCGGTTCTAACTTGCGACGCTGACCAGGCTTATCACCAAGCACACGATTGAGCAGATCGACCCAGCCGCGGATGGTGCGCGTATCGACTCCAGGCACAAGGGAAAGTTCATAGTAGAAATGGACTAATCGGACTCGCACAGGTTTGGACATGGGGTAGTGCAACAGCAGCCAGCTGTTCTACGTATGAGAATCAAAGTCGGCGACGGAGAAGGCAATACATACCATTGAACAAGACCATCCCAGTTGCTGAGAACAAGCCAGTTCCTGGCCTTTGCACAAACATAGAGCTTGCCAACGATGTCTTCAAGACACTGATTCATCTGTTCAGGAGTCTCGCAAGGGTATGGAAGAGAGTCCAGGTAAGATTTGAGACTCTTCTGCGCGCGCTCATCGTCGTCAAGTGTCCCGTGCGGGGTGCACGCACCACTGACGGACACGGACATGCTGTCGGGATCCATGTCGAGAGTCGGATCGACTCGTATCTCGAATGTGGGTAGGCGTTCAATGTCTTCAAACATACTGGTCAAACGAACAGAACTGCGATCGATTACTCGACGTACCAGATATATAAATGGGTGATGACGCGGCCGGGGATTCTATTCTGTTCTGTGCGGGGTACGCGCAAGCCGACGCGCGTGCTTTGAGTCTGACGAGGACGGTGAGACGGAGTCTGATCGGCGATCAATCCATCACTCACACTGGCGTCGACCCGTTAAACTTCGGAAGTCGCGGTCCCATCTGGGTGCCACTGCGTTTTCCCGTTGCGATGTTGCTATCTCGCTCTCTGGCCCGGACAATACGTTCGGATTCTCTAGCTATATCCCGGATATTCTCTTCGTCTAGATATGGTCTATCGCGTCTGGCTGTGCCGACCGTTCCATGTAGTAATCGTCGAATGACTACATTATGTGGAATAGCTTTTGCAATCGGCACTGTAGCCTTGGCAATTCAAGCCCCAATTCTACTTGACTCAGAGGAAAGAGTTATCGTGAGCGAGGAAGTATACAGTGCGTGCCCATTCCGGACCAACGCTTGTCCGTATCTGGTCTCACTTTACAATTGCAGGCGACCCAGCCACGTCTATTGGTACGCCGCCGTTCTTAGGTGGTGATTTTGCTAAGCATCTTTGAAAATCAGAGTTTCCGGAGAGACTCAGAATTCCTTCAAAAGCTCACTTGCCGGAGGTCACTCTTCTTGGCGCCGGTGTGAGGAAGGTCTCTTTCTTACGTGTCAAAGTTTACTCGATTGGATTCTATGCCGACTTGAACAATCCAAGAATCAAGGCAGGTCGACGAAGCTATAACATCTTTTCCATTACCTCATGGCAGTTTCACAGTTCACGTCCGACATGACACCAGAACAAAAAATTGAACATGTAGTTGACAACACGACCTGCCTCATCAGAATTGGTGAGGCGATGAGACCCATATTTCTCCGGATTTCAAACGCTCTTGATTGGTTGTTGTAGTCCCCGTCCGGACAACTAATTTCACGCATCTACGTGACGCATTCGTGCGCGCTCTGTATCAGAGGCTTTCCATAGCTCAGAAGAACCAGGTCATGTTCTCGCAGGAGGAAATATACAATATTACGACAGGCATCTCCTCGGTCAGGACCCTCTTCCCTAATAGGACCCTCGAAAAGGGTACACCACTCGACATCGTCGTTACGCCACCAATGCCCGACAATCCGCGGGCCCTGATATTCCGCGACCTGGGCGCCGTTATGGGCTCCTGGGTGACAACTGAATTTGTGCTTCATTACTTCTCCGAGGATGCTCCAAGCCCCCCGGTATGTTTTGCTCGACGTCATGCTTTCTGATAACTAACTGTCATCTTGCACGGTGGTTGCAGCTGAAGGCAATGGTCACCAGTGCTATTGCGGCAAAAGCGGCCTTGCCTTAGTCTGGACTGTCGTTAATATTATAGTTTGTTTGTATAGCTCTTGTCATGTCTCCCCCGCGCGCCAGCGCATTGTTCTTGCCGTGGCTCAGAAACGGTTTTGGCCCGTTTTCGTTATTGCGTCGACTTCTGCCCGCACGGTCAACAATTGCATCAGGCCTCAGGCTCTAAGTCGATGTCTAGTGTACCAGCTATTATAGTAATGCAATAGAGTACATTCATGAGACGGCATAATTTGCATCAATGGCATCCGTACAGGACGAAGAAGTTGACGCGACCGAAATCTCACGTGTGCGTGACCCAGAAAAGCTTGATGGTGCTGGTGACTCATTCGTATCGGCGAGCACTCAATGTGCTCACGCTGTTCAGCTTCAGAGTTTACAGCTAGTCATCGCGTCCTCAGAATGTATTTCTTGTGGGCCGCGGCGTGGACGTGTCGGCCGCACAGACATATTCTTCATATCGGAAAGATCACATGCACACCAGTAGTTTGTCTGTCCGCACTCTCTACAATGCGAGCATCTACTGCACATTACCACGCAAGCTCTCCGCTTGGACAAAGATCGACGCTTGATACACCCTCACTCTCTCAGTTGGTAGAGGAACAGAAACACAAGCCACCACGAAACACAATCGGGCCGTTCCAGCTAGGTCTCCGTCAGTCTGCCCCACACGACAAGATACAATCGTGGTCGCAATTGAGCACAGCGGGAAAAAGTCGCACCTCTTGAGCATTCTATTCGATCTCTTACAAGTTTGACAGTGAAACGGACGACTGTGCAGACCAAGAATCTGACTGTTATTCTTCTTGGCGCGGGGTTAGCAACGATTATCATATACTGCCTTGCAACAGAGCTGTTCTCTACGAACTCGCCTACCGTGCTATACAAGGCGTCCTGCGAGAGGATCGCTATCTCTCCCAAGGTTTTTGCATATCCCGCACCTGCATTTGTGAAGCTGATTTGTACGACCAAATACAGGTAGCAAAATATCTACAAGGCCCGCTGGATTTCCACAGCA
This sequence comes from Fistulina hepatica ATCC 64428, assembly GCA_000934395.1. Lineage (NCBI taxonomy): Eukaryota > Fungi > Basidiomycota > Agaricomycetes > Agaricales > Fistulinaceae > Fistulina > Fistulina hepatica. The sequence continues at coordinate 430,364 of KN881666.1, read as the reverse complement.
CACCGCCTACAGATGGCCGACCGCGGCATCGAAATCGCCAAATCCTTTCTCAAATTGCATACGATTCTTCTGGACGAGAGCACATGCTATTGAATTTCTATGTCGAGGGCCGTCTTCCGGGTTATGCATCGTCAGACCTATCTTACACCGAATGGGTCGCAAAGTGGTTCGAAAGCACGTTCAACGAGGTATCGGAGATGACGCTTGAAGATGTGTCGGCAAAGATACACGAGCATACGACAAACGTTATTGATGGCTCCCGCAACATGTTCAGGTACCTCGCCGGAGCGCCGACGCCGTCATCACGGTCAGTGGACAATGTGGAACCTGCAGATCCGTCTACTATGTCGAAAAGTCAAGACCATGGTAGTTGGTTGGGTATATTCAGTAATCTGAAGTTTGGGGTTGCCGATTCCCGGAAGCCATCTGTGGATATGTTCACTGAAGGCGAAGCTCATGCTGATCTTGTCCGGGTGCGCACATTTTACGAAGATGACCAACCGCTTTCTCATCAATTTCCTAAGAATGCCGATGGGTATTTCGTTTTTCGGTATTTGTTGGTGGATTTACCAAGTGAGTGTTGAGATTTTCAGTACATGTAATATATTTTAGCTCAAATGCTGAACTTGGTTTAACCCGTCTGATTTAGGTACCCATGCTCATAATCATGTTCGAGTCTTTGTCGAGCGTGCGCCTGGGGTTCGGGAGAACGAAGCCGTCATGACTTTCCGACGGTCGTAGACGCAGAGACAGCGCTGTTGCCAATTACAGTAACATTCGGCATTGTAACTTATTATCGGTCATCAGTCGACAGCTTGGTCGTCGTATTGGTTCTTGGCCACCGTATTGAATAAGTATTAATCCGGCTCCATACCGACGAACCGGAGGGAACAGCAAATGATCAGTATGGCGCGTCCAAGTGACTTCATGATTATTATTCTCCTGTTGTTGGTCGCGGTCATGTTCGCTCCTCAAGGCTTCGCCTCAAGCCTCAAGCTTCAAGCCTGATTGATGTAACGTTGGGATCACGAGCCTTGAGGCGCCGTGTCACACACCATCTCCGTCGGTGAAGCCGACGCCTCCAAGTAAGTATTGACGGTTACAGACTTATCTCTTGCTTATCCCACTGAAGTTTGCTCAACAATGGAATCGCCGACAGGATTGATTTATTTTTCAGGATGAGTCCGCACACATATTCGCCGGAAGCGAAGAGCTAAGGAAATCGTCAAAACAAAGCTAAATTTGTCAGAAATCCAACATTATGCAAGCAAACTAGAATGATTTTTTTTGCACCTAGAGGAAAATTAGTATGTTTACTATGTACTTCCCCATGTCGGACGAAATGACCATGGGCGGGACCCTCTGTGTATTTGCATGGGTCCTCTTCGAAACCGGTCCGTGCGCGGCCCCGGAGGCTGGAGCCCTCGTGGTCTCTGTTGGCGTATACAATTATTATTGGTTGGACTGCCAGTGCAACTGTCAGATGACGGCGGCCGTTGGAGTGCATACCATCTGGCGCATTTGATCGTGCCGTCTGAAATGCTGAAATGTCCTGAAATGCCTCCAGATTCTCCGTGCTGTAGACGAGCTGTTGAGGCTCCAATTTTGTCGGCTTGGTCGTTGTAAGCGTCTGTGAACAATGTCTAGTTTAGACGTCTACCAGTGCCACCGCGCAGAAGCAGACGACGAAAATAGATTCCGTGTTGTCATGCGCGTCGGAACGGCCGAAAGGCATGTCCGACTGCTCGCACTGCTTTGTCTGGTGATTATATAAGTCCGCAGTCGTCCAGACACTGATCTGGTGTCCATTCGCTTTTCTTTCTTCCCCTCACCATCGTTATAAGAGTGTCGTCCGCAGCACACCATCCCGCCATGTCCTCGCAGTCCACGTACTCGCAGTTCGACTCCCTCGACGGAGCCTACAACAGCAAGCAGAGCAAGCAGCAGCAGCCACAACAACAACAGTTCGATTTTTTCTCCTATCAGTCGCCTTCCGACTCGTTTGCACCCCACCCAGACGTTTTTGAGCTTGAGCTAGACTCTAGCCTCGCGGCGGTCAACGACTGCCAACTCCAGCTTCTTACGGTAGACAACGACGCGTTCAACATTCTGCGCGCGGAGACTCCTGTATGTGGACCGCCGTCCGCTATAACGGTCTCTTCGGAATCAGGTTATGATTCGCGCAGCGAATCGTGCTACAGTTACTCCCATTCTCCTTCCTACCGTAGTTGCTCCAACTACACTTTTCCGCTCGACCTGGATGTGGGTTTCCACCATATGACGGTGGATAGCGTGTCCGACTACGGCGCTGCCCCTTCTGACCACTCTCGTGTCAGCTCTATCGACAATACGCTTGATCCCGCAGCCGCCTTTGGTGGTATTAACCCCTCCCGCAGTCCTCCTTCGGTCGCCAAGTCTTACGCCCACTCCCGCTCGACTTATTCTGACTACAGTCCAGCTCAGCACAGTACATCGTCTGACTATTATAACAGTCTGTGTTATAATGGAAATGTTGCTCACGGTAGCACTATTTCTCCCAACAACATTTCTCAGCTTCCAATGGTGCCGAATATCTCCGTGGTTCACTCGCAAGATGACATGAACGCGGATCCGCGAAAGAAGTATAAATGTACCATATGTCCTCGAGGTAATCCGCTTCTTCCCTATGGTTTCAACATTGCTGATTTTTTCGAAGCTTTTGCTCGAGCGTACAACCTGAAGACACATATGGCCACGCACGACCCTAACCGTCCCAAGCCGCATGTGTGCCCTTACCGCTCATGCGGTCGCTCTTTCAGCCGCAAGCATGACTTGGGTCGTCATCTTGTGAGCATCCATCGTGAGGATGCTAGCATGCATTCGTCGTCTAAGAAGACCTCTGTTGGTGTCGAACGCGGATCCCGGAACTGGTGCGACCGTTGCGGCAAGGGCTGTGTCGGCCGTGAGGCTCCTTGCGAATGCGCTGACGTTAAGTAAACCACCGTTGTGTGCCTCCTTCCCTATCCGCGCCTTATGTGGGTTTATTGTGTCATTGCTTCCTGTGGCTATTGGGCTTATTTGCTTGTAGGATCCCGCTCGGTCGTGTCTGCTAAGTCGGCAATGTGTGTTCTGACTAGAAGCGATATCCCGCCCTGCGTCACTCCTGTGTCGCGTATCGTACCGCCCTGTTAATCGATTTTACTTGGCCCCGCGACGAACGTGATCTGGATGTGAATTTCTATGTTTCTTCCTAATCCCTTTCCATGTCCCTGTTTGACTTACATATGAGGTTGCTTGTTGGTACTAATTATTTCTTTGTCATGGCCTTACGTTCTCTTGTCGAATATGCTTCTTACTTCACTTCGAATTATCGTTCCTTTGCAGACTGTTTGATATACGTAATTACTTCGTCGTCATATTCGATGTTTATCAGTTGAGCAATATTCCTTGCTGTTATAGGTATTTCTGCATTTGTGCTTGGTTTGTTTACGTTGGTAGCTGCGGACGATTGCGGCTGCGGTGAGTATAGTGGACGATGTCGGTCGGCGCAAGCGTAATAGGCGCAAAATTCCCAATCCTGGAAGAGTCAAAAAAAGAGACCTTATGCACATGACTTGTATTGAACTGTCGCCGGCATTGATCGGAGAGATGGACGCCGTTGTAGGATTCCAGTGCGGCGAAGGTCGCGTGATGACAATCGCTGTTGTTTTTATGTCACCATCTTCCAGGCTTTCAAGATTTTGCTATAATACCCATTAAGAGTGTTCTCGTACAACACACTCTTCAGTCAACTGCAAATTTGAAAATGGACGTCAATGACCTACATCCAAGCGATGATTACAGCCATCGATTTTTCATATGGCATGAATGGATACAGGTACTTATTTTTCAGATATCTTGCACATGCATCTCTTCGATTATTCAATGGTTCGTGTATTTCCAATATATGTTAGGCCAACGGTCCTTTAACGGTCGAAACTGTATTCGAATACTTCGCCTCCTCTATGTTCTATGATAAACAAAGCAACAACCAAGTGCTCCGCATGCAAACAATGCACACGGGCATGCCTATCTTGAATGAAGCTGAGGAACTGAAGTAAGTTCCATCTCAACGAATGAAGCCAATCACTCATGGTCTCTTCCTCAGACGATTTACGGGCATTGAATTTGCAGTAGTCCATTGCGAACCTCCATCACTGTTCATCATCCATAAAAGGGACAGAATATCGCCTGATGAAGGTATAGTTGACATTTGCGCCGGGGATTTGTCCATTGAGGCCTATTATAGTTCGGCCATTGGCCGTTTACTTCATCATTAACAACAGGATATACGAGGCACCTGACTTGTATACTGTGCTCTCCAATCGTCTCGTGCGTGAGCTCGAGAAACGAAGCACATCGATGACTGACAGTCTCCATCCAGCATGCAACTCTGCACTCCCTTCAAACATCGCTTGACATCCTTCGTGACCATCGCCCCGATTATACCCCGCGTACAGGTTTTGTCTGGCCCATCTTTGACACAGCCGCTGTAGAAGACGAGACGAAGAAGCATCATACGGACTTCGATGTAATCCAAGAACCAAATCAGAGTCAAAGCATGACCAGCACTTCGCAGGGGTCAACCGCTGCACAAAAGCTGACGACTACGGGTGTCAAAAGAATAGAGAATAACCAACTCTTGTTGAACGCGATGAGAACAACCGGGAGACATAGCAATGCTGCATTTGCACAGACATCCTCGGATATCGTGATGCACATTGAGGACGACCACAATGTAACGAGGCAAGTCACATCCACCCCGTCAGTATCACGCGCTATGTCCGTTGCGGCTTCGCGCGCCGTCTCTGTGTCCAGGGCCCTATCCAGCGCGCCTACGCCCGCCATTGCTGCCGCGCCAACTCCAGGACCCAGTTCTTTGAAACAAATGTCAGCCGTAGGTGGCAGGAAACGGAAAAAACGTAAGGCTTGACCACTCATATTCCACCCTGTCAAGCATATTCATTCGACGATTTTACAGGTAACACAGTGCAAACTCCTGCCCCTTCGTAGTCACCGTGTCCGTGCTAATTCTGAGAAGTTCATTGTGACTGGCTTTTACAGAATAATCAGTTGCCCGAGAGGACATTTACGCACGGTAGTGTGTATCATCGAGCTCCAACGCCTGCCAGTTTTCCTGTCAGCCAGTCTAACGGTGTTTTCAATTGCCTTCGTGGCCCGCCTCCGACGCCTATTGCTAGAGGGTTTGCAGAGGAAAAGGATTCTTTGCGGAGTTGTGAAGCATATTGGGCTAATACACGTTGATCGTAAGAAAGTCGAAAATTACGTTTGCCAGGATTTGAACACATAAGCACCGAGCAATCAAGTGACACTTGAAGGTGCTTACCAGATGCATCAATTTCTTCGACATTAGTTTCAAGAACAACCCCTCCTTGGACAATTTCACTCAATATATGGTGTACCTGGAACGCAATGAATCAAATCATGATTTTGGCTCTAGAGAAAGAAAGACCAACCTCATCGAAATGAAAAACCAGGTCCAGTTCGCACACGTTCTCGAAAGCTCGATCGAGCGATTCGACGAAAACCTATTGATACGTTTCCACCAGCATGAGAAATGGATGACAGATGCGAACCTGGATTAAATCAAGGATGCCTAATTCGCTCTCGGCACCATCGACCACGAACACAAAATACAATGTCGCGTAGTTGCGATAAACTACGCGCCATTTCTCGTCTGCGTAGTTTTTTATGCCGAGGTATTCCTCGAGTTCTGGAGCGTCCAAGAAATTACACAAACTGGAGGGCCGTGAGCTGACTAGAGTGTAGATCTTCCGTATGATGGTTTGTGTGGGCTGGTGCAGAGGAGTGTAGAATTTGGCGAGACGAGCTAGCCCAGATGTGTTGACTGAGACCATAGAATAAGCATTTTCAACGTTTTATAAGAGAAGAATGAGAACGAACAGATGAGAACGGCATGTATCATGATGAGTTATAGAGAGCTGACCGCTAGATTGCCGTCAAGGCTAAGGCGGATGAACGCCGCACAGATACCGTGACGGACACCGACGGCTTTCGGGGAAATGGCGCATCACGCATCTGATCGCCGCTCGACGACGATCACCTGGCTATTTGCCTTGTCTTTACTTAGTTCTTGCTTCCTTCATTTCCATGGAGAAACTCTTCAACCGGCCACCATCCATTGCGGAGGATACTTTACATTACGAAATATGGCCCTCACCTGCTGTATCTGACCGTGCCTCAGTAACTTCCTTGTCGGCCTGCATCGAAGTAGATGTTAACAGTCTCCTTCCTGGCCGCTTCATATGGCACAAAGATCCGTTCGAGCTCAAGGTTGTTGCGAATCCTCGGACGCCGGATGGTTGGATTCTGGAGGGGATGATGCGCGTGGGGGACTGCGTAGACGATGAATGGTGTGTTGTTTGGCTTCTTCGTGAATTGAGCCGAAAATGGGACGTTGCCATTAGGTGCGAGTTAACCGCAACATTTGATCACAGTTGTTTACACCTCTCACAGAGTGTTCGACTCGGATGGGGAATTTTTACTCATCGAGGCTGCCGAGGCTCTGCCTACCTGGGTCAAACCAACGAACTCTGAAAACAGGGTGCGCGGTCCCGTTCAAGAAATTTGCATGATAGTTACTCATGTGTGCACTAGGTTTGGATATATGGCTCACGTCTGCACTTGGTTCCTGTGTCGCATATCTCTTTACCCTCAAAAAGACTTCATCGCCAACAAGGAGATGATGAAGACTACCTCCTGGATAATATTGATGACAGCGAGTATATTTCGCCTGAAGATGCTCAAGAGCTTGTACGCGATTCAGATGAAGACACACTGGCTCCGCTGTCAGTTGAGCGACTTGTGTCGAACCGTATTGCTGGGTGCGAACATTCCAATAGCATTTATAACCTCCATCATCTCAATGGGGCTTCAAGTTACCCACAGGCTCTCAAGAACCATGTTCATGTCACGATGGCCCACCTGCCAGAAGATATTGGCCGTGTTCTTTCAGTCAACCCTTCTCTTGTGCAGAGGGCGGTGGAGACGTTTTACACCCGCGATGGCGTCCAATTACGGGTACGGGTATACTTATCCAAGACATGTATCAGAGGGCTCACTTGTATAGTCGGCTCATCGAATGTCTCGCTTCCCGCCTGAGCCCAGTGTTCGAGTAAGCGTAAGCATGACGCGAACCGCATATGCGCAGTTGGTCGGTCAAAAATTTCATCCTCCGAAAGTCTTCGGAAGATGGCCAGAAATGGAAGGCTCTCCGCAGTGGCGTCGGCGAGATATTGGCATGAAGATCGTAAGCAGCTGCAATTCCTTCATCCGGATATAATTGTTTACCACTAGCATTTAGGCCGTAGGTTTTGAAATTCTTTACCAAGAAAGCAAAGCAAAGGCAGTCCGTTTTAATCCCATTGATGAGACATCTGTTAGTGCCACCATTTGGTCGTATTCTCTTTCTCCTCTGTACGTCTGATTTCTGTTCTCAGACTGCTGCCAGAATCGAGGCACTTCGACGCGATGCGGACTTCGAGAAGTACATCGACAAGCTCCAGGCCATTGGTTATTTTAAAGGGGAATTATGCGGCTCGGCTACGTGGAATGTTTTAGAGCAAAAGGCCGCAGACATATTCATTCAGACGAGGTGCACAAAGTATGTTTTTGCAGGTGCCACTTCCGTTTCCTGTGTGAAATTGACGATTATTTCATGTAGTGAGACTTCAAGGCCATCATTTGCCTCTCTCGTCACTGAAGCGTTAGCAAAACCTTCTGCCCTTCCCGATGTTCCAAGCGAAGAAGAAGCTGACGATTGGCTAAACATCAATGCTACCGACTTCGACGCCATGTTAGAACGAACAATGCAAAACCAGCGTACAGCGAAAGTTAACGGTGACGACAATGCAGATGGTGCAACTGCGGAGGATCGTATGACTTCACAGCAGGCGGAAAGATTGAAGGTCTTGGCGACGAAGGTCGAAAGTTTCATTGAGGGAGAAGGCGACATCGAGGGCGCTCGTTTCGATGGCGAGGCATCATCTGACGATGACGAGCCGGACGACGATTTACTTGACTCTCATGATGAGACTGACTCTGACGTTGCATCCGTCGATCTCGAGACGGACAGACAAGCTGCTCTGGACAAGCTAGTCACACCCATTGATGCTTCTGAGTACGGCCAGATGCCTGCATATTTTTACTGCAACTCCCAGAAAACGAAGCCGTCGGAAGATGTAGAGATGGTTGATGCTACTGCTGAAACAGCCGCATCGGCAGATCAGTCAGGTCTTTCGCACGATGCAGCCCCGAAGTTGTCGGCGAAAGGTACAATTACTGGGGAAATGACGAATCCAAAACCTATTCGCGGACCTATTCTCACGCGCGATAAATACGACGGTGTTGATTCTGACGATGAAACAGATGAAGAACTCATAGAACAGGAGCCTAACTCGGAGGAGGAAGATCACCCTGAAGTTGTTGGAGAGATGGAGATCGACATGGGCCAGGAGCAAGACGAGTTTTTGGAGTTCGCGCGGCAGACTTTGGGCATCTCAGACGCTCAGTGGGACGAGATTTTGCGTGATCGACAGGGACGAGGCGGTGAGCATATACTTTATTTTTCGCATCGTTCGCCTGAACAAGGAAACTTACGAATGCGTAGCCTTCATCCCTTCCACCGGCACCTCGTCTTTTTTCACTGGTGCATCTCCAGAGTCTTCTGTGTCTCACGGTCGCCCTCCCGTACCAGGACCCAGGCCAAAGGTTAATCCCGATCTGGACTCATTTGAGTCGGTCATGGAAGCCATGGAAGAAGAGCTCGAACGATCGCGCACCGTGAAGATGCCGACCGGGATGAAATCAAATGTCACTACGTCGTCCACAGAGCCTGTTGTCGAAAAGATTACAGGCGCCAACGAAACGAAAGACAAAGGTAAAGCGAAGGCTGTCGATGAACACCGAGAAGAGGAAGATGTTGATATTGAGGCCGCCATGGATGCAGAACTCCGAGACGTTTTGCAAAGAGGTGAAGACGACTTCGACGGCTCGGACGATAATGCAACGATCGACTACAACCTGATCAAGAATTTTTTGGAAAGCTTCAAGAGCCAGGCCGGATTATCAGGGCCCGTCAGCTCTCTCGCTGGCAGGTTACAGCCTGGCTGGCAATTACCCCGAGACGACACGTGATTATCTGCGTGACATTCATTGCTGCATTCTCGAGCATAAGATTGTCCTACTGTGCTGACATTCAACGCTACTTCATTATGCATTAATATCCCCAAAACATAAAATTGTGGCCATTATGCTTACCTACAGACAGGTGTTTTCTTTCCAGCTCCAAAAGAGTGATTTTTGTACTGTCGTTTTCAAGAATGGTCATCCATGATTGTCTGGTTATGGTTTTATATGTCGGAACCCCCCAACCCGTTTCTCGACGCCTCGTGAGTCCCATGATACTAAGTGCCCAAATGTGGTGTGCCTAAGCGCATTTCTCTGGGTGGCTTTATTGTATCTTTCTTTTGATTCCTTGTGCCCCGCGGATGCATTTTCTCTGTAATTTCTACTCAGATCGTTGGATGCCCGTGGCCAACTTTGTAACCGGGGTACTCCGATGAAACTCAACAATAAAAATGTTATGTGCAGCCGAGCGCGTTACATATTGTTATCTGAAGGCTGCGAAGCGTTAGCCGATGACGACGATGATTACTCCTTACATTCGCAATGATTCTAGTAATTTGTGCCCGCCTAGCTCAATCGGATAGAGCGTCAGACTTTTACGGACATGTATCTGAAGGCTGCGAGTTCGACCCTCGCGGTGGGCTATTCGACGATCAGGGTCACAATTTCCCCTTTTTGTGTTGCCATTCCACGGTACTAGTATTATGAACATGAAAATAATTGTCAGCGGTAACTTGCCCACTAAGTATGTAGACGCAACCGCGTGCTATCTTCACGGATCGTCTTAAATACAAGACGCAAAAACCAGTCAGCGAGTATTTGTTGGTTCGTATTCTCCTATGTACTTGAGCAATCTCTACGACTAACACGGATGCTGCAGTTACGAACTGGGAGTAAGACATGGATATATGGGAAACTGTTATACGTGGTATAAATAACTCCATTACATTAACCAACGTCCAAGTAAAATCAGAATATCGCATGCTGTCATAGCTGTGCCAATGTCGGACCTGCCGACATTGTTATCACCCTCGGTATGTGCAGCACCTGGACAGTGAGTATTAGTTCAGGGTATGCAACGATTAGAGCACGTCAATGGGTGTAACAAAACCATCAAAGGTCGGGAGTAGGGGGGTAATTGAAAACAACACAACAAGATGCACACTTACACAAGCATGTATGGCATGATGCTGGCGAACATCAAGGCGAATGACGCCCACAGAAGATAGAGGCCTATTCCTGGATGGACAGTGATACCGAGCGAGGTGGCTTTGCTACTTTCACCGATTACAAAATCGTCGATGGCACCAGCCTTTTTAATCATGACGGTCCAGATAGTGGCCGCAACCAGCAGCAGGATAGCCGCCACGACAGACATGCCGGTGGAGAAAAAGAAGAGGTAGCTGCGTTTGGCAAAGCCTCTGGTAATTAGATGTGAGTGGAGAGGGCAGAACGTGCACAGACAAATTTTTAACGGTGGTGAGAGTAAATGAACGAGCCTACAAGAAACGTGCGGCACTCACGTCAGGAAGGCGAGCGCAGCAGTAATGGTGCCCAGCAGAAGCATCCAATAAGCAGCCTTGGTAGATTGGCCAAGGTATTTGGAATCATAGAAGGTCGTGCCGTACATGATATAATATGTGATAGCGGAATAGTTGGAAAGCATGTCGCCTGTGAGGGCGTTGTATGGGCGAAACTGGTTGCCAATGGTCTGATTGCCACAGACACCCTGAGTGTCGTTGGATCTGATGTCGAGGTATGCGCAGTAAGAATAGAGGCCCCACTGGTAGATATCGCGGAGGCCCTTTTGCTTTCCGAGCGGTGCAGAGGCGTTTGTGGCATAGAGACCATCGATGGGATCGAGGAGAGCGTGTGTGAGTGCAGCACTGCAAAAGACGGATTGAGGGATTGAGCTAGTCGATCAAAGCGATAATGAAGACGCACCCATAGTCCGTGGCATTCACTTTGGCCTGCGTTCGAACCATGTGAAATGGAAGAGAAGAGGTTGGATGAGCGTGCGTGGATAATCAAGGAAGCGCTACAGCAACCGGACACTAGGGGGACGCACCATGTAGATGTGGCGGGGGACATTGGAAGTACTGATCTGGCCGACATGACAAAAAATCATCAACAGGACGGCAGCAAAACTAATGCAAGGACGTGTACCCAGTCAGTGAGTCGACAAGCTGGGGACGTGCAGGAATAATACTGAGACTGACGAGAGAAGAGACCCGAAGCCAACGCAGACTTCGCCGCGCAAGCGCATGGTTTAAATCTCGGACCGACGGAGAAACAATGGAATGGAAAAGCAGTATATATGGTACTGGATCGTTATATCATGAAGCGAGAAACAGGCAGAAACGCGCAGCACACGTTCGGTACCGGGCACAACGCGTGTGAGTGACTGTAGTACTACTACCAAGTCGTCGGCATCAACCACCTCGAGGCAGACGCGTTCCACAGACGCGCCGCCCCAATTCGGCGACTCAACGTCTCGCCATCAGAATGAGTCACCATCTATCTGACTGATGTACTAAAGCACTTGCTGTTTCCTGTGCTGTATTGTCCAAACAGCTTCTTCTCCTACCCATTTTCCTTTTTTTTTCCTTCCGGCCTGCGCCCATGTCTACCTCTTCGCCATTATGCACAAGCACCTCATCCACTGACACGTCTCCCGCGCAGCTGGATCTCGCCGCTTCTGCCTCCCAGGATGACGCGCAGACAAGTGAGTACCGCGGCAAGGTTGGACGGTTGTCCCAGAGGGTCGAGCGCAAGGCCTCCAAGCTTGGACGCAGCATCAGCGCAAAGGCCTTGGCAGTCTCTTCACCGTCTCCTAGCACACCGACGCGCAAGCTATTCAGTCTTAGTCGCCGGAGCCGTGACGGTTCAGGTAAATCCCTAATACCCGTTTCATACGGGCATATTTATCTCCAGGACATCGGCATTCACCCGATTTTCAGGAAAGAAAGATTCGTCACCTCCGGATCCATCGCGGACATCACCGCAGAACACACCTTCCTCATCCCCAGGAGTGCCGTCTGCTCAGGATGACTCCCCATTCATCCGGCCCCCATCTCCAACTGCATCACCCCGTAGACCGTCCCTCCTCCCATTTCGCGGTGATGGGTCTGTAAGTGCCTTTGACCCATATTGAATTCAATGTTCACCAACCGCGTTATATGTCTCGCTCTATCAGATGCGCGTCGGCACGCAGACTCTTATTCAGGCATTGCAAGCCATGCCATGGGCAGGAGCGGACGATGCTGACAGCGACGATGACGTGAATGCTAGTGGCCGTGAGGACGAAGAGGAACCCGGTCAGTCCGGACTGTTCCTTCCTGCAAAAACTCGAAAACTCTGCGCTGACATCCTTTTGCGGCTCAGCAGCTCCTCCGATAGCGTCTTCTATCCATACAATATACAGGCCACTGGCTCGTTCCCAGCGCCTGCATCTCAGTGTTCCTGCTCTTTTATCCAGGAGAAGAAAGTTTCCCTCAGAAAGCCCCGTCGCTGAGGAATCCGACGGATCACTCAACCTAGAAGAGGACGAGGACTCAGCAGCTCAAGAAGTTCTTTCTGACGACGAGGTGCAAGACGACTTTGAGGACTCGACTCCTCGGCCTCCCAATGCCCAACCATCGTCAATGCTCAGCGCCGTACAGGATCAGACTCAGACTCAGACTATGCCCCAGGTATCACGTGGAAGTAGCATGGCCACCGTGAAGCTCCAGAGACGCGCGCGACTCGCTGGGAAGCTCAAAGACATTTTTGAGTTGGATTCCATCAACGAAGTCTTGGCAGGTACGTTGGATCCGCGCAAGTGTCCGTATGTGTCTCATTGTCATTGCGTAGAGATGCCATGCTGGTTACTTCGCTCTGTGTGTAAGTGTTCGTCGTCCTGTTGGCATCTAGTCCTCTAACGGATCTTAGTGCTTCAGGGTTATATGTATCTCACCAACTCATACATCTGTTTCTTTGCGCATATGCCATTACGAGAGGTGTGATTAACGCTTTCCTAATTTTGGATAGACTACTAACTGCTTTCGACACATGTAATAGGATCAGGTCCTCAAGAGCGGCTCCTTACACAAAAAGGCACAACGTACAAAGCGGTGGATCAAACATTGGTTTGTTCTGAAGAATGATGCATTATCGTGGTATCAGTCATCAGCCGTAAGCATAATTTGTACTTCTTGGAGTCAAGTTTAATTGTTTTGTTTTTTTTATATCTGAACTGGTTAGGATCCTTATTTTCCGCATGGTATCGTCGATTTGCGATATGCCATTTCTTGCGATCCAGTGGACGATAAGGACTTCCGCATCCGGACGAACCAGAAGACCATCTTGTTATCCGCTTACTCCGCACCTAGTAGAGAAGAGTGGGTTAAAAGCATCCGGAAAGTAATGTTTAAAGCGCAGAATTCTGGTGACAGTGTCAAGGTGATTCGCCGTATTACTTCCTAGAATCTAATATTTATTTCGCAAACCGGAAGATTGCCATTCCCTATTCCTGCATACTCGACGTCGAACGATCAACAGCTATGGATTTCAGCGAGACCATAGAAGTCAAAGTGTTCGAGAAAGAGTCGCCATTCTCCATCGACTCTTACTTCTTTGCTTATTTCCATGATCTGCCTGCCGCTCTTGACCAGATCCGTGACGCCGTACGTGACTACCGGAACCGTCCTCACTTGGACTCGCCACAAGCCTTACTCGATACGACGGTCCCCAAAGGACCGCCTATGACCGTCGACCGCACAGCCAGTCTCCCCGCGGAAATACCGTCATCCGTGTCCTCGCCACTAACACCCTCCGTGTCTTCATCTTCTCGCACCGGTTTTCGATTGACCTCTCTCTTCCGCATGCCCACCCTTGATGCGCGGTCTGGTGTCCCTCTCTCGCGTGGGAGTTCGGGAGAGAGTTCACAATCCGCGAGCGAGGACTTCACGTATATTTCACGTCGACCGGACTCGTTCATCCCCATCACGACCTCGCCGGATATGGAGCAAGCATCCGAGACACCGACGCAGTCGCGGATTGAGCACACGTACCCACCGTCAACTTCCTTATCTCCCGCTGAGTCGCCTGACGAGTCTTCCTTCACCAGAACAGCAAGTGCGACGCCGACGCAGATCCCAGCCGCATCGAGCTTCTCGTCGTTATTGCCGATCAGTGTACCGCTATGGCTCCGTCCATCCCGCAAGCTATGGGGCGCGTCTGGCGGACAATTGTCGGTGCTGACGTCATCAAATGTGAAGGAAGTGTACTCCCCCCATACGATAGAGGACCGACGGACCAACGGCGCGGACATGGCGTTTAGTGTCTTAGAAACCCCCGACGTGAGGATCGATACAGAAACGACAGACAAGTTCCGACAAGCGTTTGCGTACGACGAGAAGGAGATTTTGCTTGGCTGTTGGTATTCTGACCATCAAATCGGTGCATTGATCTGACCACATCTTTGCCAGACTTCCCAGGATACCTTTTCCGTCTTTTGCCTATATATGGTCGAATGTATGTCTCAACAAATTACTTTTGCTACAAATCCAGCAGCCGCCTTACTTCACGGACTCGAGTGGGTTTCGTCCATAAATCTTCTCGTCGTTCTCAGTTTCACCATGTCAATAGATGGCCATCCCCATACGCGACATCCTTTCCCTGCAGAAGTCTAAGGGTACTCGGTTTGGACATCATGGGGTAATTGTCATCATTAAAGGTCACGAAGAGCTCTTCTTTGAATATTGGGCGGAGGATAAACGAGATGCGTTTGTGCGCTTGCTTCAGCGACAGATGGAGGACGTGAGCCGGCGCCTGGAAGCTGGGAATGACTCCGTTCCAACGCAGGGGCAACGTGACGCGTTGATACTTGAGGAGTTCGACGCTCCTCCACATAGCACTGATGCGAACGAAGACGGAGAATCTGGTTCTGCCCCAGATGTCGGTTTGGCGGACTCCTTGCCCGCTGTGATGTTCACGTCGGCATCTTCGACGTTCTTGACGTTCAAGCCAAAGAAGTCAATGCATTTTACATGTTTAACGATAGGCTCCCGAGGCGATGTGCAGCCCTACATTGCTCTTGCAAAAGGGCTCATGGCGGACGGCCATCGTGTGCGAATTGCCACCCATGTGGAGTTCAAGGATTGGATTGAATCTGTGAGTTGTTTGTCTGTATTGATGGCGTGGATTCTTGAGGACTCGTATAGCATGGCATCGAGTATGGTTATGTCGGCGGTGACCCGGCCGAGTTGATGCGGATATGCGTCGAGAACGGCGTGTTTACTGTTTCTTTCTTGAAAGAGGGTCTTCAGAAGGTTTGATGTAACCGCTGGAAACCGTGAACACCAATATCTAAATTACGACCTTCGTAGTTTCGCGGATGGTTGGATGACTTGCTTAAGACTTCATGGGAAGCATGTCAGGGCACCGATGTTCTCATAGAGTCACCCAGTGCCATGGGTGGCTACCACATCGCTGAAGCTTTGAGAATACCTTACTATCGGGCATTCACCATGACTTGGTCACGTACGAGGTGACCATCTCTTTCGATTGCGACTTACAACATTCTGATGTACTCGCCAGAGCATATCCACATGCGTTTGCTGTTCCTGAGAACAGGGTAAGCTGCCCATACACCTTGTGCGACACCCGGAAACTGAATTCATGCGGGACGTGAGTAGATGGGAGGCAGCTACAACTATATGGTACGTGTAATTGAGTTGACATTTGTATTTGTGGTACTTATGCACGGTTATAGTCGTATGTCTTATTTGACCAGGTTTTCTGGCGAGCCATCTCTGGCCAAATCAATCGGTGGCGTCGGAAGCTTCTTAATCTTGATAGCACAAGCTTGGATAAAATGGAACCGCACAAAATTCCCTTTTTGTACAATTTCAGTCCTCACGTCGTTCCACCACCTCTCGACTGGCCAGAATGGATTCGCGTCACAGGTAGACCTCATTCTTGTTATATCGTTAATTTCGCAAATTTGAACGTGACGTTATTTATTTCTAGGCTATTGGTTTTTGAACGACGCTGATGCCAGCGGCAAGAAGTGGACACCC
Source organism: Fistulina hepatica ATCC 64428 (assembly GCA_000934395.1). Classification (NCBI taxonomy): domain Eukaryota; kingdom Fungi; phylum Basidiomycota; class Agaricomycetes; order Agaricales; family Fistulinaceae; genus Fistulina; species Fistulina hepatica. Next base: position 414,117 of record KN881666.1, on the reverse strand, counting down.
CCACCCGACCTTGTGCAATTCATTGATTCCGCCCATAAGCAAGGGAAGAAGATCGTGTATATTGGCTTTGGGAGTATTGTAGTTTCCCATCCTAAAGCTATGACGCGATGTATCATAGAAGCCGTGGTCGCGAGTGGTGTACATGCTGTTCTCTCAAAAGGATGGTCTGACCGCTTGACTGCCAAGACGGGGGAGGCTTCTCAGATCGAGGAGCCACTTCCCAAGCAGATATATCCCATCCCCTCTATACCACACGATTGGCTCTTCCCACGGATAGATGCAGCTTGTCATCACGGTGGCGCCGGAACGACAGGTGCAAGCCTTCGCAGTGGCTTACCGACTATCGTTCATCCTTTCTTTGGTCTGTAGTTTCACAGACATTTGGTAATCCAACGCTGATGTCGTTTTCAGGTGACCAATTCTTCTGGGCGGACCGTGTCGAGGCTCTGGGTGTCGGTTCTTGCATTCGTAAGCTTACTACCGAGGGTTTGACCAGGGCATTCTCCTCTGTGACTAGTGACGTCAAACAAATTGAGAGGGCCAAATTACTTGGCGAGAAGCTCCGTGCGGTATGTTCCAGCTTGTGTCTTCCTATCATCGCTAGCTAATGGTATCGCGCAGGAGGATGGTGTTGCCGCAGCTGTCGAATGCATATACCGGGATTTGGAATATGCGAAGTCTCTAATTAAGCGCCTAGATACCGATGATGAATCCGACCACGACAAAGCGACACACAGCTCACCAGAAGGGAACTCTGGATACAGTTCCAGCGGATCGGCTCGTCTTGGTGGCGCTTCTAGCGAGGACTGGAGTGTTATTTCTGACCAAGACGAACCTAGAGTATCATCAAGCTCCCGCCACAGTGGACGTCGTCGTCACAGTGACGGTCGAGATAGACAAGCCAAGCGCCACAGTTTCGCAGCGGCTGTCCTTTCTGCATTGCCAGATGCGCTTGCCCATAGCAGTAACAAGACTGCCCCCAACTCTCCCCGACACAATTCATCTGTCTTACCTTCATGATGCTTATATGTATTCTAATGTAGCCTTTCGTCGTCACCATCGTTGGTCTGTATACATTACTTTCATATTATTGGATCTCGAGGTACATACCATACAAGACGTAAACAATTATGCTTTTCCTTCAAATGCTTTTTCCTTCAATTGACAGGTTCCATTTCCATGTACATGTAGCTCTAAGGTAGTAAGTAGTCATAGAATCTATGTATTTATCTACTCGTCACGATACACCAATACCGTTAATTTCAGGCATGTCGGATTTGTTTTCCAAGAGATCGGTTTCCACGAGAGCTTGTCGTATACCTTCTCCAGACTCGTCAATGGAATGCATGAAGCGCAATAACTCTCGGCAAAGCTGCCAGTCTTTGCCATCCATGGCACATTTCAATAATCTGATGCTGTCGTCGTGGTCTGCAGAGAGTTGATCAAGGCTATGAAGAACTAAAAGATAAGAGGCGGCAGTCCTGAGGCGCTGGGAAAGCAAGCAAGTCTGCGAAAATTGGATGAAGAAAATATCCTTTAACCAAACAAATTCCTTACCTCAAACAACGTCTTTGGGTTACCGACGATGTCGAATAACCGCCGCCACCTTGTCATTTCCGTTTTACGAGCACAGCCTACCACCACATCCAGCGAGACGTCAAAATGATCGAGGAATATCACGGCGTTACGAAGGATAGAATCCTCAAAGGACAAATGGCCGGGAGATGCTTCGAGACTTGCGTCCAGCTCCATGACATCGTGGAGAAGGATCTCTAACGCATGCGCAAAAAATACGAGATGCTTGTAATGCGATGCAAGAATAACTGCTTCTTTGACTTGTTGCGACTCGAGGTGGTACTGGAGAACGTGGTGCAAAAATAGGTGCGACTAGAAGTCCTGTATCCTCAGTACTTATCCATTTCAACGGTAGCAGACACTTACGCTCGTCGCATGTCTGAAAATTACAAAGGGTAGATTGGAGCGTGCAATAGCTTCATGTTCAGCGCCGATAATTATACCCTTGTCCATCAGAACCGCTGTCATTCCGTCAGTTACCACGGACGGCTGAGGATAATTCAAATCTTACACAAAGGATAAAAGTCGAGAGGAATGTTCACGCTCTCCTTGATGTCCTTCTGAATTTCGCTGGTATCACGAATATCCTTTGCGACAGGCATCTCGATAGACAACGCATTCAACCAGACACGCATACCATGCCCATCGTAAGCCCACAACGAATTTTCGAGGCCGCCGATCCCCCGAAGATGAGTCCAGCAGAACTCAATTCGGTCGGCGAATATTTGCATGTCGTATTTAACTTCACGTTTTCCTGACTGTTTTCTTCAGCACTACAGGACATAGGGACATCACCGTCATACCTTCCGTGGACGGAGCAGGACAAGTTGACCGCCCACGACCATAAGAACCGTCGCGGAAAGTAAGTCGTCGGCGGGATCGCCAAGTTCTGTTTGTCAGTTAAATGGAACAATGACCAGCCTTCTATTAGTTAATTCTGACATACGTTTTTGTGCGCTTGGTATGAGCCAACTGAGCATTCGCACGGCTCCTGGAGCCGCAATAATGCCGCTAAACGTTATGCTGCCACAAGGGTGCAGCTTGATTGTATCAGTCGTAGGTACAATGAGATAATGGAACAGCGTGTTGTCGGCCGTATAGACCAATAAAGAGTTGTCGACCAGGGACATAATCACCACGGGCGAGCTGAGGATCTCGCGGTGCAGCACATTCTGGTTGCTTAATTCCAGGTCCCGCGAATAAAGCCTGATCTAAGAATTTTTTTCTAAGGATATCATCACCGTTACTAAGTCAAAGAAAACAAACCTGGTAGGCTTTGGACACCTCGACGGCAGCTATGAGAACATGGTGGAACCACAGCATGCCACCTTTAACTGTAAAAGCCTGTTCTTGAATTTCGTCCCCAAAAATTTTCCATCGTCCGGATGAAGAACTGTAGTGTATCAATCCTCGACGACCTGCTATGGCAATAAGGCGACCATCACTGCTGAGTGAGGAATGTTTGATTGGCCAGTTGTTGGCCAAGTATTGTTGGGGTATCTAGACAGCTGTCTGAGAAAACCAAATGCCCGCTTTGTTATTCTTGCAACAGACCTTCACATGCTGCCAGACGTCGGAGTCCGGATTTATGACGCTCATGTCGGGCTGGTCAGCACCTCGGTAGATGAGGGCACGATCGTCCATTTGCAGAAATGCATATCTCGTATTGTCCTGGGATGGGTCAGCATACAGAAGTTAACTCGGCGTCTCACTCTCACAGGTGTCAGTTGGCCAGTAGTCGCACTCTTCGCGAATGGAACGACAAAGATTTGACCATCGTCACCTACCAAAGTCAATCGTAAGGTCAGCAAAAACGAGGGAAATGCTCACGATTCCTTTGAACTGTCGGATGGGTCAAAAGGAACAACTCGAAATTCCCTGATGCCCAAAACTAGAAATTAGATGAGTAAACAATGTCGCTGGGAGAGCAAAGGAGGAAATAGATACCAGACCAGATACGCCGTACATGAACATGTCTTGGAATTTTCGCGGATCGATGCCTAAGCCGTCATCCACGCCAAAGAACGACACTAGACATCGTCCTCCGACACTGAACAGCCCCCATCCATGTTGCCATCCTACTGCAAGGACATAGCTACATAAGACATAAGAAGAAGCAACAAAAAAAAAGATTGAAGTTACCCATCCCCACTCCATTCCATACTACATACGCTACCAGTCTTGCGGCTGTAAGGCACAGGGGGAGTTAAGATATGTGACGATGGCGTGTTGCCGGTTGCGGTAGGGAAGTTGGTGAAGCAAACGTTTCCACTACAAACCATCAGATCGCCCGAATTCGAGGATGAAATGCACCCAAGCTCACTTGGCTAAACCAATAGCTACCAGAGAAAAACGACCATTGACGGCTGCAGCAATGGCGCGACGAGGTTCCTCATAGATTCGCTGCCCATTCGACAAGGTCTCTGACGGCCTGCTGTCGGATGGCGAAACAGCTCCCCACTCCTGACCGGGATCAACTCGCCTCCGTTTTTGCACCCATTTCGGAGTGTCAAAGTCATATACGCAAGTTCCTTGCCAGCCAAAGCCAGGGTCTAGAGGATTTTCGGGTGGGATGTCATGGTTGTCCAAGTCCTCTGATCCTCTGGGACTCGTGTTGAACTGGTCGTTCTCTTGGAGAGCGACAAAGTAAGCACGTCCGTCAGACGTAATCCAGGTTTCTACTCCGGTTGTTCGAGAGTACAAAACCTTGACTACGGTGACTACAAAAAGAGAAAAGGTCAGAATAACTCCTGTAAGGGCATCTGTCAAATACACGTACCATCGCTCTCGACAAACCAGTCAAAATCATCGTCATTGAAGATCCACGTCTGATAACCAATGTGTATTCGACGTTCCTCGTCTTCGTTATCATTATGTAGAACTTCCTTGCGAGAAATCTGGTCGTCTTCCTCTGGAGATGGCCAAGGTATCCGTTGCACCGCGGGTGGACTCTTGGTCGTGAACAATATATGGTTCTTTCGAGGGGACACGCTGAGACGTCCTAAGCAATAAGCACGGCCAGATCACATACATCAACACACCTCAAAAGCTTCCCTTGAACTTTGACTACACCTTCAAAACGCAGACTCAGGCCTTGAAGCGGAAGACCTTCTCCCGGTCCGGCCTGGAAATGGCGTCGAGAATTAACAGAGGACGTCTCATAGACATTTCTTTCGGGTTGAAACTCAATGGTCACCAAGACTAGATAAGATTCCGAAGTCTATATTCAGACATGAGAATTGCGACTATCCACACCAGAGATGGAACTAGCCTGGACCACGATGCGTGTACTGTCAGGCGCCCATGATACGTCGACGTTCTCTCCATGATCAATCAACGACTTAGGCGTTCTGGATAGATATGCCAGAACAGCCGAAGGCTATTAATGCATGCAAATCAGATGCGTTTACTAGGATAAACACTACAGGGGATCGTACTCGGACGCGCCACACCGCGAGACCGTTGCGTGTTAGAGAGCAGAACAATGATTTGTGCGGGCTAGGAGACAGACAAATGACTAGTTCTGGAGGTAGATTGGGGAGACCAGGAACGGTTGACAAGCGACTAGCTGCTGAAGTAGGAAAATACATGGTTGTGGTCGAGGTCGATGTCGAGCGCGTTTACTATGTAGTATTGGTAAACTAAACTGGGAACGCTCATTTCCCTGATTGAGCGAAGATCACATGACTGACGCGCTACGAGTAACCAACCATTCTGCCTACCCCTGTCCATACAAATGAACGACTACACAAATGTCAAGTTACAGTCCTATGAATCCGCGATCTCATAACCGATCTTCCCACAATTGCACGAAAATTGAGCGCTCAACATGACGTCCTAGGAGCAAACTTGATCTTGAGCTTCCCCGACTCCTTGTAAATTCCGTATCCTGGCTCTTGCTCCTCGGAGTATATGTGCGCAAACCTATACGCCAATAACTATATGAATCCATACGGGGACCAAAAATCGCCTATCTTACCATCCTACTCCACCACCTCTTACCGTCTTGAAGAATGTGCACTTCGAATCGAGAAGAACAAAATAATCCTGTGTTTTTATGGCTGACAGTAGCATACCTGCGAAAAAAGGATCTTACTTGCTCGTTTTGCACATCGGCAACAGCATCAGGAGAGTTAGGCTGTACGCCGGCAGAAGTTACGGAAGGCCATCCGTTCTGTGAATACTATATCAGACGCAATATCAGTGCAATGCTGAAGTGGAGAGCCCTTGCCTCGCTGAAATAAATCTTCTTATCCTCGCCATTGTCCATAAACCAGTCCAGATCTCTTGTTACAATGTGCCAGGATTTGTTAGCTAGATCAACCACGTCAGAAATTAGTGAAGTGGGATAAAGTTTCATCCACCTGTAGAAGCGTCTTGCGCGAAAAAAGGTAGCATGTGTGCGTCGACAGCGTCAATGGCGTCTAGTACTGACTTTGCGCCGCCACGTTCCTGATAACTTTAGACAAATATTTTGAGCCCCACAAATTCCGATATGGAAGCCATCATCCGCACCCGTACGCCATCTCAGATACGGTGATTGGAATTCCCAGGTCTGCTAAGGCAGCTTTGGCAGTCCAAACCTGATCCGCAAGCTCATCTGGACCAAGTACATTATCGTAAAGAGGCTCGGAACCCTGCGAAACCAGCTCTCGGTTGTGATAGGGAGAAAAAAAGAAAGAAACATGATACGAACGAATTGGACCATACGAGTAACGAACTGGGCTTTAGGATTTGAATGCAAGGTAGCGTAGAGCTGATCCCGGCGAGTCATCCATTTGTCGTCGCCATCAAACCCGAACCAAATCTACAAAGGTCGAATGAGAGTAGATAAACGAAACAGAAGCATACCAGCGCATGAACACCAATCTGCGCGTGCCACGCGGCCTCGATGACGTTGTTGCTGTTTTTGACGTCAGCTAATAAGAACGGGTCAAGAGCAGCAACTTACTAGAACCCGTCGTTGTCACAGGCGCCGTATAAACGGACATAACGTGCACCAAATGTGTCCCGCGCATTTGAAAACTCCCGTTTGAGTTTCGATAGACTCTGGCCTGCATTTGGAAGATGTCAGCTCGTCAGCCATTGCGACGGGTTACCTTAATAAGAACACAAGTGTACATTCTGTAACCTCGTAACTGAAACCCATGAATGCATATTCTGTCTTGGGATCGCACCACCAGTTCGACAAAGAATGAGGAACCTCAGGGGGCATCATGAAATCAAGAGCAGGGAAGCAAAAGGATGATTTCTCGCTTCCTTGGCCAGGTTCAGCAAAGGCAAGAGAAACAGTCGCAAGCAAGGGAATCAGAAACAACATCATTGGGACGGTGCTTCGGCCAGGCCACAGAAAAGACTCGCTTTATAGCAAGTAGAACACACCATTATAAAATGAAGGAAAAGGGCGTTAGCACTGACAGAAGACTTTCCCCTGTACTCATTTCCGGACAAGTTATGCTAAGCAGAAGGTCAGACACGTCTACTTTGAAAATGAATGACACTGTCAGTGCAGAGCATTTTCGCAGATTTCCTTACGGAAAGGGGGGGAAGGCGAATGAACCACGAGAGACGGTCATATGTCCGTGAGGTCCAGAGTCATGGGGCGAATATCAAGCACCTAAAACTCAGAGAGAAGTTCGGAGCCACAAGCTCACCAAGAAGTCGTAAGCCTGCGGTATTGCAGCAGTGCGACATTAGCGGCGGGTGCATAGCAAGGTAGCACGGCGGATGTGGCATTTTGCGAACAAGTACATCCTGTAATGAAGATTCTACGCTTAAATTCCACGATCTCGTCTTTGTCAGCCACGATAGCAACATGCAGCAAGTAGGTTGTTGGTGGCCATGTCTTGCGACTGCGAAACGTGCTGAGCGTCAGTTGTATGAATGCGCGAAGCTCGTGAAAGCAACATACCGTAGGAGAAACTTTATAGTGGCTCTGTACACCCCTGTTCCGTGGGGCTGGTGATAAGCGCCCATGTGTCGTAATACGAGAAGCTATTGCGACCTGCAAGTAGTTCGTTGAGGCAATATGACTCAGGTGTAGAAAGCGTTTCCTTGGGCAAGGAAGCTTGACGGGAAAGGAAATGACAGGAACGTGTACTGCCTGCGCCAACTCCGAAGTCGCCACGAAGGTATGCGGCTTTATCGTGGAGGCGATCGTAATTTCTATTGTAAACGGTCATATGAGCTGGAAATCCAAGGGGGCTTGCCACGAGGTGAAAAGCCTTGCAACCCGTCCGCGTGTTTCCAAAACCTTCTCACAAATAGAAATGTGCACCGACGAACCTTTCGACCTAAACATGTGGCCAACACGTCAAGTTCAATAGGCGACGATCGAATTAACGAACACCCGTATAAACGACGGACAGTGTACGAGACGCAGCCTTCGACACGCTATGTACATGGTGGGTTTTGCCGAGCTAATGATACACATTGAATGAGAGCCTAAACTAATTGCAGTGATGAACGGTAAGTGGTGTAGGTCGCGGAGCTGATTGGCGCGAGCCTAGATATATATAGCGCAACAACAAAAACAAAAAAACTGGCGAACCATGAAAACAGAGGGGAAAGAGTGGTTACGGACTTTGTAGTTACGGCTGCCGCACTTTCACCGTGAAAACCAGCGGAGCCATGATTGGAGACGGGAATTGCATGGTTTTGCCTGAGATAGCGTTTGAGCAGGCGAATTGGTTTCAGCTGTGTCAACCGGACTAGATGTGGATGGCTCCGACGACCCTACAGGCACCGAGGCGAAAGGTGTCAAGGCCGCTGGTGGGGGATCCCATTCTGGCAAATAGCCAGTGACTGGCATTGAAAGGGCCATTCCAGATACACCATCCAGTCCATAACCCATAGGTTGCATGCGAGCCTGTCGAACAAGATTGAGAATAAGAGAAAGCCCCTCACGAGACTACATGTGCAAGTGCATCAGTCCTAGGGAAACGATGTAGACATGAACGAAACTGACCCGCTGCAGATTGGCTTTGAATCTCGACAATCCATGGTTTTCAATACTTCTTGTAAGACCCCAACCAAATCTAGAGACAATGCGTGCCTCTGTTGTTTGAAGAGTTTTACTGTTCTGCCGCATTAGCGCCGAGGGGCAAGTGTCAGTAACAGGGATGCAAGACTTACCCGTCTGGCAACTGGCGGAACGAAACAGACTCCTCAACTTGCATGACTTTTACATGGTCGAGATTTCTTGTACGACAGTGGACGGTCTTGCCAAAGGGATCAACTTCGCTTTCCTCGATGATCCAGGATTCTGCACGCGACACTATGCCCCTTGGTGCCCAACGAGGAAGAGCACCACGTTTGAGAATCAAGCGAGTAGTCAGAAGGTTGCCTGACGGTGTTTGTACACGGGATATGACATCGCAAGAAAGCACATGTGAAGCATAAGGATTTGGGTAACGAAGGAAGTATGCAAGCGAAACGATGGACCATGAATCGCTGTAAAGTGGTCAGTAAGGACTGAAGAAAACCGAGAAGACGCACTCGTAGGTGAAAGACTGCTTGAAAAACTTCATGGTTCAGAGCAAGCTGAGGTGTCTGCTGGAGCCTGGAACCTGGAGACGAACTGGAGAATCAGCGGTCCATCTGAGTTAGGCCCAAGTCGAGGTCGCACGCCTCGGCCGGCAAGTGTGGATACATCGCCCGCTGATGTCAATCATGATCGCCGTATGAGATAGCCAATATGAGTCACTACTCCGCGGCCAAACCCCCCCCCCTTTTGCAGCGACTCTTGGCTTCTATGTATGTTAGCCTCTGTGCTCTTCACTCTGAACACAGAGCCCGGATTCTGGTCCATGTATGCAGCAACATAGCATTGCGTTCGGGCACGCGCCGCCGCATTTGACATGAACGTCGAATAGTCAGCTGGATTTCATATGTTTTCAAAACACAGATGTCCGGAAGAATTGGGAGCCTCATTAACGTCTCAAGATCTCATTATCCCTCAGTGGTATAAGCTCCAGAAACATAGGAAGGTTGAAGATCCCTGTAGCTCAACTCTTCTCATGACTGATTCATGTACATACCAACATATTTATCACCCCAATCAGGCTATGTGCTCAATTCTGTTTTGCGCCGCGCAGATGTTCGACAGCTGATTCGGCCGTGTTGTAATCTTGTTACCGCACTCATTGTTTGTCCCTTGCTGTAGCCATGAAGGGCTCTAGACAAGATTTGATACTACATAAATCCATGGATGTTATCGCTTCACACACCAGGCTAGCCCGTTGCGCCCAAGCAGGGTTCGTCGTCATATGGAGCTCAAGTGTGCGCCTGAGGCCGCAAGTGCATAACGTTAACCTCGGCCAGGGACATCCTTCCATCGCCGCGACAGTCGAGACTGTCACGTGATGCGGGCGGCGAAACAACCTTCTGCCGCAACACGATCAAAATTCGGAAGCTGAGATCGGGAAACTAGCTTCGGCGCTTCGGCGAATCCTTCGACTGTCCTTGGCCCGACGTTGTCGACTCCGACCTTGTCGTCTGGTTTGTTCGTTATACTTATTTTAACTGCCCCTCTCCGCCGCCGCGTCTGTGCATTGCACGCGTGGTTATTTCAACTTCTCTACCGGGGCGACTGATTGTTGTGGACGGCTATCTGTTAGAGCTCGCGTGCTATCTGATATTTTCTCACCTTATGAAATAAACTCTTCATTCCGGTTTTGAACGTACGCTTTTCATCTACTCAGCATGCAGTCTTCGAAGTACGAATACGTGGTCACTCCGTCGGGCTCCAAGATCATACCTGTTGAAGAGCCCTGTTCCAAGGATGAGGAGAGCCCGGCCGATTACAACTCTGGCGGGTACCTTCAGGTTAGAGTTGGCGATGAGTTCAAGAACGGTCGCTATCGGGTAGTGCGCAAACTAGGGTATGCTTTTCCATTCACCCTCAATCAGATTGAGTTTTCACGTTGCCGTCAGATGGGGTCACTTCTCTACTGTATGGCTGGTCAAGGATCGGGAGTGAGCATCAAGGCTGAATCGTGTGCATATTGCGTTCTCAACAACCCTTTTCTTAATAGAGAAAACCGCCACTCCGCTCTCAAGGTTGTCAAATCTGCGGGTAGATATGCCGAGACCGCCCGCGACGAGATCAAGCTCTTAACCCGAGTTGCTCAGTTTTCTCCTGACCATCCCGGCCGCTCTCATATTGTCTCTTTTCTTGATTCTTTCACCCATCAAAGTCCGGAAGCCTCCCACATCTGCATCGTCTTTGAACCTCTTGGCGAGAATCTGCTAGCTTTAATCGAACGTAACAAGAAGAAGGGTGTGCCCCGTGCTCTTGTGAAAATTATCGCTAGACAGGTTCTTCTTGCGCTGCAATACCTCCACGACGAATGTGATTTGGTGCACACCGACGTTAAACCGGAAAACATTCGTGAGTGAGTCGATTACCCGAAGCAACGTGCTAGTAATCATCATTTCCAGTTATCTCGATACCGGATGTTGAGGAGCATATTCACAACGAGCTGTGTCATTCACCTGTTCCGAGCTCTCGTCGAGTTGGCGTCCCAGTTCCGACGAAGTCTCGAGCTGGCGTCAATATACCGCAGTCGCAGCGGCCTCGCCGTCAGGTACAGATTTTCCATTCACAGCCATTGTCCAGTCCGCGAAGCCAAAAGTCGGGTTTTACTTGGGGCAGTCGCAACGGTAGCAGTGCTAGCTTGAGTGGAAGCTTCAAGAGCCAGAAGCATATGACAAGCTTAACCTCATCGACGCCTGCCAGTCCCTTCATTGGTGGGTCTAGCATACCGAAGGTGCCGAGCGGATTGTCAATGTTGGTAAACACGTCGGAGAGTAAGCTCCCGTCAAAACCGCTGGCTCAAGCTTCCCATCCCAAACCGCTTGTTGGCGCCTCGCCTGCATCGTCTTCTCCGTCACCTATCTCATCGCTGTCTCCATCCGTAGCTACCACGAGCAGCACTGTTAGCACTCCAGCGACGTCCTTTCCCCATTCTGTTGGCATTGTGGCGTCGCCGGTCGTTGGCGGAAAGGACAGCTCTGCCATATCGATCATAGAAGAGGAGGTCGCTGAGAAAGAGCGGGTCGGCATCCCAATGAAGAAGAACATCGTCTCCACTGGCGTTGATTCATCAGCCGGGTTTTCCTGGAAGAATAGCCCACCATGGAAACCAAAGACCGCTCTGAAGACCCTTAGTAACACCGCCCATTCACGCTCAATGTCTGGATCCGGAATGCCCACTTCCAGTTCGTGGAAGGACCCTGGTCTCGCTGCGCCGGCTCCAGCTGTTGTAGCTGTTGTGGTGGCCGGTGCTGATGACGAGTACGATTATTTCACCAGTAGCGTGCCGAGCAGCCATCATCTCGACTCTCCGGTCTACGATCGCCAGCTTGGAGACTCCAATGTCAATCGGAAAAGCTCAAGCACTAGTTCAGATACCACTACGAAATCGTCAAATGACACAGCGCACCCTTCTCCAGCCGATACACCTCGCGAGTCGGAGAAAAAGGGACCATCGTTACTTTCTCAAACAGCACCTCCTCGAAATACTTTGCCGCAGCCTGAGTTATCTCTCAAGATGCCGCCCACTCCCCTAAAGATGGATATGTTACCAACTGCTGTTGGCACGCCTGGTACGCCAGGTCCACCGCCGACGAAGCACACCCGTGCCTCTCCAGAGCAACGTATTTCTCAGTTGTCAGCACATATGCATAGTCATCCACCCCCAGATTACGCATCCCCTATTGATTCTGCTTCGTCATCCTTCATATTGCCGTCATCCCTCGAGCCGCTCGTTGGGATGACCTCTATTGCCGTTCCCCACCCTCCGCCGTCTCCGTCACCATCGGCGCCCTCGACGCCAGGAGCAACTCCGAGGTCTTCACAATCTGACACCGGGCTTCCGGAACTGCTAGACAATGAAGAACTGAACGGTGAACCACCTATATCTATCAAGATTGCTGATCTGGGAAATGCTACACCCTCAAAGAAACATTATACGGAGGACATTCAAACGCGACAATATCGTGCACCAGAGGCTATTCTCGGTCGCAAGGACTGGGATGCGACGGCCGATATATGGAGCGTTGCTTGTGTTGTGCGTATGATGCGAGATCTACCTCACTTTTGTTGAATGAACCCTTGCAGGTATTTGAATTGTTAACCGCAGAGTATCTTTTCGACCCTCAAAGCCAAGGTGATCTTTTCACCAAAGACGATGATCATATGGCGCAAATTATCGAACTACTCGGCGATTTTGAGGTGGAGGCAAAGATGGGTGGCAAGTACAGTCGCGAGTTGTTTGATCACAATGGTGTGCAAATTTCTTTTGCTCTTTGTACCAATCGTTGCTCAGTATACGACACAGGTTCCTTGCGTTACATCAAGTCCCTCAAGCCGTGGCCGCTCAAGTCGGTCATGATGCAGAAGTATCTGTACACAGAGCAACACGCTAAGGCTCTGTGTGAGTTTCTCGAGCCCATGCTTGTTGTGGACTTCAAGCATCGCAGGAACGCTCGAGACATGGTGGACCACCCATGGCTTGAAGTCACACCAGAGGACGATGTTGTAGGCGATTGGTGACTTGTGTTTCCACATGCCTCTTGTGCAACTGCAACCTCGTTGCGGCATACCTGGACATCTCTTCCCCGCAAATAAGCTGATTTACTATTTTTTTTTCCTGTGTTTTTTTCGCTATAGACATTAGACGAAGCTGGGAGCACGCATGCTCATAAAGGTGGCTCAATGCCTTGGGACACCTGGCTTTAATGCTGTGTCTTTGTGTTGTGGTCTTTATTGGTTTAGAACATTCTAGACTGGATGTTGCATGTCCGGCGTTCTATGTTATGACGATATTCAGCGTTCCTGTCTATCTTTTACAGTGCTCTTATTTCTGCTTGTTCCGGTCTATATTCCTGTCAATCTTACATAATACCTGTTGTCTTATTATATAGCCTGCTTATGGTCGAGCCATGTACACATGCACTCAATCATCTTTTTCGAGTACGACGTCTATACTTCCCTAAGAGGAAGTCCGTTTTGAAAGACCCTAACGGAGATCAGAGATCACCGAGCGGCGAACTTAGTCGCCGTCCCAACAAAGCTCACGCACGACCGAAAATGTCAACATCGATTAGGCGAAAATAAGAGAGAACAACCAATTGAATCAATAAAATAGTGCGAAGCGCCGCTAATAAGAAAGAGAATATGTCAAGCCTCTCAGTGTGTCGGCCGGTAGACGTGCAACCGCCATATCATCCCGTTCTTCTCTCCGATTTCCACGACATTAACGCCTCCCACCAAACCTACAGACCACTCCTTGTCCAACAAGCGACTGTGTTTCGTCATCTTCACGTTGTCGTCTGCAGTGTTATCGGAAGTGCTCTTGTCCCTGATGGCAACACCATTCACCGTCACATCGATGTCCTTGACTAGCCGTGCGCGCCGCGCCTTCGCCAGCTCTGCTTTCTGCCTGGCAAGCATAGCCGCTTTGCTGGGTCGGCCACGCTGTTTCTTCTTGGCCGGGCCTTCTTCGCCACCCTCTTCCTCTTCGTCACCGTCCTCATCGAGCGAAATGTCTCCATTATTTGCTGTCTGGTACGTCACGCCGAAAATCGACAGGGAGTTCTCACGCGGACCGAGCTGCAAAACCCATGTCTTAACGCCAGCTTCGAAATCCAGCTTGAGTTGGCGCCCACGGGGCTCTGTGCATATACAGACCGACTTCAATTGATGATAGACGTCCAGTTCAGGGGGAGCAGGTGATTCGGACGGTGTTTCGTTCTGAGTATATGCGGTGGAAGTTGAAGCAACAGGAGGCTGCTGTGGAACAGGCGCGGGTGTATGATACGTAGGAGCAGGTGCATAAACCTGGTAAGGTGCAGGGTGGGATGGATAATGCACTGGTGCTGTGTGAACCGGTGCGGGTTGTTTGGTAGTTTTCGCCTTCGCCTGAGGCGTCGGTTGACGACTACGCGCTTGTCGTTTGTGGGCAGTGATGACACTGGGTAAAGCTGGTGCAGGCTCGACTGTTCGTGTGGCTACAACAGGCTCCGTTGTTGCGAATGGTTGGACTGCAGCTTCAGCCCGAAGAGTGGAGACAAGCCCGGATGGAACGTCTGTTACGGACTCGGACTTCGTGGCTTTGGAAAGGGCCTGCGCAGCTGCCGCAACCTCCTGGACCAAATTCTGCGCTTCTTGCGTTGGTGGAGACGGAGCGGAGACATCTACAACAGTACGTTCCTCGTGAATCTCCGGCTTGTGCGCAGGTACACGAAGTAAAATCTTGCTAGGACCATGGGGTTTGCACGCATCTTCTTCAACATGTGGAGCAGAAGCCACAGCGCCAGGCATCTTGATCCTGATCTTCGCAGTGCTTTGTTTAGCGGCTTGACTAGTATATCGAGACATTGTATAGGGCGCGGGCAAATCAGACATAAGTTGGCGAAATGTATCCTGGAAAAAACGATTGAGCGCCCAAATAACAGCAGACGAGTTCAACTTACTCGCAAGGAAACAGCAGCTTCCCATATCGGTGTATGATCTTGGTTGAACGTCAAGGCGTTGGAAAAGACAAGCTCGACGTCGTTCGCGAAGTCTTCGGGAGTCGAATACTCCTTGCGCTTGACCCGTTTCTGCCTATGTGTGAGAGAAGACAGGTTGGACTAAGACAATCAAGCTCACGTATATATTCTCCAAACACTGAGGATGCTTTATAGTTTGATAATAGAACGGCCAAAGTCGCTTGGACGGTAATTCCATGAATTCCGTCGACAATGGTTGTCCGCTTGCATGACGTTCAGTCGAAAGTTGGCCGTATTCCTACCTCAGGACTTACTTATCGTCCTTCTTGTCAATCAGCTTCTCTAGGCGGAATTTCAAGAGTCTGGTGAGGTTGGGCGTCTTCTTTGCCTCAAGGGCAGCGCCATCTTCGGATGGTATCAGCTTTGCATACGTCCTGTTGGCGAGTTTCTAAGATCGGTTCAGTATCGACTTCGGGTAGATATTGAAGCCCGATAGACCCTACTTACCAAGAGATCCTTCGCATCTTTCCAGATGACACTATCCTTGACATTGTACTTCTTCGCGTTGTTGAAGCAGAGCTCGAAGTCTTGCCGTACGGCCTCCAGGTCGAGATATGCATTATTGTCCAACTTCTTCTTGATATCATCGAGGGCAATGGGCTCGTAAATGATCTGGTAGTAGTCGGGATATAACTTCTTGGGCGGTTTGCGCTGAAAATCTATGGACAAAACGCGGCCACTGTTGATGGCAAACGCAATGAGCGAGTGTCAGATTTGGTGATCTGAATTTGGGAACCAACTCTTTGTTGACTGCGTCCTTCACCGTCTGCCATAAGATCAGGCCTTGTTCCCTCACGTCCCCGCCGCCGTAGCCCTCTACTTTTCCTTCACCATCGCTTATAGCGTCGGAATTGCCAACAACAACTGCCTTTGAGTCAGCACTCTTTCGGCGTTTTGCACGCGGTGCTTCGGTGTCGCCGCCTGGAGCCTGTCCGATTTCTCTCTTTCCCATCCTCGCGAATACCAGTACGTGCTCGAAGAGAAGATATAACGTGCTGATGACTAGGGACTTTGCTCTAAGATATTGAGCTTTCAATGTATCGACCCCCTTCGTTAGTGCCATTTACGGACGGTGTACCAAGTATGACCAAACAATGAGTCATTGTGGTGCACGTGAATTTATACTAACGACTATCTTTAATGCATATGTTTGGTTGTCAATTGACTACATTATTGACCATTGTATTTTCGAGACTACACATTGTTGTACAAGTGCACAATTATGTGGATACAAACATTCAGGACATGCAAGCGGCAACGACCAGGAACAGCTATGATCGCGAAACGAGAAAAGCGACAGGTCACGGAAACAATTATCACAGTGCTAGAGTCTTGAGGGTAATGCGAAACGACGAGAAATATGAAAACAATAGTGCAGTTGAGACTTGGCCTGAGAAACGGGAAAATAACA
This sequence comes from Fistulina hepatica ATCC 64428, assembly GCA_000934395.1. Lineage (NCBI taxonomy): Eukaryota > Fungi > Basidiomycota > Agaricomycetes > Agaricales > Fistulinaceae > Fistulina > Fistulina hepatica. The sequence goes on along the minus strand of KN881666.1, from coordinate 397,574 downwards.
GTCGGTGACGAAGAACAGAGAAAGTCAGACGAAAGGCGACGATGATGGCGAGACAGGTGAACCAGTAGGCCGAGACAGTTCTTGAACCCAAGCTCCCAGATGTCACATTGTAGTGCTGGTCGACTTCTCAATATCAACACGAATCCCCCGCATCTCGGCGCGAATGTTGTCCATGCTGGTCGTCTTGGCGCTTTTGGAACCTACCCCAAGTTCCTTGTAGTGGGGTATTTTATCCTCCAAGGTGTCATCTTTTTCCATCTCAATGGGCTCCCCGTCTTCCCCACCGACGGCAGTATTCAGGCTGCCGAGCTCCATACCAAGACCAAATGGGATATTGTTCATCTCAACGATATCACGTTCGATATCGATGTCATACTCGTCCTGGGGGATAGATCCTGCAGTCCAGCGTCGATCAATAATAGAACGACGGTCGGGCTAAATAGGCAACAGGCTAGGAAAAGCACGAACCACGTGTACCGCTGTGACTGAAGCCTCCAAACCCTTTCGGGAATCGACTAGACGGTGGAGTGAAGGGAGAGCTATTGTTTAGTGTTCCAGATTTTGTTGTAAATGCTGCCATTCCAGTGCCTTCGGACTGAGTAACGGTTTCACAACCCCGCTGGCGAAGGTCAAGAATCTGCAGACCGCATTCATCGAGCACTAAAGAGTACGAGATGGGAGCTACCTACCAAGCGGCACGCCAAAATAGGACCCATCATAACGCTCAGAGGAATGTTGATTGCAGACATAGATTGGCGAGGTCTGAGGGCGAATCAAGAATAATTCGGTGGCAACATGAGATACGGACTCACTGCAAATAGAAGACCCCGTTGATCAAATTGGCAATCGAGATGAGAATGTAATAGAAAACGCCTTCACGATGCGCGTCATTATGTCTGTCAACTTGACTAATTCCAAAACGACCATGATACACACCTTCGCGAATAAAGGTTTGTATGAGCCTGCTATTGGGACTACCGCTGCGCCTGCGGATGGTGAGCGCTTTGACGACAGTCATCAGAGTGACCATGGTGTCAAAGAGAAGCGGGGCAATCTAAAAGCAATGAAAAACTGCCCCACCGATCACCGGAAAACATACGAAGAAGCCTATGAGATGTGTTGAAGAACCGGCTACACAAGATGAAAAGTAGACGCACCTAAAAGATGTGCTGAATGCGGCTTGGACATGGGAAAGCAAGGGCCATGATCCTGATGACCGCATCAATACGAGGACTAGATATCCACCGTAATTAAAAAGCGCACAAATGGAGATTTAGTGAAGGGCAACACTACAAACATAGCCGCATGAACAAGGAACGAGTGACCGTAAAGGAAGTGGCTCTTACGAAGCATCTGCGTAGTATCCACGTACAGCTGATATGCGCAGACTCCAGATATAGCCACAACGAGGAAAGCAAGAATGTAGACGTTACGATTGAAAAAAGCGTATGTCCGGATAAGAAGAATGGCTATGTGTGAAGTCAGTTACCATGGTCAGCCCGAAACGTCAGATATTCTTACACTCAGATCCAACTTGGTTCCACATAGCTAGAGCTACGGGGATCTGAAAAAAGTGGTGAGAGGAGAAATAATATCAGTTTGTCCAGGCGTACGCGATAGATTTTCTGGCACGTTTGAAGAGAATGGTCCGCGACAAACGCATAGAGCAGATAAGGTATGACAAATAAGACCCAATAACTGAGTTTACATGAGCTTAGACATGTGACGCGAGGGCGAAGTCTCGTACCGGCAAAAGAGGTAGGCGACTTTGACGGGCGTCCAACGTGTTTTCCAGATCTAAGACAAAACACATGAACTCTGTCACTGTACCACAGAGCGCAGGACTCACAAATCGATATTCTCTGTTAAGACTAATGATCCAGTCCCAGACGACAACCGAATCTATGACCTAACATGGAGAAGCGCTTCAGAAGGACGACAGGACATGGACCTACACATGGCTTCAAGTACATTGTCAGCTAACGTGTAGCAAAGACAGGAGTACTACTGACCGCAGAAGTACGTTTGAGTAACACCAATGAAGCGTTGGGCTTCATCTAATTGGTTGGGATCCATGACTATTTTAATTCAAGGGGCAATGAGATTGGTGCGGGAGAGAGCGGCGAGCGGAGGAGGGAAGGGGGAAAGGTAAGTAGATGAGGAGGGTGGAAGTCAAAAGCAAGAGTTGTTTCAGCAGGACATCGGACGCGTCGCGACTCAGCGCGGATTGTCCATATAAGGACTTGCCGCACTGACTTAACACCAAACGCGTCCCGAGCTTCTCGTATACCTTCAATTTGTAGGAGAAAAACTAGAAAAGGATAGAGCTTGGATTGAAACCGACCTATACGACTCAGTATTGTTGGTTTCGACTGTGAACAAAGTACACCTGAAGCAACGTTGAAGCAACGCACCTGCATCATTATGATTCTCAGATTTTGACCCCAAACCACGTCCTTCGCGTCATCTTCCAGCAACAGAACATACTATAAACACATATTCAGATATATTCAGAGATAGATCGCAAATGTAACTATAACTATGTGACTATTCGCCTAGGAAGAGAGAAAAACGGAAACAATCGAACCAAGACGGACGCGACATCATCGACCAAGAAATTTTTTTTTCAAAACTAGGAGCATGAAATATGCTTTCTTTCAGCGCCGATAAGCACCGGCAACATCAGGGACATCGCGACGAGGCGGGACAGGCCAGTCACGCGGCCGGGATGAATACGACGGATAACCTGCGGATGGCGCGGGGTATCCCGCATCATATGGCCCACCTGAACGTGGCAGAGGGCTCTCAGAACGACGCCTAGATATAGAAAATCAATATCAAATATCGCAACTGAGACTTAGACCCGACCTGTACCTAATCGCTGCATCCGGAGGCGCGCCACCACGAGGGGGGTAGTCGTACCGCGGAGGCGATGCCGGCCGTGGACGATGGTCAACGTAATCACTGCAGGATGTGGGCAAATTTGACGTATAAGCAACATGAGACTTACCGGGGAGGCAAGGCGGCCCTCTCCAAATCCTCACGGTATCGAGGAGGAGTTCTTGGTCGTCCGACGGGAATGGGCGCGACCGGTGCGGCATATCGGTCGCGCCTATCATATCTATCATAAGGTATAGCGGGCGGCATACTACGATATGCGGCATCTCGCATGTCCATAGGCGGCGGGCCATAGCGTTCACGATCAGGCATCACAGGAGCACGACGATAATAATCATCATAGTCACGACGAACGGGCGGCGGAGGATAGCCACGGTAGTCGCGAGGCGGTGATGGCGGACGACGATAATCACGTGGAGGATACTCAATGCGACCGTAATCGCGCGGAACATAGTCGCGTTGGATGCGGTCAGTCAACGGCGGCTCGAGCGGGCGCCTCGGCTGCAAGCTACACATACGTTCCGTACTTTCAGTGGGATCACGTATTTAAGTGAAGACAACACTCACGCAGCAGCAGGATAGGCAGGACATTCCCTGGACGATAGGAAAAAAAAATCAAACATTAATCCACAGTAATAGCAAGAACGTCAAATACCTGGCCCAATGTCCCATCATTCCACAACGGAAACAAGCACCCGGCTCTCCAGCATGCTTGTTACGACTACCGCCTCGAGAAATTTCAACCTTGATTTTGTTGCCCATGAAGAACCCTTCGTTGTACTTGGCAACACTTTCATCGGCAGCTTCACGAGAGTCAAATTCCTGGTGAAGTCAGCAGTCTCATTCCAAAATTCATGGAAGAAAAACTACATACCACGAAACCATAGCCGACCCTTCAAATAGGAGTCGCGTCGATCATGAGTGAAAAAAGTTCGATTGGCAAAGGGAGATTGACTTACTTCAGCTCTATATTGACAATGTTACCGATTTTGCCAAAGCAGTTTTGTAAATCTTCAGGGCGAGTGTTCTCCGGGAGACCGCCAATGTAAACCTTGTTAGGCTGCACAGTAAAAGAGTAAACACCCAAGCCAGACAACTGTTTGTACTAAGAGAAGGCGCCGGTAGAAGCAGCCACGGGAGATGGAAAGCATCCAAAAGAACAAGCACTATAGATGAAACCACCCGAGAGCAGTCCACGCCTTCCACATAGCTGGAAGGCGGCAGCCATGGAAGATCCCAGGTAACAAGGGGGTACAGACATCACAAGTACAGTCAACTAGCTTACTGGGAAGACACCAGCAAACGGTGTGTACCAGGCGGCCAAATAGGCAGTAGCCCAGATACCCCTTTTGCGGTGGTTGCGCCCAGGCATGCATGTCATCCCCCTCTTACCCAGCAGGTACATGCAGAGAGACAGAAGCGGCCAAGAAGAAGGAGACCAATAAACACCTTGATTTGTGGTTTGTCATTGTAAGTGTCGCCCTTGGCAGCAGTGGCGACTTCAACCGCTCCGGAGGGACGGACGCCGTCTACGTCCTGGTCGGCGTGAGAATTATCAGTGGCACCATCGAGTTCAGCGTTGCCAGGCTCCTGCTCAACCCAGGACCCGGAAGCAGGGTTAGGCTGTTCTGCGGTAGCCATAGGGTGTGAAGGAAGTATCGAATGTCTGGCGGTGAGCGTCGGCGACAAGAAATGAACAGGCAAATTTCGAGGTTGGCCACCCAAAAAGTCAACTAATTCCCACGCTCATTTTGCTTCCGTGCCGCGGTAAACATGCACTTCGCGCCTTGGCTAAATTTTTTGAAGTCGCTGCTCGTCGAAACCGTTCGTCTGCAATGCATGCGTCGGGATCGCGCTCCTCATCTTACAACACTCTTGTGGATCCACCTCGGACGTTTAATTCGCCGTCGATAAAAAAAGATAAAGGAAAACGTAAGGAACAGAACGAGAATATATGTCCCGCCGCGCAAGACAATACATGGGATTGGGCATATCTCACTGATCCTTCGACATCTACTGCTCCCCCCGTCTTCACGAAAGATGGAAGGTAAGTGACAAGCTGGATTCCTGGTTCTTTATCGCTTAAAGTCTCTTTCCGTAGTTACTTTTTCTCGCTCGTCGGACCGTCCGTCAAGATATATTCTGTGGCAACGGGCCAGGTTGTGTCGACATTAACTGCTCCACACTGCACAGGAGGAAAGGCGGCGTGGGACCAGCTGACATGCGCTGTGTTGAATCCACACAATGTGTTCCAACTAATTGTCGGTTCATTGAACGGCTGCTTGATGGTCTGGGACTACCTGGACGCGGTGTTGCTCGACGTTATCGACATCTCACAACCCATACAACATCTCTGTATGCACGAAAGTTTCCAAGACTTCGTATTTGTGGCTGCTTCGCGCCCTAGCAAAAAAACGGCACGCCACGGTCAGTTTATTTCTTTCCTGCGTTTAAATAATAATAAGAGCCGTTCCACAGAAGACAATGCCGTTGTCTTGCGCATTTCGCTGAAGGCACCTGATGATGCTGTTGCAGGTACTGTGCGCAAGCCTTTAGAAGTTGTGGCGGTTGGCAAGACGCGCTCTCCCAAAGGTCTCGCATTTTCGTCTAAAGGAAATTGGTTGGTAGCTATTGCTGGCAACAAAGCATACGTCGCCGCATCGTCTGCTTTGCAGTCGGGATTCGTCAAGTATGTTTCCCCAGAGAAGCTTACATGCCTGGCCTTCCATCCCGTGGACGATGTCTTTGCCACTGGCGATGTCAAAGGCGTCGTTAGACTGTGGTATTGTCTCAGCAATGGTCCACTTCCGTACAAGACCATGGGTGTTGAAAAGCGCTTACAGACGTCCACTTTACATTGGCATGCCCATGCTGTCTCATCATTGTCATTCACACCAAATGGTACTCAGTTACTCAGCGGTGGAGAGGAAGCCGTGCTCGTTGTTTGGCATCTGGTTTCGGGCAAGAGGGAATTCGTTCCACGGGTTGGAGCTCCCATAAATACTGTATCCATCGCCGTACCTGCTAATGGCGAGGCGGAGTACTTACTTCATCTGGCCGATGGAACATTGGTCTTTGTCAATGTTGATACTCTCAAAATTTCTCGCAGTTATGCGCGAATAAAGCTAAGTGCGTCGACTCTTGTGCTCTAGATAAACCATTTTCTCACAAGGCAACAGCTCCTCAAGCAGCTCCCGCCGGCTCCAGCTCCCGTCCATTTGCATCTCTGGTTGTTCATTCACCCAGCTCTACGCTTCTTCTCCCTTCTTCTCACCCGTCTTTCCTTCAAATTTACTCTCCCTCATCCTCCCAGCTCGTCTCGGAGCTAGAAGTCTCTCCATCGAACAAGGTATCTAGACGGGAAGAGACCCCCGTCAAACCCAGTCGTGTCGAAATGACCGCCTTGTCTCGTTCTGGAGAGTGGCTAGCCACGATTGATTCCAGACAGCGAGACGAATCGTTTCGTGGCGAGATTTACCTGAAAATCTGGTCGTGGGATAGGAAATCCGGCTTTTGGATACTTAACACACGAGTCGATCGTCCGCACGGCATGTCGAGTGTGACTCACCTCAGTTTTGGTTTTGAGAGTCTACCCCGGGATCTGCAGCTCGTAACCACGGGTGAAGACGGCTGTGTCAAGGTGTGGCGTATTTGCAGCGCCAAAAGCAGTGCGAACGAGATGGACTTCTGGGTAGCTCGCTCGAGTCTGACGTTGCGTGTCGGGATACCACGCTTCACAGCCTGGTCACCAGATGGTTCGCTTCTTGCCATTGCCGCTGGACCCTCTGTGTACATTTACGATCCCATTACAAATTTGTGCAAGCGCACCATCTCGACCCCTTCACTGCCTGATATTCGATATGTACATTTCATCGGTCAAAGCGGTCGCCTCTTGGTCGCCGCCGGTGCTCGGGATGTGGTACTGTGGGATCTCGTGACACAGTCTAGTGAGTCTCATTCAACGACATCCTTCGTTCTGTAACTCACGCGTGAACACCTCAGTCCACGCCCATCATCAATTGCTTGGAGGGATTGCTCATGTTGTTCCTCATCCGTTGGATGAGTCATTTGTGGTCATATCTCACGCCAGAAAGGCTGAGGAGGATCTGGCAAATTCGTCGCTGTACATATTCGATGGGGCGTCGCCCGTGCCTCGTGTTCGGTCTACGCCATTTGACATCCTCAGCGTCGCGTGGTATCCATTTGCGCGTGTTCATGGCCAATTCTCGCTCGTAGCCATCACTGACAAGTGGAATGTTGTGCTACTTGGGGACAATGTCCATCCACTGGACGCGCAAGTCGACGGCGCTCATCCAATTGCTCCGGATATGGCTCCGCGCAAGCGGACCCTCTTCCATGACATATTTGGGCCCTCGCCTCTTACTGATGTCACTGAGGAGACTATGCCATCCATAGCCCAGCCTCCTGCTCGACGAGAGAAGGACGTATTGCCAGATGGCCCAACGTACCTGATGCCACCCATTGAGGATCTTTTCGACCATATGATCTCTCGATACTTCACGTTCAGCACTCACCCGACGGAGCCGGCGAGCTCCACCGTTCATGATGTTCCAATGGTTGTGGACGAAGGTCTCGCGAGTGAATCAGAATCCGCGAAACGTACTCCGCCCCGGCTGCCCTCGGCGGAGGAGCTCTCCAGTTTTGTGGAATTGTTCAGGAGTATGCCCATAAAAGGTCTGTTGCATTGCTTTCTTTCTGATATAGTTGGGTTTAACGCGAAACAGACTCTGCTGAGGGATCTAGTGATACTCAGGACGGACCGGTCAAGGTGAATGGCGTCTCCCATCCGCCTGTTACACCTTCCCTGCCGGCTTCAAAAACGAACGGCATTGTTGCCACGCCGAGTGTTCCAAAAACGAATGGTGTTCCGACTCGCTCAAAATTAAAGGTTCCACCCACAAAAGCGGCTTTTGTTGCTGCGGAGACGCCTAGCGCTGCCGATAGTTCACTTATTATTACCAATGGGAAGAGACGCAGAAAGTCTTCAGGATAGATTGCATTCTTGTAACCTGCCTCATGCACATTTGTCATTATCTACTTACATATTATGCTCGTCATATCACAATCGCATTGTGTTACATACTTGCATGTACAGTTATCTTCCATAAATAATGTACGAATCACGCATAGTTTCCCTTCTGGAGTCGCCGGAGTTGTTTCCAGGAGATGACCGAGAGGTTTTTTTTTTGTCTGCAAGTAAGCGAACCATCGTGGCCTCAAAGGCACGCATAGACATTACATTCGCGATTTTTCTAGCCATATACTTGTACAACATGTTAAGAACATAAAATAGCTCATCTACAGCGCTACAGCGGAAGTCCGCAGACTTCACAATCGCTGCCCCCATGCGAATTTTCAAAAGTACAATGCGGGCACACCCGTACAGAAGTACCACTGGCGCCTCCACTTGCGGCTTCTACTGCAGCGATTTGATCAAGAACCTCCTGAGGGACCTCGTCATCCACATGGCTGTTGCCACCAAATGGAGCAGACGACGATCGTTGGACTAGAACAATGCTAAGTCAGTACCGTTCAACATGCAGAGTAAGGGGGCACGGTAGGGAGACGCGCAATTTCCGACCATGGGACAGGTTTTCGCTTGCCCACCGATGCCAGGAAAACAGAAGTAAAGTAGAAAAAATAATCGATATGCTTACCTGTCGTCTCACGCGCAAACGACATGAGAGTCTGCCAACTTTCACTGGTCAAGATTGGATCGAGGGATGCCGGGTTGTCGAGCAAGTCCGGTGCAGACAGAGTGCGCATCATTAGCTTCATATCATCCTGTCATATTTTTTTGATTATCATGACATCACGCACAATCAGAAATTTCGGCGGAGATTACTGACCATAGACACGAGCTGCGTTGTCTCTAAGAAGACAAGGAGATGCCAGTCACTGAGAAACGTCGCAAGATTGCGCCATTTTGTCGAGCCGCCGTCATTAGTCACGTTCGGGGCATCGAGACGTGCAAGTGATGCCAAAACACCTTCGATACTCTGTTCCTCCAAACCGAGCCTATTTTCAATGCTAAACTGCGTCGAACGGAACATGGGAGACGGCGTTTGAGGAAAGCCGTGGGTGACCTGTTGTAATGTCGCAATTTGAGTAAACCCGGTCCTTTTGGAAAAGCTTGAACGTACGTTGACTAACAAATACTCCACCGGAAAGCACGGCTTTGCGCTCTTCTTGACTTCGAGGCCGTACTCGTTTTTGTATGCGAAAAACACGTCGGGGACGTATCGCGCCGCCTCGCGGTCGTCTGTCTTGATGCGCACAATGTTGGGCTCCACGCTCGCCTCAATCATGTCGGCATCTACCATAGCGCACGCCTGCTCCGACATTTGGTACGCAGATACATCCACTTGTCCATCTTCTGTTCCCGTAAGGACCGCAGTGACGAGGCGTGACCCAAAAGTTCCTGTAGAGGAAGCGCGCGAAATCATAGGGTTTGCAAGTTGCATTCGCGCTGCAAAGAGGGCTTCGAGCGATGACAGGTAAAATGACTGTGGGTGCCGCTTGTATAGGGTTTGCGTTTGGTCCTCTTCCGATGCTTGCAAGTCAGTGAAAACGTATCCGACAATGGTCAGCGGTATGGATGTGTGCTTGGAAAGCGCGCGTATACGGGGCTCGTCTTCCCATGGCAGACCAAGGGTCAGGCCATCAAGTTCACCCTCTTGCGGAGGCTCGCATATAGCTTCAACGACGGCCTTGACGCCCATGGGCACTTCATCATACGGTTCGTACCGACCGATCATCCAACCAAAACGCTGAGAACCAGTCTTACGCCATGCGTGTAAAAAGCGGTCGATGATGTCCATAGACGCAATTTCCAGATGGTCTACCGCACGAAAAGGCTGCGACGCAAGTGTAATTGCTGACGGTTGACAAGCTGTGCATACACCCGCCGGCCACGGGGGATGGCTAGCTGACGGACATGGAGATTTGACCTTGAAGTCAAGTGGCGATAACGGGGGAAGGGAAGACGATAACTTGGGAGTCAGTTTTCGGAGGTATGCATGGAAGGACATGTGCTTTATGGAATGCTCCGTGTGGTAGGCGAGATCGTAAGGCTCGAGAGGCATGCAATAGTCGCACATGCCCTTTGCGCCATGCTTGCAGAAGTGAGGATCCCTGGATCGAGGTATCTTTCCGTCCTGCGAGCGCCAGTACACGTCGACCGGGTCCTCTTTGACGGTGTCCCATGCGTTCTGAGCTTTGGCGGGTGTGGTGGTGGTGGTGGGTGAAGAAATTTCTGTATTCTGCGAGTCTGAACGCTTTTCTTTGTATCCAACAAAGATCAGATCGCCATGCCTATAAAAGTGTGTCGGAACAGGAGTATAGGCAGGACATCGGGATCTCTCACTTGAGCCCGAGCTTGACCAGCGGTTGGTCCCTGATCTGGGAGACCAGAGTCTCGTTGCCTCGAGGTTGGTTGGATATGGTAAGAGAGGAGATATCAGCGTCGACGGTTGTCTCTGTGATCTAAAGCGAGCTTTATTGGTGGATGACAAAGGATGGAAGCGAAGTGGTGGCAATACCTTCTTGACGAGGTCAGAGAGCACTGCGGTCTGTGTGAAATCGAAACGGAAGTTGCCGTCCTTGGATCTAATGCGAATGAGCTATAAAAGAAGACATTTAAGAAGATGAAAGGGAAAAGAGAGCAGAAGAAGAACAGACCATGATGAGGGTCACTGTCGACGCGTTCTAATTTACCAAGTCAACGCGACGCGCGTCAATACATATCTGATCGCGCCCATCGATTGATCGGCCTTTTACGTCACGTGCTATCCGCTCAAGTGGGCCTGCCAGCACTGCCAGTGCATAGAATGTACGGTTGTGACTAGCTGTGGGCTGTGTGGCGCGACAACGAGCACCCGAGCTACAGAGCGCGGTCTGCAGTGTGGTAAGCAGAGCGGCGATTACAGGACGTCGATGAAGGGGTGCTGGTTAGCGCTTAGCACCTGGCTCAGCTGTTCGCCAGCTTGTGAGTGGGAAGGTGGTCGCGATGCCTCTAGCCGTACCCCATGCATGTGAATATGTTGTCCATTCAAATCACGCGTTATGTTCATATATTTGTGGTCATTGTGGCGACCACCTTACCCTCGGTGTTGATCAAAGTCACACCTCCCCGACGCCACGACTCCAGTTCTCCGCCTCGATGCTCGATGCTGCATATGGCAACGTCTGAACTAGTAGTTCTAAGAGCCGGGCGGCCTCAGGCGGTTTGGCAACGTGGTCACCGCAGAGGACTGCGGGCGGCCACGTGGCTGCTGGCTCGCCATCATCAGCCCAGGCGGTTCGTCCGTGTGGCAGTGAGTCGCCGGCTTGCGGCCGTCCTGACAATTCCATAAACTTGCCAGCCTTCGCTATTCCATATTGCAGACCATCATTACCCCGCCAAATCTCGTTATCAGACCGCCACATATCCCCCGCTCGCTTTTCTCAACGTCCCAGCCCACAGCAGGTCCCCCAGAGCCCATCCATCGTGGCTTCGGGGCACCAGGCCGGCATCTAATTCCCTATTTGACATGCTTGGTTCCTTCTGTCGCAATCCACCTGGTTTATGGCGGAATTCGTTCTACATCTGTTTCTGACCCCCACCACTGTCTTTCCTTCGTTCTTTATCTACGATGGATGTCTTTGCCCAGGGGGGGCTCTCTGAGGAGCTGTTTGGCTTCACTGCTTTCGATCCTTCGGTCCAGGCAGATCTCTTATTTGAAGAACAGCAAATCTTCATGGACAATTCCCCCGGTAACACCCCTCCCAACGGTCCCGTTCAGGAACAATTTACATCCTTCACATCTTCCTCTTCTTCGAACAATCCTTCTGGAGATTCCCCCTCCGTGAGTCTCTTGGCAAAATTTCCAGTCTGATACTCAAATTTTGAGTCAGTTCGACGGCGCACAACGCGAGAACCATCTACTCACCCAGCTCGCCATGTCTGCTGGCCTTCCGCAGCCCAGTGTCCCGCGCGAGCAGTTCTACGCTGCTTTTGTACAAGCTCTACACGCGACCCAGGGCACACCGTCTCCCGCCTCCGGTATACACGATCTGCCTGTGCCTCGCAGTACTGCCAATATGAACAGTTATCAGGCCCACCAGGCTTCTTATCTCCACCGCGACGGAACACAGCGTTTTCCACCGACATATTCTCCTCAGCAGCAGTACACTTATCCCGTATTGCCCAGCACCAGGCCGCATGACTCCTACAACTTACCGCCATTACGAGAACCGCACTTTCCAACCCCACCCCCTCCGCAGTACAATCCCTATTACCCTCATCCTCGACCACCTCCAGCACCTGAACTCTCCAGTTATAATTTTAACGTTGGCCCGTCACGATCGCAGAGGCGTAGTTCAGTGCCAGCCCCGTCCCCGCCGTCGCAAGCTACCTCCAATATTTCCGCAGCACGATCGGAAGATTCTTACTCCAGTGCCAATGAAGAAAAGCGCAGGCGCAACACTGCGGCATCTGGTATGACCCTTGCTGGCCGCGCCCGCGTCACCGCATACTGATCTACTGCTGCTTCAAGCACGCTTCCGAATCAAGAAGAAGGAGCGCACTTTGAATCTCGAGCGCTCAGTCTCTGATCTCGAGGGTCGAGCCGAGGACCTTGAGCGCGAGGCGGCTGATCTGCGGCGCGAGAATAGTTGGCTGAAGGAGATGGTTATGTTGAAGGGCTCGCATATCGCCACAGCCTCTGCTGTAGGTCGTGGGGAGGGCAGCTCGAGTGGGGACGTAGCAGCTCCCATCTCAGAGGCGGACGAACACTCGGAACGATCGTCTGACCGGTCAGATAATGAGGGACTCCGCCGTCGCCGGAAGAGGAAACAGAAAGGCAAAGCGAAAGCTAATAACCGTGGCAATTAACGTCACGACAATTTGCGCCTGCTCTTCCTATCTATCGCGCGTTGACCGCTATTATGCAGTACGGGCGCCAGTTAATGCTTGCTGAGATATACTCTGGGTACACAAAGGAAAAACGATCACATCTAGCCCTTGCTCCACTTTCTCAAATTCCTCCATTTACTCCCCCCCTTCCTTCTTATTTGTCACTGCATACTACATGTTGCACATTCCTATGGCATCATGCATCATCGTTCACTAGTTTCTTCATATGTAATATGTGGCCTCTCTGTCTTGCGTCGTCGTCGTCGTCTCCTTTCCCGTAATCTATACCGCCAATAGCGTCTCAGGCACATTGCCTTGTCGTCCAGTATGCGGTTGATAGCAATCGTGTTGTCTTTCTTGCAACACGTAAGTGGGATATCGCCGGACGATATACGAGCAGGTAATCTGCGGCGGCGGTACGAATTTTGGGTACGTGAATGTGTGGTCAGTGTACATGCTCATAAATTGAAATCTAGCAGCGGCTCCGAGCGATGAAGAGGATTTCATTCATAATCACCTCATACTGACGCCAGCGACATATTACATCGAGCGGACTAGCGGACTAGCAAACCCGAACGGCTTGAAACTTAAGCTTGAAACTGTGACAGCATCATGCAGGAATCCATGTTTTGTAGCTGAGGCCTGAGGATACGAGTGAGAAGGAATCGAGCCGATGACGCGATGCGGCCTTGAAAGCTTGAGCACTTGGGCCCCGCAGCTGGACCTGCACGGGCAGCTGGATAACTCTAGCGACTATAGCTTGAGCGACTAGTACTTATAGTTGAGGGAACAGTTACAGAGCATATCACGTGGTTACACATATGTATTGATCGCCGACTGTCTCGATCGATCTGTGATCAGAAACAGAAATCAAATAACTTGCAGTTCAACGTTGCACGGTTCAACGTTAACAAGCACTCTCGCCGCCCGCCACAATTTGTCGCTATATCCATCACTTTCTGTTCTTCTTTGCCTGACAATATGGCCGAACTTACATACGAATCGCTCGTGGATGACGGGAACTATCTTGGTTCTGAGCGCGCCAGGATGGAAAACCAAGTCATTCTGGATGAACTCGAACGCAAAAAGAAGGCGCGTGCGATGGCGGTGCCAACCGACGACAATCGTGTGAAAGCTCGTCTGCGAGAAATAGGGGAACCCATAACTTTGTTTGGAGAACGGGCTGCTGATCGACGGGACCGTCTTATCTATGTTCTTTCCCAAATCAATGCCGCACGAGGGGATGAGGGTATGCCTGCCGTGGCAGAAAGTTCGGAGGAAGAAAGCGAAGAAGAGGTGCTTGTGACCTTGAAATTGTGTCTTTATAGTCTGTCCCTCACTTTTTATGTCATCTAGGCAGAGGAATTCTATACTCCAGGCTCTCTCGAGCTATTGGAAGCCCGACGCCGAATAGCTGAATTTTCCCTCCCCAGGTGGGACTTCCGCTAGCAAGTACAGGAAAAGGTGCTTACTTGTCTCTTTCTCTTTCCTTCTCATCGAAAGAGCCCAGAAACGCATAAAGCAACAACGGTTGGACAACCAAATGGAACTCCGCCGTATTGTTGACATACGAAAAAAAGTGTTCACCGGTGTGAAGGTACGAAAGAACTGTCGCCCCCGCTTGTATGTTCTAATCATTACGACTATCTGCACAGAAATTCATGAACATGGGCTCGCAAATCGGTGATGAGAGGCCTGTTTCTCAAGTCAGATTTGCGCCAAATTGTGAAATTCTCGCTACTGGCAGCTGGTCTGGCACAGTGAAGCTGTGGAGCGTACCCGCATGCACGACGATCCGTGCTCTGCGAGGTGGGTGATGTCGCTCGATCTTGTTTATGATTCTTAACTTGTTGAGCGCACAGGACATACGGACCGTGTCGGAGGTGTAGCCTGGCATCCACAAGCAACATTGTCTCTAAGCCCAGATGCTGCCAACCTGGCTAGCGGTGCTGGAGATAACAATGTTAACTTATGGTCTCTAAACAGTGACTCGCCGCTCTCCGTACTGCAGGGTCACCAAGGCCGTGTTTGTCGGGTCGCATTCCATCCTTCGGGTGATTACGTCGCGAGTGCTAGCTTTGATACTTCCTGGCGACTCTGGGATGTAGCCACATCAAAAGAGCTGTTATTACAAGAAGGACACTCCAAGGAGGTATATTCGGTCGAGTTCCAGAATGATGGTGCTTTATTAGCATCTGGGTATGTTTCTGCAGTGCCCGAGAATGATAATATCGCTCAGTCGATCTTCAGAGGGCTTGACGCAATTGGGCGTGTCTGGGACTTGCGAACAGGCAGAACTGCTATGGTACTCGATGGGCATGTTCAAGCTGTGTATTCCATTGGCTTCTCGCCCAACGGGTTCGTCACTACTTGTTTTATTTTCCAGGCTCACTGTCATAATGACATGTCTTTTGCAGCTATCAAATTGCCACAGGCGCTGGAGACGACACTATTCGGATATGGGACATGCGCACTTTGAAAGCCTTGTACACCATCCCTGCTCACTTGTCCAATGTTTCGGACGTGCGGTGGTTTTATGCTGATGATCTATTCTTCAAGCCTTTGCCAAAGTCTCCGGATGGGTATGTTGATGCCGAAATGACTAACGGTGATGCGGAGGATACAGAAGAATCGAATGGTGCTGAGGCCAAGGACTCGAGCGACTCAAGGGGGGAGTCGCCGGAGCGCGACGATACGGATGCGCCATACACATACGAAGAATGGCGGTACAGTTCAGGCCTGTTCTTCGCAAGCGCTGGATATGATGGTCTTGTGAAGCTCTGGAGCGCTGATGATTGGCAGTTGTTGCGCACGCTAACAACAGATGCTGGCAAGGTGATGTCTTGTGACTTGTCTAGCGATGGACGATATCTAGCTTCTGGGACATACAACAGAAACTTCCAGTTATTTTCGCCCGACTCTTAAATGTTGTTGATAGCCATGTAATTTCATCGTGCGTATGTATTGATTGCGGTGGTGGTCACTGGTTTCCGCACGGTACGAGAACGGTGTTGATCAGTTAAAGCCCAAACAAGGAAATCGAACCTCCGCAAGACAAAATGGTAGTGTGGTGGGCTCACTACTACTTGGCTGTTCTTTGGTATGACATATATTACATCAGACAAGGAATGTCTACGTGTACACCAGTGGACCGACAGACCGGCACAATTCTACTAAACACTCAACAGAAGAACAATAAACTACGAAGTGCCAAACTACATTTTAAGCCTAGTTATCGCGATATTTGGCGTTATAGATCCGATCTTCTTCGCATAATTCAAGTTCATACGGACGCATGACGTCGGCCGCACGTTGGAATTCCTGCTGAAGAACCTCCACGTGTTCCTTGGAGCGGGCAACGAAGCGGCAGGGGAACGGCAACGGTGTCGCTGTAATACCCTAACCAGGATGGTAAGTACGACGCTGTAAGGCAAGATGGATAGACCTACAGGCTCGAAACGAGTAATATCAACTGGTACCTCTTTGCCGGTTAGGGGATCCAGCGCAGGCTTAATATGGAAGCCCCAAATGGTGTAAGCCGCGATGATATCCTATATGGGGCCGGCATAAGCAGGCATTCTTCAGGGTCACTTGGAGGATGACGTACCAAATTGCTGCGTGCCATTGTAGTGCCAGGGCAGACGCGACGACCGCCGCCAAAAAGCATGTTTTCACGGCGATATGGGTCGTCCTTAATACCTGGCTTGACGCCGAGAGGATGTAGAAGGAAGCGCTCAGGCATGAACTCGGAAGGCTTGTCGAAGTAGCGTTCGTCATGGAACATAAACCCTGCTCAATTCATCAGGACAGACTTCCCCGTTAGCACTGCTCAACGTACAAGTGTTCATGAAAACGATGGCGCCCTTGGGATAGAAAACACCATCAATGACTTCGTCCCTGTTCATCTCATGCGGGAGACCCAGATTTGCGACAGGCAAGAAGCGAGAACACTACAAGGAACATTAAAACCACGTGCGCAGGATCGAACAATCTGATACGAACTTCTTCAGCGAATGCACGAGTATAAGGCAAATTTGGCATATCCTCAAAACGTGGGACGCGGTGTCGGCCAACAACGCGCTCGAGTTCCTCAGCAACTTTCTGCTGTTTCTCGGGGAAAGCGGCGGCACAGAGAATGATATATTGTGTCGATGCCGAAGTTGTATCGGATCCTTCAAGAAGAGTACCACCAAGGTTTCTACAGGAAGTACTGTCAGGAAACGAAGAAGGACGAAGGTGAGTACTCACGCGAGATAGTCCTTGTTCTTCATGCCCCACTCTTTTGCATGCAGGATTGCGTCTTCCATGAAGGCGCCATTTCCGAGACCCTTGTCGAGGCGACCCTGCACATCATCGACCAGGCGATCATACAGCTTATGTTGAAGGTTACGAATCTCAATCCCTTCACGCTTCCATTTTGCGAACATGGCCGGCACGTAGCGCAAAATCGGAATTACGTCTGCGGGCGGTGCCGTACCAAATTCCAAAGCAGCCATGAAGCGGCGGTGTACATGCAAGAAGTCTGTAATGTCTGGAGACGTGGAACGAGGAGAGCGCTTCCCGTAAACGAGAGCCAGAGTGAAAGAAGACGTGAAACGTTGGATATGCATGTACCAATCCTGATGATGACGGGTCAGTCGCAGCCCAGTGAACACAAAATTGACACCGACATCGGGATCATGAACCAGGTCAATCATCATCTGGGTTACTTCTGCGTGTTGGATGTCGGAGAATTTGCGAAGACTCTCTTTGGATAACAAACTTGCTGACGCTTTGCGCATCACCTTCCATTCCTCTCCAGCTGAGCGTACCGTTCAGATGTTTAAGGTGTCAAAAGACATATTGTAACTGACCATAGTGAGCAGTCCCGACATTGAGTTCTCCAGGGGTGATAACCTCAACAACGCTCGACGCAGGGCGGTTGGAATTAGATATTGCCCGCTTATCAAACAACTCGCGCACGAGCGTAGGAGTGTGCAGCACAATGATCGTCTGGTTCAAGACTTTAACGGAAATAACATCGCCATATTGACGAGCTGGAAAAAGAAAAAAAAGTCAAAACATGAGGGTATGCAGGTTAACTGGCTTCGGCTTACCCCACTCTCCAAATTTATACTGAGGGTATTTACGCGGGAACTCGAGAAGGTTACCGAGAATAGGGAGTGTGGGGGGACCCGGTGGATAATTCGCACCACGAGAGCCGTATGTAAGTAAGAACCTCAGAAGGCACCAAGCGGGTAGCGCAAGTCCAAGCAGAATAAGACTGGAATTCTGTTTCAAGAGAATTGAGGCATGATGCCTGAGTTCGCTCGCGTTATTGGCCAGGCCTTGCACGTCCAAGGTACGCACAGAATCGATGAGGGAGCTCATGGCGAGGGATGTGAGGAACAGGCTCTAGGGAATGGGCTCTACATGCAAGCACCCTCTTATAACGACAGTGATTACAGGATCATTGACAGTGGCGCAAAAAGCTGTGTATGCGTATGGTAAAGTTCCAGGTCAAAGAGAGTCAAGACCCATCAGCATTGGAAGGAAAACTCCGACCATCCATGGCGGTTCCCTGCGCGACATCGAGATTTGTGTCGATGCATGTCACTGTTCATAAGATGTCTCGTTAACGCTGGAGTCGGAAGTTATCAAGCTCGTCGGACTATTCAAGGCAATCGGAGAAGAGATCTTTGTCAACATGGCAGTCCATTACATCGTTTTCGGCAGTTTTATAGGAACGCAATAGCATTCAATACGAAAATCTAGTTAACTGATCAACAATCAAAGAATGTTTTTGTGTCTATAAGAGTAAGGATACATTCACGTACGGTCGTCTAACACAGAAGGATGACGCGTCTCGTACTCCCACAAATGCTGTTGTCCGTCGTACTCGTAGGGCTCACTGCCG
This sequence comes from Fistulina hepatica ATCC 64428, assembly GCA_000934395.1. Classification (NCBI taxonomy): domain Eukaryota; kingdom Fungi; phylum Basidiomycota; class Agaricomycetes; order Agaricales; family Fistulinaceae; genus Fistulina; species Fistulina hepatica. Next base: position 378,864 of record KN881666.1, on the reverse strand, counting down.
CTTGGATTATAGTGTGGGGAACACGTCGTAGGAAAGGTCTCCCGCCGGGGCCGCCTGTACTGCCTATCCTTGGAAACATCCATCTGTTTCCCAAAAAATGGCCACACTACCAGTTCACTAAGTGGGGTACGTCACTTACCGGATATTGCTGAAACGCACAGTTCTGACTAGTTTCCTATTCACTAGCACGGGAGTATGGCCCTATATTTGCATTGCAGATGATGCACCAAACTATCATCGTTCTCAATACTCCTTCAGCGATTCGCGATGTTATCGAACGGAAGAGTCTGTCCACTTCTAATCGACCCGAAAGTCACATTGCCGCCATGATCATCCCGAATAATGAGAACTTTGGCATGGCGACTCACTGTAGGTTATATACTTGATATTTCTTCAACTTGGAACCTTCTCATCGACTTGCTCAGTACACGGTAACTGGAAGACGTTGCGCCGCGTCGCTATGTACATGCTCAAGGCTGAGAATATGGACAAGTACAAGGAGCTGCAATACGCCGAGGCAGCTCAGCTCATGTACGAAATGATGACGAATCCGACAGTATGTTATCCTGGGGGCACGTTTGTTAGCGTGAATCAGCTAACGCGTGACCTTAGAACTTTTACGAAGACATATCTCGTTTTACGACATCGTTCATCATGTCGGTCCTGTACGGGCACCGTGCACCACGTTCCAGCACCAGCGAGGCGGCCGAATTCACGAAACTCCAGCTGGATTTCATGTATGTCGTGGATCTTGGCAAAGCCCCTCCCGTCGATCTTTTCCCGATCTTGAAGTATGTACCCGAACGATTTGCCAAATGGAAACGCAATGCCTTGGACGTGAAGCGCCGCCAGGAAGCGCTTTTCGGCAGATTGACAGATATGGTCAAGCGACGCGTCGACGCCGGCAAAGGTAACGGATCCTTCATGGAAGAAGCTTATATCAAGCGCAAGGAGTGGGGGCTAGAGTCCGACTCGTTGTTTCGGTAAGCAGCGATAGGCTGGCAGTCGCGCTCCAAGTGACCTCATGTACAGAAACCTGGGCGGAGCGCTATTAGAGGCATCCGACACCTCTTCGGCCTTGCTACAAGGTTCGTAAAGTTCGTGCTGCATCTTTACAGCATGTCTGACGAGATTTAGTTGTCATCCTTATGCTGGTCGCATATCCAGAGACGCAGAAGAAAGCACAAGAAGAAATAGACGAAGTCGTTGGACCAGATCGGCCACCTACTTTCAGCGATCTCCCCAAGCTCAAGTACATGTCCGCCGTTATCGAAGAGGTTCGTGATGCGTTTTCGGGCTTGTTCCGCTAGCCCGACTTACCAACGGATGGTCAACTTTATGCAGACCTTACGCTTCCGACCAATCGCGCCCCTGGCGCTACCCCACGCAATGGATAAGGATGAGATCGTAAGCGACATGATCGGTCTTCGTATTTTTTTTTACTCACGGAGGCGCTAGATCAATGGCATGTTTTTCCCGAAAGGCGCTGTCGTCTTCATGAACCTATGGGCGGTGTTCCACGACCCGCAATACTACGACGAGCCCGATCGTTTCATCCCGGAGCGTTTCCTGAAGCACCCGCTCGGTGTACGTCCAGATGTTCAAGACGACCCCGCGCGTAAGGAAAATCTCGCTTTTGGTGGCGGACGCCGCGTTTGCCCTGGAACTCGTACCGGTAAGGCGTCGGTAGTGAGTATTATATTAACTTTCAAATCGAAATAGCTTGCTCACGGGGAACAGGAGATTAACCTGGCGAACCTCCTATGGGCATTCAACTTCACCCCAGCGCGAAATCCAGAGACGGGGGCCTTGGAGCCACCCGACATATGGAATGTAAGCGAAGGCGTCAACGCGACGCCAATGTTCTTCCGCTGCACGGTGGAGCTGCGATCTGAGAACAAGCGCAATATCATCGCCAAACATCACCTATTCACCTCTGCCCAATTCGAGCCGTATGAGCAGGACTTGACGCCAGCTGACAAGGAATTTGTCACTGCAGAGCGAGAATATTTGACCCACAACATCTGAAAATCCTATACATTCAATGGCGTGTCACTTCTTTCCGCTGTAAACTATAGAATGTTTTGTACGCTTGCTTGTATGAATACACTGTATGTTGCATGATGTGATGAACGCAGGTATTGAGTTGCGCAGGCCGACCCTTTAATGATTTGTCAGCGGAATGTAGAATGTGCACCAGGCCTCACCTGTGGGAAAAGGCCCCTTAATTCGACAATCCCATTAAAAACTCTCGAGATGGAGATATAAAGTGGGAGGACCGAACACACGGACATATCAACGGGGAAACCAGGATAACATAGATGATGCCGTTAATACAAACATAAGATTGCGATGGTCAGCGAGTACACGAGACCAATAAATAATGCAAAAGAAATCACACGCCCACTCTACAATTAACAGTCAGCTCGGAGTGCATGGTTGACCGAAATTTGGCATACCTTTGGACAACTTTTTTCTAAACGATGGGGCAAAAAAAGAAATAAGCGCAGATCCTCTTCCTAGAAGGAAATATACAACACACCTGCCCCGAGAAGCGAATAATGTCGCGCTTCTCCAAGATGTACAAGGTTCGTTCGAGCGCATGATTGGAAAAGTTCTGCTGTGTAACAAACTCCTTCACGAGGCTCTGATAGCTCGTACTCCAACCAACAGGAAGGCGGCGACGCAACTCCTTTTCTATGCGAGATATTTCATCGTTGAGTTGCCCGCGCGTCAGCCCTTCGGCAGAGCCTGCTGTTACAGCATCCATCGTAGAGAACTTGAAAAGACGAATCGCTTCTTCCACATGGTGGTTTTTGACCACAGGAGAGAGCGTCATTTTCGCAAGCGATTCGGATATGCGAACGATAGCTTCCAATTGTCTACGACAGGCTTTAGCTGGGAGAAACAATGAGATCCTCCAAAAAAAAAAAACAGACCGGACGGTGATTGGAATGGAACTGCGTTCGTCGTTATCTTGTTCAACTTGCTGGACCTCCCGTCGTAGAGACACAAAATGACTACCAAGCATTTCTTGTGCCTCTTTAGAGAGACGCGGTGCACATTTGCTACGTGCAGCGGTTTAGTCTCTACCAACCACGTTGCGGATGAAAACCTACTTCTTGCAGTAAGCGATGTATCGCTTCATCTTCTCAAGACTCAATTCTCCGACGGCTTCCCCATTCTGGTCAATAGGTTGGTTTGGTCGATTCATGTGAATGTTCATGACATGCTTCGCGATGGTCTATCAGAAAAGTAAGTATCGGTTGCAGACAGGCAAAAGAAGAATAAACCCTGTCCCGCTGTTCATCATGTTCATCTTTGACAATGAAAATCATATCGAATCGGGACAGGATAGTTGTCTGGAAGTCGATATTCTGGAGGCCGTAGTTCAGCAAGGAGCATACAGGCGTTGTCAGAAAAGATATACCTCGCCTGGACTCCGTCCTTCGTCGTAACGACCAAATACAGGGTTCGCAGCCGCTAATACACTAGTTCGAGAGTTCAAGACCGTCGTGATACCGGCCTTAGCAATAGAGATCGTTTGCTGTTCCATAGCTTCATGGATCGCAACTCGGTCCTCGTCCCGCATCTTGTCGAATTCATCTATACACACCACACCGGTGTCAGCAAGGACCATCGCTCCGCCTTCCAGATAAAACTCCCGCTAGAAATTTTGCGCGTCAGAAGATATCGAGAATTATGACGATCGCCAGCTTACAGATACTGGATCCCGTTGCACTGATGCCGTCAAACCGGCCGCACTTGACCCTTTGCCGGAGGTGTACACAGCAATCGGCGCGACCTAACACGCGTTAAGGTAAAAGATGACTGCATCCACATGAAACTGACCTTCTCGACGAATTTTAACAACTGACTTTTGGCGGTACCAGGATCACCGAGTAACAAGACATTGATATCGCCTCGCAGTCGCATCCCGTCAGGCAACACCTTCTTTGACCCACTAAATAAGAGACATGTTATTGCCTTCTTGATATCTGTTGTCTCATGAATACGTCTCATTGCCATGATGTATGTAAAGAGGAACGTACCGAGAAGACCGTATATACTGGGCGCAACGCTTTTTGCAAAACGCTCGTAGAAGCCTTCACTTCGCGCCAATTCGGCGAACTCTTCTTCTTCCTCAGCATCTGTCTGCACACCGAAAGGGTTCAATCCTCCGGATGGTCCTGACGGAGATGACAGCTCAAGATGGACGACGCGCAGGTACGGATGACGGAGCGACGCGCCGCCACCTCCACCCTTCTACAACACCATCGTCAGATCAGCTGCAGCGACAGGGACATCACGTACGTTCTTAGCCGACTGGAACGTAGAATAAATGCCCGTCGCAATGACCCTTGAGCCTGGTACGACCTTGCCCGCCAGGGCGCGGTCTGCAGAGAGCAACATGTGCCGGGGCATCTCTCCAACAGGGACCATATCTGGAGCCTCCTGGAGCTTCAGCGTCTGTTGGTCTGCAAACGCCGACTTCGAGTGGACGATGAGATAGGGATCGAGGGGGCATTCCTTTTTCTGCCCGACGCCAGCTTGCGAATCACACTTGCGCGGGAGGCCGCGATCAGACCCATGTCCAAGCCCACCGATTCCGCCGGGCGGGTATAGGATCTTGGTCGAACCGCAGGAGCGACACTGCAGATGGAGCTTGGTGGCACGGCTGGAAAGCACAGAGGCAGAGATCACGATGCCGGGCACACGCACGAGTTTGTTCATTGTGTCGGCCGTGAGGTCGCGGAACTGTAGCATGTTGAGCCCAGAGCGAATCGTGATCTGAACTTTGGGCACGGACTCGACGGCAGCGCTGGCGCCTGCTTCTGACTGGCCCGCTAAAGGGAAGAGTATCGTGTGCGCGGCTTTCGTCGCAGCCTCTTCAAACTGTCCAGCTTGCATCAACATCAAGCTTTACGAATATGAAGACGTGGAAATCACCAGTGGTAGCACTTCTGCGGGTGTGTCCTGGATCTTATGCGCCAATTCGTCGTTGTACATGCCCACATGGCGGAGATCGACCTCAAGGACGTGTTGTTTGAGCAGAAGGTTGGCTCTCAGATTATCTCTGTAATATCGGATGAGGAAACGCGTGAATGGATGTGAAAGACGCGAACGGCGTGCCTGTAGATGAACTCGCCCCCAACGCGGTACTGAAGCAAGAAGTCTAGTAAGAGTTTCTCGGTCTCTGAGGGCGACTCGGGCGCGGTGGGCTGCGGAACGTCGTGAATGTTGATGGTGTATACATTTTCACGGTCGAAGCCAGACATCGTGGCAAAAAGAGTCGTGCAGATAGTGAGCAAATCATGGCTTGCTCGTCGCGCGGGTGACCACCAACGCGATCGGCGTGACTCACTGACATGCCTTTATCCGGACAACAAGATCATGTCTGGCTCGTACGCACTTCAAATGTACACAAAAGACATGCATTCACAGCAGGTTGGACAGGACGTTGTACATGTAGATCAGGCGGATAAATCTAGAACAGAAGACTAACTAAGCTACGAGAGGGAGGAAACATACACATCGTTGCCGTGACCATATCATAGTATTCAAAACCAGAGCAGAAAAGACCAGAGAGTGAAGCCAGAAATAGAGACACAAGGAAGTTGACGAAACTTGAAGAGAGAATATTTTGTAAGACATATTATAATGGGAGACAAAGCCGCAAAAGAAAACACAGGATACGGAGAAGCCGCGACGTGAGACGAGAATCTTGCGTGAACAGCAAAACGATCGAAAAACCAGATTTGGAAACGGACAAAAGGGAAAAGATGCATAACGTTTTATAGAAATATGGGATAGGGTGGACGTAAAGAAAAAAGTAAACCATGCTTCGTCTGGCGATACAGCAGATATACATTGTGAACAGACATGCTATGTAGCTTCAGCTGCGGCGAGAAGTTCATCCTCTTCATCGCCGTCAACCGCGTTAGCGAGTAGTTGGTCGACATTGTCGTCATCCTCTCCGTCTCCATCCTCACTGTGAGATTCCAAATCTGGAGGCTCCGGCTTGCTGGCAATGATGTGTCGTACCTCTGCTGCAGCGCGCTCGGAATTAGCTCGACTCTTCTCAGACTCGTCGACCGCACCCTCAATCTCGTCAAATGCGTCATCGATATCCGCCTCCGCGTCAGCATCCTCTTCGCCTTCGCCATCCGGATCATCAACGTCCATGCGATCTTCGATGACGTGGCTGTGGGGACTAACAGACGGCCGCAGCCGGGACACTTGATGGGTACGCGGCGACGGCGCATGCGTAACAGTGTCATGCGACTGCGGGAGCCTGTACGTCAGTATCTGGATACTACCACAACAATAAAAATTGTTCTCACCTTGGTGCTATCAGCCGTGGTAGGGCGAATGGAAGTGTATGGTCTCCGCTCATCGTCGGATACAGCCAGATAGCTATGGCGCAAATCTGAGGTCGCGTGTGAGTTTGTGAACGACGGGTGCGAAGATGCGGGTATTGCGTGCGTTTGAGAAAGTGCGGACGGTCGCACCACGTCCGCTGCGGCGTCATCGGGAGCTCCACGCCCTTCGTCGGCGAGACTTGGCCCTTCGGGATGCGCGCCCGAGCGTTGCACGCGATGCGTTTGGACATGCTTGTGATAGGGTTCCTGCGTTCCGCGCCGCTCAACGCGTTTCATCTTCTTACGACAACGGTCACAGACAGTGCCCGGTCCGCAAGGACCTGGGCCCCACTTCTCAACGCAGCGGCCGTCCTTGTACCTGGTAATGATGAGGTGTCAGTAAAGAGAAGCACCGGACGAAGATGAAGGCGGAAAAGCGGACGTGAAAAATAGGCGGCGTCAGATCAACGCAGCAATTAGATGAAAGCACGCCCGCGCGCATTGAGGCGCCATGACAATCATCGCAGAAGTTGAAACAATGAGTTAGCTATTTACCTGCCAACGGCGCCACACGTTCGACAGAGTCGCTGTCCAGAGTCGTTTGTCGCAGGATACGGCTTGCCTATGTCGTTAGGGTATCGATCAGAAGCCGGGGCTACAGATTTGTCAGAAGATCGTCCGACCTTCCGCTCGGGTATCACTCACCTTGGGAGGCGGTTGGAGACGAAGAGGCTGCGGGTGCCGACGTCTTAGCATTTGACGTGGCAGCCTTAGTATTAGCGGGCAACGACTTGGCGCTTGCAAGACTTTTGGTGGGAGGAATGATTATAGAACTGGAACTGGCGGCCGGGGGACTAGATGGGCGCGCCGGCGATAAGCGCGGTGATTTCGGTCCTAGATAATATTCATCGTTAGCACAGGTGCAACGTGGCATTGAAGGGCATGGTTAAACGGCATGGTTGGTGCGGTAAACGCGTGCGAAAGGCGAGCGGTACACCAAGAGGGATATTCGCGGGAAAATACTGACCGACTGCAGAGACAGCAAAAGTGCTGCTCTTTTTGAGTGAGGCGGCCGGCGCCTGAACGGGCTGAAAACGTCTGCTGTGACTGAGAACTGGCGGCGTATCCTTGTCCAGCTTGATGATTGGCGGCGGCGCGTCATTGCCATCAGTAGCCTCGAGGAGCATCTCATCGACGGACATGCTTCTACTGCGGCTCCGCTCACGCTCGCGGCGACCATTCGACGCGGCGGTGGGAAGATTGTGTGCTTGCGAGGGTGTTTGTATGACTCGTGAATGGGTTGACATCTGCAAGGGGCGCGATGTCATGAAAGGTTGTTCGAGACCGATGAGAGAACCTGCGCTGGCATGAAGAGTGGACGGGTCTGCGCGTGAGCGCTTGTTTGGTGCGTAGACGTAGGGCGAGGCGCGCTTGGTGCCCTGGGTGAAAACGGGACTGGTGGATGACTGAGATTGGTTGGCAAATTTGGAAAGGGTGGGGAGGACAAGAGAGCCGCCGCTCTCGACAACACGAGAAAAGGCAGTTCTGGCATCCGCTGCGCGAATCTCGGATGTGCGGTACCAAGTGTCGAGAGCGGACCAAGCGTCGACGATGGAACGATGGCGAGCCTCTGCGTCTGCTGCAGCGATCTGTGCGTGGTTTGTACGCTCTTCATGTTCGGCGATGATTGCCTGGATGGCGGGCTCGGAGATGGAACTGTTTGATTTGGCTTCGTTATGAAGGCGGGTGAAGGAGTTGAGAATACGCTCTGTGGATTCGAGCTGTTTAGTCGTCTTGTCGAGCTCGCGGCGGAGCTGCTCGTTCTCTTTGCAGGTGTCCGCAAGAAGAAGTGCGAGCTGTGCATTCGTGTGGTTCGTGGCGTGCTCTGATATATGGGCGGGCATCATGGGTGGTGGTTGAGGAGAGGAATGGGCGAGGAGCAGGAGAGGTGTGGTAAGAACTTGGGATGAGGTGATGGTGGGGGCGGAAGAGATTGGAGAAGGCAGTGGGCGGGGACATGGGCCGCTGAGAAGGACTTGTGCGGGCCCGCTGATCAGTGATCCACGGTGACGCTGACACAGTCACTGTCAGCGGCACGGTCACGACCCTCGCCATGCACCATATCGATTGCAAAACTGTATCTGAGAACACTGATGTTTCGCACACACAATCCAATCGGGATTCACTGGGCCCGCTGCTTGGCTGGATCTCCCTGCTCGCTTTGATGTTCGCCCATTGTTCACTAGCACTCCCGACAGCACGGGATCATTTCATATTTCTCTGTCGGATCTGCTCTGCAGCCCTTTCTTTTTTTCTCACAGGCGTCAGCTTCAGCAGACCTCCGTGTCCCCGTTGGCACTCTCAGGCTTCAGCGCCTCTATCAGCGCCTCTATCATCTGAAGTTTGTCATGTGTCACTTGCCATCCACGCCCCGACTCCTCCCGCTCTGGTTCTCAGCCACTCAGCCACTCAGACGTCCCCCTGCCGCCCCCCTCTCCGGTCTAGCTCGCTACTTTATTGACCTTCTTACATACAAGATGTGGTCGTGGGCCTTACCCAGCCCCACCGAACCCTTCTTCGCATGCCACGTATGAGCCGACCGCTTCTGACTCTTGACGGTCTACCGTACACGCGTCCGCAACGCGGTGTCGAAATATCGATGACTTTGATCCATGGCCGCTATCAGCGTGTTCTTGTTCTGTCAGCATGCGCTAAATAGCGGAGGTAGGTCATCATAAGGGCGGACCCATTTCCTTGATCTGTGTTTATCAGCTCACCGTTATACGCTACCCCAATCCTTTCAATTCTCTCCTGTCATCAGTCTAATTGAATTGCGCTTCCCGACATGGCTTGGAAAGGTCTTTCTGCACTTACTTTGTGTGGATTTAGCATCCAAATCCGTACAAAGCAACGGTCTTCTGTGTTTGGTTCCCACCTGGGTCTCGAAGCTACTTGGACTGGTTGACCAATTTGGTTACTGAAGATGGCTAAAGATGGCTCAGCGTAGAATTGCCGGTCTACATGATCACGATGCTCCACACTCTGCTCAACCAGTTCTCATTCCAGTTGTAGAAACAAAATCAGCATACTGGTACCGAGAGCGTTGCGCGTATCGTCAATCTCCAGATCGTTTTCATCTACTTTCCCTTTTCGTCCTCTGATTTTGTGCGTCGTAACTACATATTTATGTGTCTTGGATCATCTCTATGGCTCGTGACTGGGCGTTTTGTGCTTTCTGTGTCGTGTTCTAGTGCATGTAGCCACTCGGGTGCGCTCCAACGACTCTTTTGTTCGTGTGCTTGTCGTTTTTGCTACATCACGCAGGTTGGGCGTCGCGACTCCGGTTAAACGAGGGATACTCATTGCAACGCCGAAGTCCCCGGAAGACCGCCAGCGTCGTTCCGGGATACTGTGTGCTATTGTGTGCATGTGTTCTCGTATTTAATTTTGATGGATTTGAAGATGCACGAGCAAATATAAGCATGAGTGTCCAGTCCTCAGTACTCAGTCATGGCAGCTACGGTGTATGCACATTCAATAGTATCACTACAAAGGCGTCTATATTATAATTAGAGAAGAGTATATCGTTTGGAGTTAAGTATCTAATTCTTGGAACTTAAAGCTTATGTAAAGGGCTGATCAATATGGCATCTCAGCCGTCTTTGAAGAAAAGAGTGCAATCGTCCGAAGGGGCCAAAATGCCTGTTGCGCCACATGAGTCATGGTGAGACTGATAGGCGGCATCAGTGAGTCATGTTGCCCGTGATTAACTTGGCACGTCGCCAAGCTGAGTTTGAGTCACGCTTTCACTGCTTGTTACTTACATCGAATTGACCATGGAGGGCCTGCCTTCGAGCTCGCGGCCCTCGTTGTCGGAGCAGAGTGTGTCCGCGACGCGGGGACCCATACCGCAGTTCGATATGCAATTGCGTATGCTCAATGATTCGTACCTTAGTTTCTTTCAAGAGCGGTGAGATTAATCACAACACGCTCGTACATCTTGCACTCATCTATTGCACTATCAGGAAACGAATCGAGGAAACATAGCAAGTGCTGTCTCCGTCCATATGCTGCGCGTCTAACTATCTCCTTGCAGTATCGACTCGATGTACAAGCTACATCGCAAGACCAAGTCGATTGACATCCTTTTCGACGGCGACCGACAAGAAATATCTACGTCTCGCGCCGCCTGGGGTGAGGTCCGCGACAACGTTGAACGACGTATGTGTCGTGTTCGTCATCGTACTGACACATTGGTTTATGCCGTTCATAGAGGCACAGGCGCGACAAGCATTTGTAGCGGCATTGGCTACAGACGTCATTTTACCGCTCACCAATCTTAAGGTTTGTCGACTAATGCGGAGTATAATTTCAAGTAACCCTTTCGGACTTACGCGCCAGGAAACACAAGAACGGACACGCAAACGCATCAAAGAAGATCTTAAGGAGTCCGGGAACGCATACCACGATTACGGGGAGAATGCCCTTCCCAAGCTCAAGGCCAAATACCACAAAAAGTTTGCCGAAATGGAGGAGCAGAAACGCCAGCCAAATGCTCCCATCCATCCGCAAGACGCTTCCTCTGCTCTCCCCGGTGGTGGGGGCGCTCGCATCACATCACCTCAACCCCTGCGTGCTATGGATCGGCGACCTTCGCTTGGTCCCCCTCGCAACCGATCACCGCCAGGTGGCACAGCATTTTACGACCTCGCTCATTCAGGGAAGCGCCAGCTCAACCAACTAATGGGTTTCTTAGACAAGAATGCAACTGTCAAGGAAGGACTCCCAGGACGTGGTGACCAGGCATTGCGCCATGTACGCACTAAGCGCGAGACCGAAGAGGCTGACAAGGAATACCGCAAAGGTGTTCACTGGCTTGAAACCCTTCGCCTGCGACGGATCAGAATCCTTGAGAGCGCTTACAAGAGCTTAGAAATGTTTGTCGAAGAGACGTCCGAAGTTGTCAAGAAAGTACTGGAGAAATACACCGACAATCTGATGTGAGTAAGCCGTACTGGTCTGGTCCTCTCTTTCACTCCTATATACCTATTCCGCCACCTTCCGGGAATTCCCTCCTTATTTATGGCAAAATTTTTGTAATAGGAGGGTCTGCTTACTGTGATTCGTCACAAATGAGTAGCTTTCTTCCTGTTATAGAACATGGCCATAAGTATGGAAATTGTGAAGGGATTCGAAATCGTTAGCATCTGCATACGACCAGAAATGCGCTATGAGCTAACGTCGTTCGCAGTGCGACATCAACCACTGAAACTCAGTTGATTAGCCTTGCTCATACGATGGTCAATCACATCTCGCCCAAACAGGATGTCAAGCGTTTGTCTATGTCCATTCCTCGGTCTCTTGAGTCGGCGATCCCGGAGCGCGTCCCATATGAACATGCACAAACCGGGCCCTGCAACGATCTTATTTTCGGTATCAGCCTTGCGGATTACGCGACAAGCAAGAATTTAAGGGATGGAGAGATCCCAAAAATTGTCAAAATGTGCATCCGAGAGATCGACGATCGAGGGCTAGATTGTGAGGGCATCTATCGGGTAATTCGTGAACTGCCACTTTGACTGTCTGGCCTGACCTATTAACGTAGGTATCTGGTCGACATGCGGTAGTGCTTGCGCTTCGGCTCGATGTAGAAAAAGACGAAGAGCAGTTTTCATTCAACAGGAAGACGGATGACGTGTATGCAACCGGGTCCCTGTTGAAGCTTTATCTACGCGAGTTGCCAGAACCGTTATTCCGGTTTCCGCTTGCCGATAGAGTCCAGCATACGGAAGACAAAGGTAACTTTTTCCATAAGTAAATATCGTCACATTTTTAATTGGCATTTGCTGTAGCCGATCATCAGGCCAACAACTTCAGTCTATTGAAGGGGCGCATTCGCCGGCTACCTGCTGTGCATCAGGCGACGCTCAAGGCTCTAGTGGAACATCTTGCTCGTGTTGTTGCACATAGTGAAAACAACAAGATGGACTCCAAAAATATCGCTATCGTGTTTGGCAGTGTCATTTTTGGCGAAGACGAAATATCGAAAGCTGACGACCTCTTGAGTATGTCTTCTACGAAGGTTAGGTGTAAATTTTAGGCATCTGCTTTGAATGCCGATCGACTCATACTCAGTTCTAGGACACGGTAATAGAGGACATGATCACGTTCGTGCACGAAATTTTCGATATCGAAGAGCATCCTCAACAGGGTGGTCACAAATTGCCGCCGACCCCCGCTGGCGAATTGCCTTCATCAGTCTACTACGGATCGAAGACCACGAAGGTCGTGCGTGTGCCACAATCACATCATGCACACGGTAGCAGTGCGAGCTCGTCGATACGACGTTCGCCACCTATCACTCCTCCGAAATCATCACAGGCATCTCCTCTTCAATCTGCTTCAGCAAGTCCTCAGGACTTTACTCCTCGTCTTCCTCCTCGGCCTGCCAATAGTATCCATCCTTCAGCGCGCGCAGGGCAGAGCTCTCCGACGAAGGAACATTTTGAATTCCTGATGAAGGAGCCGCCACCTGTGCCGCCTCCACCATTCCCGGCGCGCAAGATCAGCGATCTCACGATATCAGGGCATGAGCCAACGCGTGATGCAGGACATGCCAGTTCAACATGTTCGGCCACGGATAGGTGCGCCGCGAGCGGTGAACGATCGGTATCGCCACCGACGCCCTCTGTTGCGTCTGCCTCGCCTGTCTTATCCGTCCCTTCCAACGAGCCTCAGATCTCCGAGTCGCGCTTGCCAGTGACAGACGATGGATCTGATGTTTTCGTCACTCCGCCTAGAAGCGAAACGTCGTCACCGTCGCCCTCCGAACATTCTATGCGACCCACGTAGCCTTTCCTTTACTATATATACAGCATGTGTTGCGCTATGGCGGCTTTTGTTATTCTACGCATGCTTGTCCTGTTCACATGATTTGACTTTGGAACGATCTCCTATGTCGATGTCTTCTGCTTGTATTTTCCCGTGCATACTCTGCATAAGCGTACCATTACCATTGTGCGCAAAAGAGTTGATGTTGTAGCATTTATTTTCGTAGTATTGTAGTGATCTACCTATTAGGGTCGGCAAAAAAAGGGCCTGCAGCTGCAGCCTGCTGCCTGTTGCCCTGTATAAACAAAGTTGCACGGATCACGGGGACTCAGACGCCGAATGGTGAGTACGGTGATATGCCGTCACATGTTGAACAAAAGCAGAAAATTGACCGAGATCGGTGTCCACAGACCTACTGTGCGCCACACCTCATCTTTTCTATGGATGACTTCAAGGTCCCTTCGAACGGGCCACAGGACTTGCTGCTCATCCAAGAGTTCGTAGGAGACTCAACAAAATCCGTTACTCCACCTCCAGTCCCCCTCTTCGAGGACGTCGGGGATCGCAGCACCAAGAGTGAGGAGGAAGTATTTGCTGATATCACCGTCCTGTACGTCCCAGAAAGTCTTTCCTTTGTCTATTTCGTCACGAGTATATCGTGCTAGCTCAGAACCTACATCGGACTCAGCATCTGATTCAGACGATTCAGACTCCAGTAGTGAATCAAACGACGATGAGCAACCCACCAACGACGCATCAATAGTCCAAGACAACGTAGCCGAACAAGATGATGACGAGACCGTCGTTACTCCGGCTGGAACATACATTCAAACTAAAAATGAAATTCTGGAATCGTTAATCAAGTTGCCAGATATCGAACAGTTGTCTCCCGATGAGCAGCTTGAGAAGGTTGGCGATATTATGAATGTAGTCGATAACGTTGTCATCGTTCGGAGTTCACCCTTGGACTCCAATAACGTTCTTGACAGCGAGACATTGTTAGTGTTTGAAGATCGAACGGTTCTTGGTTACGTATGTCTCCCATTCTTTTTTTTCAATGATCGGCCTAATGACTATGTATCAGATATACGAAACGTTCGGCCCTACCTTTCAACCTCTATACCAGGTGAAGTTTAGCGCTGCGTTTCCTCTAGATCCTGTCAAAGTACGAGTGTCTCGTGAAGTTTTCCATGCTCCGCGACGCAGTCATTTTGTGTCCATTCGTCGCATTCGCGGTGTGAAAGGCAGTGATGCGAGCAACGTGCACGACGAGGAGCCTGCAGAAGATGAGCTCGATTTCTCGGATGACGAAGCTGAAGCTCGTCACAGGGCGCAACTAAAAAGAAGGTGATCGATCTTGCTTTCCTCATTCCTTCTATCGTCGAAGTGCTCATTCGTTGTCACTTCAGAAAATCGGAGTCGCGTGCCGGTTCTGTTTTATCATCGCGGCATACGACGCCTATGCTGCATCGTTATCATGATATGGACGAGCCTGTCTGGAGCAGCAGCATCTATGGCGATGATGATGGGGCTTACGACACCCACTTTGCTTCCGCCTCTTCATCGCGGCCTGCTCCCGCTCCCTATGAAGACCCATACGCGGATTTTGTAGAAGGAAGCAGCAGAGGCGCCGGCGCCCCGCGCTTGGATCCAGATGCTGCTGCTCCTTCGCGCCCGCCAAAGGTTCCGCGCTATTCTCGTACTAATGGCCCGTCATACGCTGAGAATTCTCAATCGCGAGACCGTAGCCACCAAAATAGAGACCAGAGGGGCAATGGGCGCAGAGGCGATTCCCGGCGCACGTCGGCTGACGGTGCGAGACATTTTGATCACCGCACTGAGAGATCAAGGCGCTTTTCTGAGGCGGCCTCACGGGAACGTACATCTCATCGACCCCACCAGCAACAGGATACCCCCATTCCTCGTCCTCTTTCACCTACTTCGCTCGCTATCGCGCGAGCGACAGGCCTGATGCCAGATGGTTCTAGTTTCATAACCGGCGTGGCTGACGTACCAGTTATGTTGCCAACCTGGCATCAGGGCGTACCTCTGCCGCATTTCCCTTTCCCGATGCAGCAACCTTATATACAACCGCACATCAACCCGCGGTTTTTTAATATGGGTATGATGGATTCCGGCATGGTCCCTTCGTCGTCCAGTCTTGGTTTTGGGGCGTCTACCTTATGGGACAGTGAGATGCCACCCGAAGACTCCGAGTCACACTCATCTGCTCAAAAAGAGGAAGCCTAATTGTTGTCGTATTCATTCCTTTCACTTTGTCAATATCAATGTTCATTTGTTTACATCTTACAAATAATGTTAACAAGGAGCACGTTCGATGAATGAAATTGAAAGTTGGGTGGCAGATTAAAATAATCTGAAATAATTATTGCCAAGCACGCAAGTATGTACTCTTACTTGATGGCAGATATCAAGGTGAGCGTCCTCTATCCTCTCTTTCGCAGGTTGTGGGGAAGACACCGTTCTCTAAGGAAATCTTTGCATCTGGCTCTAGCTCATCTTTCCCCGTAACACCTGGAGGAGGAGGTTCCGTGGTGGGAGATAAGCCCTTCACTTCGTGAATTTCCTTAGAGGGAAATGTGTCGTCCACTGCAAGTGTAGAGATCGAAGAAGCGGCTGGGCCCGGCATACTGATAACCGCCGAGTCGTCATCGTTATGTCGGCGGCTAATTTCATGCAGATGTGCGAGAACGCTGCTGTCTTGCCAAAAATCATCCGGAGGATAAAAGTCGAACTCGAATCCAATACAATTCGGCAGCTTCACCCCGAACGCAGTGCCGTGCCGCACTCGCACGTTCCGCGACTTGGGCGTATCGGACATGAGGTGCGCATGCGTGACAAGGATGGGTGCACTACGCCTGCGGTGACTAGTATGTGGGGCAGTCACTGCGTGAGTGACGCTGGTGGAGCGGCGCGACGATGCCATATCCACAGAGCGCGTGTCCGACCGCAACTCGTACTCATCAGCCTCTGGCTCGGAAGGACGAGCAAAAAAGGGATTCGAAGGATATCCCAATTTGGCGCGTTGACTGATGGATCCCATGGCGCCCTTCGGAATCCACGCAGATGGGCTGCGCGGAATAAGCTGAGAGGGTTCAGCCATGACAGGGGAGGCGGGGAAGCTGGAGGCCTGTGACTCCGCGCCTGGTTCGGTTGATGCCCGGAAAGGCTCGAATGTCGCGAGACCGTCGAAAGTCATAGATTCGATGGGCGGAACGCTGAGCTCTCGCTCTTTCACAGGGCCATCGATTTTCGGCTTCTTACGTGGCGGTGTGGTAGATTCAAACGGAGAAGCAACAGTCGTTGTAGTCTCATTCACGGGGAAGACAACAGGGACAGATATGAGTGCAGCGGGTGAGAGGGCAGGCTCGACAAAATTTGGCACAGTAGGAGGGACAACGACGGAAAGGCCATTCGCAGCAACATTGGTTTTGACGGTGGAAGGAACAGGACTAGAAATCGAAGACGCTTTCTTCGGTTTAATCTCTGTATTCCACGGTGGTGTTGGAGATTTCTTCGGCGGCCGTCCACGCGGCCGTCTGGAATGACTAGCACTGAACCCCTGAGACATAGAGGCAGGCGTAAGAGAAATAAAGGTATGCGCAGCATCTTTGACAATATCACTCGTGGTAGACGGGGTAACAGCACCAGAAGATTGAGAGAACGGCAGAGCTACTTTGTGCACATGTGGTCTGGGGGGAATGGCAACGCTGCGTGGCGTGGAGAGTTTGAGTTTCTGACGCTGTCGTGGGCGCGCAAGCTCGAGCTCTTCGTAGTCAGAATCTTGTTTGGCTTTCTGGCGCTGCTTCGGTCGCATGGATTCCGGCTCCTCATGGTCAGATTGTAAATGTCGCGCCTTCGTGCGCTGTTTGGACCGCCCGGGCTCAGGCTCCCCCTCGTCTTCAGACGCGTCCTTCTGCACGGGAGAAGCTCGCGGAGCATCGTCGACGGCTTTGGCGTGGGTCGCGGCGTCTTTGGATGTTTTGTCGTTTTTGGGTTTACTGACGCGGTCTGGAGGTAAGAGAAGGCGGTAGCGCTCCTTCAGACTGTACGCCACGTCAAGCATTTCAGTGCGCCGTCGTTCCGCCTCGTCCTCCGAGCTACTTTGTCCACCATCCCCGTCAGAATTTATGAGCTGAGACTTGGAAAATCTTGACGAGAAAGCTTCCGCAGGAAGAGCCATGAACGCATTACCATCCATTGACCGCAACTGCTCGATGCGTTCCGTCAATTTGTACTGCTCGTGCTTGAGTTTTTCCTTCTCCCTTAATCGAAGCCGCTTTTCGAATTTCTCATAACGGCGGTGTCGTTTTTCGTAGGCAGCATCAGAGGTGTCAGGTATGCCCTGTAACGCACATAGAATATTGCAAACAATCGGGGCAATTCAGCATTACAGCGACGGTATAAGACACAGTAACATACAGCATCCGTGTCTCTGGGCCGAAATCGACCACCAACGCTCGGCTTGTCTGTGATATCGATGAAACTAGGTGTTTCGATGACAGCTTGTTCTCTGTACGCTTTTATGACTTCAGGACGTTCAAAATAGCGCTCGTTCGCGTATATGTTCATGGTGATGGGCGACTCGGATGACTTGTCGGCGTCGAGGGGAAAAGCGGCGGAATTGGTTGTTGCGAGGAACGGAGTGTCCGTTGGAATCAAAGGATCGCCTTCGACTGAAGGCGCTGTCAGATGGAGAACGAAGAGCTGATCGCAGCGCACGCACACTTGCGCTTCATATTGTCAAGTATCATCTGGTCTATCTCTGAACTACCGACGCCTGGACCGCCGCGCCGAGTGCGGGACGGCTGGATACGCGTGCCCCGCGCCGGGGGGAGGGTGGTAGACGACGATGGGGGTGTGTTCATTGCCGCCAAACGGGAAGGACTGGGAGCGAGGACGTGCCAGGCAATGCCGAGCGCTCTGATGTGGGCCGCGGCGACGGTGACTGCGACGGAGACGGGGACGGGGACGTCTCACGTGACTCGGATGTTATCTAAGACCGGGCTTTGATTTGCTTCCGAGGCAGTAGAAAGTCTCCGACCGGAGTGTGTCACGACTCCGGTCATTGCACTTCGTATATTATACCAATAGCATGAGTGCCGTCGCCACCGTTCGTCCTTCAAAGCAGAATGCGAGCTCCAATGTTGCCTCCTCGACATCCGCAAGCGCACCGCCAGATTCGTCGAGCTCTAGCCAGGCTCAGAACCACACCCACCAGCCCTCTCCACGAACCAGCCAGCCCGTCAATGGCACACACGCCCATACCCATAGCCACCAGCACAACGGAACCAAAGGGAAGAAGAAGAATGAGACGCCCGTCGACCCCGCCACCATGTATGAGAGCCTCAAGAACAGAATCGCAGCGCTGGAAGAGGAAGAAGTTCTCGAGGAAGAAGAGGAACGCCGATTCGGTATCGCCACTCGTATCTTCTGTTCTTGCTCTGTGCTGATAAGTCTCAGCTGAGGAGGCCCAAAAGAGTGTCAAAGGGATGGAGAATAGTGCAATTCACGCGAAATACATCGAACTCGTGAGCACATCCTTCGCCTCTTCTCGACAATCCGTGTAAAATATGCACACTCCAGTTCGCGGAGTTGAAGCGGTTGGAAAGAGACCATGCCAAAGAAAAGCAGAAGCTCACGAAAGACAAGGACGCAGGTATGTTCAGCGCTACTTGCCACCCCCAGCTCTTCAACGGAGACGTCGCTTTCCAGCCAAGAGCCAGCTTACGAAGGCGAATCAGACCAAGACGAAGATGGAGAGCCTGGCTCGCGAGCTGCAAAAGGTTCATACCATGTTTGATTTGCAACGTATCTAAACTGACACTTCGCCCAGGATAATAAAAGATTACGCGTATGTTGTGCTCAGTAACATGTCCGACTATGTTATTCACTACCGATCAGGAGGATGGCAAACGTCTGGCGCAATGCGTGGAAGATGCACAGGATGAGGTAAATTTGCGCATTTTTTTCTGGGCGTTCGGTACACATGGCATCGCCAGCTTTTGCAGATGAAATCGTCACTAACTAAACGCACCGAACGCGCCAAAGCCCAGGACGCTAAATATGCGTCGCAACCGGATATCGTCGTGAAGGTCGTGTGCCGTTATCGGGCCGAATTGTTTTTCAAGATAT
Source organism: Fistulina hepatica ATCC 64428 (assembly GCA_000934395.1). Taxonomy (NCBI): domain Eukaryota; kingdom Fungi; phylum Basidiomycota; class Agaricomycetes; order Agaricales; family Fistulinaceae; genus Fistulina; species Fistulina hepatica. The sequence goes on along the minus strand of KN881666.1, from coordinate 359,515 downwards.
CGCGAAAAATCAAGTTATCGCGTCTTTTCGGTGCCTGGACAGATCGCATGAAGGCTTGCGATTCGACACATGACAATGCGAGCCCCAAAGACAAGCAGGCCGGAGACAATCCTGCGCATGATGCGGGACTCCCCATCATGCAGTTCATATTTACTCATGCCGGGCGTCCTATTGACGCTGAGCAAACTCCTGAAGACGCTGGCATGGAAGACGGTGATGAAATTCTTGCCGTAGAAATCATGGATCTGACTCTGGATGGTTTCGACGGTACTGGGTTTGACGGGAACACGGTAGGATTGCTCCCATCTTGTAAGGGTACACTTTGAGACTCGCGTATCATCGTAGCATGTCCCCGAAGTCAAAGAGGAGCAGCGTCAGCTTCTTGAAAAGAATTGGACAGATGCCCCTCAAGAGTGTGTTCCACACTTTCTACGCCACAATTTTACTGACGACAGCAGGGCCAGAAGGACGCTTGAAGAAATATTCGATGTCGTGTGCGTTCATTCTCGCGATTCATGGGCGCTGCTGGGTACTCACTTCTTCCCAGTGTTCGAGAACGATTAAAGGATGTCCTTCGACAGTATGAACTCCGAGAACGTCATTTTGAATGTGTCATACGTTCAAAGGAGCTCGAGCTGTTGCTTTGTCGAGCGCGAGCTGCTGAACAAAGGCAACTCATTGAAAACGAGCGACTCCGGCTGGATGAGGCCGAAGGACTGCGCGTTGACAAGATTGAGGAGCAAGTGAATGTCCACCGATGCTTCAATATGAAACTTGAGATTTGACCTGTCATACAGAATCTGCGGTTGAGGAAGGAGCTGGATGATGCTCAGCATGCGCAAACGATGTTGATCGACAAACTGATTCAATGCTGTCAAGAGGTGGGCCGTCTCGTGGGTCGACATATTGATCGCTAATTCTGAGATTAGGTTGTGCGGAAGCCCAACTCGGAGCGCACCCAGCGGTTGTTTGCGTCTCTTCGTGATGAGCTCGAGAAGAAGAGGCCCAGATTACTACCGGTTTCAAAAGTAGCCGCTACGAATGGTACAGATGCAGCACCTGTTGATTGACGCTTTGAAATTTAATTCAGAACCAACATCGTTGAAAATTTGTGTATTGCTGGAGAAAATTACAGAAAATCCGACAATAGCTCCCAAGAGTCCGTTTATCTATAACGTACTAGTTCGTCTGTTCTATTCTTCAGGAGAACTGAGGGTGTTGTTGTTCCTCCGTGCCTCTAAGGATCTCGCTTTTGGTGAAGACTTTCCCCTTGTAGCTTTCCAACCCGCCACCTGCATAACTGACGAGGGGGGATATCTCCACCTCGACACCCACCTCCACTTTGGCGCCAGCAGCTTCCAAGAATCGCTTGTGCTGGGCGAGCATATCCCGCCTGCTAGTTTCAGGATCGTCTGATCCTGTCCCCGGCGCGTTCTTCAGTGGACTGAACTCTTCGATGCGCTCCACTTCCAATACTTTGAAGTTCCTTGTGAAGGGGAACACGTCAAAGACGAACATCTCTAGCTTCATTCCATTAGGCTTCGTGGGCTTGACGCGCTCCCCTGATACCATATCAACGTAAGGGATCTTCTTATATGCAATATGGAACGCCAGATCCTCCTCAAAAGACTCGACCGATTTCAAGAATTCGGTAGTATAGAAGTGGTTGGCGATGTTACCTGCACGGAATAGAAGCTCATTTGTGCTGGGGTCGCGTGCCTCGGCCTGTTCCTTGGAGATCTCGGAGTACTCAACGACGGCGTACTTGCCATTGCGCATGGCGACGACGCCAACAGACTCGTTTGGATCGGATTTCGGCACCACCTTGGCTGCACAATCAGCGCCACTGGTGATACCGTAACCCATGAAGACGGGATCGGCGACGCGGACAAGGCAGTTGTCGACAGCGTATGCATGCACGTACAGGACGTGACGGGCCGCCAGATCAGAGAGGACCGTGTGAGAGTTTTCCGCAAGTGTAATGGGTGAGCGCAGGGCGGCGTAAAGGCCCCCATTGCCGTCAGGCGCAACAGCGATGTGAGACTTGCTATCCAGGATGACCTTCCCGTCCATGGTGAGACAAGGGAGCGTGCCTGTGATGCACACAAATGAACGAGAATATTATGTGCGAATGACTACTGCAGACCTTGCTCGAAGAAAATAACATTCTCGGGATTAAGACCAAAGAACAAGTGCTTTTCGAAGAACGCCTCTGTATCTGCATGTGTGGGACCGCTGGTCATGATGTACCATGGGATAACGACTGAGCCAGCAGGCTTTCCAAAAATGATCTCCGCATCGCTCTGCAACTTGCGGATGCGCTCGGCTTGCAGCTGGAACAGCGATTTGTGCGATGGCAGGCCGATGTCGTAGCAACCCTTTGGAAGACTGCTTCCCAGGCGGGTGCCCTGACCGCCAGCCATGAGCAGCACGCCCACCTCGCCGCGCGACACGGCCGCGAGACCGACGCGTTGCCACTCGGCGATATCCTTCGACGACAACGCCGATTGGGAAACATCGCGAGGAAGTGGTTTGATATGTTCCGATCCTGTCGCTTTTTCACTTTCTGCGAACGCGATTGCCTTCTTGTAGATGCGATTGACGCGTTCAATGTCGAGCGCGTCGAGCTGGGCGGCGAACTCTTCTTGCTCCTTGCGGGTTAATTGCGACCAAAATTTGAGTACATGGCTCTGACCAGCGGCTTCATAGAGTTTCGAACGGGCTTCGTAAGACATGACGACTGGTGTGGGCTGCGACGACGACGATGGGCACGTCCAAGGCTCGTGGCAATGGAGACTATATGCAGTGAATCCTGTGGGCGCCATCGTGACTCATCGATCATCGATCATCAATCACCACGTGGTCTTTCCATATGGCGGCAACTGCCGCTCGCTGCAATTTCCTATTTGCGCAGATTCTGCAAGTTGGTTTGCGCGCTTCGCTTTTCGCTGTCTCGTCGTAACGTTTTTTCGGTCTATTGCGTTTTGCCAAAAACAATGTCGAAAGCTGACGAGGATATCTATGGTGGTGCGTTAGTTGATAGATATTACTGTGTGTCTTGGTGCCACAACCATGTACAGACATCTACGACACCGACAACAACGAAGATGTCGAAGAGTTTTTGCAGGAACAAGACGAAAACTATTCATCACAGCTCGCCAGCCCTCAGGCAGAAACCTTCTCTGGAGAAAGTTCTTTGCCCCCCAAACCAACTGTCGTTGCACCTGCAACATCAGTACCACCTCCGAAGGATCTTCCAGCAAAGCCTGTCGCATCTCCAATACCGCCTAAACCTGTGTCAGCCATTTCAAATGCTTCTTCTCTATCCTATTCTGCGCAAATAGCACGTCAATTTTCTGCCTATCAGCAGACGCCTAGCCAAGAACGCCAGACAGCGTTGCACCAAGCAGGTGCTACCTCCTCTTCGGGTCCCTTAAGTATTCCCACGGTCGATAGTACTGCGAATGGGTCCGCTGACACGGTATACGGTAAGAAACCGTCAGAGATGCATGACGCTGGGTAAGTCGTTTTCCTATCCAACTCTCTTGTTGTCAGCGTAGTCTGTGGACGAGTTATGATATGTGATTATCACGACGATACAACATATATTTGCTCTGCTCGTTCTTTTTTACTGCCAGTCTCTGCCGTTTGTATCTATTGAATTATCCCTCATTCTACCTTCTTGGATTATTGCTGATACTGATTACGTTTACCTGGTTTTCTGCTTACCCGCCTATTCCCGCACTACTCGTTTCGCCTGCCTGTTTCCCGCATACTGGATCTACTCTACGCCATATTCGATAGCAAAATGTTCATTGGCGGTCTCAGCTGGGACACTACAGATGGTATCATCATTTCTGCATATCATTGTCTATGTAGTTGCTAACAAACGTTTGTGTGTGCATCTTTCAATTTCGATTAGAGGGTTTGAGGAACTACTTTTCGGAGTTTGGCAAGGTAGCTTCAACTTGTTATTGCTGATGTTGTGTTTATTCTCGTCCATATGAAGGTCGACGCTTGCACCATTATGCGTGATCCCTCAGGCAGATCACGAGGATTCGCATTTTTAACATTTGAAGATCCGGCATCCGTCAATGCCGTCGTGGTCCGCGAGCATTTTCTTGACGGGAAAGCCGTGAGTTCTGAGTGATATTCCGGCGTTTATGAAGTCATTAACAGTGCTCAGATCGACCCTAAACGGGCAATACCTCGGGAAGAACATCTGCGAAACACGCGTTTCTTTGTTGGCGGTTTGGGGCCAGCAACAACCGTTGAATCCATGAAAACATTTTTCTCCGCGTATGGCAAGGTTGCGGACGCCACCGTCATGGTCGACCGTGAATCTGGTCGTTCAAAGGGCTTTGGGTTCGTCACATTCGAAGAAGTCAACAATGCACATCAGCTTGTAGGGAAGATCGGTCTGATACTCGACGATAAGGAGGTGCGCTGATTTCGAAATATATTCGGAAATAGATTCCAATTATCCGGTAGATCGAAGTGAAGATGGCTCAGCCTCGCAGTCAACGCGACCAGACCAGAACATCACAGCCGACTCGCATGAACAGTAGCACCTTCTTCAGCGAGCAGGAGCCGACAAAATCCACGCCGATGAACATACCCTTTGTGCCGCAGCAAACGCCGATGAATATGATGATGCGCCCCATGGGCCAAATGCCTATGATAACCGGCGGCGGCGTGCCGATGATGAACCCCATGGGCATGATGGGTATGGGTATGATGAACGGCATGGCCGGCAACATGGGTATGATGTCCACACCGTCCATGGGGTCTACGGCTATGTCGATGGGCAATGGCATGCACGGTGGCATGATGGGCAGTGGCATGAATGGCATGAATGGCATGAGCGCAGGTATGAACAGCATGAGCGCGAATCCGATGAACAATATGGCGATGAGCGGTATGGGTGGCATGGCGAACATGCAAGCCATGCGTATGGGCATGGGAGGGATGGGTACGCCTTATGCGGCAAACGCGCAAATGCAAAATATGGGTATGGGCGGTATGGGTATGATGGGACAAAGGACAAATGTGGGACCTACCAGCTTCAACGCTCGATTGGCGATGAACTCTGGACCTGGCCCGATGCGTATGAACAATCGGGGCCAACACAGTTTCCATCCCTACTCGCGATAATTTTCTGTGCGGCGTCGGCGTGCTCTTACAATGTTTACGTTAGTTTAAATAGGCTCGCTGGAGTGTTAATGACAATCTTATACTGATGAGTATTTATGGAATTCCAATAAAGCCATGCATAAGTAATGTCCAATGACTGCGGAATATCTGGACTTCCTGTGTCAAAGTGATCGGGGGCAAGGGTCGCCGAAACGGCGATCATATTAGCGATGCTGCTGGATCAATCACCGTCTTATCATAGAGTCCCAAACTGCTCTCCCAATTACATTTCTGGATCTCCATATTCGCTTTCTCTCCACGCTCAATGGCTCGACACGCACAAGCATTGTACCCTCATATGGAAACGGATGACGATAACGATGTCGAGCAGCACCCAGAGTGGGACAACTCCATTCACACCAGCCGTTCTAATCGCAGCATTAACCGCAATGTCTCCTCCATATCATCTCATTCACGATCATCCCCACGAGCCTCAACTGGGTCATCCAGCAACACAAACGCGGGGACCTACTATGAACAATTCGTGCAACGTTACCGTACGATCAAGCGCAATCCCCGTAACGATCCAGATCTTCAGTATTTTCGACAAGGATTCGGTCAGTTGCGAGACGACCCAGAATTTGAGGACGAAAATATGCAATCTGAAGTCGATGGTGGCGTTGATCATGCCGCCGTTTTGATGTTGGAGGATTCTCCAACTACGACGTCGGAGGAGGAAGTCGACCGCCTAGTCTGGGTCGCGCTCCTTGAGGCAGTCATGGGAGGGGACGTCCTTAGATCGGAGAAGACTCGTGTTGCCATGGCAATGGAAAGCGCAAACGATGAGCAGAAGAGTAGTCACAATATATGGCTGGGCATACGAGCCAAATTTCACTCGCAGACGATCGAGAAAGAGCGTCAATCCCTTGAGGAGCATCGCCTGCGAACCGTCATGCCAGTGGTTAATGAAATCAACAATTTCATCGTTACACCTTTCACGGCCGACGACGACTATGTTGCTGCTTTCAAGCAGACAACGACTATCCTTCACCGCCTTGAGGTCGTTCAGGCGTTATATCCCAGTCTGAAGGCCATGACTATCGATGTTCCCCCGGCCAGTGAACCACAATTTCAGGCTCGCGTTGATGCTCTTAACACTTGGACCACACTTTTCATTACTATCCGTGACCACATCGCCCGTCTGCAGAAGTGGACAGGTAGCGAGACCCTAGATGTTACGCAGCCGAATACGTCCGGCGATATCATTCTTAAGAACAATCCCTCTTCGTCCTCCGATGGTCCCACCAAAGTCCCTGACGGCTCCAGTTTTGTCGAGCGTCTGCTGAAGGAGGAGACGATGCAGCAGGCGTTTGAGCAGGCTGCCCTCTTTACTGTTTATAGTCTTGTCGTCAACGTCAAGGACGCGCAAGTGAAGTTTGCACCATTATTCAAGCAGATGGGTCTTCCAAGGTTCGAAGACATCCTTATTCCTATCGTATCATATCCCACGAAACTGGCTCAAGCCGCGCTTCGCATACGTCTTGACTATGTCAATAAGCTACTGGGCTCGGCAGATCTCATTATCGACGAGATGATGGAGGACCTGAAGCTGAGCATAGGTCTAGCTTGCACGCTAAAAAGCCAGTATCAAACGTGTTGCGAACGCCATCCGGATGGGCTTTGGGACATGCCTCAGTGTATACCTAAGAACTACGACGACACAGTTCTTGAAGGTATAGACACATTTTTCAAGCTGATGCACACGAAGCTCAGCAAGGGTCATCCTGGTTCATATATCAGTGAGACCGACGTTCTGGAAGCCCATTGGGCGACCTACAATGACGTTGCAACGACAATCACAGGGGGATCGATTCGTGTCGCTGAACAATTATGGTGATGTTTTCACGAAAAAGCAGTTTGACACTGAGTTGATGCTATTTTTTCTAGCGCGTTGACCAACCGTCTCATGCTTCGTGTAACAGATATATTTGTTTCAACTATACGCAACAAGACGACTCCGAACCCCGCGCAAATTGTGAGTTGGTACGAGAACCTACTTGTCAGCGTCAGAAGGAGATACCGTAAGCTACACATGTTTACGAGGTACGCAGGCGTGGACAATAGATGGCACGCGCTTACCTTCGTACGACCAGGGTCCTAGCTCAGCGGTTCAGCAATTCCGCTGAATACACGCTGGAGGGTGTCTCCATCGACAAGCTTGTGCATTATCTCACGGAGACTGGCCATATTCTCGTCTATACCAGCATCTTCGAAAGCGAAGGAACCTACATCCTCGCCTCTGAAACCCTCAAAAACCAGCCCGAGAGGATTGTCCACATTTTGACGCGGGCCTTTCATGTCACCGCTGCGGATGGAAACTCGATCTCCGGTGAGAAGAGTGACGAGAAGCAAGAAGAAACTGAGCCTCAGTATCTGCTCATTATCCGACCGGTTGTCCCGTGGTATTGGAGGGGACAAGTTATGGTGCTGGAGGATGGAAATTCCGGCGCTTATCTCGAGAAAAAGATGGAGTTGGAACCTCGCGACTATTCTCTTCGTTTAGTCGCGGACGGACCCCAGAGTCGGTTGGCCTACGCGAAGGACGTTCTCAATGCTCTCTTTTGCGACGTAGATCAGGACGGAAACATATACGAACCTACCGAATATTTGACATGCGTCGCAGAGCAACAAGCACATTTACCCAGCGTCAACAAGCTTCTCGTACGAATCAGTCGTGCCTCGACCAAGTTCGTGGAGTCCATCGTTGATTCCATCCGCCACATCCGAACGACCTTACGAGGCGTTGAGGGATGCCAGGACTTGTTAGAGAACTGGTATCTCTTCGCCTCTGAGCATGGACGACAACACGCCCAGCACGAGATGAAATTCAATCGACTCTTGGTCGAACTTGCCATCTCATGGTTGTCCTTTATCTGCGACGATTGCGATCCCACGAACAAAACGTTCAAGTGGGCCGTGAACGCTCTCGAGTTCACATATTCTCATACTCGACGACATATTGTGGAGGTCTCCGAAGAGCAGTTCCAGATGATCAAGTGCAAGGTCGCGATCTGCATGATGTTCCTGACGAGCCATTTCGACCTGTTAGGTGCACGAGCATCCCATGACGCCAAGGAAAAGATGAAGGAGCAAGTCAAACAGGCTGCGAAATCTCATAAGGCGGATATCGCAGAGCTGTCCTCCGATTTCTCTCCCGGGGCCGACGGTCACCTTGCATATACGAATCAGAGCACGCGCATGTTCTGGGAACGCATCAAGAAAGCCATGGAAAAGATGGATGCCTCTCGCAACGTACTCGAGACGGGAAATCGAATGCGTGGTCATGTCCTAGACAGCGACAAGGCGGAGGATCAATCTATACTAATTCTCATGGCCTCGACAGTCAAGAGCAAGAACTTCGCCATCCGTTGGCAGCAGGGACGATACATTGGTCACGGAGCGTTCGGTCAAGTCTCCCTAGCAATCAACTTGGATTCGGGCTTGTTGATGGCGGTCAAGGAGATCAAGCTTCAGGAATTCTCTGGTTCGCCGGATCTCTACAACAAGGTCAAAGACGAACTTAGCGTAATGGAGCTGCTTCACCATCCTAACATCGTGGAATATTACGGTATGGAGGTCCACAGAGACAAGGTGTACATATTCGAGGAGTATTGTCAGGGCGGCAGCCTCGCGACGTTGCTGATGCATGGCCGCATCGAAGACGAGGCTGTTATCCAGTTCTACACCATGGACATGTTGCAGGGTTTGATCTATTTGCATTCCATGGGTATTGTTCACCGTGATATCAAACCAGACAGTGAGCCCCGGCGCTTTCTTTCTTCGTTAAAAAAATCTGACGACACGGGATGTAGACCTTCTCATTGACATGGAGGGACGAATCAAATTAGCCGACTTCGGCGCTGCTAAAATACTTGCCAAGAACCAACGCACGGTACATCGCACTCGTCGCTCTGAAGCCAATATACCCAACGGGACGCAGAAGAGCCTTACCGGAACGCCGATGTACATGTCGCCCGAAATTATCAAGAATGAAAAACGCGGGCCTCGCGGTGCTATGGATATTTGGTCTCTCGGTTGTGTTGTGCTCGAATGTGCAACTGGCAAAAAGCCGTGGAGTAATTTGGATAACGAATGGTATGTATGCGATCACCGTAGCTTGCCTTCGACGCTTGACGACGTGCTCAGGGCTATCATGTTCCATATTGGCGTCGCCACCCAGCATCCACCACTGCCAGAGCCTCATCAGCTCAGCGAATTGGGCCGCAAATTTATTGAACGGTGTCTTACCATTGATGCAACGCTTCGTCCTACAGCCGAGCAGCTCATGCACGACGAATGGATGGTTGAATGGAAGACGATGTTGGAGTCGTACAATGAAGACGATGACATGGTTTCCCAATCGTCGACGGAAATTCCACCGGACAAAGCTATCGAACGTGCGACTGTTGCGCATTATGTCGCGTTGGCGAAGGAGGAAGTCGACAACGTCAATCCTTAGCCAGTGTGATATTGAAAATTTGCCTTATGTATATCGAGTTCTTTTGCTTTCTACGCTGTTTATTTTTTTTTCCTCAATGCATCTTACTTACGAAGCTGTACCAAACAAATATTACGAATGTCGTCTGTAAATTTATGTAACCATGCGGAAATGTATTACAGCATTAGCAAAGCAGGGTAGGGCCGTACAAAAGACAAAGGTATAGATACAAAAGAATCGTAAGTACATCTTCAAGCACCAACAGTCTCCATTTCTGGCAAATATCCTTCTTTTATGCTCCTCTCCAATTTTCTGATCTCCTCGACAGTCGTCGCCTTCGCAATGGCAGCTTTGACTCTATCCTGCTCCTCCTTCGACATGAGGCGTCCAGGTTTGAAGTTTTGGCCAGTCGCTGGTCGTGGCTCCTCGTTGGCATGCTGAGCCGCATTTTTTCCTTGTGAGGAGACGGCCTGTGACAGCGTTGTAGCCAGAGCAGTCGGGAGACCGTCGGCTGTGAGAAATAATGCCTTCGCAGCCTTACGTTCCTGCGATTTGAAAACATCGTGTGAATAAATTCGGAAACAAAACGATGAAAGGTGCTCACCTTGTCGCGAATCCGCTGAAAATCGAGAACTCTCAGTGCAGGTAACTGCCATACGAGCCACTCGCGATACCACTTGCGTTCTCGTACAGGGTTGCCCAACAAACTGACATATTGCAGATATCTGAGCTCCTTTAGTGGTTCGAGATCGCCCAGCTCAGATATTCGATTGTTGGTGAGGACAAGAGTCGTGAGATTTGGTACCGAGAGGTGGATGGACGGCGAGATAGATGCGATTTGGTTGTTGGCAAGCAATAAAGTCCTGATTCGTTTCAGTAGGGGAAGGTTTGCAAGCGCTAAAATCTGGTTATCGGTGAAGTCTATCGCATCCTGTTGATCCTGAATATTGAAGGTGTTGGCAACTAGTCGTACAATAGAAGAGAGAGAGAAACCTTGGTGACCCCCAAATTTTCAATAGCCGGGATTTTGTAACCTATGCAGAAGGTGAATAAATTTGCTTGCACGATCAACGAAGCGCACCTCTAAGGTCCAATTCGCGCTCCTTCGTCGGCGTCAGCGTCGACTTGGCTTGGGCTAGTAGTTCTGGTGTGAGCTTCATGGTGGTTGTCGATCGAGAGTTGAATTCAACTAGTTGCTCAACTTCCTGACTTGTCTCTAGCCATGACGCTGCTTCATTCTCAATTCCATCTGTGCGTTCGGGTCGTCTGCTGTCCTCTCACATGTTGACCGACTCTTCCAGATTCACCGACCATGATGCATATATTTTCGTGCCAGAAACACCTTATCCATCCCTGGTCATTCACCGTTCCACAGGCGACATCGTGTTGAATGGTACGTGTTGAACGCGTGCCGACGTGTTGAAGACTCTCGATTTTGGATCCAGAGGGGAAAACAGAGATACCCATGACTGCGAAACGAGCGCGAAACCCTATTTACGGGATATTTGGCATAATTTCATTGACCTTGTGTACGTTGAACTGCCTACGCTGCGCATAGATTTTTCTGTTGACGTTCATGTAGCAGAGTATGTTATTGTTATCACAGCCAGAGAACCGAAGGGCACGATTTTAGGCAATGCGGTTTATCGAGCTACACAGTTTGAACTGCTCCCTTTGAACCCTGCTGTAAATCTGTCGAGCCCTCTACACCCCGTGGAAAGCCATTTGCTGGGTCTAGTCCGCTCTCATCTGGACTCGGGATCTTTTTGGCTAAGCTACACAGGAGATTTGAGTACACGCCTCCAGGTGCAGTGGGAACAGGCAGTGGAACGTGAAAAGCTTCGTCTTTGGGAGAAGGTGGGCCGCGTTCTATATTAAGGTCGTCCCCTCATCATACCGTGACACCGCAGGCCGACGACCGTTTCTTCTGGAATCGGTTTTTGCAGACGCGCCTCATCGAGAGCTCGAAACACGATGTAAGTCGTTGTTGTCGCGTCTTAGCGGTTCAACCGGTGAACATATTCGTCAGCTCAGTCCATTCATTTTACCCGTCATATATGGAAGTGAGTGAAACTCTGTATTGCCGTGGCGCTTCGTTGAACGTGTTTAGCATTTGATGCTCGTCCCGCTACCTTGCATGGACGTCATATGGCCCTTATTCTAATTTCTCGACGGTCAAGGTTTCGCGCAGGCACGCGTTACTTCCGTCGAGGCCTTGACCATGAAGGCAACGTCGCGAATTTCAATGAGACAGAGCAAATATTAATAGTTGAACCCTCTGGCACCCCGGGGTCACCCTACGCGAGGACGCCCGGCTTCGATGCTCAGAGTTCTCTCGGACTGCGCGATGGCTCCATCAAGATGAGCTTCGTTCAGATTCGGGGCAGCGTTCCCGTTTTCTGGGGCGAAGTTAACACCCTGCGATACAAGCCAGATTTGCAACTGATGGATTTACCAGAAACGGTTGGTGTTTATTCGTTCTTCGACGATTTACTGTTCATTGTTTAAAACCAGCCGGATATAATGCGTAGACATTTCCAAGATATTACATCTCGCTATGGACCAGATACGGTTCTCGTGAACTTGGTCAATCACAAAGGACATGAGATGCCCGTCAAAGATGCCTATGAAAAGAACGTTGCTATTGTAAGTTCTAACATGAATTTTCTAGTACATACTTTTGAGTGCAATCAGGTGGACAACCCCAAAATAAACTATCAATATTTTGACTTCCATAATGAATGCAAGCATATGCGATGGGATCGTATAAGCGTGCTCATCGACCGGACCAAGCAAGATTTAGAGCGGCATGGGTGCGTGCGGAGTTCTCTCTCTGACTCTCTGCATCTTATCTGGACAATACCAGCTACGTTCACATTTCTCCGGACTCCGCGACCCCGAAACTCCAGCAGGGCGTTGTCCGAACGAACTGCCTGGACAATCTCGATAGGACCAATGTTGTCCAAGCTGCACTCGCCAAATGGACTTTGAATCGCCAGCTGATGGACCTAGGAATCATCAGCAAGGAAAGTAATGTCGATGATTTCGAGATGCTCAGTAAGGATTTCCGAGAAAGTGAGTTTACGAAGACGAGTCTCGTTGTGAGTTCACGCATTTACTCGGATAGTGTGGGCCGATCATGGAGATGCTATATCACGTGCATACGCCGGGTCCGCTGCGCTGAAGAGTGATTTCACGCGGATCAATAAACGGACACGCAAGGGTCTGCTGGAGGACGGTGTTAAGAGTGCGGTGAGGTATTTGAAAAACAATTTCTTCGATGGAGCGAGACAGGTATGTTACTTCGATTAACTGACATGTGTTCATTGTTTTGACGCACGATGAACAGGACGCATTTGACCTGATAACGGGCGCCTATGTTCCACGAAAGAATCCGGCTTCCGTCGTGTTTCTTGTTTCGGACACCAGAGACTTACTCACGCGCTCTGTAAGCCTCTCTTTGCTTGCGTCTAGCTTACCTCTTAGTGCTCTCCAGATGCCGTTCGTCACTTCGTTTTCATTGTTTATGATTTGCGCTGGAATGACCCTACCGAGATCATCAGGCTAGGTTCCTCATTTTGCTGTTGTACATTTGTCTGACATTCTTCATAGATTATTCGTTGGTCTACTACTTTCTTCTCTGGTTTGTTTTCCTTGTAACGTCAATGGCGTACATCGTCTTGCACGGCATATCCTACGTATCGTGGCCGCGCCTGATTCCACTGAATGACCTTATCTACTACACGGGCCCAGGATACCGTTCAGGACGCCATGGCAAAGGCTTCAAAACTTCGAAGGCTGCACCTCTTGTAGCAAATAGATGGGACAAGCCCCAAAAGGCCAGCTGGTTTTCCAAAGTCGGGCAAGCAGACGGACATGAAGTTGAAATGGGCCTCCTTTCAACATTCAATAAGAAGCGTGTTGATTAGCATATACCACTTCGTATATATTCATTTTACTATTACAGAGTAAATGTATGCCTTCGGTTGCGAGCTGCATTTTTTGAGGGAGACAAGTACAAAAAGGTCTGGGGAATGGTTCACTAATGCGTAAACTTGGAGTTACGATCATACTTGAGTACGTCCTTCGCGATTGGCATACCATCATACGGTGTTAGCTGTCAAGCTTCAAGGTCTGGGATAGAATATCAGAAAAATTCCGTCGTCTGCGGCCTAGCATCGTTGTGGCCGAACCAGGTCAATTAGCTACTGAGGAATATTTATCGATCACGATTCAACGACCATGACATTGAAACGCCCACGTTATCTACACGGCATCACGCGCTTGTACCGTGTATGCAGAAACCTCCCAGTCAGACACCTTCCACCGGAGATGAAAATAAGAGATACCAAATCCCAGACGTTTTGCACTCTGGGAGCTAATATGCACTCTGCCACATCATCTACTGAACTAGAATACTCGGAGTACCTACGAACAGCCGTGTCGGACGGCCAGCGCCTATATCCAGACTCCGAAATGCGCGACGCCAAGTCGCCGATTCCCAAAGAGACAGGCGATGGGGGACTGGAGTGAGATGAGTATTGGTGACAGAGAGTCACGGAAAGCCCACCTGCCCATTTATTCACGTGCAAAGAGTCCATAGGCTGACGTTGGACACCGCAAATTCGAGCCCAACGTATGAGCCGTGAATGCACTACCCAGCAGGCTTCAGATTATGATCGGTGGTCATGAGTATGAGATTTAGCAAGGTAGCTATGCTGGGTGCAGGCACTTCATATTTTTTGGCCAAAGACAACATATAACCATTGAGGAAATTGATGTCCGTGTCCCTCATCGCTTTAACATCCCCCAACATTTGTGTCCTGTTGTGTTCATTCTTGCGAGCCATCACTTCGCAGTCCGTCAACAGACTTTCGGGTAACAAGCCTCCGGGGAACGGATCGACAGCAATATCCTGGTAAGTTTGCGCCTGCCCTCTATCTAGGAGATGCTGGACTTCCACGGCAACCCTCGCGGCGTGCTCTGCGCGGAAGATGTCTGAGGCTTCGTTGCAGAGACGTCTGGAAATACGCCTGCCGGCCGTCGAAAGACCGACGCTCCCCGCCTCCTTCCCCGTCAGCGCGGTGAGACAGTGCACCACCATTTTGGCGACGAGATTCTTTCGTAGTGCCAGTTGCATATCTGTAAATCTTATCCAAGACGAGTTCAGGTCAAGCAAGGTGAACGCGGCGACAGCGTTCCGAAGACTGGCATAACGCTCGGTGTCGGGGTCTTCAGCTGTGCTGATGTTGCTCAGACGCAGGGGCTCTTCCAGTTCAGGCTCGAATACACGGCCGGGTTCCGGGACAATGGCAAACTTGAGTGTACCTATGCCAGGATGGCTGAAGGAGTGCATGAATGAACGCAGATGCACGCCGTGTGTAGATAGACCGAGAATGAAGTGGGGTCGCGTGGTAACATCGGGAAACAATTTTGTGGCAAGAATGCTATGTGTGCTCAAGGGATTCGATAGCAGAACTATGGTCGACGAGGACGAAAGACGTGGGGACAGGCGCCGGATGGTGGATTCCACCTCCCTTGACCGGTTAGCAACCACGAGGATGTCGATTCCGTGGACGTCCTGCCGTTCACCAGTCCACGGCGGCTGGTGCTGTCCGCCCTTCGTAAATTCGGCGGGTGAGTGGGAACGGTACCATACTTCAGACGTAAATCCCGTCATACGCTCCAGAACAGTCCCTTTTTTTCCGAGTAGCCGAAGAACACCACCATCGTTGTGCGGGTCCATGCGACGAGCGACTTGGCGACTCTTGTAGATGAGATGTACATGATGATCCTTTGAAAGCGCGCGGCGCAAGTGAAATGCAATGAGCGTTCCAACAGAACCGAATCCAATAAGATGTACACGCATGCGTTATGGAAACTTGTGTACCCACGAGTTGGCTATTGAAGTCGTGTCAGTAACCTCAGTGATGGATCATGGAGGAACATGCTTTTCCAGGAAACCCACCAGAATGGTTTCCCGTAAAATAAGACGGCAGAACTACGGGAAACGGGCCAGAATGAGAGGAGGGGAGTTTGCCACTGCTACTCACAAAGCCAGCACGTGCGCAAGATAATGGTTCCCGATCCCGATCCCAAACTCAGCGGCCAAAGGCGCACACTGGCAGCCGCCCACGGCGGGCTGACTTCGTGATGGCCGATCCACGGACGCCGCAAAACGCCGCATTAGCGATTCGTGCGTGCGCCTCCGAGAATCAAATAAATTGCATATTATATTCAATCATGCATCTGCCTTGCAACTACAGAAGCCAACGTTTGTATCCAGCATCCCAAGATTCTGCAGGATCCAGGACGTCTAGATGCCAGTGACAATGACGGAATACAACCGCAGTAAGCAGAAAGAACGGACAGAACTGAGCACAAAAAATGGCTGAAAAAGGTGAACTTACCTTGTTTGAGGTCTTGAAATATCCTCTGAAGTCCCATGTGCCAATCGCTTGTGTCAAGTGCTGTCATGGTGCACGATCGTCTTCCAGGTTTTTTTAGCGCTAGGGCGGCAGTACTACTAAGTGTAACTAACCAGTGCAGATGGCCCTGGGAGTGCAACGTTGTGATGAGTGACAACGATGAATCGATGAAGCCTGAACCCATGTGGAGAGAATGAGCTCAAGGGGGCGAAAGGCTGCAGTTTGCTTTCGAGGCAAGTTCCAGTCCTCCGTTCTGTTGTCCATAGTCCACACGTGAGTATTATGTCAGGCGATAGCAGATTCTTATCCCTTCTTCCATCGATACGAAAGACTTCTCTTCTGTATCATCCGACATACATGTGCTACCAAAAGACCATAGAACGTTATGGCTCACTCTGGCTTCACTTCACCAAGGCGATCTCGACCTCCCGCACGTCCCCACTTTCTCGTACTAGCTCGTACTTCGGTCCGGGGTCGGCTTGGACCTGTTCGTGACCATCGGTCTGCAGATCATCCGTCCATCTGCGCAAATCTTCCGTGAGAGTTTTGTTGATCCTTCTTGTACCCCATGACAGCGTAAGGCATCGCGTTGAATGGTATCATTGGCCTGGAACTGGTCACTCCTTCCTTGTGTTCCGGCGCAGATGTTGCTATTCCCATAATCTGGTAGAAAATGGCGCCGCATCCAGGTCGCGCTGGCTTGATAAAAGAGCGGATGTACCGTTGATTGTTCTGCTCTCCAGTTTATCCTTCAGTAGTGGACGATTGATTCCCTTGTCTGCACACATCGATTGTAGTCAGTGCTTACTTTGATCTTGTATTTCGACGAAATGGAGACCGTTACACTCAAGAGGACTGGCGATAAGGTAGGCGCGCCCTCGATAAGGTGCTGTCCGAAGTGTTTTGACGCGTGCACTAGATGCCTCTGGTCGGTTTCGGACTGTGGAAGGTGCCCAACGAGACTTGTGCAGATGTAAATCAACTATTCGTAGATTTTGTTAATCCCTCATCCCTGCTACCAGACTGTATACCGCGCCATCCAGTACGGATACCGTCTCTTCGATTGCGCTTGTGATTACGGCAACGAGAAAGAGGCGGGTGATGGTGTGCGACGTGCTATTGCTGACGGTCTCGTCAAGAGAGAGGACCTTTGTGAGCGTTTTCGCATACCCCCTGAATTCTGTTAATGCTGAGCATGTCGACTTTTCCTGATTTCAGGGATCACAACCAAGATATGGAACACCTTCCATGCTCCGGCGCATGTAAGCTACGCTTCGATGTGTTGCATAGATTTGGCTCGACGTTATATTCGTAGGTTCACGAGGCTGCCCGGATGCAGTTACAACACTGGGGACTTGAGTGCGTCGGTGTCACATTTTAATGTTTGAGATCATCTCATTTCGTATAGATATTTTGATCTCCTCTTAGTCCACTTCCGTGAGTGAAGAAGCCTGAAGCTTCGACAACATTTGCTTGACGAGCCGTCTAGCCATCGCTCTCCAGTATGTTGATCCCAAGCATCGCTATCCTCCGGCTTGGTGGGACGACAATAAGCAACTTCTTCCTATGGGTAAGTCGCGATCTTCATGGTTTGATCGTGTCATTATTAATCGGACCAACTATCACAGAGAAAACGCCTATGCAAGCTACCTGGAAGGCGTACGAGGAGCTCGTAGACCAAGGTCTTGTGAAGAACATCGGCATCAGGTGAGTACTTAATTTGCACAGGCAAGGATGGAAACTGGGATGCTAACCTTTCTTTTCATCATTGCAGCAACTGCAGCGGCTCTATCATCAACGACATGATGACCTACGCACGTTACGAGCCACAGGTCCTGCAGGTCGAGATGCATCCATACCTGAATCAGGAGGCCTTGGTGCAGATGGCCAAGTCGCTCGGCATGGCCATGACCGGCTATTCCTCCTTCGGGCCCCAGGGTTACATTGAGCTTCAGATGGACAAGGGGGTGGGCAGCCTGTTCAAGAACGACGTAATCGTCGGGATCGCGAAGAAGCACGGCAAGAGTGCGGTTCTCATCTTTATCGTCGTTGTTCAACATGTCTAACGCACCGTTGACTTTTCTGGTTTTTTCTGTTAGCCCCGGCCCAGGTGCTTTTGCGTTGGTCGACGCAGCGTGGCATCGCAGTCCTGCCCAAGGCAACAGACTCCGCCTTGCTTAAGGAGAATTTCGCTTCCACCTCGTTTAACCTTGACGAGGTCGACTTGAAGAAGATCGGGTCGCTCAATCGTAACATCAGAGTAAGTTGTTGGTTCTTTTTGATACAGAACTGACCTAACGACGCCACCCTTCTCCCAGTTCAACGATCCTGCAGACTTCTCTCCCAAGATGTCCATATTCGCATGAGTCCGTGTCAGACGACGTTTACAGGAAATGACGTACGAATGTATCAAAATAGTATGTACGGTTACGCAAGGGGCAAAGTAAACAGCTACCTGTGTAGGGTGAAATTATGTAGCAGATACGTGTAAAGTGTACAATATGCAAATGAGTGTGCAAGTCTTCAAATGTTAAAAATAAGCATTGGCTGAGGGAATCGGTAGAACATGGATGTATGCACAGGATGCGAGTTTCGATTCAATTGTTGTACATATATGCACAAAATTTGAGAGCAAATGGCTATGTAAGCAGAGAATGGGATCGAGACGGAAAGGATTGTGCAAAGTGTTATCTACGAGTGCCTTCAATTCAATGTACCGTCGGCGACCTTTTGCCGATTAACTTTGAGCTAACTCTCTGAAAACGTTGCGTCTAAATAATGGCAACGAAACAGTGTGAGTGATTAATCAAAACACATTTTAATAGCAAAAAGGAAGCAAACGCGAGAGGCAATCGCGTAAAGGACGCCGCGGGATTTCTGCGACGGGTGACGACACGAAAAAAGGAAAGAGAACAATACAAGAAGAAGTGTCCAAGACGCGAAGTGAAGACCAAACATTATGACGAAGAAATATTCGACTCAATGGGACATATAAAGCGTCGTCCGAAACATCATTTATTCTTTAAAGAAAAGAAAAAACAACCACTCACCGAACTCTCGGCAAGCAGTATCGTCACCTGATTCTCCCATCCTTTTATCTTTGTCGAATGGCTGAGGATGTGGCGAGATGAGACGAAGTGACCTATCTCATTGAGCAGTCTTTTGAGATGCAAACGAACACAGATAAGAAAAACGCCGCGTGTGTGGGAGGAAAAACACAGTCCAGACGTTGGACAAACGAGATCGAAGCAAGAGGACGTGAATGAGAGGGGAGTAGTGGAGTGAACGCGATTCAGGGCCGTAGACACAATCGAACGACCGAAGCATTTGAAAACCAGAGTCAATTTTGTTTCGATTGACAGAAGGAGATGCAGTCAACAGCAAGAAAACGCAACAACGTGAGAACCAAACGAGAAAGGTGAACGAGGCAGGAGAGAGTGATACATACTGATTGATCTCCCTTGTGTCCTTAGTGGTCGTTTCGTGCGTGCTTGCGAGTGTGATGGAAGCGAGAAGACTCTTAATACCGGTCATGACGGTCTGAAGCTCAGATTTTCCCTTGAACTCCTGTTGCCATAGTGTGTAGACAAAAAAAGAGTGCCAGGCGACAGCGAGAAAATAGGTACAATGAATCAGTTTCGAATTAACTAGAATCAAGCGACGCACTTTCGACGTAATAGTGTGCCAGACCTTTATCGCATGGTCGATGGTTTCGACGAGATGAGTAGGCAGGGGTTCGTTTGCATTCGTCTTGAGAGCCTCCAATTCTGCGGCAACGTCAACAGTGCGCTTCAGCAGCAGGGAATCAAAGTCACGCCTGACGACTGGGTTGCCGACAGCGCGTTTTGACATCGAGGGCTGAACAGAACGTCGAGCACTCCGTTTTGAAAGCACGCGGCCATTGGCTGTATCGGCACGTTTCGCATGCGCAAAGCGAGGCTGGCGAGTATCTAGCACTACAGAGCCGGTACCGCGCTTGATGCGTGCCGACGCACCGGAGGGGTCCATTTCTACTCTGGGTTCCACTGCAGCCTCGGACCCTGCTCTCCACATAGATTCTCTGCCAGGCATATTATAACTTATCGGCTTCTCAGGCATCCCTTCCCCTAATACAACCTCGTGCATCCCGTTGCCGACTACGATTCCATCTCCCGATCGAACTCCGCTCATTTCACGACGCAACGCGACCCCCTCTCCCGGCCAACGCCGTGACTGCCGAGCAGTAAAGCGCGAAGCATAATCCGCACGCAAGAGCCACGATGAAAAAAAGAGTAGGCACAGGCGGTCGAGACGGTGGTAGGAATGGCCGCTTGCGTGCCAAGGGGGCTGACTGACTAAAGAGGGTGGAAGCCGCGACGGATGTTAGCTGCAGCGGCGAAGGGCGACGACGACGCGGACGCGCAGACGTCGTGGATTTCGGCGAGGGGAAGGAACGGCTCAAAGTAGCATTGAAACATTTCGAGGCGGTATCGGGTCGTGTTGCAGGTGAAGATGTAGGGGTGAGGGAAGGAGCTTCTGAGGTGACCGACAAAAACTGAACTGGTAAGATGGCGCGATGGCGTATCGATGGCGACTTGTCCACGATGGAGCCTACGCCGTACGGACTGTCGGATGAACTGTTCGGGGCATCTGGCAAAGATGTCACGTCAGAAGGTGGTGCACTTGATCTCCAGCGCATAGTAGACAATCGTCCTAAAAGACCGCTGCCAGAGAGTTGGGGTGGCAACGAACTGGAGGGAAGGGGGTTGAGATGGCGGCCAGCGCCTGTAGAAGGAATTACGTCTGTGAGATGCCCGGCACGCTCACCAGTCATGAAGGGACGAACGATAGGAACGTTTTTAGCCCACTGTGGCTTAGCGGTCAGCGCTCAGTCAGCGAGAAACCGTGGTGGGTCGAGGTAAAACAGTTAATCTCATCATGTTCTCTAGGTTTCAAGACGCGATATCCCTGCTCCAAAGGCAGTGCTCGTGCAGAGGTCCAAGTGCGCAGGCACGCGGCAGTGCGCACCATTTCTGTAAAGATTGCTAGAGAGTGTGTCGTGCAGAACAAGCCAGCTGTGGCGTTTACACGCCGGAGTCAAATCGCAATTTGGACGCTTAAATGCGATACAGAGTCTACCAGTGCGACGCAGTGCAGAGGTCGCACCCGTTGTCGTTAATGGCAGCCCCGACCTCCAACATGATGCCGGCTGATGGCAACCTCAGCGCTCAGCTTTCATGTATCACCGGGTGATGTGATAGGGCCGGACAATCTGGAGACACAAAGGTTCTGGTAATGGCGCAGTACTGGACGAAAAACCCTAATATTCGGAAAGACGAAAGCAAGCCAGTAAAGCAACCACGACTACATACTGGCACTGGCGAAGAGCAGCACCCCGTAATCTAATCACGGCGATCAAACTCGAGTCGCACGTTTGACTCTTGTGGGCCCGAAACGGGAAAGTTACCAAAGATAGGGAATGTAACATAACGTGCATAATAAGTACTACTTACTCGATTCGTATTACTTTAAATTTACACACATGCTCGTCAGTCCACACCTTGAATATATGTATTCACACATTTTCAGATCGCGCATTTCCCATTCATGAGAACATTCAAAAAAGAAAACCATCGAGATCACAAGTTCGCGTGAATGAACTTGAATCTACGAAAGGAGGACCCGTTGAAAGCATAGGCTCAGATAAGGACCGCTTGTCATCCGGTAGCGCGCAAGACGCAATGAATATGATGTTCCGCGACGCAAAACTATCAAAGACGGACACGGACACGAGAAAGAGAGACAGATCCTGTCGATGGAATGGGAGGTGGAAAGCGTGCAAACCAAGCTGTGTTGTGGTAGGGCACCTGTGTGGAAAGTCGAATGCGACATATAACATCGCAAGGAAAAAGAAGGGTAGTACTCTTTCTCGTCGAAGGCAGAGAATGCAGGCTATGTAGGAGAGCACGGAGCCACACCAAAATCGAAGAAACACCGTAGGTAGACCCGCGTCGAAGGCAAAGACCGTCCACCAGGAAAACAAGGAAGTCACATAGATTTCAGAACAGCGGAAATAAGGGAATGATATTACTCGAGGGCGAGCGTCGTCTTCATAGTCGGAAAGAAAGTGTGATCGCAGGCTAATTTGGGCGTTTTGCCCATCTAGAGGGCGGGCGCTGCCGAAAGTTCCGCTGACCTGAGGTGAGAACGTGGCCGTGAGAAGAGAAAGTTGGAATGGACAAGCAGCTCGAAAGCAAAGGAATACATGTCGCGTCATGAGCTAACGTCGTCGTGGTTGATACTGTGTCGAATGAAAGGCAGTAAGATCGCTAGTGAATGGAGGATGGAGGAGTTATTGCTGAATGCGGAGCCGGCGGATCGCTATCGGGAAGCGGGCGCAGCCGTTAGAAGGCGACGAAGTAGCTTCAATTTCGGACAAGCGAGATTCACGCTGATAAGAGGCGGAGTGAACTCACTGATGACAGAGGGCGTGACGGGTGCTTGTCGATGAAGAAAGGGAATGCGAGTCACGACCTACAAAACGTCAAGGCCGAATTGCAGCCAATGGAGTCGTACGATGTTAAAAGAATGTTGGAATTTGCGGAGAGACGATTGTTGCTAGATCGGTGACCCATTCACTCGTATCCTCCTTTCGGTTTGCGATATCACGTCGGCTTATATCATCACGTCGTACCTGTATTATCGCGTTGTCTTGCATGCAAGCGGAGAGGAACGATGAGTTTATATGAGAACCGAGGACGTCGATCGACATTGGCACCACAACATGGTGAAAACGAAAGAGAACGAAACAGCGAGGCCGTCAATAAAAGAAGAATAGAACAGGGTGCGCAAACAGTAGAAAACGAGGAAAGCGTTGCTGCGGACGAAGAAGAGCCGCGAAAAGATGGGACACAGAGAAACGACAAGGTGTCAATGGTCACGAAGGAAGGAGGAAGGAAATCGTAGCCTGGCCAAGTCAAGCGCAGAGGGGATACAAAAACCCAATGGAAGAAAGTATCTGAGGAGACGACAACTTGCTCGACAAATGAAAGAGGTAACCCGGCGAGAAAAAAGAATTGCTCGGCAACGACGAGAAGCTGCTCGATGAGGAAAATAAATGTTTGGCGGTGAGGGGAGATACGAGGGCTCGATGAAGGAGAGATGGAAGACAAAATGTCTTACATCCACTGTTACTTCCACTTGGGCAGCGGGAGAATAGAGCGGGATCAATCGAGGGAGACAAGATACGCACAAGCGTATGGCGTCCATAGGCGTCAACAACACTTTTCGGGCTGAGACAATAGACGCGGGCGAATCGCGTGCACGCCTATGTACCTCTGCGCCTACGGTCCAGTACACCTATCACTCACACCTACCCAAGCATTTCATTGATAAAAAAGCAAACGATTAGACTGGCTCGTTATGTATACGCGATCTCGCCAAAACACTGATGATTCACGACTCACCTGCTGTAAGTACGGGTCGGCTCAGCCGCGTGGTGCGACGTCCGAGTCGCGATTCATGAATGAGAAGAACTGGGGACAGGCTCGCCTTTCAGCAATTCTCCGACCCGAGGGATTGCGAGGATTTATATAAAAAGGACGTCTCTCATGGGAGGACGAACGACTTACCTCACTCGCCTTGTGCTCTCTGCTACTCTCACCTTGGTTGCTGTTTTCCGCTTACCTGACCACCGGTCAATGTGGAAGTGCAAACACTGCGTACTAGGCTTTTTTTTTGCTGAGAGTTATGCTTGCTGCAGCCAGGCGAAGAACTCACTTTGATTATCTATTGCGCAAGCGATGCTCCTTACCACTTATTCCCTTGGCGGCTGCATAGGCCACTCAATTGGACAGAATGGTGGCACTCCGCATTGCTTGTGGACGTACTGTGCTACTTGGATATGCTTTACTGGTAGGTAAGCACATGCGGAGAGGGTGCAAAAACACGCGCTTAACAGAAAGGTGAGCAATGCGCGCTTTGTGGTGGACGCGGCGCTTCCCGTGGATATCGTCGTCAACGATGCTCGTGACGGTGATGGCCACGCGGAGGGACGCAACCGAAACGGGAGGGGCACCCGATTTGGGGGACAATAGGGCGGGGAGCCCATTGTGTGCCGTATGAGGCGGGCACCTACCAAATTGGGCGTGCATTGTTCGCCTCAACAGGCAGCGGCTCGCTTTGGCGCGCGAACGGCGCGCTTCAGCTTGGCCGGCCACCGCACGTGGAGAGGAACACACAGATACAAACAAGCCCAACTGCCATCTTGGGCGCAAGAGCAGCCAAGCGCGCATGTTCCCGATCTCTGGCCGGCGCGATCGCCCTCTTATAAAGTGCGCGTCTCTGCGTCGCTCTCAACAACAACAACAACGACAACAACAGATTGAAGATTCTATAGCCACTCTATCGTGCATTGCGCTCTTAAAACATGTCTGATTCTGTAAGTCTGCTTCTGTTTTATTTCTTTTGCTCTTTAAACTAATATTAGATCAGCTGGAGCCACAACAGCTAGTCGACGCGGGATTGGATCTTGCGCCGTTGCCTGCATATATCCCTGGCATCCCGCTCGGCTTCTGGACGCGTTTCGAGAAACCCATCAAGCCCGACGGCGCCCGCCTCCCCTTCGTCAGTGCCCATTGCTATGCTCTCGAGGACTATGCCCGCCTCAGCGAGGCCGAGCAATATGAAAAGCATTTCCAATATTTCCTCAGCCACCTCAAACCCCACCCCTGGACCGACAACGAGCGTGACGCTCTCCGCGCGCGCTGGTACGACTCTATCAGACGGCGCGACGCCATGACCAACTTGTTCAATCGTCTTCGTTTCGCCGCCTTCGCCCGCCCAAATGATCGCGCCATCCACACCCATCTTACTAATGCCTGGATGTTCCTCAATATCGCGAACATCAACCGTAGCATCCTATATCCCGTGCTCTTCCGCATCAACGACCTCCCCCGTGAACTCCTCAGCGAAATTTTCCGTATGGTTCTCGCGTCTTCTACTCACGTCGCTGCCCATAGCTCTACCCGCCTCCTCCTGGCCTCTGTCTGCAGGCTCTGGCGCGACACCATCCTTGGCGATTCAACTCTCTACTCCCACATCTGGGTAGACGATTCCCCTCCGTTCCCCCGTTCCGTCGTTTGGCTCCAGCGCGCTCGCGACGCTCCCCTTATCCTCAACGTCACAGACTGCCATCGCCTTCTCCTTCAGAACCGTCGTCCCTACACCCCTGCACAGATCCGCATGCTCACCCCCTCCCTCTTCGCCAAGTGGCATTCCATCCGGAACCTCAATCTCTACCTTCGTGACCCCAATGCTGTCATGGTGTTCCTTGGTGAGCTCTGCCGAACCGCCAGCGTCCGTACAACTCGCCGCGACAAGTCTTCCCTCCTTACCCTTTCTATTGCCTGTCCCGTGCCCGGCTTCTGGGATCGTCGCATGCCTGATGAACCTGTTATCCCTGCGACTGCGAATCGTGAACCCATCTCTGCCTTGCCTTTCCTGCCTGCTTTACCCACCCTCACCCATCTGAAGCTCGACGGCGTCCCGATCGACTGGACCCGTAGCCCTCTGCTCGGAGGTGGCGACGGTGGCGCACCATCCAGTTTCATCCAGGCACCACTTCCTGGACTCACCTCTCTCGCGCTTCACCGCATACCCGGCCACGCCTGGCCACGCCTGACCGACTTCCTTGCCGCTCTCCGCGCGTCTCCGTGTCTCAGCAGCCTCACCCTTGATTGCGCCGGTCCCACGATTGCGGACGTCTACAACTACGCTGCCGCTGCCGCTGCCAACGCCGCCGCAGGCCCGTCCGTCCCACGCAATGACGCGCCGATGGCCGTACGCGGCCATCCGTCAATCAGACCCAACAACAGGAGGGGCAGCAAAGCGTTAGATGCGAGTGGCGGCCCGCTCCTGCTCCCGTACCTCCTCTCGCTGGTGATCTCCAACCACAACGACCCACAGTATATTGCCCTGCTGCTTTGTTACGTCATCCGCTGCCCCGCTGTTCGCGAACTCAACCTCGCATATCTCTGTAGCCAGGGTAAGGACTATTCGCCCGTCCTTGACGCCCTAGCAGTGTGTCTCGCCCCCCATGAAAGCGTGGCTGTGGCTGCCGCGAATGCGGCGGTCAATGTGAGCCGTGCAAAGTCGTATAGGCAAGGCTACGACCCGATCCCAGACCTCACTGGCCCCCAGCTGCGCATTCTTGGATGGAACCGTGTACATATACACATGGACGCAGGTGCGCGCGGATTCGATGATGCGCTTGAAGCAGCAACACCTGTCGTGTATGCGCCTCTGCCTCTGCCTGGCTCCGCCATCTCTGCCGGTACCAACCGAAGGCCTTCTGTCAATATCGCCTCAGGCATGGCCGCTGACTCGGACGTGGCATTCGGCCTCGCCGCCAGCGCCGCGCCCCTCCCGCCGCTTCCCGCCGTGCGCGCTTCATGCGTGCGTTTCCTACGCGAGACGTGCGCACGCGTGAGGTACCTTCGTATCACGGGACTCGACCCGGACGACGACCCCAACTGCAACGGCGCCGCGTTGTGGGGGCTCGACGTCCGCGGCGGATATACGCACGAAGGATTCGATGGCCCGCCGGTTGGCGGATCGGTACCTTTGCATAGACAGCGCGGCACTGTTGCTATCCAATATGGTGCTGGTCGTTACTACAGCGTACCAGGCGACCTTGCGATGCAATCGTTCAATTCGGAAGGCGGCCTCGTGAGCATCGGTCCTGAGGGGTACGTTGGTTTTGCTCGTACGTCGTTTTATTTACCAACAACAACAATTACTACAACAGGATCACCGCCTTAGGAGTGCCGATACAAGCACCCGCGCCGGCGTCTTTCGCGCCTGCATCAGCACCCGTGGCATCTAGCCAGCTTCTGCGTGTGCGTGTGCCACCGCGCCCGCTTGCGCTGCAGAATGTGCGCTACCTGGAGCTCAGCCGTGCGGATGTCCCGCTCATACGCAACGTCCTTGCTGCCCGCGCCCGCGCGAGTCTTGCACATCATTCGAAAACGTCGACTCATAAGAGTCCCGCCAGTAGTAAGAAGCCTTCCCCGCTACCCATCGGTGTCCCGCTCGAATGTGTATTCATCCGCCGAGAGGACAATGAAGCAGATCCCCCAAACCCTTCAGCGCCGGTCATG
This sequence comes from Fistulina hepatica ATCC 64428, assembly GCA_000934395.1. Classification (NCBI taxonomy): domain Eukaryota; kingdom Fungi; phylum Basidiomycota; class Agaricomycetes; order Agaricales; family Fistulinaceae; genus Fistulina; species Fistulina hepatica. The sequence goes on along the minus strand of KN881666.1, from coordinate 332,318 downwards.
TTGTATATTCCTGGCCCCTCGTTCACACAGCAGCAGAATCACCCTCAGCCTGCGTCGCAGGTCCGTGGTGAAACGCTCCTAGAGCACCCGCCCCAGGCTCCCCATGCTGGCCAACCGATGCCCGTTCCGGGACAGACAATACCCATTGCCAACCAGAGCATATCTGTTCCCGGTCAGCCTTCATTCCCTGTCCCGCCCAACCATGTGCCTGTCCTTGTCGAGCCGACGGTGCCGCTCCGCATCTCGCTCGGTGTGCCGCCTGAGACGCGGATCTCGTTCAAACGCGCAAACGAACGTCTGCATGAGGAGATGATGTGCTTTAACGGCGAGTGTGATGAGCGTGATTGAATGGCGAGTGGGCAATAATAGTGCATCGCGGCGCCGGTCGTCGTACTCGCAAAAGGAGATGTGGCCGGAAAGTCAATGTGGCCAAAAACCAACAATATAAGTGTGGGAAGGAAACGTTTGCTAATTCTTCCTTTCTTTTGCGTTCTTTACCTTCATTTTGTGTAGCTGTCCGTGTTTGAATAGCGTTTTCGAGTTTTCCATGGTTAGATGAGGATCCTTGTTACTCGTAGTAGTGTCGAGTACTTAGTAGTTAGTGTAGTTGTGTGTGTCTCCCATGCCTTCCCTTCATTTTTTCTCCTTATGCTCCATGGTTTATGTTTATGACCTGTTATGCTTCTTATCACATCTGTGCTATGACAGTTGACTTACTACTCCCTATCTCATTCATATGACTGATGGCATCCAAGCGGCATTTCCATTCCTTTACTTTTATTGTCTTTGCATCTCTTCACTGTTCTTTCTATCCATTGTTTTTTGTTTCTTATTCTCCATCTAGCAAGCACATTGTACATATACATACCTACATACACTGCCATCCATTAATTGTGTAATGTAGTTGTTCTCGTTCCTCCGTATGGTACTCAGTCGTGTCTGTTAGAAATCATTATACTCTATTTGTTTTTGTCCGTGTGTGACGGTGGATGCACTGTTCCGTGGACGCTGCCTCAAACTTTGGGGTTCGTTGCAGACACTGCCCTAGTTCGTCGATTTTTGATCTTTTTTTTCGAATTAGCAACGCGCGCGGTGGTAAGTGGGATCGATTGCCTAGAAAATTCACAGGCTGTTAACAGGATGTGAAACTTAAAGAAAGTGCTTAGATCCCACTTGGTTCGCACAACGCCACCACAGGCCACCACGTGCGCGTGCACAGCGGACTCCGTGCGGACGCCGCACTCGGATCATTTAAATAGTACGTTGGTTCCGTGACATCGCCTGTCCCCCTCATTTTCTACTTACTCAATGTATCTGATTCGACTCGTTCAAAGGCTTTCTAGCGAGTGAAAGCCGTGCCGTCGGTTGACGTCTAGTATGTCTGGAGAGGCGTGCGGTTTTGTGCTCGTTCCAACGCAGCGTACCCATAATTCCTTTTATGTCGTACAATAACTTATGGATGCTTCCGCGTGCTTTTGAATCCCATTGTCTACAGCTGCAACATTGAAGCCCCGACGATGGATGCCGCATATAAATGACCGCACGCTCGCCTTCAATTGGCAGGCCTCAGTCTTCAGATTCTGAGCAGCTCAAACTTGAAATCTCCAGCAACTATTTTCCTCGTTGCTACTCGCGATGGTTCACACAAAATCCTCATCGTATACCCTGCCTTTGCGATTGCAATCCGCGGAGACCAACTTCTTCCAGGCATTTGCCGATGGACCCGACGCATTGCAGACCTTCGTATCGAGTTTTCATAATCTCATCAGCGACGCAATAGCGCAACCTGTCGTTGATGTGGATTATATGACACGCTTAGCTGATGTCGCGTCCAATATACATCATTTCTTCGGCATCCTCCACGATGTAGATGCGCTCTTAGATAGTATTGGAAGCCAGTTGCAAACGCAGATCGCGGCATTGCCAAGCGAGGAACTTTTCACGCCGACGCACTGATTTGGTCCGATGTAATTACGTACATCTCTTTTGTCGTTGGTCATCTTCTGGTTTAAAGCTAACGCTGTGGACAGATCCCCCCCCCTTCCGACTCTATCAGCGACTACGCGCTTATTTTGAACGATGTTCACGCGTAGATTTTAGACAGTATCCACACTCTCCACTATTTAGTTACTGTTCCTGTTACAACCGTGAACGGTTCAGTGTTTCGAGCGTGTTGATTTCCTTGAAAGTATCATCGTATGCCTGTAAAATAGTATCCATTTCATTGAATCCCAACCACTACTGAAGAAAATCGGTTGAGATAAGATCCTACACAATTGTACTGATACAACAACTTCCTATCCGAAGTCATCCATGAGTACTTAAGTGAGTATCAATTAGTGTGTCCGAAGCAGTATCCTCATATATGCTTTGTGTAAGACGCAGGCAGACCATTTCATGCACCGTCACGAAGAGATGAAGATGGAAAATTCGGCGAAGACGTTTAGTGCTCAAGCGCTCATCTTCAACAAATGACAAGTCCCTGCTTTGAGAACTACGACTACTCGTTGCACATGTATGTCTTTGAAAAATGGGGAACAAGACGCGGACGGTGTTCGACGATATAAACATGAAACACTACGCTTTGGCTGGTCAGATGGAGAACTTACAACGACATAGCCCAGCTAAGGTCCCAGATGTGTCAAACGTCGACTCGTTCCTGCGTGTGGCACCTTGAGAACTAGATCGATAGCTCTAAACTGAACCGGGCTTTCAAGTATAGGGAGATTAGCAGCGACGAAATGGGATAGATTTGTATACCACGAGCGATGCAATCTGGTGGTTCTTCCACATGTGCTCGTCGTAGTACAACGCGCTGACACCACCAGGGACGGGAGGAACACGGGAAAGGGTGCGGCGAATACTCCGGACAACGTGTTGCAATGGTCAGTAATATTCATCAAAAGGCTCTGGCATGAGATTACATTCACCGTAGCGCTCGATCGAGCGTACGCGATCGATGCTGACTGAGCGACACATCGCATAATACTGAACAACGACTCTGTTAACGAGCCTCTTTGAAGAATCTTCAAGTTGTGTCGTTTCACTAACCAACGACCACAGGAAATCGAGATTAGTACAGGGGAGACCACTGTCTTTCTGCGCCAGGGCCCAGCTGCAAGTAAGATCATGAATTCAAAGAAGTAAACCTGGATGCTTTCTTGGAGAGACACTGCGTTGACCAAATTGCCGATCTAATACACGCCGATAGAGATCTATTAGGGAATGGCTCGCTGCAGACCACCTTCAACTGAAGAAAGTAAATCGCCATATGGGCTACTAATCAGGACCAGAGGAAAAAATGGAATGAACTTTGAGTTACGGGTGCTGTCGACTGTAATGAATGTATTGAGCGCCAGTGCGACCAGGAGAAAGGAAAGCTGCAGTGAACCCGCTCATGGACGTTTGCGTGGGAGCTTCGTAATGGTCGGCGGAATGATCTAGAGTCCCGGCTCCGACAATTGATCGCGAACGGCGACAGGACTGGCCGATCACAATACGACGGCCATCAGAGCGATAAGAAGCACTTGCTTAAGTTACGCCCTCTCATGTTCACACAAAAAATGAGCACAAAAAGCAGTTTTCTTCAGTTTACTTTGGCCTGAACGGATCACAAAAATTGACGCGCTTGTTGCTTCTCGTGCAGTATTCTTCGCCATTTCCAGTACTTACGCCACCGTCTACAATCCTACTCCTTCCCTCCGATGGCAGCCGTGACCACGCGCGATCCTAGCACTGCACTGGCAGCCGGGCACCAGTACTGGAACACCTATGCGACGCCCGCTACCCCATCTCAGACAGTGCAGGCGTCGCAAGCACGACCCCCACCGCAAGTCCACGCAACACAGTCGTATGCGCCACAAGTCCAGTCATCCTATGTCGCTCCATCCGTACAGTCTTACACGAACGCCGTGCAAACATACGCACAGCAGCCAACATATGTTACTCCTGTACGTGCGCCTGTCGTGAGGGACGACTATGAACGTGAGTGTTTTCTTCCTTGCTTATGCAACGTCCATCTGCTTTCCTATGAGCCTCCGTGCGTACATGTTTATCGTATCTGTGCTGATACATTATTCCACAGGATGGTACATGGAAAATTCGCCCAGCAATCGCATGGTTCTTGCACTGCGTTCCGGAATCGATCATGAGGTCAACTGGGCACTGGAACGTCTTTGTCGCGTCTGTCACAACGAACAGTTCGTGTTCTCCAGTCTTCCAGGATTGCTTGATGCTCTTTTCGAGTGGCCAGAGTGGTATGCAAGTGACAGTATGCAAGAGCTGGATAAGGATACGGCTGGCTTGTTTTCGAACCCGCCGTCGTATGCTGCGAAGCGTCAGCATGCCTTGGAGTCCATGTTTATTCTCCGTAACGCGTCCTTATGTAAGGCAAACGTCGACTCGCTCGCAACCCACTCGCACACAATGGCACTGATAGTGAGCACACTGCGTAACCTCGACGTAGACGCTTCCGAGCATGCCGAATTTATTCTTCATGTCATCGAGTTCCTCCATGCTGTCGCCAACCGCGTGATTTTGTCCAAAGGCTCCGCACCAGGTCGCGCGGAACCGCTTCCAGCCTTGCAGCACATCGCTTCTGTCTCATCGAATCGTGCGCTGATAATGGCCGCGCTCGCGGTCATCCCTCTCATGGTGGGTAATCGCGCCAATATGCATCATTTGACCCCCGATGCGCCCGCTCTCTCAGCCGCCATCAGGTTTCTACCTCTTTTCGAGGACAAACCTCTCTTGGACGTGTCCCTTAATTATCTCTATACTCATCTGTCACATCCACCCATGGCGAAAGCGTTTCTCTGGCATCCGCAGATGCCGAATGCGGTCAGGCTCCTGGTCAGCCTACTTATTTCTGAGCAGGTCGAGGAACCTGTTACTGTCGACATCTCCGGCCCCATCCAGGTCCTCTCTGATCCCTACACCCCCTACCGCCCGCACGAATTGTCTGCTGCAGAAATGGACGTCCTACTTATGCTCCCGCAGGAGCAACAATGTATTGAATGGTGAACTTTCTACCTTGTCGCTGATGATGCATTTTCTCAATCACATGCAGGCTGAAGCTCATGTTCATCGCCAAGCCGGACGGTGAGATGACCCAGATTGAACTATGGAAAATCTACAACGACTGCTTCTCTCCGAGAACCGACAAACTTCTTGTCGCCGCCGATGTTATCAAGACTGTAAATGTCGCCTTTCCACAAGCCCAAGCGATGGTCCTACAGCCAGGCCCCAGATTTGTCGTTCGTGGCCTCGAGCGCCGTATGGACTACGCTGCTGACCGTTTCCAGTGCCGTTGGTATCGTTCTGCATGTCTTAATCCACCATTCTCCGGACCGGGGGAGCTGTACGAGCATGCCCTCACACACCTGGACGAGGCTTCCTCCGGCATAGTGTCGTGCTCATGGGTTAACTGTGCGGTTGGCCCACTTCCAAAAGCTAGACTACGCGCCCACATCCTCACTCACATCGCCACTACACAGTTGCCGTCGCGTGACCCATCACAAAGCGTCGACATCACCCTGCCATTATCTGCCGAACCACTTCCGCCCAATCAGCCGTTCGTACATGCAGACCCGACAACGCGTACGCCACCGCCGCCACGGCAGACGACTATTGAATACCAGCAGCCGACGGCGGACCCACCATCGACGTCGCTGACGGCACTTTTGTGCATTCGTATCTTGTTTCGCACCTCGTTCGCATCCGCAGAGGTAGCCCCGCGTGTGGACGGCGACCATTTTGGATTCCCCGGCATTGTGGAAGACGATGATGCTGACACTCCTGTTGAAGCAGATGATCTTGAGCTACAGGGTGAGATGAAGGGCCGTAAAGTATTCTATGCTGTGCGTCACCTTATGCAGGGCGTCCGCATACGCGACGAGGTGCTCATGAGCTGGATAGACGAGATGGTAGATATATGATTTTGCTTGAACATTGTATTATGGTAGCCTCGTGAGATCGTTGCACTATTTATTTCTATTGCTGACTGTAAAAGTATGATATTATTTGTAGCGCCATAACTGTTCGTAAATTCCAAGAAGATGAATCGCAAGGTCAAGAAGTGCGGCGTACCAACAAAGAAGGTAATGAGGGGACGTAAGTCCTTGTCAAGGATTCCGGACACTCAGAAAGTCAACATATTCTGGAACTGACTAGTACTTGCTCGCACTTCGTCGAGAACACGCGTGAAGCGTGCGATACCACAAACCTCACTCTCGACATGCTGCGTCAATCCCGACGCGAGCTTGAACTTGCGTTCGCATTTAGGGCATTTGAACTCGTCCTTGTCGTGCGCAGGCGACACCAGATGCGCGTTCAGCGCGGATAGAGTGCGGAAGGTCTTGTGGCAAAGATAGCACTCGTACTCACTGCCGTTGCAAGCGCGCTCCGTCGCGATATAGGCTGTCTGTGACGCGGCTACCGCTGGCCCCTCGATTAGACGATTGGCTGATGTCGTAGGTACCATGCGCTGCACGGCTTTCGTTACATCATGGCGAGTATGATTGTGACACGTCCCCGCCTCAATATGCAATGCGATGGCAGACGGCGTCTTGAACTTCTGTGGACACAGTAGGCATTTGAGGCTACGCGACAGGTGCACCCGCGAGTCATTGTGCTGTACATACAAATTTAGAAGCGGTATGGATTAGTATATATCCACCTACACGAGTCTGTGCTCCGAGAAAGACGACTAACCTGCTCAAGTGCACGAGGAGACGAAAAGTCCCGTGAACAGATGAAGCACCAATTGTGCGGAGCTTCGTGCGAGATGTTGGTACAGTGCGGCCTTGTCCACGAAGCGAGGGTTGCAGCTCTCGCAGTAGTCGTCGTCGTCGTCGTCGTCATCGTCATCATCATCCTCTGACTCTGATTCCCAACAAACGTGCTAAGGAAACGACAAACTCGTCAGCTTGATCAACTCAAGTCCTCGAAGATTAAACCCACTCACGCGCTCATATTCCGCCCAAGTATTGCAAACGCGATCGCAAGTAGCGCAGTAGGGATGGTCGACTTCCACTCCGTCTTTATCGATATCTGAGTCTGGTCACTCGACTCGTTGAAGAGACATGGCTTAGCTTGTCCTTATTGTTCTCGCCTGTTCGGATCTGAAGACACTCTCCGTCTATATGTCGGAGACTCTGCCTGAGAAGCTCTTGGACAGGATAAACAGAAGCACCAAAACGTAAAAAATGCAGGCCAGAAGAACATGTGCGTAAAAGCTTGTGCATCAGAAGCGTTGTTTATTGTTTATTAACATGTTCTTGAGCAATTGTCGACTTGTCCGTCACGCAAACGTATGTGAATGTGATGTTTCGATAACCTTCAAGTACCCGCGCGAGGAACCTAAAACAAGTAAACAAAAGAGTCCCAGCAAACAGAGATGACAGAAAAATCAATAAAGATAAGATGTGTGTCTTGTGTGAGTGACTCATCCTTGGAAGCTTGATGCATGGTGCTTCGCCATACAGATACAAATACACTCGACTTTCTGAGCTTCTCGTTCAAACATCCAGGCCCGACAACGCGTGCACCACCACCGCCCCGGCAGACGACTATTGAATATCAGCAGCCGACAGCGGACCCACCGTCGACGTCGCTGACGGCGCTTTTGTGCATTCGTATCTTATTTCGCACCTCGTTCGCATCCGCTGAGGTAGCTCCACGTGTGGACGGTCACCACTTTGGATTCCCCGGCATCGTGGAAGACGATGAGGCTGACACTCCTGTTGAAGCAGACGATCTTGAGCTACAGGGTGAGATGAAGGGCCGTAGAGTATTTTATGCTGTGCGTCACCTCATGCAGGGCGTCCGCATACGCGACGAGGTGCTCATGAGTTGGATAGATGAGATGGTAGATATATGATTTTGCTTGAACATTGTATTATGGTAGCCTCTTGAGATCGTTGCATTATTTATTTCTATTGTTGACTGTAAAAGTATGATATTATTTATAGTGCCATAACCGTTCGTAATTTCCAAGAAGATGAATCGCAAGCACAAGAAGAGCGGTGTAGCAACAAAGAAAATAATGAGGGAATGTAAGTACTTGTCAAGGATTCCGGACGCTCAGAAAGTCAACATATTCTGGAACTGACTAGTAATTGCTTGCACTTCGTCGAGAACACGAGTAAAGCGCGCGATGCCGCAAATCTCACTCTCGATATGCTGCGTCAGTCCCGATACGAGCTTGAACTTTCGTTCACACTTGGGACATTTGAACTCGTCCCTATCGTGCGCAGGCGACCCGAGGTGCGCGCTCAGCGCGGATAGCGTGCGGAAGGTCTTATGGCAGAGGTAGCACTCGTACGCACTGCCGTTCCAGGCGTGCTCCGTCGCAATGTAGGTGGTCTGCGACGCGACCACAGATGGCCCTTCGATCAGACGGTTGGCTGATATCATAGGCACCACGCCCTGCACGGCCTTCGTCACATGGTGGCGCGTATAGTTGTGACACGTCCCCGTCTCAATGTGCAGCGCGATGGCAGACGGCGTCTTGAACGTCTGTTGACACAGCGGGCAATTGAGGCTGCGCGACAGATGCACACGCGACTCGTTGTGCTGCATATACACAGCGTTACGGATCAGTACATCCATCTACGCGAGTCTGTGCTTTGAGGGGGACGACTAACCTGCTCAAGTGCGCGAGGAGACGAAAAACCCCGCGAACAGATGTAGCACCAATTGTGCGAGGAGCTTGGAGCGATATCTTGGTACGGTTCCCAGCAAACGTGCTGGGGGGACAAAATCGTCAGTTTGGTCCACTGAATCTTCAAAGGCACTGACGCAGTTGTACTCTGCCCAAGTGCTGCAAACATGTTCGCAATTAGCGCAGTAGGGATGGTCGGCTTTCGCATAACAGTGCTGACGAACAGCGGCTTCAGACCCGAACACGCGAAAACAATAGCGACAAGAAACCATGTCTTTAAGAATGCGGTTGGCTACTAAGTCGAGCTCAGAGATAAGAGCGGAAAGACAAGGCGAAATGGTGTTTTTATCGAGACGAGATGGAAGACGGAAGTATACTTAAGAGAGAGGCTCAAGCGCTCATGCATGAACGTGATTTCGACCAGGAGATTGTAGTCTGTGCATTGTTCGTCACATTATGCATTACTCTGCGGACCGGTGAATATTGAATTGCTGGAGTCCAGCTGGCGGAGCGAATTGCAGTGGTCATTTAAAATCGGCGAGTTCTATCGAATCGTTGTACGACGGATTTCAGCTTCGGCAATCGGTGAATAGGAATTACAGTGTTCCTTCCGCGGATTCCAGCTCGACCATTATCTCAAAGGTCATCAAACCTTTCATGGGAGCATTCACACTCGACAGAGAGCCCGAACCGAGCTCGAGTGGCGACAAGCCTCACAGCATATTGGAAGTATTAGCAAATTAATGGATGTGCATGTACGTAAGGGAGATTTTTGTTGGCCCGTTGGCACGTGCAAATTGTCGCAAACGCCTCCCAACGTCAAAGCCTGATGTCGCTCGTTCACCGGGAACTGCTGGATTCTGTCGGGCTGCAAGCTGTTTTCCATTGTACAACGAATTGACGGATACCGTCTGCAAATCGCTGGAACTCGGCGAATTCCCCATCGAAATCCAGTACCCGCTGGATTCCAGCGATTCACCGTTCACCAGTGTAAATGCTCCCCTGCGCCCAATACCCCGCGGGCCGCGGCCGATGTATGTATGGCATCCACGTTCTCAAACGAACATCCAAAACGATCGGTATTCTGCGCCTCAAGGGAAAGCGCTCCCCCGTGGTAACACCACAGAGGGAGTGGGACTTCAGGCCTGGCTTCAGGACCAATGTCAAGCACTCTTCAGGGGAAAAAGGTCGCGACGAAGACTTAAGAGCACCAGACACAAGTCGATGACAGCGGAAGAGATCAGGCAGCCGGACTGGAAATGAGAATAATCACGAAGAGGCAAGTCGAGAAAGCGACGAGACACAAAGTGAGGCAGGGTCGAACGCGCACAGTAGCCCGTCGGGGGTGATGTCCGATCTGCGGCGAGTACGGAGACCGAGATGGCCGTGCAAGATCGTCGATTGACCTTCAACAAATTGCACCCTCGTCCTCGATAAATCCTAAATGCATGTCTGTAGGTCGCCGTCGTTACGACACGCTCGTGCCCTCCGACTACAGGGCCAACCTGGCACTCTGCTAATTCAGATTGATTGCAGGCGCCTGCTCTAGATCTGATCCTTTCAGAGGACTGCTCAGGCTCTCGTGGGGGATCGGCAATGAGATGCAGGTCGCGAGACAGAGTGCAAAAGATGTACTAATTCGAGGATAGAAACAGGAGACGATGCGACACTGCCTCGGTAGGATCGTTCGTCATAGCTGGTCGTGCCAGACCGGCATGATATACATTTTTGGAGTGTATAGCGCAGAATCAGTAACTGAAAGCCAGCTAGAAAGAACGTCAGGCGCTCTCGAGGCACGCGACACTCGGAGAGTCGAATTGCCTCCAATCATTCATAATGAAAGTCCTGAGATCGGGCAAACAATCATAGAGCGGCCAGCTTGACAGTCGATAGAAGAGGGACGTTCCTGTATTTCTGTCATGAATAGTGGCTAACACGAATCAAGTTTCGTTTTGATAGTTACTTAAAGGGATCTTTGCAATGACTAGTGCACTCTATCCAAACATCAGGTGTAAGGTGGCAAACCCCGTGGCGAATAATCAGCATACAGGAAGTCAGAATCAATGCCCCAAGCGACTTACGGTTGACGGCGAAAACATAAGCACTATTAACGGACGTTTGCGATGCATCCCAGGCTATGGTGAAGTCGGTAGTTGCCTCTTTATCCATGTCCGACAGATCGAGCCCAAGATCTTAGATATCATTTGTAGCCATACATAGTTCAGAATTTCCAAAGAAAGAAAATGCTAGAACAATTTTCATGTAACTGTCAGGGATTCCAAACACTCAGAGAGACAGTAGATTCCGAAACCGACTAGTAATTGCTTCGACCTCGTGGAGAACACGTGTGAAGCGCGCAACGCCGCAAACCTCACTCTCGATATGCTGCGTCAATCCCGACACGAGCTTGAACTTCCGTCCGCATTTAGGACATTTGAACTCGTTCTTGTCGTGCGCAGGCGACACGAGATGCGCGTTCAGCGCGGATAACGTGCGGAAGGTCTTATGACAGAGGTAGCACTCGTACGCACTGCCGTTCCAGGCACGCCCAGTCGCGATATAGGTTGTCTGCGACGCGGCTGCCGCTGGCCCCTCAATCCGACGATTGGCTGATATCGTAGGCACCATGCGCTGCACAGCCTTCGTCACATGGTGGCGCGTATAGTTGTGACACGTCCCCGTCTCGATGTGCAGCGCGATGGCAGACGGCGTCTTGAACGTCTGTGGACACAACGGGCATTTGAGGCTGCGCGACAGGTGCACCCGCGAGTTGTTGTGCTGCACATAAGTACACATTTGGAAGCGTTATGGATCAGTCTGTGCTTCGAAGAAGACGACTAACCTGCTCGAGTGCAAGAGGAGATGAAAAGTCCCGCGAACAGATGAAGCACCAATTGTGCGCGTAGCTTTTCGCGAAATGTTGGTACAGTGCGGCCTTGTCCACGAAGACACGGTCGCAGCTCTCGCAGCGATTGTCGTCGTCGTCGTCATCATCGTCATCATCGTCATCATCATCCTCTGACTCTGATTCCCAACAAACGTGCTAAGGAAACGACAAACTCGTCAGTTTGGTCTACTCAATTCCTCGAATATCAAACCCACTCACGCGCTCATATTCCGCCCAAGTATTGCAAGCGCGATCGCAATTGGCGCAGTACGGATGGTCGGCTTTTGCGCCACAGTGGCGACGGAGAGCGTCTTCAGATCCGAACACGCGAGAACAATAACGACAAGAAGCCATGTCTCTCGAACAAGTCGACTGACCAGACTCAGATATCGATAAGGACGGGGTGGAAAGGCAAAGCGCTGCATTATCTGTGATCAGATAGATATATGTCGGAGACTGTGCCTGAGAAGCTTTTGGATGGAATAGACAGAAGCACCAAAACGTAAAAATAAAGGCCAGAGAAACATGTGTGTGAAAGCTTGTGCATCAGAAGCGTTCTTGAACAATTGTCCGTCAGGCAAACGCATATGAATGCGATACTATTTCTGTTGAACGCGGTGACGGTAGCTGAGGCACGCGGTACGATGACGGTCAATGCTAAAGAGCACTGACCGGCGCGTCTCAAGCCAGCTCTCAGATCTCAGGCCTCAAGCCTTCAAGGCCTCAAGCTCAAGCATGAATGGCAATGAATGACTGGCGACTAGTGCTAGTGAGGGCATACCCGCGCGAGTAACCTAAAACAAGTGAACAAAAGAGTCCCAGCAAACAGAGATAGGAGAGAAATCAATACAGATAAGATGTGTGTTGTGTGTGATTCTTGGGTGCTTCGCGATGCAGATACAATTACAGTCGACTTTCTGAGCTTCTCGCTCGAGCAGGTGGTGTGGATGCACTACTACCAAATGCCAATCAGCCGTTCGTACATCCAGTCCCGAGAACGCGTGCACCACCACCACGGCAGATGACTATTGAATACCAACAACCGACAATAAGTAGACGCACCGCCACGGTCGACGTCGCTGACGGCGCTTTCGTGCATTTGAATCCTATTTCGCACCTCGTTCGCATACGCCGGGGTAGCTCCACGTGTGGACGGCGACCACTCTGGATTCCCCGGCGTCGTGGAAGACGATGATGCTGTTGCGGCAGACGATCGGGAGCTACAGGGACGAAGGGCCATAAAGTGTGCGTCACCTCATGCAGGGCGTCCGCATACGTGACAAGGTACTCATGAGTTAGATAGATGAGAGGGTAGACATACGTGTCGATTTCTTGATATTGTTGGTACGATACCGCCCATTCTTATTGCTGTCTGTAAAAGGAGGATGTGTATCATTTGCGATTCCATGATTCAGAATTTCCAAAGAAAGAAAATGATAGAACAAATTTCATGTAACTATCAAGGATTCCAAACACTCAGAAAGACAGTAGATTGAAATTCTGAAGCCGACTAGCAATCGCTTGGACCTCGTCGAAAACATGTGCGAAGCGCGCAACGCCGCAAACTTCACTCTCGATATGCTGCGTCAATCCCGACACGAGCTTGAACTTGCGTTCGCATTTAGGACATTTGAACTCGTCCTTGTCGTGCGCAGGCGACACGAGATGCGCGTTCAGTGCGGATAGCAGGCCGAAGGTCTTGTGGCAGAGATAGCACTCGTACGCACTGCCGTTCCAAGCGAGCTCCGTCGCGATATAGGTTGTCTGCGACGCGGCTGCCGCTGGCCCCTCGATTCGACGATTGGCTGATATCGTAGGCACCATGCGCTGCACAGCCTTCGTCACATGGTGGCGCGTATAGTTGTGACACGTCCCCGCCTCGATGTGCAGCGCGATGGCAGACGGCGTCTTGAACGTCTGTGGACACAGCGGGCATTTGAGGCTGCGCGACAGGTGCACACGCGAGTCATTGTGCTGCATATACACGGATGATGTTACGGATCAGCACACCCCTCTACACGAATCAGTGCTCCGAGGGAAACGACTAACCTGCTCAAGTGCACGAGGAGACGAAAAGTCCCGCGAACAGATGAAGCACCAATTGTGCGCGAAGCTTCGCGCGAGATGTTGGTACAGTGCGGCCTTGTCCACGAAGGTACGATTGCAGCTCTCGCAGTAATCGTCGTCGTTATCCTCCTCCTCCTCTGATTCTGATTCCTGACAAACGTGCTAGGGAAACGACAAACTCGTCATTTTGGTCCACCGAGTCCTCCAGAGATACCCACGCGGTCATACTCCTTCCAAGTGCTGCAAGCGCGATCGCAAGTGGCACAGTATGGATGGTCGGCTTTCGCACGACAGTGTTGGCGGAGAGCATCTTCAGATCCGAACACGCGAGAACAATAACGACAGGAAACCATGTCTCTTGAGTGCATTGAGTGGCCAGGCTACAGGTAAGAGCGGAATGACAAGACGAAACGGTGTCTTTATCGAGATGAGATAAATATATACTTAAAAGACACTGCTCAAGAGGCTCAAGAATGGAAGTGCGGGAACGTGAACGAGCTCATCGCCACAGAGCGAGGTCTATGACCGCGTAGTTTGTGTAACGCTCTTGGACGGACTTCCCCCTTTCGTCCTTTAAATATTCCACGGACTCCGTCCGGACCGTGCCACCGCACGGCCCGTCTTATTCCTGACTATCTTTTGTCGTACCACTTTTATTGCTCTATAAGGGAGTACAGCGACTGCTAAATAGAGGGTGGTATACGAGCCTATTTTATTGCCGCGATTGATCTATTGGTCTGGTATAAAATAGGCAGACGGACCGTAGATAGACTTGGCTATACGAAACAGATTATTAGGGTAACTCCGCTCGCAGCCGCAAGGAAACAGCCCGGAACGAGATGGATCTGAGAATCATGAAGTACGAGCGCAAAACTGCAGCACGAACAAAGACGAACGCAAGCAGTAGCTGAACGCGACCAAAAGCGAATCGGGCGACGGAAGCGAAGAGGGTAGCATCGGGAAAAGCGAAGCAAAAGCGATACAGATATAAACGCGAACACACGGCGAGAAAAAGTCGCAGAACGCGAGGCAGCGGCCAATATATATATTGATAAATTAAGTGGATCTAAGGACATGATGTGTACATGCGAAGCGTCTTGCTTGATCCTGGATGCTTGGATGATGCGGGGGGGATACAAATACAGTTGGCGTTTGGATTTTCTTGCTTGGTGAAGCGGGTATGGACGCATGGTTGGAGAATATTACTGCGCAGCGACGGTGGGTCCCAGCAACCCGTTCTCAGGTGCGGCAACTCGAGGAGGCTGCGAGCCGTCGAAGTTCTTGAGGAACGTATCATAAGACATATTGGAGTCCAAAGGAACCGGGAGATCGAGGTCAAATGAAGAGAGTGAACCGCACTCAAACGCCTTATCATCCAAGAGGTACGTCAGATCGAGGTCAGCGAGTGCGTCCACGCCCACATCAAACGTGAGAGTGTTCTCGCCAGGCTCCATGCCAAGGTAAGCATTCGTCTCCCCGAAACCCCATGCTTGAATATCATCGGCAGGCGTAATAGGCGAGATGGTCCCAGAGCTGCACGGGGAGTAGTTCTCATTGGTCGACATCTCCAAATAACATGAAGGAGAGGTATCCAATGGCGGAAACCGAGCCTGCACAGAAACAGGAGTAGCAACTGCTTGGTGGGTGGCCGAAGTGATGCGAGGAGCCTCGGAATGGGATGAAACTATTACAAGGACATTAGCCATAAATCGGGCCAGAGACGAATACAACACACACCACGCGAATGAGTGAACGAACTCAGTAAAGAACAATCGAAACTTTCGATGTGCAGAGGGGGCAATAGCTCAGGCGCAGCGCCAAGGCGGTCCTCGTCCGTAAGTTGCTCCACCTTAGTCGCCTGTTCCTCTCTCTGCTCATCCTCCTCACCACCATTTGATACAAGACCATTGATATGCTCCACTGCCTGCAGAGCGGCAAGGAGAGCTTTAGGATCATCAGGACTTTCAACCCCGGTACGGAGGCGGGAACCAGCGACACGAGTGCGAGTGCAGCGCTTTGCTGACCTCATGCGGATGCGCGACTGCACACAACAACCAGGCGCAAGAGTAGATGATGACATAACTGCTAAAACCGTCAACATCATCAAAAACCTCAAAGAGTCGCACTCACCATCATCCTCGCTGCCGCTGAAAGAACTGATGTTGGCCGACGAGACTAGAGTACGACGACGCTTAGTTGGGGGTGAACCAATGTCGCCATCGACGCTGGTAATCTGATCCCTCCCCGCAGGAATGTCGGCAGCAACCATGCAAGGTCGATGTACAGCACGGCGCTTCTCTGGAGCCAGCTCGCCATAGCGGCGCTTCCGCGGGGCACATTCAATGCCATTGGTCATCATGCTAGACAGGTCAAGAAGCAAGTCATCTGCCTTTGTTGGGGAGGATCCCGTAAGACCACTAGACATGGCGGACGGTGGCTCACTGGCAGGCGAATCAACTCCAGCAGTGTAGTCGGTGCGGCAAAACGCAACCTGCGCCACCTCCCCATTCCTGCGGTCCTCGGCGTCTTCGCGTACGGGCCCAGGTGCACGGAAAGCAACTCCTACAGCAGGTAAACCAAACTCAGACATATGTAGGTTGCATTCCTCGTCCGAAACTTGAACATCAGGAAGGTTGACGTGCGAAGGTAGTGTGGAACGACGGTTGGGATCAGGTGAGAGATCGCCGATAATGGCAGGCGGCGTGATGGATTGACGATGACCGAGAACTTCGGGAGCGACAAGAGGATATGCGGGGGCCTGGCACGCGTCGGAGTTTTCCGACATGGTAGATCGCACACGAGTTATTACATGCGCCTTCCGAGGATGAGGCAGAGCGACCGGAGAATCGAGAAGAGGACTAAGTGACACATCGCGCGAAAGAGGCTCAGGCGTGGTCGCTGGTGTTGGGTAAGCGTGACGTGTCCTCTTGCCTGATCCAGGACGTTCATCCACATCGGACCCTGGATCAAACAAGTCGCCCACAGCACCACGTTTACGCTTGCAATTCTGACGCTGATCTGGCAGCTCGCGAATCTGGAGCCCGGGATCCTTCCGCTGGCGGCGAGTTCGCACTCCAGACATCTCTGAACCGTGCCGAGACAGCTCAGTACGAGCCTCGGGGGTCTGAAGGCGAAGATTGGAAACCATGACTCTCAGTGTGTCACTCTCATTGAAAAGGTGCGCGTAGAGATCGTAGGCGGCTTCCCGTATAGCAAAGAACTGGTTCTGCTGATCTTGAGGAACAGGTGCACGTGTTGAACCAGATTTGGAGCCATGGAAAACTTGAGTTGCAGCGGCCACCATATCGGCCAGTCTGCCTTCGAACACTTCCTTCCGTAATTTGTTCCAGCCAATTCTAGAGCGAGCGCGTGAAAACCAAAGATGAACCTGACGGTAGTCGCAGTCCGACGCGTTAGCTATGGCTTGCTTCTCGTCCTTGCATGGATACGGATTATGAATGTTGTCAAGAAGCCACCTATAAGCATGCGCGATGTACGTAGGGCATCTGTGAAAACATGAGTACCAGCACTCGTAGAAGAAAAAACATGCTGACGAAGCGCCCGAACGGGAGTAGGCCGCATCACCAAACAAAGCCTCCATCGGCTTTGAATCGATATCAGCGACGAGGCGTGAGAATGTGCCTATTGTAAATAGCTCCATGTCACGAACAGCTTCTGCTACCATCTGCAGGCCGAACACTTTGTTATACGGCAACACACTGGCGCCAACGGGACGCTGAGTTAATACATCGACAAGTGACGCATATTGAGATTCAAATGCTAGCAACGCGTCGGGCCCCTTGGTCAACGCGGAGAAAAAAGCTGTGTCCAAAGAGGAGAGCTGTTCACGTAAAGACGACATATCGAATGGATCGTTCATATTCGTGGACAACACTAGAGTGGGCGCGGGCCAAATGGACGTTCTGGTTAAGAAAGGGAGAAGTGGACTTCGATACACGAAGTTGAAGTTGACGGTCCTTTTGAAAGGTCGGAGGTTGAATTATGTTCGAACTGGACAATGAGATTCGAACTCCGGAATCAATCCCATTGTTGGACGCAGAAGGGAACTGTCAATGCAACCACATACACCAGCGCTTGAGCCATCTCTTACTTATACTTATATTCCGGCTCACATCGCTTATACCTTCATCTCTTTGACGCCATGTACAATCCTCGTACTCTGGAGAATATCCGCTCACTGTCACGCAAGATCTTGGCTTCACTGTCATGCAAGATCTTGGCTTCATGTCCGGATTTTGCATTGGTACATAAACACCGGGAACAGCCCGTGCTTCTAGGGGAGCTGCCTCCAATTGACCTTAGTCGCATTCGTACTCGTCTTGCGCATTTCGATAGGTTGTCTGTCAGGACCCGACGTCTGTTCCTGGACGTTTTTTGTGAACAGGCTGCTCCTCTTGCTGGAACTGTGCGGCAGGCTTGTCAGAAGATTTCGTTGCAACTGCCAGACTCTGGTATTCCTGTGTTGGAAAAACTCCAGTCACATCTGTACCGTGGTCACATGGAGCGTTTGGAGGCGGCGTTTCTCAGTCATGTCGAGAAAATTTACTCAGAAAAAGTACGCCTTTCCATTGAACAGGCTTCGAAGCCCAAGTTTAATCATGTAAGGGACGATGTTCATTTCGTGAATAACAGGATCTTCTGACCCTCTTTAGCGCTATGCCGCAGTTCTTGTGCAATACTACGAACAGAATCGCTATCCCACTCAAAAGGACAGGCGACTTCTGGCTCAGATAACTGGGATGACTGAGCGCCAAATTCATTGTTGGGTACGTTTGGGCTAAAGCGAATGATGCCTTTATTTCAAAGTTTAACATCCATTCCTGCCCAGTTTCAGAATCGCCGTAGTCGACGAGGCGACGCGAACACGCCGCTCACCCAACGTTCGGGCAACAACCACCAACTTGCTTCTACTTCTCGTGATCGAATGGTTAATCATCTCGAAGGATTATCCTCGTCCATGAACTCTGGAAGGAAGGTTTCGTTGCATCATCTTCCTACCCCTCCTCCTGAGAGTCGAAAGACATCCGTGGCAGTTCCATCTTCTCCATCTGTAGGGTGTTCACTGAGGTTCTTCGCTTCATTTTCCTTACGTATATTTCAGATGACCCCGGCATTCGGTGCCAACGGTGAAATTGATGTTTCACGTGATCGACTTGAACAGTACCTCCAGCGCGAACTTCCCAATTCTTTGTTCGGTCTGCGCAAGCATCGCATTGGATCCAACAACTTGACTGGCGTGCTTGGTAGTGTATGGGTAGTTTTTCTCCCCACGAGAATCTGGCTCACCATGTCTGTTTGCAGGAGCCTCTCATCACGATTGTATCTGACGGTTCCGGTCATCACTTCACACCGTCAGGAGCGGACTTTGCGGCACCTACACCAAGTTATGCTTTCCCTACGTCATACAACTCTGATTATGCAGATCCTTTTGAGTCTGCACGTGATCCTACTCGTCCGCCTCACTTTTCTGTGCCATGGTCTCGTACCCCCGCAGCTCGTCGTCGCTCTGAGATTTTGCCTGACGAACAGATTGACGAACTTTGCACCCAATTTCAAGGGCTGCAGGTCCGTGATGGCAAAGTGCCGAAGGTGCCTGTAGCGTTGCGGGATGTTATAAAGGACTTCCCGCAAGGTTATGCCGCCCGATTGGGTGTAACGTCGTTCGTGCATCCAGGTCGTAGCTTGGCGATGGTCGCTCAGGACGGGCACGTTGTTCCTCGGCAGCTTCCTGTGCCTATCATTGCCACGGAATGCGGCCCACCCGCAGCAGTTGTCAACGTTCCTCTCACGACTTCGGCTGATGTCACTTCAATCAGCCCAGCAATGCTTGCCCTTCCAAAGACCCGCCTTCGCCCCCGCCGTCCTCTGCATGCACCTGTGATACATCCACAAGATTTCATCGCGGGCCCCGGCGAGACTGTCTGGGATGCCATAGGTCGTTCAGAGCCATCCAACTTGCCGCTGCCTGATGTTCGGCAGGAACCCTGTTGGATGCCTATGGCCCCAACCACCGGCAATGATGGCTTCGCCAGTGAGCCTGATGTCGCTGCACTCCTGGCTCAGTGTGATTTTAAGATCGACTTGGATTCCGCGCTTCTAAATTCCCTGTCTGGGGAGCAGGGGCCACCGATTGATTCCATATTTGGCGACGTCTTACTCGACGAAATAACATATAGAGACGTAGCCTCATTCAACACCTCGGTGCTGAATGAGAGTGTCATGCTTGACGCTGCCACAGGAGAGGCTGGCACATTCGATGCGACAGAGGTGTTTCGTGGTACGGCGTTTGACGACCCTGCTTACGATCTCACTTCATCGTACCTTGCCCGTACTCCCGGTAACTTGTCACGGCAATCTTCGGTCAGCTCGCTCTCTTCGAATACCTCTTCCGGTTCCTCGTTCTCAGACGTTTCCGTGGCATCGTCCGCGTCATCGCTCACTTCCTCGCCGCGTTCAGGGGCGACCTGGGTGTCGTCGCGTGAATCGTCGCCTGGTTACGCAGAAACGTCGCGTAATTTGTATCATCGCCAAGAGTCTGGTTTGGTCAACCAGGTTCCTGCAACCGTCCAGCCCATGGACTTCCTTCAACTTCGCCTCCCTTCAGGCCAGGCACTTTCGGACTCTGGCCTTAGCCCGCTAGACATGGAATACAATGCAGGAGTCTTTGGTTTCGAGACGAATTCGACTGCATTTCAAGCTCCTGTCATGGATACTGACCTCTTTGCGATGGACAGTGGGTGGTCTGTGATGCTTCCGAAGATCATGCATGCTGACAAGTTGACAGGATTTATTGCTCTGCCTGGTGTGTAGTCGAAATGAGCAGGTCTTTGCCTGTTTCTGCAATATCCAGCGCCTCAGCCATGCCTCTTCGCCATCGCCTTCTATAGGACTGGGCCTGTTGTGCCTCTGCCGTGTTTCGACCCCGGTTGGTCCATAGTTGACCTTGGCATGGCATATGTTCTTGATTTGGAACCTCTTTGATTCGCGTTAAGGCCTCAGGTGCTTTTGGGTCCATCCGTGAGATGCTTCTCCCTGTCGTGGTCGTGGCACCTAGTACCTTACGCCGGTCCGGCCCGTCTTCGGTCGTTGACCAAGGTGTGATCACTTACATAGTGACCTGCTATTCTGGCATAATAGTCATCGTGTCCCATTCTGCGCGCGTCTTTATATCTGCATCTATAGTACCCTCTCCTTTTCGCAGACACAGCTTCAATGCTCGGTTCCCCTCAATGGTCTGCCGCTTTGTACTATAGTCCGTGCGTCTCGCCTTTTCTTCCATTCTATATGTTTCCTAAACCCAAGTACCTTCACCTGCATTATTTTCTCTCGTGCTGCGTGTTTACGTTGTCGTGTTCTTAGATAGTTTGATACCTATGTGTTTATACCCTCCGGATTTAGAAGAAAACAAATTCTATTTGTATAATAGTAGATATATATATTTGCACTCTCATCTAGTCTTTCTACTGAAATTCTAGTTGCTTTGCAGATCTTGTCCTGCATGTTGCCTACTCTGGGTCGGTAAAGTTCTTGCTCAAAAAATAGCACGTTGTTGAGGTGCCCTGCGCAGAACAGTTGTACTTGACACGTACGCCAAGAGTATGGCAGGCGGGATACTGCAGCTGTACGTGAAACATATGGCGGAGGTATGTAAATGATGCTTTTGCCATACGACTGTGACCGTGCGCTACCGGAGTGCCATGGCGAAGTGGTACACAGCTGGGTAAAAGCATGGTGACCAGGATACTGTGGTCATACACGAGTGTTACCGTAGTGAATGGCACTCGACCAGCGATACGCGGTTGCAGCAGTCATATGCTAAAAGTATGATCTATATACCTCCGCCATATAGTTTTCCATACTGGAGAGGTACTCAGGCCCAACTTTACGGAAATTGTACGCAACGCGCGCCGGAGAGCACTACTGCCATACGTACGACTGCGACCGCCATAGTTTTGGCGTATGTATGTGAAACGCCCGGCCATGTAGCCAATAAATCCCGTTGGAACAATTTTGCATGCGAATGAGCGATATGTTACACAAGTACAAACAATCGATAATTGTATTGTATTGTCTGATGTCGGCGCGTGTAATGGTTGGAAGGAAAAGCAGACACATCTATCGACTAATGTCGCCCTGGAACCCCGACCTCGTCTTCTATTTTCCACCTGCCGACTTTCGCCATCGCCTCCGTGTCGCCTGGCTCCAAGTCAGGTGAATCGAGCACAGAGGCCACCATCTTCCAAGGATCCTTCCCTCCGCCATACCGCAGAACCTCATTCTTGAACTTCTCGCCCTGCTCGCGACTGAGAGGCGCCTCCGCAAAGACGTGCTTCCACACTCGCGAGGCAATAGCGCGATCGAACATGTACGAGTAGTACATAGCGCCATAGCCAAACAGATGTCCGAACTGAGTTTGTTGTGACGTCCCCGGCACATAAGGCAACAAGCCACGAGTTTTATGCAGCTCAGCCAATACTTTGGTCGTGTCAAAGCCGGGCTCATAGGGTAGAGACGAATGGTATAGCTGATCGAGAGCAGCGAGTATGAGCTGCGAATACGTGTCGATGGAATGGCACGGGTCTGCATGGTGATTGCCCATTTTGTGGCTGGCCGTATTGCCGTCCACATCCATGAGCGCGAGCACCTGTGGCGAATTGCTAAAATGCTCCATGAGAATAGATGGAAGCTCGCAAAAGTCGGTGGCGCATCGCGTCCCTGAGACGTTCTGATACTCAGTCCGGCCGATCATAGCTATAGAAAGAGTTATCATTTAGACTTGCGGGCGAATGACTGCCGGGCACTTACAATGCATTGCGTGTCCCATTTCGTGGAAGAGTGTCATGACTTCATGCCATTCGAGCTCCCTGGGTCCGCTTGTGCGCGACGGTCGAACAAAGTCTGTAACGAGGACGACCAACGGCAGCTGATACACGCCATCGTAGTTCACAAGACGATGCCGCTTCACGCTCTCGAATTCCTTTGATGGAATTAGCCTAGGATCGTCCACCGCAAAATCGCCATCCTCGTCGTCCTGATCCGTCCGTCGTGAACACCGTACGGTGTAGTGGGCAGCGCCACTGGGCTTGCCGTGACGAGCAAACAGATCGGCATATATCCAGCCAATGACGCCTCTGTCTTCGTCTACGACTTCTAGCTTCTGGACGTCAAAATGCCAAACTTCGCCTGGGGCAGTTGGTGCAGGGCGCAGGGAGATGCCGTATAAGTGTGTGAATAAGCGAGATAAGGTCATGAAAATGGTCCCAAGCGTAAGAGGTGGTAATGGGATGGGAGGAGCAGGCGGCTCAGGCGGACAGTAATAATTACGATCCCATGCCTGTATTGTAGGAAGCGGCGGCGTCTTCAAATGCTCCTGTTTACGCATACTAAGTGTACGTAGAGCACTGCGTGCGAAGGGACGAGTGTGATCCATGATGGCATCGAGAAAATATTGTACATTTGCTACACTCACTCAGCATACGAAGGCAAAGCCAAAAACAGAGATGCTCACTCGGGCTTTTCGCCATTTTGTCGTCAAGAGTCATCTCGGCGTAGTTTTCGTGACCACACAAACGCGCTAAGCGTGCTCGTGCTTCGAGAAGTCGTTCCAAAGTGTCGATTTGCTCTGGAGTACTGGAGTAGGTTGCCATATACACGCGACGTCGGGGTTCCTCCTGGGGTGCGGCCTGCATGATTAACTGCGCTTGCAAAGAGCCTGGATATATTAACAGGTCTCGTTGAGTGAACTGCGCCTGCAGCTTTAGCCTAACGCCAAGACCACCATCCTTCAGCCCAACAAGCTCGGAAGGTTTGATGCTGGCCGGGGGACGCGGTGTGTTGGCTTCCTTGAGAAACTGGCTCCCCAAAGCGATGATCTCCGAAGAGATCTCAACAAATCTGGTTCTCTGTTCTGGCGGAAGATGGATGGCCGACTTCTCGAAGTCTCCCCAGAATATCATTGCTGTCTGGTACGCTTCTGGTGGTAGAGACGCCACAATCTCCGGGTCAGACAAGACGATCCGCAGAACCTGGAAAGCTTGTTTGTGAATGACTAGCCCGGCGACAGTAACTGAGATAAATCGTTCGCACCCTGTGCAACGCCACATCCGTGTTGAGGACGTTCATGAACTCACAAAGCCTCTCGTAGGCCTGGGTAGCAGCGTCAACCCATGCCCGGTCCGGATGTGCATTGCGAATTATTTCACAGAGATCAATAACGCCACAGAGCAAGTCGCTGAGTCTGTCGAGGTTCTTGACCACTTTGAAAAGCTCGCTTCTGGAATCCGCCGCCCGGTGTACGCGCTGGGACAACAGATGTGCACGAACAAGGGTACTCTCGGCCAAGGTAAGCAGTGCTCGAGGATGGGTGAGAGATGTGTGACCGAATATTCCTGTCCTGTATATGCCGGTCAGTGAGGAAGACTTCTGTGGCCGGTCGAAAAGAGAGATGAGAGTCCTATCGTCGGTGGACGCTGGCTTGAGGAGCAAGACCTGGGCTAGGGAGGATGTGGCTGAGGAGTGAAGAGCATGCGAACGTCGGAAAGAACGAGGAGCTCGTCTGGATACATGGGCTAACGCGTCTTTCGTCGAGCGCGCAAGCATAAATGGAAGAGACGGGTAAAGGGTGCTGAGCCTGAAGCCATGTCGGTCGGTCTGGGACTTCAAATTGCTCTGTGCGTATTCGCCCCCATGTTCCGATCACAGTGACTCAGCACCGCAACAACAGTTTCATCCATAATCAAAAAATCTTGTACAGTTGGCTGAAGAATAATACACAACTGCAGTTACCCCAATAGTCCGAATCGAGCATGCATCCGCAATTGAAAGTTGAGCACAGGTTATGCCAAGATATGCTCGAATTCAAGCTGTCGATAGTAGTACTGTATACAGAGGAAACAAAATGTCGTGCAGGTATCATAAAAAATTGTAACGAATGCGTAAGATGAGACAGTACATACTTACAGTGGCCAGGCCAAAAAAAAAAACAAATAGCAAGTGTCGATATAAGATATGTGATAGATCATGACGATTCGTCCATCGGAGAAAGGCTTCGTTCGGGCCCACAGCTCGACCACCCGCCTTCCCCATTTTCCAATGGAGCAAAAGACGTCGCCCGACTTGCGTTCTCGGCTGCATGTCCGTTTTTATTAGACGCTTCAGTAGTGTCGAATGCCAGTGGAGGTGCGGGTTCTGGAACGGGTTCAACCGCGTATACCCAAAATTTGGATTTCTTCTTCCCCGCAATTTGCTCCATGGCAATCTCGTTGGGACGCAATGCGGCGGCACCGGTATTCTTTAATTTGACGCCATTCGTGTTGCTTGTTAGCCTGGCGGGTGTCCCATCTCTGGACATCCCGCTCGCGGAACTCTCCGTGCGTGCACGTTTGAGGGGCGGGGCGTCTGAGTGAACACTGTCGGCGTGTCGACCGGATCGTCGAGGTTCAATGCCGCCACGGAACCCGCCCCATATATCTGGGGATGCCGATCGCTTTGCATTGGCTGCGGCGGTGCGCGTAGAGCGGCGTTGACCAACAACTTGCCAACCATTAGCTCTGCGGCCATTGCTTCGACCATTCCTCGGAAAGCGACCTTCTGACGCATTTTCATCGTCGAATGGCTCGTCATAGTCCTCATCTTCTTGAAACTTGTACTCGTCGTCAGCACCATCCTGAATCGTATATGCATATTAGCGTTGGTAGAGTGCAGCGAATGAAAAAAAAATGTAGCACCTCGCTCTCATCATCATTATATACATATCTAGCCTTCTGTGTACTACGGCGAGTACGGGTCTCACGCAACTCAGCCTGAGCATACAGAGCTTGTCGTTGTTCGATTTTCTTCCGGACCTTCTTCACTCGCTGGTGGGGATCTGAGTTCGAGCCAAAAAAAAATACAACAAATGTAGAAACTCACAGCAATCTCGACGTCGATGGCTTCTATACGTGGTTCCAGTGCGTTAATCAATGCCAAATGCATTGTTTCCAACTTAGGTCGTTTCTCGCCCTTCTTGAGCTGCTTTAGCTCAACAGCTTTCAATCGCTCTATGAGAGCTACATATTCTTCTCGTGTCGACGACACAGACTGGAAGCTGGCAGTAATCCTCCAAGGGTTGGAGGATGCCCAGATTCGTGGAGAATCTGCAGTGAAGAACAGTCAACATCTACTCCACATGGTAGACACGAGTGTCAAGCAAATAACAGGAAGCCGGGCGGGCGCCGCGGATAAATAACAGCAAACAGGGAACGCACGGACCATCTGTCGCCCAATAACGCATGCGTTTGATGTCTTGACCCAAGGGTACGAGAGAGAGGTTCTGGTGGCTACGCGGATCGGAAGGTTCTGGTGGCGCCAAAGAAGTGTCCTTCTTCTTGTTCTTGCCCTGAGCGGCACCCCATGCACGATCGACAATCCCCTTCACTTCAACAGAATGCGAGAGCTGCAGCTCCACAAGTTGTCGGAGAACCTTAAGCTGCGCGTATGGTATCAACGTGGGCGTGTGTGCTCGAGTCACGCATTCTCAGCACGCACCTTGAAATCCCAGTCTGTGGAAAAGAAACCACCCTCAAGATCATGGAAGGGATCCACATTCATGTTACGCTCGTCATCCCAGAATACAGTTCGTTCGGACGTCTTCATGTGTTCACCAATGACATTTGCGACGGTTGACGATATCTGATCGGCACTAGGACACCGTTTGAACGAAATTGTTGAGACGCGTGGGCCACGCGTAAACAACGACATGCACTCACCTCAAGTTACGCGCCTGTGGTCGTAGGTTGAGGACAAAGCGAGTCAACACAGCAGTCAGAATTGGTTCAGGCTCTTTTGATAGCAGTGCGTTCTCGAGGCTGACACAATAGCATAAAGGGTCAGTGAAAAGTGCACGATACAGGACAACGAAGGAAGGTATTGCGCACTCCATGGGGGTCTCTAGGCCTTCGACCTTGCCGCGCAGGTTGGTGAACTTGCAAATGAACGAGTATATAAACAGAGATTCCCAACGGTCCGATGGATGTTTGGCATTCGACGGTGGACACACATGTCCTTTTTTCTTTTCGCTCACAACTGCGGAAGCCATGGAAGCCTATAGCACGATACGTGCGCACTGGCGATGTTACGATGAAGGTTCAAGATAGGAATTTACAAACAGTTACAGAGTTATGTACAGCAGTCACGCGCGGAGCCGGCGACTTCCATTACTCTATTTGTCCAGACGGGAACGGGAACAATAAACATAAACTTGAAACATCATCGACATTAATGCCATTTTCTGACAATATACATGAAGCAGAAACTGCGATTAGACGAGGCAGGATACCATGACCATGTTCTTTTATCCTGGTCCAACCTATTCATTGATTAGTGTTTTGCACGACACAACAGATAGCGAAACAGACCTTCGGAATATCATGGTGCTCACTGAGCGAATCTAAATGAGCATTGAACTCCGCAACACGGTCTTTGTGCGTCTTGCCGGCCATCTTGGCTACACGTTGAGCAAGCTGCATTTGTTGTTATCACACAATCACCACAGCAAGGGTACGAGACCTACCCTCTTCTTCTGTACTTCCTCGAACCTCCTCTCAGCTTCGGTCTTACGATCTGAGGTGGAGTTGCTGTTGCTACCTCCCACAGCAGGGGAATTGCGATCGCTCCCCGACTGTTTGCTGTCTCCGTCATCCTGGAACAGCAGATCTTTTACCTTCTCCCTTTCTCTGTCTCTTCCCGTTGTGGCATCGTGTATCAACTTCGACTTTTTCTTTCTGTTCAACAATGTCAGCACAAAGATACGTCATGACAACAGTTGGAAGCTGAACATTACTTCTTAACCACTCCTCCCTCCGACTTCCCTCCCTTCAACTTAAGGGAGCCTCCAGTAAGGAAGGTATACTCTGAGGACATGTCATAAGACAAACATGGGTCAAGCTGACTGTCAACGTGACAGTTCTGAACAAGTCAAGGAAGAAACAAATCTCAGCGCCAATGCGACTCGACGGTGATTCCCGGATTACTGGATGATCGCCGTCTATTTGAATCACGTGATAACACCAAAATAGCAATGACCTCCCATGCCATCGCCGGGCACGACGACTGGCACCGGCCTCGTACTGCGCGCATCACAGAGTCTGTCTTTCTCAAGTAAATTTTTGTGTGCCCTTTGGTAGACACTCAAACGGCTGTTCACGACACGCGAAGATCACCATGGCGCTATTCAATCCTGTATTGTTCATATCTTCCATTCCTCCGGTCACTCGCATCTTCACAGCCGCCACAATCGCTGGCACCGTGGTGTACACATGGCTACATTGGACAGGCGTAGAGTCAACGCCGTATCTTGTCATGGTTCCTGGAGCGTGCTTATGGAACCCTTGGACCTTCTTCACGTCAGCATTGGTGGAGACAAGTATAATTGAGGCAAGTAATAACCGCTAATGATTTATGTTAGCTAATTATTTGGTCAGTTCCTTGTGACGATCCTGTTCGTTCCCGCTTCCCTCAAGTATTTGGAGAGGATATGGGGACCAGTCGAAACGGCTAAGTTTATCCTTGTTACCATTGTTGTTCCCAACATCATCGCCTTTGGCTTGAATTGGATTGAATTTATCGGCACAAGGAATGCTGAATTATTCTTGTGTGTAGCTGCACATTTTTGAACATTCTTGCGTTCTAATCCTATCTCCAGGTACGGAATGCAATACCACGGACAGATGGCTCTTCAGACTGCGTTGCTTGTGGCATTCACACAGCTCATCCCTGAACACCAAGTTCAGATATTGGGTTTGATCACCACTCGAGTAAAGGTGGGACATTGAAGTGTTGGCCAGTGTCTGGTTTATTAACGCGTCATTCAGAATCTGCCTATGGCTTATTTGACTCTGTCGACTGTCCTGTGTATCGTTGGTTTTCAATGCCCATGGATTATCATCCAATTTGGTTGGTTCGTGGGCTGGATATACTTGCGCTTCTACAAGAAGAATCACGGAGAGGCAACTGGCGGTGTCGTTACATATGGAGACCGAAGTGAAACCTTCTCTTTGTTATCTTGGTTTCCACCTCTTGTGCAGTGCGTATTATCGTCATCGTTTTGTCCAATACTAACTAAATACAGTTATCCTATAGGTCTTCTCGGCAACTTCGTCTTTTCCATAGCTACGAAACTTCGCCTTCTCCCGGCTTCGATTCCTGGCGATTTAGAGAGTGGTATGTATGCACCAGTGAATACTCGTGCGGAAGCTGAGAGGCGAAGGTAAGTCTAATTTCGTGCAACGTTGTTGACGGCTCATTGTGTTCACTCCAGGGCACTGGCTCTGAAAGCACTTGACCAGCGCCTGGCCAATCCATCTTCTCCATCTCCGAGTACTTCCAACCAGACCATCCGCACACCCCACGTGGAATCGGGAAGTCCGTCTCCAACGAATGATATGGTTCGTGACACGGCGTCTGAGGCAGATGTTGCCGGAGGCGCGAAGGACGAGGCTTGAATCCAGTGCTAAAAGTAACAGGCGTAAGCATGACATACGTTTCAGGCGATCTCTCCCCTTTCTCCCTCCATATGGTACAGAATTAGCATGCAGTTGCAGTATAGTTGCTTATGAAAAGGACCACACTAGTGTAAAATATTTGGCGTAAAAACTTTGAGCGAGTGGATGGCTGTGACAGTGTAAACTTCCCAATAAAGGTAAACGCCGCCTAAGCTCCCGCGTTTGGCGTTCGCGTGAATCATCGACCACTCTTTGCAAACACACCGACTATTCCAACTGTATGGCACGTTCGTCCCCGGTATCGTTCTCAATCAGGTCGTCATCGTCCGCGCCTGTATTCAAGTCTTCTGTGAATGAAAATAGACATGATCCTGCCTTCCCCTCGGCCCCCATACGCACAAAGCTGCGCAGACACACGAACGCGAGCCGGCCCTCAGCTTCACTTTCCAGCCCTCGTTTATCTCGAGATGGCGGAAGCCTCGATCCGGATGAAATATTCGCCAAGCATACCGTGGCGGAGATCAAGTTCATACAGAAACAGCTGCTGTGAGTGGAAAGCGCGCGTTGCCACCTACGTGTCGGTTGCTCTCATACTCAACATTGTCATCCAGCGCTGATGCCGATGCGAAGCAGGAAGAGCTTCGGCTTATGGTCGGGTACGTGTTTCTTTTCATGTTTTGCTTTTCCTTCCTCTTTGAACATATCATGGAAGGACAGAGAACGCTACCGCGACCTCCTGCAAGCGTCTACATCCATCATCGCTATCGCGGAGTCATCTCGACGCGTCGTAGATGCGTTGGACGGGGCCACAGAGCTCATATCATCACAACGCCCACCACCTGTTCCCATTCAAGTAGCAGAGAAACGTGAAGGTAGGTTTCATATCGCGCAACGTCGGGTCAAAGCTGACGGTACTCGAAGACACACATTTGCAAACTCTGCAATTATTTGCTGCGCACCTCAAGTTGTTACTGGATGCACCCGAACATTTATGGCGACTGATTGAGCGCAAGAAGTATTTTTCAGCAGCGTGGCTATTCTTATTGGCCAGATTTGTTCGCCAAGCACTCATTCAGGACGACGATGCGTGGACTGAACAGGGTCTTGATGTCGAAGTGCATATTCATCTAAGGGCAAGATGATTTTTCTAATGATGTGTTTTTTCAGAGCCAATTTCCCTTAGTCCAACGACAATGGGAACTAGTCTCTCAGTTCCAATCACAGATCATTCATAAAGCTACAGTTTCTCTGAGGGAATACAGTTTGTCGCCAGAGGTGCGGATGCCTCGACACACTATGCCTTTAAATGCTGAATAGCTCCAAGGATACCTGTGCGACTATGTTGACTCTTTATTTCCTGGAGCCACGTGGTTTAACCAGAACGCTGTCGCTATTGCTGACGCAGCGTTCCAAAACGCTGCATTCTGTGTTAGCCTGGCATTCCGAGCTCCCATCGTCGTCGTCTTCGACCACGGTCGTTCATCGTATCGATGAACACCCACCCGAGCAGCCCAGTATATTGTATAGGTGGACCATTGTCCGTGAAGTCCGAGAGGCGGTGTTGTCTAGTCTTGATGTCATAGCCAGTACGCTGAAGGCCTGTCGCGCGATTTTTGGGGCGTCCGACGATAAAGAGCACTCTCCAGGATCCCGTGTTCGCGATGTTCTGGATTTCATTCAGTCGGAAGGTACAGAGTCATCACTGCAGTACGGTCACCTTTCTGCCGACCTTCTCCTGACGACACATTCATTGTTGATGTCGTTGCCTTCGTCGACGCAATTCTTGCTGCTGCCGCAAAATCTCAGGTCTTATAGGCCACACGTCAATCCAAAACCAGAATTTTCATCTGTAACGGCCGAACACCTAGCAGAACGCCTGGAAGACTGGTTTAGAGGATCTTGCGAAAGTCTACAGACTGCGTTCCAGCGATGGTTCGGCGGTCTGCAAAATATACGCGAAGTCTGGAGTGTGCGGTCGTCGATGATACAGTGGCTACAATCAGTTGCTGGTCTTTCAACAGGAGAGACTGAGGCCGTCAAGTCTATTGTGGATGTCGTCGCCCTGAGGAGAGTTTCTGATATATGGAAGACATCTATGGCTAATGCGACGGACAAATTTGGTCAGCAATTAGCGTCAATCAGGTCTACGCTGAGAGAGCGCCCTAAAGGTTACCTTTTGTGATGGTCTGTAGGGCGAGATGTTGACAGCTTCGCAGATACATTCCCCGTACAAAATCTGTTCGAAGCGCCGCCCGTCCCCACTGTGTCGCAAACATCTATAGCGCCTGTGAAGACGTCCTTCAACAAATACAGAAACACTTTAAGGCGGCAACTAGTTGGCCGGACGCCACTTTTGGACGAGATACTGAGCACATTGGAAACATGTGCCAAAGCCCTACAAGACGATCTGGCGCACATTGTCGACAATGATCTCGATACGCTGGAGTCACAGTGCGTGATGCGCTCTACAATGCACTATTACAATGACGACGACCACCCACAACATGACAGAGCGCTTGTGGCACACCTCACTCAAGCATACCAACCTGAGGCCGACAAGTTATGTACCAACGTTATTGACGCCATGACATCGGCGGTGGAAAGGCTTTCCGATGATGAAGGTGAGCAATGGATGCACACTGTCCTATTAAGCTCCTTAGCATGTCTGCTGTAGATCATGTGATTCTGTGTGCTGTCTTTGTTGGGCGGATAGCTGACAATTTGGCAACCTCATCAACGTTTGTGACTGGCATTGGATGCAGTCAGTCGCTAGCTGAAGGTGAATGCATTCAATCACTCATGCTTAAACCTCTCAAGAAATATTACAGCCTTCCGAACGCAATGCCAGCAACTTGACCAGGCCATCATTGACCGGTGGCGCCAGCATATGGTGACTTCGATTGTTCAACGTTACAAGACACATTCCTTTGCAAAAATACGAGGTCTTGATGACCGTAAGTGGCCTGCTGTCGCCTTGTCCCTTCGACATTAGCTTAGTGTGTGATCGTCTTGCAGTGTATTTTACTCCTTCTACTGCATTGGTGCAAGCGGTGTCAATATTGTCAAAAGCAATCCAAGATGTCGGGGTGTGTCGGAGTCCAGAACGTCAGCTCAAAGTGGCCAATGACACCCTACTGTCTTTTCTGACGGAGCTCGTGATGAGCGACCGTGACGTCGGCGGTGATGTCGTCCAAGAGCTTTGCGACTTGGGGGTCCTACGCAGACTTGCTGACGGCCGCGGGACAGAGTGGGACGGCGTTCGGGAGTTGCTGGACACTCAGATTGCGCGGGTACGTCTTTGTCGTGAACACGGATATGATAACCCTAACCTTCCACGATGTCAGCTGTTGCCTCTCGGAAGCATTAGCGACGCCTCGGATTTGAGCAGTCAAGCCACCACATTTTTGACAAGAACGCGGACGTTGTTTGGGCCTTTGCTGGCGCCCATGGCACCGCAAGCGTACGATGCATTCCCGCAGGGTGTCGACAAGGAAATGCGACCAATATTAGAGTTCACTAAGCCCAGTGCTCGCTTTGGTATGCTCCTCGTTGGTCGTTAGACGTGTGGTCGTGCACATTAGTGTTACATTGTCAGAATGTCGAGATGCGGCTGACGACTGTCCGCTACTTCCGTTGGGTGTTTTTGTTGCATGTGGTCACTATAGATTGAGGCGTTTTTATTTCAACGCAATAGGCCATATGTGGCCACGCCGACTGCGCATGCGGAATTGAGCTATTAACCCGTTTCGGGACAAGAGTTTAATTAACGGACAAGACTCCGATTCTCAAGGAGCGTATCCTGCTCTGGCTGTTTGTTCACAGCAGACTTTATGTACGCTGAAAACTGGGGCACCGTGGAGCTGTTGTGAAGGTGCCGGTCCACGAGATGGCTGCGTGAAGCCAGTGCAACGAACAAGATCTGTTATTTAACGTTGGTGTGTCCATCTGGTCGAAAGGGGAAATGGTGTCCAATGAATCAAAATGGGTGATGGGTGCAGTATAGCCTGATCATCTTGACGCCTGCTCGTGTCTGACACTGACAGATAAAAGCAATAATGAAATCGGCACTCCATACTTCTGTCCTCACCGCGGCCACCCTTGCCCATGGCCGTTCCTCGCTCACACTCTGCTATCGCGTAGTCGACGCGCACACCGTCCTCCCCATCTCTCCCCATCGATCATGGGCGGTAAGTCGCAAACGCCACATCCAGCCGTGTGTGCCCCATGCTCATCACAGCCCCGCAGTGGACGTTCCCCTGGTGTCTATGGAGAAGTATACCACACCCTTCTTCACCTTGCTTATTGTCGGAATGGTCGGGCTCGTACCTGTAACCCTCGCTTTTGCGTTCTCGAAGAACGTCCAACGGCATCCGACTCTCATCAACCTTTGCATCTCGTACATCGTGTACGCGCTATCATACTGCATTTTGTGCGTGAACACGGATATCGATGCAGGATTGTCACGCCTAAGGGGGGACTTTTGCAGAATATTCACCGGCCAGCAGAGAGATGCACGGTCTCCCCCGACCATCGCATGTCGGGTTCAATCTGTGTTTGTCAATGGTTCGCCACCTATGCAAGTCTTCATACATCCTTCCTTCTATATTGGCATCTGATATCGCGTACAGGACTACCATGGCTGCACTTGGGGTACTTGTTCACTTATGGCTGACATTCAACGATCCCCTCCAATCACTTCCTTCGGGCAAATGGCCGCGATCGATTTATCTAACCATCGTGAGTATCAACCTATTTGAGGCGTTCATACATACATGTTTTGAATTGTTTTCTTCAGAGTCTGGTCCTTCCGTATATCGCATTTGTCGCTTTCGGGCTGGCTGCCGCAATTGTCTGTCACAATCCTGCTATTCAGATTACGTAACTAACGTTGTCCCGTATAGCTGGGCATTCGGGACCCTTCGTCTGTAAACGCGGCCAATGGACTTTATTGTGATATAGTAAGAGGTCCTTTGTGCGCACTGTTTTCTTCAACGTGGTCCAGTATTGCTTGACTTAAAAAAATGTTTTAGTCGACGTTTCGGAGTGCCATTATTTTGTGCCATTGTCTTAGCTTTCATCGTGGTCTTTGAGGGTACGTTTGACCGCCTTATTCAGTGGCATCGCCTGACAGACTCGCAGTAGCAATTGGCGTACGCTTCTATCACTCATGGACCCACGTAACGAGAGTTTTTCCTCTCGCAAACAGGCAACCATCAGTTTCAATGGCCATTCGCATCTTCATCTTCAGTATCTATTCCGTTGTTACGTTCTGGTAAGTACTCAACTATGTTCATACTAATTCGTTTCAGGCCCAAAACTCATCTCGTGATTACAGTGCTGCCGTATTCCTTATTGCCGGCGCAGTGTCGCCGTGGCTGTATTTTGTAATCGCTTCAGGTAAGTTGCTTATCGACTCAAATTCATATTTAGTTGATACCTGACCTTTGCGTGTGCGGCCGTAGTGCCTTTGGCTGCTTTTGTGATTTTCGGGACACACTACGTGAGTATACATCTGCAACAAAGCCTTTCACCATCACAACTCATACTATTTGATTAGGACGTGTTACGTGTATGGCATGTACTAAAACAGAAGGAAATTAAGACGACCGATGACATACCAAGCGCACGAGCCAACATGCGGAGGCCGGTAACGCCACAAACACCCTCGACGGCCGCATCGACACCATCGTCGTCTTCGACACTAATCTCAGCCAACTACATGGCTGATCTGGAGCAAGGTGTATCGGACCTACCAAAACCGCAACCAGGCTCAGACCCCGGCTAGACGTCCCAAGCTGCAAACCAGCTAGACACAAACCGAATTATTATTCGCGCTTGCGCGCGAGGCACCATCGCACCATGAAGTACGATACAGCATCTAGAAAGAACATCCCTTCGGGCCACCGCCATATTATCGTCGTCGGAACGACGGCTCAGGGCGTGTAGTATGTCTTCAAAGGACAGGACACGCCGACTCGACAGCAAAATGGCAACAGCGATTGGGCTGCCCGCCAAGGCAGGAACAGAGGCGGGTACAGGCAAACTACATGACATTGGCCGGGATAGAATGGTATAATGACATAAGAGATGTACTCTATGCGCCGCCTCTGTGGGAGAAAGGGAAGGGTTGCAAGATGAGTGATGGTAGATGATGCAGGAATCAAACACACATACACCAGGATGTTATTTCTGCAATCCACACGAACGAAAATGCTTAGTATTCCCGTATATAAGTGGCGTAACGAGCGGAAGACGTACATTGGAATGTGTATCAGCTTGACGAAGTAGCCGATGAAGCCCATAACTGCAAATCCGACAGCAACGGCGCGTGAAATTTGGAGGAACTCTGAAAACATTGATAAATGGCCATCTCCTGTGCGGAGAGTTCAGTGTTATACCCTTGTAGGATGGTTTTGTGCAACGTGTGAGGAACTACCGAGTAAACGTGTCAGTATGGTGCGGTGCAGCGGAATCGACAGAAACGATATCTACCTGGTTGCCGTCGCGAATGAATTCCTGGGGGATTTCAACGAACTCCTTCAACTTTTCCGACATAGTGGACCAGACAACAAGAGGGGAAGATATGGATGGAGAGGTGCGTCGATGAGGTGTAAGTGTAAGAGTGTGAAGTTCGAGTTGATCGTTTCGCAAGTTGAACTTGACTTGAACTTTCTTCCCACGACCATTCCACTTGTCCATCGCGGTCCACCCGCGCGTCGAGCTCGAGGCAAACGCGCAAGGTCGGTGGAACAAACATGCTGGTGTCGGGTGATTCATCTTCATTTAGCAGGACGACACGCGCATGAATGTCCTTTCGGAGCGCGCTTTCTCGGCTTTCTGGCATCGTTCCCCAGCGCACCACTTACTCTCGGGTCCTGCGGTTCCGAAGCATCGCTTATAGCCACGTCCGCCACCATGTCGCTTCCTCAGGCTCCGCCGACGACGAGCAGCCAGAGTATACCCAAAAATCTTTATTTCGCGCCTTCTTTTCCTCCTCGTCACCAGCACAGATCCACAATATTCTTCAGAACGTCCTCAAGGTACGGCGTCCTGACAGGGACAACCAGCTGCCCACGCCTGTTACCCATGAACAAATCGCACACGTCCTGGTTTTGCTCGGCGAGCGAGGATCTCCTACGGATCTCCAGGCCATCGATAGCATTCTGGCTCGCATGGCCAAAGTTTTCCATGTACAGCCGACTGTCGAAACATATTGCGTAATTGTTCGCTCGTTTATGAGAGCTGAACGTCCTGAAAATTTGGCGGCCATTGTCCAGTGGGTTCTGGACATGCCAACTAAGCGCTTCTACCCCGCTGGTTCGATCGAGCCCTTCCATGTCTTTTTCGACGGCTGTGCGCGCATTTGCGCCGACCCCGAAATTTTTCATTCATTTCTGGGCGAGATGCGCAGCCATGGGTGTCAGCCGACTGTCGACACATTTGCTAAATGTGTCATTGCTCGCTGGGCTATGTTTGTACCAGGCTCACCTGGCTTTGAGGCGCCTGATCCTGCTTTCTTTGCTATGCTCATGGAACATATGGAGCAGCTGAAAATGCCATACAATCCTTCCTTCTCGTCTCTGCTGCATGACCGCTATGTCGCTGCAGGTATGCCTACGGTGGCATTGGAGGTACGAGAAACGTACGAAGTCAAGTTCAACCCCGATCGTTCTCCGAAGGGGGAGGAGGAGCGGCGTGTACAGGAGTTGCTTCACCTCATCTCCAAGAAGGCTCGTACAGAAGGTGTATTAAATGCCGTTCAGGCATTGAAAACGTCCGGAAGAGCTGGGTCGGCGCAGCTTTTGGGTGCCGTTCTGCGCCATGTCACTAGTCTTGATGATCTCCTCCTCGTAGACAATGAGCTACGTACAGAAGCGTCTCATTGGGCGTTGGTCATGGACAACAACCTCAAGATGAATGATCTGCAGGGCGCGCTTGACGTGTATAACGAAGCACTGGACCGCACGCTGTCCTTCGATGCCGCTAGCATTGCGCCTCTCATCCATGCATTATGCAAAGTTCCCGAGGGTGGGACCGATCCGTTGGATATGAACCGTGCTCGCAGCATCTACGAATTGTTGGTGTATGCCCATCAACCTCTCGAACGCCCACCCGACGCTCCGCCTTATGGCGGTCCAATGGTCGACATTTTCGCCGATCTGCTTCGTGGTATTGCCGTACACTCAAGGCCGGAACAGCTGTTCAATTTTGCGCAGACGCTGATCAAGGACCTGGCCAGGTGGGGTGTTCCCCTCGAGAAATCAGACATAAACAATTCTATCATCATTCTGTGTATGCGTGTGGCGGAGGACGCCGACTATGCGCTGCTGGCGTACGAGAAGTACGCTACATCGCTCACACTAGACGGCTGCAAAGCCGTGCTGATGGCCACTGCTACTCTGATCAATTTCACGCCGGGCGTACCTACAATTCCCGTGCAGTTATATTTTGATCTCGTCCGCTCCATGCGCGACCTGGGTTTCCGACTTGGCGTCGAAGTATACGCGATCATCTTCGATTGTATCGCGCAGCGCATCAGCGACATGAACCCTGTGCACCTTGATAACCCGCGAAAATATGTGACGACGCTCATAACGACGACACGGCATGTGCATGATGTTATGGCCCTCGACGCGAACATCCCGCTGGACATCGACGTGTGGAACAGGCTCATGGCCATCTACGCGCGCCTAGGCTGTTTCGGCGACGCCATCCGCGTGTGGCAGACCATGTACCTCTCGGGTGCTTATAACAACCAGAGCGTGAGCATTGTCCTAGACGTTTGCGGCTCTGCTGGCTCTTGGGGTACGGCGCGGCAAGTCGTCGCCCGTCTCTTTGCGGAAGGTTTCGAGTTCGATCTCCGGAACTGGCGAAGTTGGATTCAGTGCCTGTGTCGTCTCGGGAAGTTCGACGAGGCGCTGCAGGTACTGTGCGTACAAATGCAGAGCTGTGGTGTCGAGCCGGATGTGACCTGCGTCATCGCCATCCTTCAGCACACGAAGCAGTTGCCGTTCGAGTTTCGAGTGGAGATCAACGACCGGATAAAACAGCACCACCCGGACCTGTACAAGCAGGTCCCGACGAGGTTGCGTTAACTGACTTACAGGCATTTGTATTGTATCACTGCATTACCCAGGTTTTCTTATAATTATTGTAGTTATCTACCCACGAGATAGAGAAAAAAAGAGGGAATGAAAAGAATAACAAAGCAAAAAAAAACACAAGAAAGCGTATGGTTGAACAATGCGCGACAATGAGAAGAGGGGAAATGTTTGTATCTAGTAGAGTAGATACTGAAGCCCGAATGAAGGATGGATGGCACGAAAGCATCTACGTAAGTGGTTCTATGTTTTGAGGGAAGCACACCGACCCACGGATTATCATGAGGCAAGCTCCTCGACAGACGGGCAATCACACTACACAAAAACACGTCAGAATCACACTGGAATAATTCTGCGTTAATGAACTCACCACGAGGTGAAGGTCACCGTAGGCTGTAGTACGGAGTACACAATGAGCACGAGTTCACGTAGAGCTAAAAGCAGATACACATACCATCGTCAACACGAGATGTTGTCGGCCAAAACTTGTTCTCCTTCAGCCACGGCAGCGGGTACGCAGCCGTCTCCCGGGAGTATGGTCTACCCCATGAACCATCAGTCCTTCAACTCAACTCCCTCACGACTTGTGAATTAATATGACACATACCGATTCCACTCCGCATCCGACAGCGCGATGACCGACATCGGATGCGGCGCATTCTTGACGACATTATTATCCTTGGGCTGCTTACCCGTCGCGACATCCTCAGCCTCCTTTCTGATCTGGATCATCGCGTCGCAGAACCGGTCGATCTCCTGCAGCGACTCCGACTCCGTCGGCTCAATGAGCATGCACGTCGCCATCGGCCACGAGCACGTCGGCGGGTGGAAGCCGTAGTCCTGCAGACGCTTGGCAAAGTCCATCACCTTCAGACCCGCGCTCTTCTCGAACTCGGCGAGGTCGATGAGCAGCTCGTGCGCGACGCGGCCCGCGGCGTTCTTGTAGCGGAGGCTGTAGTGGCCGGTGAGCCGCGCGGCCATGTAGTTCGCGTTCAGAAGTGCGATTTTGGACGAGTCCGTGAGGCCTTTGCCGCCGAGCATCTTGATATACGCCCATGAGATGAGGAGGATGGAGGCACTGCCGAATGGCGCCGCGGACACTGCGTTGATGGCTTGTGCCGATGCATTTGGTATGATGGGGTGAGACGGCAGGAATGGGGCTAGGTGCTCGGCCACACAGATGGGTCTTCGCCATATTTGACGTGAGTTTGTTGCTATGGTCAGAAAACAAATGAGCTCCGCTCACCCAACACCAGGGCCTCCACCGCCATGCGGACTGGAAACAGGTAAATTGAGTACACGATAGGCGTGCCTTCAAATGCGATAGGACGTACATAGAGAACGTTTTGTGCAAGTTCAAGTGGCACAAATCGCCACCGCATGTGGCGGGATTAGTGAGACCGACCTGCGCATTCAAGTTCGCACCTGCAAAAAGATCATGAAATGTCGGTGTAGGCCCTTGATTCATTATGCAATACCATCAAGATAGACTTGGCCACCGTTCTCGTGAACGATTCTGCACGCCTACAGGGTAATGAGCAGTTTGCTGTTGTGAAGGACACAATCTTCACATACCTCCTGGATCCCCGATTCGAAGACACCATAGGTGGAAGGGTACGTAATCTGCGCAAAGAGGAAATTTGAATACGACTAGTCATACGGCTTCAAGTCTAGGATTCTCACCATGAACGCAGCCAGCTTGTCCTTATGCTTCTCCGCCTTCGTCTTGAGGTCCTCCAGGTCGAGGCTCCCGTCTTCCAGTACCTTCACGGATACAACCTTGAGGCCAGCCATGACCGCAGACTGGAAACGAGAAACAACTCGTTAGAAACATCATTTCACGTGCGCACAACCTAACTACTCACCGCCGGGTTCGTGCCGTGCGCGCTGAGCGGGATGAGGCAAACGTCGCGGTGTCCCTCCCCACGAGACTCATGATAAGCACGGATGACCGACAAGCCGGTGTACTCTCCCGCCGCACCCGAGTTGGGCTGCAAACTAGCCGAACAAAAGCCCGTAATCTTGCATAGGTCCGCCTCGAGCTCCTATGCAACACCGACGGGAATTAATTTCTGGATAAAAAATTTGGCAAGAGCAACAACAACATACTTTGATGATAGTGTGATACCCCTGTACTTGGTCGTACGGCACAAACGGATGGACAGCACTAAACTCAGGGAAGCTCACAGGCATCATGCTGCTGGTGCTGTTGAGCTTCATCGTACAGCTGCCGAGCGGGATCATGCTGTGCACGAGGCCGAGGTCCTGTGATGCCAGATGGTGGATGTAGCGCATCATCTGCGTCTCCGAGTGGTGCTTGTTGAACACCGGCTGCGTTAAGAATGGCGTAGCGCGCTGGAGCGCCGGTGGGATCGCCGCCGTTGCCATCAGTGAAGCGGATGACTGCGTGAGGGCCGCAAGCGTGACAGGCGTTGACGACGCCGCCGCCGCGAAGACGTTGATGAGCTCGACGAGCTCTGCCGCTGTAACGCTCTCATCGAACGTGACACCGACGTGCGAGTCATCGACGTGTCGCAGATTGATTTGTGCTGCAAGCGACGCTTTATGTAAGGCCGCGGCGGAGCCGACGTCGACGGTGAGCGTGTCGAAGAATTCCGTATTCGTGCATTTGTATCCAAAGGACTCGACTGACGCCTTGAAAATCTGCGCGAAGCCGTGTACCTTGCGCGCGATGCGAAGCAGGCCGGCCGGGCCATGGTAGACGGCGTACATCGCGGCCATGTTGGCGAGCAGGGCCTGACTTGTGCAGATGTTGCTCGTCGCCTTCTCACGTCTGATGTGCTGCTCACGCGCTTTTGTACGCAGCAAAAAGTCAGTGAGGTTTCAACAAGAATGATGTATTAGATTTCCTACTCTGCAGGGCCAAACGGTAGGCAGGTTTGCCCATCGCGTCGCGGCTACGTCCAATGAGGCGACCAGGCATCTTACGCTTCAGTTTGTCGGTGACCGCAAAGAAGGCGGCGTGCGGGCCGCCATATCCGGCGGGAACACCGAAGCGCGCCGAGTTACCGAGCACGATGTCCGCGCCCCACTCGCCTGGCGGCTTCAGCATCGTCAGCGCAAGGAGGTCTGTTGCGCATGATAGCAGTGCGCCGGAAGCGTGCAGCGTCTCCGCGAGATCGGAGTAGTCGGAGATCGTGCCACTGACGTCGGGATATTGAATGATAGCACCACAAACGTCTGGGCGTACGGACGCGTCTTTGAGCGCCATGCGTGGGTCGGCAA
This sequence comes from Fistulina hepatica ATCC 64428, assembly GCA_000934395.1. Classification (NCBI taxonomy): domain Eukaryota; kingdom Fungi; phylum Basidiomycota; class Agaricomycetes; order Agaricales; family Fistulinaceae; genus Fistulina; species Fistulina hepatica. The sequence continues at coordinate 290,855 of KN881666.1, read as the reverse complement.
CGACGATGTTGATGGCGAAGCCCTTCGCTCGCGTACGCAGTACTGCCAGCGTCTGCGACGACACACCGGGGTCGACGAGGAAGGTGCGCTTCTTGTGGCCGCTGCCGACGAAAGACATGACCATGGCCTCTGCAGCAGCCGTTGCTTCGTCGAGGAGGGACGCATTGGCGATTTCCATGCCCGTGAGTGAGGTGACCATGGTCTGGAAATTGACCAGCGACTCGAGACGACCTGTGTGCGGGATAAGATCATCTTGTCGGAACGACAGCGCGTGGGACCGACCTTGAGCAATTTCCGGCTGATAAGGCGTGTACGGTGTGTACCATGCAGGGTTCTCAAATACCTGGAGAAGTCAGAAGAGATGAGGGATTACTCTCAGGGGCTTATAGATCGACGTGACGGACAGTGCGGAGAATAACAGGAGGAACGACGGCGTTGTGGTAGCCCATGCCGATGTAGCTCTTGAAGGACATGTTCTGGGCAGCAACTTGCTTCGCCCTTTGGTATAACTGAGACTCACTGAGACTAGGAATAGACGAGTCATCTACGACAGTAGGAGGAAGTCTGATAGCAGGTGGCAAGGTCGCGTTTAGAAACTCATCCATTGAACTGTATCCCAGCCTGGCAAGCATAGAAGTAACCTCAGCATCGTCAGGGCCGATGTGACGATCAGAGAACGAGTCTAGAGGAGAAAAGATGGAGGAGGGTGTGTGCACGCTGGCAAGGGAACGACGCAGAGGTAGAAGGGGAGCGGACGAGGAGCGTGTGAGGTGCTTGAACCCACACAAGTTGATACGAGACAGCATGGTCGTTGAAACGAAGGAAATGGGCGAAGGAGAGGAAGGAGGAGAAGTGAATATTTTATTTCTGAGGTGATCAATTCACCGAGCACGTCGACCCTTATCTATCTCTCGGCCGACACCAGTCGACCATCCTGAGGACAGACCGTTCATAGGACATGGCTGGGAGACACGGGTCTGAAGGACAGCAGCCATCAGGGACACACACGCACTTGCATTTGGCAGAACAACAGCACGCAGACCACCTGCTCTCAACAACTGCTCTGATATACGGTAAACTATTTTTATTTCCTTTTTGGCTATGCTCGGAGTCCTCATGTCCGTTCCCACACGTGATCAGGCGACGCTGAGCTAAGCACCACGGAATATCCGGGACAGGCAACATAATGACGCGCAAGTGAACGCCGTTCAATGGTTCGCGCGAGGAAGAGCGCGATCACACAGACAATTAAGCCGTAAGGTTATATACACGGCGCGGTCCTACCCACGGAACTGCCGGTGAAGAGACATACTCTACATTGTGTGCATGACTAAAGTGCCCTCTTGAGTGAATCCTCGAAACCAGCATAAATATGCTCTTCATCTTTCATCGATAACAGACAACCAAGTTAGTATTCCCCATCATGCCAAACACTTCTCTATCTGGAAAAGTCGCCCTCGTCACAGGCTCTAGCCGCGGCATCGGGTCCCAGATCGCCCTCGAGCTCGCCTCTCGCGGCGCCGACGTTGTCATCAACTTCCTTAGCTCAGCGGGTCTCGCAGAGCGCGTTGTTGCCGACATCAAGGCGCTGGGTCGGCGCTCTGTCGCCATCCAGGCCAACGTCGCCAATATCAACGACATCAAACGCCTCTTCGAGGAGGCCGTCACCCACATGGGCGGCCTTGATATCGTCGTCAGTTCCAGCGGCGTCGAGTACTTCGGCCATATCAGCGAAGTCACCCCGGAAGACTATGACAAAGTTTTCAGCATCAACACTCGCGGCCAGTTCTTTGTCGCCCAGCAGGCCTACAAGCACCTCCGCACCGGTGGTCGGCTCGTCTTCATGTCCAGCATCAGCGCTCAGGCCAAGGTGGGGAAGCACGCAATATATGCCGGCAGCAAGGCTGCGGTTGAGGCATTCGTGCGGTCGCTTGCACAGGGTGCGTACTCACGCGCTTGTAACCGGGATAACATCATTTACTAATTCATCGCCTGCACATTAGACTTTGGAGACAAACAGATAACAGTCAATGCTATTGCGCCGGCCGGCGTCAAGTCGGACATGTACGAAGCTTACGCACGGCACTACTTCCCAGGCGGCGAGAAATTCACCGACGAAGAGGTCGACCAGGCCAACATAAATATGCAGGCACTGAAGAGGGTGGGTTACCCCGAGGACGTCTCACGGGTAGTCGCTTTCTTGGTGTCCGAAGACGGAGGGTGGGTGGACGGCCAGACGATCACCATTAGTGGAGGCGCGCGAATGTAATTGTTAGTTCTTTGGAGGCCTTGTAGGAGCTCGCCGTCCTATCTCGGTCTTGGAGATGAAATCGTTGTACACATAAGTAGTTAGCAGACTTGCACATGCAACATATAAAGACTCGCTTACCTTGCATCCCACTTGTGTATTCTGCTAGTCGTTCCAAGTGATTATGGCACCATCGTCCTCTGAGTTGTGGTCGCGCTTGCGATGCGCCATGAGACGCTCCTTCGACGGATACAGGCGACAGCATTCTAATTGCATTTTGAGGACGCGTGAGCCTCATGAACATAAAAAGCGAACCTTGCAACCCGCAGATGAAAAGTGCGGTACTACGAGAAAGCTCGGCGTCAATAAGCGCTTTATTTGAAAGAATATTCGCCAGGAATAACTCACTCGCGAGGGTTAGTGACCTTTCCAATGGGTTGCACGTTCTCCTCAGAAGCAGGTAACACACCCGCACGCTGGAGCTCCGCCACAGTCGAGGTGATGTCGGACAGCGCCGGCCGCGAGGGCAACACCGATGGAAGCGTCGGTTCGCTCGTGACCGTTGCACTGTTCATTTCTGGTGCGTTACGGGAGGAAGAAACAGCGCGTCAATTGCAACAGCATTGAATGGCTGTAAGCGCCCAGCTGATAGTCAACTGATCGATCCAGCATGAGTCATGGTCCCCGCACCATGCAACCGAAGAGTGGCTCTTCATTCTTGCAGGGAAACCGTGAGACGTTTCCAGACAGCGTATTCTGCGCACACCGATTCAGGGTCAGCGGATTGCTCGAAAGGTCGATGGCCGCGGCCGCAAGCCAATTGTATCTTGCGGTGTCGCCATGCGATGTGAACGTGCCACTGCCACTGCCGCGGCTTTCTAGTGAGCGTCCGACCTCCGCCTGATTATCACAACGTTTCGAAGCCCGTCCCTTTGCCCTTCCTTCAAAATATAGTGCAGAGCGGTAACCAAAATTCTCTGCGAGAACCCCGCGACCACATTCCTGCGTGCGCACTCCCGCCCCCAAGCTTCGACCAACTTCAGTAAACCGAGACACTATCTTGACTCTACAAAAGGCGCAAACACACATGGCCGACGCATTGAAGCAGGAAGGAAACGCGCTCTTCGCTGCGCAGAAGTGGAAACTGGCGAGCAAAAAGTACACGGCTGCCATCGAACTCGATGAAAAGAATGCGATACTGTACGCGAACCGCTGCGCGTGCAGACTGCAGATGCGTATGTGTGTATATATGCTTTTGAGGGTTTTGAAAAGGGTGTTATGGTACGGCAGAAAGGATGGAGAAGGTGCCGTGGGATGGAAGGAACGTTCTGCACTACAATTGTCAGAGGACAGAGGGGACTGTTGTATTATGAGAAGGGTGTCATAGGACAAAAAAGCTGTTCCGGTGCTTACAGATGTTTTTCAGGTACCTCGATGCCGCAGTGGACGCCAGGAAGGTGCGTTTCCCCTTGCGCAGTTCTCGCTACAACCTTTCCGTTGACACATAACATGATAGGCCACCGAATTTGACCCCACATACGCAAAAGGATGGGCCCGTCTTGCGACGGCGCACGATGTACGTGCCCGCGTCGTCCTACCCTTAACACTTAGGGTTGCATGTCTGCACTGTTGACCATCTCATCACACAGTCGCTGAAGGAGCCTCATCACAGCATCAAAGCATGGGAGAAGGCGATCGCAGCGCTCCCAGTAGAAAACCTGTCATCCGCGGAGGAGAAGCAAAAGGAGCAGTATACCGCCGGGCTGAAGGCCGCACATACGGCGCAGGATGCACTCAAGCGCAGAGAGAAGGACCTCATTATCTTGGGTGCGAAAGATGCAAGGATGCTCCCCTGGGAGGTCGCCGCGACAATGATCCCCCGTCTGCGTGCGGAGGGCGACACGACCAGTAGCGTCAGTCTTTTGTGTGTTCTACGATCTGATGTTTACCTGACTGGTGGTTTCGGTTGACTTTGTGTTTTCTGTGTGTTGCACGGACGCGTCGGTTGACAGGCCTGGCGTATATACGACGCAAACCAGGACTTCCAGCAAGCGCTCGAGTGGATGCGCCAGTTACAGTTCAAGTCGATGAAAGTAGGGGGGCAACCGGCGACTCAGATGTTTGGACAGCAAGGGGTGAGCATCGAACTTTTATAGTGTTTCGCGAGGGGCTGTTGATTGAAGTATTGGTTTTTATTCCGCTGGTCTGCAGGCCCTAGAATCCTTGACGAATGCGCTGTTGCTGGACAAGAGAGTTTTCCGCATGGATAACGAGTTTATTCAGCTGTACAACAAACAGGGTGAGCGCCGTTACCCAGTTCCGTATGACTTCCAAAGACATTCTTTCGCTCATTCGGTGCTACTTATCATTAGTGCAGTTTGAGGCCGAGAGCAGGAAAGCATGGGTAGAGGGCGGGACGGATACGTTGAAGCCAGCCATCAAAGAGCGCTTGCGTAAGGAGGGATGGGACTCCGTCCGTCCTGCGCTAACGGTGACCATTCGCGGGTTCATTATGCGCGGCTTTATGTCCGCTGGACTACTGGGCAAGCATGAAGCTGGGATTGAATTCTATACGCGCTCCATTGAGCTGATTGAGTGGATCATGGCGGAGTATTCGGACGTGCCCGAAGACACACGTGGCGCAATCTTCTGCACTACATTCTTGCGTGGTGTGCGTGACTTGAGGTTGGAGGAGTATATGCAGGTACGTATTCAGTGTCACTGCCTTACATGCGCATGGATATATTGATTTTTGCTGTCTCCTTATCCCGTGTGTCCAATGTTGTTGCATTGCACTGATGATATTTAGGCGTATTCCTCGACAAAAAGCGCGTCCTCTCTTGAGGTTCTGAGGACCAACGCACAGGCGATACTCGACGAGATGGATGCCGGTTTCCAACCATTTTTGCGCTACAGCAACATTGCATTTCATCAAGCCTTTCAAGTCCGTCCGCGAGCAGCTGCTCATAGGCAAGTTCGAGTGTTTTATCTCTGCCCATATGTTCTGTGTGCTGAGTCTTGGCATCGTTTTACTTCTACCGACAACAGCATGCTTGGCTTCTGCCAAATGCGTGAAGGCAATGCTCTAGCGTCGTCGGATCCTGCCGCCGCACGCGAGCATTATGCGAAAGCTGGGGCGAAATATCTCGAAGCATGTAACTATCTGCCTGAAGACGATGAGACGTATGCAGGTACGTGTTGTAGTTGGTCATGCGGTCATTCTGCGAGCTCACACTCACAACTCATCAATCTTTCTTCTTATTGAACAGTCTACCTATGCTCTGCGCTGGATAACATGAGGAATGGTGCCTGCGCGACAGTCCGCGACACGCTGGCTGTGTACGATCGTCTCGGAGCTGCCCTACCCAAGATGCAAGTCCTCTGGGCCAAGTCGGCTTTGGCCCAGCAGGGGAGAGACCAGATCATCAAAATGCAGTTAAGTCATGAAAAAGAGGTTCGCCGCGCTTTGGCGAACAACCAGGCGACACTTGATTCTATAGTGGGAGTATCGTATTCCTAATGAGCCTTCGATCGGCTTTTCTTAATGTACGGCGCGGGTATCTGTATAGGATGTTTAGTTTTCTTGGTTTTATAAACAGACGATTTTTCCTGATGATGCCAAGCGGTTTTCCTGTTCGTTGTTGTCTGTCAGTCAGTAGTGATGACCCAACGCGAAGCGAATAACCGTGTAGTTGAGAGATGAGTCAGGTTAGTGGCGGTGCTGACGGATCACTGGGCGGCGTTTTGAAAATTTCAGCAAGTCTGTCTCGGAGGTGCCCACTGGCACCAACGTTTATTGCTACCACCGCTGCTCCAAGGGTCATAATCCACCACAGCCATCGATGGCTGTAAATCTGAAACGAAAAAGGAATGAGGGAGATAATGCACGCAAGGTGTGTTGATCTACGTTTTCCATGAACATACATCCAAAGGTCCACAGGTCCGCGTACTGTCGCCCGCCGAAGAGGACGACTCTGACAATGAATTTCTGTCCGGTGCCTCTGATGTGGTAGATAGCAATGACGAAGACGTGTCCCCCGGCCAATGGTCTGGCATCCTCGATGCCTCAGCGCCCGAAGCTAGCACGTCTCAAGAGGCGTCAACGAAGCCGAAAAAACCGCCAACAAGCCAAGAACTCCGTATGATCAAAAATGCAGACGACCTGCATCACTCTAGTTTATTCAAGTTGCAGGTGGCGTTCCCACAAATATCTGTCGGTTTGATTTTATCTTACGCTGTTCGTAGATCGATGCGCTACTTCCTAATGTCCGACCAAAATATGCATCTGAGCAGCCGTTGAAGGATTTCCTTTTCAAGCTGCACGCATTCTTGAACGATTTGCCTTCCGTTGAACCGCAACATCCATTACATGCCGCACGCGCTTTGCTCAAGAGAGGTGTTGCTGTTTCGTACCCGCAACCTGTACCGACCGAAGACACCAAATCCAAGGTCGCCTTCGAGAAGCCTAGCGATATTGCCCTCGTCGGTAGCTGGCCTGATCATCTATCTGTGAAATCGAAAGATGGGGCCAAATACCAAGTGGATCTGGCTGTCGAGATGCCTGCAGTGAGCGATTATCTCGCAAAAAATCTGCTCATATTCAAGTGGACTGGTGTTTCAGCAACTGTTACAAGCTAAGGATTATATGAACGGTCGTTTCTTCCACCAGAAGGCATTTTATCTGGCCGTCATCGCCGATGCCATTGAGAGATCTAAGGATATAGACGTTACGCTGTCGTATCACTCAAGCAACAATGATCCTCGGTTGACTACTCTGGTTCTCGATCCTATTAAAGGTTAGTTGTACAGCACTTTCTAGCTTTCCGCTCCTTTTATTTGGTTCTCCCCAACCTGAATCAGGTTCAAAATCCGATTTCTCTAAGAGCGGCGCACAGATTAGGATAATCCCCGTTCTCCCGTCGAATTCTTGCATTCCCCAGCATCGCCTTTCACCCTCTCACTCCAACATCCGCCTGCATCCACGTTCAAATGGTGGTTCTCATGACGACTCGCCTGAATATCGTGACAGCATGTCTGCCCCTACGCCGTTGTACAACACGGCGCTGCTCACGTCTCTGATTCCCAAACGCCGTCTGCTTGCGACGCATGCTATTAAAGAAGAGACCGAGGCTTTTTCCGACGCACTCGCTCTTTTGCGAGTCTGGGCCAATCAGAGAGGCTATGGTGTGGGTACCCGGCCTTGCGTTCACGGATTCGAACACAAGGGTGCTTGGTGGAGCGCACTACTGGAGTATCTGGTCTTCGGCAATGAACACGCAGCTTTGTCGAAGCAGCCCTCGTCATATAAAGCGTCAAAACGCAAGCCTCTAGGTCGTGGCCTGAGCTCATATCAAATGTTTCGCGCCGCTCTCGACTTTCTTGCAAATCACGATTTTTCTGAAGAGCCCGTCTTCGTGAAAACAGTCAATGGACATAAGGTAGTACTCTTCTAGTCTGAATAATCATTTATATATAACTCCATCGTTGCTTTAGTTCGCACCCGCTGAGTACGAGGAAGCATTTTCGGCAACTTTCGTCGAGTCGTCTTCCTTGGTGAATTTACTGGCCGACGTTCCCTTGGGATCTTTAGATCTGGCGAGTCGTCCCCATCCGTCCCGTTCATGTCTCATCTGATGTTCGCGCGTTCAGCTACGGTATGACGCCCAAGTAACTTTGGAGTCGTTGAATAAAACAAGTTCCCCTGAAGACCAATTCGCAGAAGCCTTTTTGAAAGACCAGCGTGATCTGGCATCACGTTTTGACACTGTGCTTCGGTATGTCGACTCCCTAGATGTCAACCCTTCCCATAATCTATAGCATTCTCTACAGCGTGGACTTAACGTCTGCAAAGCCTCGGAAACAGTCTCCTCATGACATCTTGGAATATGGATCATACTCTCTTGCTCTGATCATCTCTCTGGCAAATCTTCTGCGCAAGGCGTTCGGCGGGCGCGCCAAAGCCATCGCTCTTTTACATCCGACTTCGACAACTCGTCCGATATCACGAGCTCTGCCCTACATCACAGACATTGTTTTCATTGGCATTATTCACCATCCGGATTTTGCTTTCCAGTTGGTAGACCACGGCCCAGCTGCGACGGACTCTGACACCGTGGCTGCGGAAGCTTTCCGGGAACTATGGGGACCCAAAGCTGAACTTCGCCGTTTCAAAGACGGTCGTATCACTGAGAGCGTCGTCTGGGAAGTTCAGACCAACGACGAGCGAGCGCATGTACCCGCCTTAATATCACGGCATATCCTCCGCCATCATTTCAACGTAGAAGACGAGGCCATTGTAACATGGCAGAGCGGTTTCGACAAACTGATACGTGCGCCGGTGGCTGTTTCCAGGCTGTACGCGGGCACGACTATGGCTATCGGTTTCAAGGGCGCTTTGACGGCTTTTAACCAGCTTGTACGCGCTCTGCGGAATATCGACGAGTCGGAGGTACCGCTGGCTATATCAAACATCAGTGCTGTATCTGAGCAACTTCGGTACACCAGTGTCTTTGCCCCGTTACCACTTCCCCCATCGGTTCGTCCTGCGCTGCCTAGTGGAGCATCTTACCTTGCACCCATCGACGTCAACATCGAGTTCACGCGCTCTGGACTGTGGCCAGACGATCTGGTGGCTATCGAAAAGATCAAATTAGCCGTTTTTGAGCGTATCGCTTCGTCGCTTACAAGCGCAAATTCGTCATGGACGGCCAAGGTCGCTGTCGGCGACGAGGAAATTGATTCCGACATCGCAGATGCTGCGTCCCTCCAGGTGGTGACTGCAGAAGGATGGGCGTTCACACTGCGCATCATGAACGAACGAGAGCCAATCCTTCTGGATCGAATCATTGAAGAAAAGGACGGTCTTCCGCATATCACTCGACGCCCAAAACATACCGGAAATGGAGGGGATTATCCAAAGGCATTACGGGCGAAGGAGTCTTACTTGCGTCGCTTTGTGCATGCACCGAAGCATCATCGTGCTGTGCTTGCTTTGAGTCAGAAGCATACCGTGTATGCAGGCACTGTACGGCTTGTCAAACGCTGGCTTGCAGCGCATATGCTACTAGGTGGTCATATCAGTGAAGAGGCCGTGGAAATTCTGTGCTCTCAGTTCTTCGTTGAAGCATATGGGTCCGTACGGATGCCATCGAGTCGGGAAAGAGGATTTGCTGCCGTGATCAGATTTCTAAAGGACTGGGATTGGGAAGGCGCATTGGATGTGCCATTATACTCATCGGAGGATCTACCTTCAGAGACTCTGTCCGTCGCCCACACCGGCGTATGGAAATTAATAACTCAGGCCGACAAAGAAGGCTGGGTTTGGACTTCCAGTGGCCCGGATGCAGTTATAGCTCGTCGAGTTCGTGCCCTTGCACAAGCATCATGGGTTTGCCTCGAAAGAATGGAACAAGGCTCTCTCACAGTTTCGGTAAAATTTCGTTGTCCTCTTTGCTGACCTGCGATTGATTGCTTCGCAGCAAATATTTACTCATCCTACCAACGACTACCATTTCCTAATTAGACTGGACCCGAACGTTCTGCCACGTTATACACAGAACGTGTCGTTCAGCGAACCGGTCTACTCCAATTTGCGGAATAAAGAGTATACCTTACGGCCAGGTTTCGATCCTGCGTCGATGCTCTATCGTGATCTCAAGGTTGGTTCTTCATATCACCATACTCTATGGTCCCGTCTTACAGGAGTCATAGAGAATTTACAGCAATTCTTGCAAACTGTTTCATGATCCTCTGGGTGGGGATATCATTGCTGGAATATGGGATCCGGCGTTGTTGTCGCCGCGCGAATTCCGCGTTCTAGGTGGCTTCTCCAGTATGCCATCGGAGGTTTGAGATGTCCGTCTATTGTGTCGATTCTAACATTGATCTTTCCTTTTTCAGACAGAAGGGAAATCCGACAAGCGGAGAGCGATGGTAGCGCTCAATCAGAGAGCCATCCTCAGTGAAATGAAGCGAATCGGACAACATTTAATACAAAGCATCCAGCATTCCGATTAATGTGCCACCTTGTGCAAGCGCATAGATGTATTCATCCAGCATTTACCATTCCGTGAAATCAATGGCTGTATTCTCGACTCTGGTGATCCCTTTCCACGTAATTCCAAGATACGGCTCTTCTATACACGTACCGGATCATGTGTCGTGGCGTTCAATTTCCTAGCTTTGTCAATTTCAGCAGGATTTTGCGGCCCTGAAGGGTTTAGCACTGGTGCGGCGCACAGTTTGTTGTCGGAAATTCAGATTTCCATGCATTCCTCTGTTTGGAAGTTTGTCTGGGGGCATCTTTGTCTAGGCTACGCGACAGTTTTCAGTGCACCCACTCAGTCTTACATTTGCTGCTTACTGGTCTAACATGGGCAATTTCGTCGTCGTCACTTGCTGTGCTTGTAAACTAAAACAACGAATTCACGCCTGACTGTCTCTTTGTTTGTGTCCTTTTGTTGTACTCTCTTTGTGTCCTCGCTAGCATTGCTTATCAGCTAGTTCGTCACAACGCCGATGCTGACGCCGATGCCGACGAACGGCAACTGGTTTGCGAGCGTTTGATGCCAAGCTCCGCGAATGATTGTCACTTCGTGAACAGCGAGGGCGTCTGGTTGTCGATAATAATTGCAGTTGCCAAGCCAAGCCTCCGAAAAACGTCTTCTGAAAAATGACCTGCCGTCCTCTTTTATAAACTTGCGCTCGCGAGCGATACTCATAGCTATCCTCGTTTTTTCTTTCCTTTGTTTGGTCTTGTGCCGACCCCACTCCTTCGTTCTTAAGTATGTATTCTTTCCTGGCTTTCTTCGCGCTAGTAGCATCGGTCGTCCTGGTGTCGGCAGCGCCGTCTAAGCGCGCTAGTTGTACAATCAGTTCTGTGTGGGCCCATTTCGTGAGTGCTCTTCTGCTTGTTTGTTGAGTCAAGGAACTCGTGAATTCCTTATATGTATATCAACTTCAGTGGGGATGCAACTACCTTCGAGTAAGCGAAGTCCATTCGCGAGTACATCCATAATCTGACCACACTCACAGAATTGACGATAATGCTTACCGCTTGGTCGTTGATTGTGGTGCATGCTCTGGATCGTGGGACTGTTCATGACTATCTCCGGAGGGCAAGATGGCGACAATGATAGTGACGGCGCTACTGTTAGTCCTTCATTAGATATATTAGAAACCTACTATTGACGAAATCCTTAGATTTCAAATGGTTCGTATTAATCTATTTCGAGGCCTTTCACTGCCATTCAGACATTACCATAGGATGCCATGTGAAATTATATGCTGAGGTGCATTTCAACCATTCGAACGGTCATCAGCGTAGCGATAACATAGTTTCCGGCATTTGCGAACTCGTACAACTGGCGTCATGCAAATATAACAAATCGGGTAGTTTTCATATTGGAAAAGCTCAGAACGGCGCTGGATGACTCAGTTTCGATCAGTGGTGCCGTGCATCATGCATCCATTGATTAAATGATTTGGCCCTGGCTGTGCCCCTGGAGTGTCCGTACTCTCTTTCGATCCTGCTCACATTTGTTTTTATCTGTTTATCTCTTCTGGCAAGACAATCTCGACACGATGGTAAGCGTATACCTTCTGTCGTAGCATCGTGAGGTCTCATTGCTTGTTATCGCCTAAATCGGCAACCTCCCTTGTCGGCAACTGCAATTCGGTAACGTCCCACGATGTCTACAGGATAGCTTCATCAGCTACGCAAAGAAGGGAATTGAGGCCTACGAATCCCAAGGCTCGCAATGTTCGTTGTTTGCATCTCTTTTGAACTGGTAATGTTGACGTTGCACAGCAAACGTTTCCAAGACTGGTGGTCAAGAGTATAACCAGCCGAGCCACCACAGCTCTTCAGACAGCCCTGAGCGTTCGTTTATCTCTCCCTCATAGTCTTCTCGTATCTCAATGAATTATTCTGCAGTCAACCATGAGGAAATTATCGCCAAGACTAAGCAGTACGGTGAGGGCGATCATGGCCTGGTCTCTTCCGCACTTTCGTTCGTCCAGTCCAACAAGGTACTTATGAATATTTCGTACGGGCCTTCTTTGTTCTCATGTCTAAATTTTCTGAAGAGCCAGCATACGGAGTCCGTCGACGAGGACCATGTCACAAACGCCCATAAGCAAGCGTACGAGGAAGGACGTGCTGGCGAAATGAGTGCCAACTCAATGGGTGCTGCTGCCGCCATGCAGGTACGTGCAGTCTGCATTCCCAGCATTTATTCAGTCTCACGATTATTCAAGGCTCTGAAGAAATTCACGAGCTGTGGTGGTAGTGCCAGCAGCGGCTCTCAGTCGGATTTGATCGGTCTTGCTATTAAAGAAGCATCCAGCCTGTTCGACTCTGCGGGTGGTAGCGCGTCTGGAGGCAAGCAGGAAGTTGTCAATGGAGGTACGTTTCTATCGCCGCGCTGTGGTTGCCCATGTACTAAAGTTCACGATTGCCCTTGCGACTTTTCCCCCGACTTCCAATCCAAAGCTGCCATGACGATGATGAAATTGGTTGTTCAGTCCAAGTTGTCTTCGGTGATGGGCGGAAGTAATTCCGGTGGACTATCCGGCCTCATGGGTCTGGTACGTCATTGCCGATTCCTTTATTCTGCCTGGATCGTGACACCTTTCTGCGATAGGCCTCCAAGTTTGCGTAGAGCAGCCCCATAATCCGGTCCGTGTATTATACGGACTGCTTGTTCAGATCTGAAGTGTATAATGGAATATCTGAGTCCTTTGTATGTTGTACGTTGTATGTCATTTATGGTGGCGGTGACATGAGCATTGCTTTTGGCCTCATTCAAATTCATCAGTGGCCCCGCATCGCATATCTAACGCCGGGACGGTGTTTCACACTATGCTCACTGCTGGTCGACCGTTTCCTTGCGTTATCGTTGTCCGTAGTGGCTTGACACAAGATTTTCAGGTCTCGGTATGGAGGACTTCAGTGTGCATATCTCCTTGGGCATCCTATATGAATGCAATGGCGGAGTAAACTCTTACTCAGGATCCACTCTTACCCACCCCCTCTCGCTCTCCATGATATTTGCCACCCACGATCACGGTGCCATTCGAGGACAGCGACTATCAGGTAGAATTGCCTTTCACTCCTCGTATGGCCGTTTTTCCCTCCAAGTTATATACATCATGCCTCTGTTAAGGTGACTCCGGATCATACAGCAACGGGTGCGTTTGGGCTGGTATTAATGACAAAGCTGTAATGGCGTCCGTGTAATGTGGCACCCACTCATTTTTCTGCCGAGGGTGTCGTCACCGCGAAAGCCTTGAATAAGCATCTGGGTAACGAGAAACAGAGTGCGTGGGGTCTCTCGTTTTTGTCTCTCTTTGGGAGACTAAAGCATCTGTACTATACAAATGTTCTTGCGTAACGCGGAGGACTGAAAGTGCGTCGCTGTTCTGGTTAAGGAGGTGAGGACAACGTCCGCATTTCATGGTAAACGGTTTGCTTAGTTCTAATTCGACCGCCTTCAGTAATCGGATGGGGCATTGAACTCGCCAATTCTGTTCTTCCTCCAATCCGTCCGGATTTCTACGTCGGAGGCCCTACCATGGAACCTTCCGCATCGGAGATATTCGCGACATGTCCATGGATCCGCTTGGGGTGCAAGCTGATCGCGCGTTATTTGGCGTTGTCGAGCCTCAAGGTGTCGCCCACCGAGATTTACTTCAATGTAACGGTAACGTCGAGACCACCGCTCACTAGGAAATCGTGGATATAATTGTCTTCTATCATGATGTTTTTGATATCCAAAAAAGCTGACTACCGACATGCTCAATATTCGCTGCATGCTTTCTGTTGGTATTTCATCCGCCTTATACAACGTCGGTGTGTCTACTTTTCCGCAGCTTACCATGTCGGATTAGAGAATTAGCTCTATTGTGGGCGCAATTGTTTTATCGTACTCCAATTTATTTGCGATCGACACCATTCTCAGGCCTCCTGAGGCTCCGCAGATTGCACTCCGGACGTTCGCCTCCATGGCTTCTCAAACTTTCAATATTTCAATCCTTCTGTTATTCGGCCATTGGTGAACCACCGTCTGTTGCCCGTGAATGTCACTGGAACATTAGACACACTATGTAGCCAAGAGTCCACCTAGCGTTCTATATGTAAAGCGTGAACAGTGTACCTGGGGTTAGACCGGTGACCGGTCCCTCCAAAGTAGGACACTGACGTTTGGAGGGACCGGTACAATCGGTCAAGATTTGGGAGGGCAGACGCGGATGACCATATATGGGTTCTCACGGCCGTATTTCGGTCGTAAGACCGCCGGCGCCGGCGTGTCTCTCCAGGTCTCTCCTGCCTGACGTCGAACGCGACATAACGCGTTCACATGACAAGAACCAACGCGTCGCGGCGCGTCTTTTTTTTGCCTTGCTCTCCTACTCTCGAACGTGCTGCGGTAGGCGCGTTGTGTGTTTTTTGTCTTCTTTTGGCTGATAGACCTGCAGCCGCTTGAAGATATGGCTAATCCTGAACCAGGACACGGTGTACTCCTGGGAGAGATGCCAGCGAAGAGGCGTCGCTTGAGTGGAGCAGCAAGCAATGCGGACCTGTCGCATGCGTCGAGTGCGCCCAATGCTTATACTAAAATACTTCACTCTTGTATTAATGCGAGGCCCCATAGCTACTTTAGCTAGTCCTATATCGTTCTCAATTCCGAATACACCTGATACATTGTGTCAATATGCAACCTATTCTTTCGGAAGCCCGCCGCCGCCTTATCCTCTGTCCCCGCAACACTTCTTCAATGACAGCCCTATCAATCGTTACTCCATAATCGACACTACGGGAACGGCATCTGGACGAGCTATTTCAGCTGCACTTTCTGTTCTCCGGCGCGTGCGTATCAGTCCTGTTCAATTGAACAGGGCGAAAGAAAAGACGCGTCGCGGCGCGTTGGTTCTTGTCATGTGAACGTTTTGTGTCGTGTTCGACGTGTGGTGTTGAGTCCGCTGTCAAGGCCAGGAGAGACCTGGAGAGACACACCGGCGCCGGCGGTCTTATGGCCGTAAGATGGCCGTGAGAACCCATATATGGTCATCCGCGTCTGCCCTCCCAAATCTTGACCGATTGTACCAGTCCCTCCAAACGTCAGTGTCCTACTTTGGAGGGACCGGTCACCGGTCTACCTGGGGTACCAATTATTCCCAAGAGACTGTTTCTCTTATTTGCTGCAAATTCTGTCGGAATATGTGCGTACTAGAATAAATCCCCTCGACTTATCGAGTGAAATCAATACACACTAATGTTAAAAACCGTAGTGTATGAATGCAATCGCAATTACAGATTCGCCGATGTGGAGGATGCGGGAGCGTCGTGTTGTCCCGTTACCCCCTTGATGCCGGGAAAATCCTGTGAAACCAATGTCAAAATTTCTTAGCACGGGAAACAATGCAAGTGATACCGACCTGCACATGGGTCGCCGCCGAGTTGACAGTATCTGTCGCAGATGTGGTGCCAGAATCGGCAGCTCCTGACCGTTCGTGTGACGAGCCCTGCATTGCGTTCATGACACGATCAATCTGAGGCTGAGTTGCTCTCTGCGCGGTGGAAAAGGCTTCTTTGGCATCAGCGGTCAAGGCGGTGGCACCTGCTTGCAGAGACGGTGCGTGGCCGCCTACGCTCGTGGGTATGTAATTCTGAAGCAATTCAATACATAAATATCCTTGAACCTCCATATAAACCGACCTGAGCATGATCCAAAGCCGTATTGGTGTACGACTTGGCTTGATCAAGGTAAGAGGCAGCTGCCTGCTTCATCTGCTCAACGTCGTGCTTTCCCTCGACAGCTGCATCATTGGTGGTTTGCTGAACGTTACGTTCCAGCTCATCCAGCGATGACTCGGAAACACCGGTGAAGCCTGGTCCCTTGAACTACCAAATTAGGTTGTTGGTGGGCCGGTCAGATAAAAGTACCTGAGCGGTGGCGGCGACATCGCCCGCTGCCCGCTGAACCTGTGCAGCACCTCGCTCTATCTGGCGCGAGGTGGAACCGCTGTGTGCCTCGGACTGTGCAACAGCCGCGGTTGTCTGTACACGCTCGGATCTACGAAAAGTCAAGAACGCTGGCAGGTTACGACCACAGAAAAACATACTCGACGCCGGTTGGCTCCTGGACATTGAACATTCCGCTGGTGGAGGACATGATAATTAGATGTAAGTTGTTGAAAGTCAATCGCTGCGACATTAAATAAGCCTAGGTTGCCACAATGACATCACCGAGTCCTCGAAGACGATGACGATGACGCTCTTAGATCTCAGATCTCAGCACCCCATGAGTAGTTGTCGTCGTAAAAAGTATTAGGTGTGGATATCATATCGTGAACAACAGAGTTATCTAAACATTCGGCGCTAACCTGGGGAGCGTGTCACCGTAAGACCAACCCGCGAACGACACCTGTGGTAGTACTCACCAATCGTGTGCAATCATTTCATCCTGATCCATGTACGCAGCCGTTATAAATTCCCGAGCCTCAAGCCATACCCAGACCTACGGCGAACAAAGCACTGATGAAAAGTCAAGCAGATCAGAGGAACAGGTGTGCAGACCTTTAAGAAGGCGCCAAGATCTGTATGAGGTAGGTCTCGGCCAACTTGCATCGCAGTCTCTTTATTCGCCATTTGCCCACCAACCTGCCGCAATATTGGTAGTGCACTTTGGAACAAGTCCATGTCCGGGTTCAGCTGCCGTCCAATGCCTTCCAGCAGTAGAATTGACAACACCGTATTCACAAAATCACCTTCCATCTTCACATGGTGTTGCCGTACCGACTGGAGCACCTCGCTTAACACGTCGCTAATCCGGATCTCGCCAAGGCTGAATGTCTTGCGCTTGACACTCAACACCAGTCGCTGCATCTTGAGCGCAAACATTTCGACGTCGATTGCCAGGTGAGGGGTGCGTGAGCGCTGCACCATCAGTTGTCCTGCACGGTAACCATCGAATTCAGCGATGGCGCGGAAGAGATCGAGGAAGTTCGTGCGGTTGGTTGCATTCAGCGTTGTCACGAGTCCTGCATCGAGAAGCACGACTTCCGGGACGTATCCTGCCGCGTGTAGCTGCATAAGGTCCTGCACCCACGTCTCCGGGCTTGTTCGTAGATGGTCAACGACCGCGTCCGAGTCACGGTCGGCCTCCGTAACTGGCGAAGGTGTAACGAATGGTATGTACCCCTTCTTCGCTAGACCATTGTATGCTTTCTCGAGCACATCCCACATAGACAACGGCTGTGAGAACTTGACCATGATGTTCCCCGGATGAAGGTCAGAATGGACGAAGTTATCCAGTAGCAGCATGTTCAAAAACACGTCCAGTCCTATGGTCGCCAACTGCACATCATATGGGCCACCGCCACTGCGCAGAAACTCTTCCAAAGGAAGCGCTTTCTCGTATTCCTCGACGAGCATAGCTTTGGTCGACCACTCAACAAGCGGCCGTGGGAATGTAACCGGCAGCGGCCGGCGAGAGAAATTCCGCTCAAATGCAAGTAGATTTTCAGCCTCGTGGCGGAGGTCCAACTGTTGGAACATCATATTTCCGAAGACGGCAACTTCCTCAGGGAGAGAGAGCCACTCGACGCCAGGCACGAGAGCAGTAAGCGCGTGGGCAAAGAAAGACATGATACGCAGATCGCGTGTTATCGTCTTCTCAACTCGTGGGTGCAATATCTTGATAGCGACAGACGCTTTCGGCACGTCATATTCTACCTCTGGGGACAGAACTGCTGCGCTGAACTTTGAACCACGACGGCGCGGACCAGTCACTGAAGGAGGGACGAGATCCGGCTTCAAACGCGCCTTATATACCTTTGGAGCGACAAAATATGATGTGCTATTCAAACGATACCATGATAGCACGTACCTGCGCTATGGCGCCCACACCGATAGGTGTTTCATTGAATTCATCAAAAATTTCTTCAAATGGACGATGGAATACAGTTTCGATCTGCATTTTTGTATACGCGAGGGAATGCGGTTTTGCGTTGGAATGCAAAGTACCAAGACGCTGACATAACTCTGCAGGAAACAGATCCTTGCGTGAGGCCGCCCATTGAGCCAACTAGGCAGAAGGGATCGAGATCAGCCACTAAGAGGCGAGAGGTGACTAGCATACCTTGATGAACGTAGGTCCAGCTGTCTCCATTGTGTAAACGAGTAGATCGTACCACCATATGGGAGCTTCTGGCGGAGTGACGAGCAGTGCAGGAGAGCATATGATGACCTATATGCATTTGATTGTAGAGCGAATAGCATGCACAAAAAAGCAACGCACGGGAGTGAACAGAATGAGAAGGTAGACGAAACGCGTTGATGTTAGAATGGGCTCCCATATTTTATCTAATACAAATCGCCATAGCCTGGTTGTGGCTGATCCATCAGAGGGAGAATATATGATGGGTGGGGGAATCTTCAACGTTTCAACGACAGGTATGACCTCAGATGACGCAAAGAGACTGAGAACAAAGGGCTTTCCGGAGTCTTGTGGGAGGAAGGCGAGTAACGAAACACCTGCGATAGGGAGAAGCCAAAGTAATGTGCGACGCTGGATTGGATACCGGGTGATTGGAGAGGGCACGAAGAACGAGGGAAAGATGTTTCGAGACGACCACTTTCTGGCGGGTGCTGACGAGGAAAGATGTCGGACGCATGACGAATGGATGCGAGTGGACAGCCTGAACATCTAGAGGGCAGGCATGGGAAAAAACGAAGAAAAAAGAATGCCTAAAAACGGAAGGAAAACCTCGACATGTAGAAAAAAGACTTCGACACCGTCGATGGTAATGTCGTGCAAAGTCGGAGCGTTGAGTTCACTGGCATGAGTCACACTCAGGCACCGAAGATGGGCGACCAGGCCACAAATGATCGGCGATATGATTTCACCTTTGATCGGAGCAGTGCCTCCGTGATGGAGATCGAGAAGTGCGGCGAAGTGCGGCGAAGTGAGTACTAAAACCTTTGAACCAAACTTGCGCACGTACTTCGTCGTCCATCGTCGTTTGGCGCATGTCGACCCCTCCCTCCTCGTCCCCGCGCCATGCCTTCGTTACCTTGGTCACGTCAGACCATTATGTCCCCGGTGCCCTCGTCGTCGCCGCAGCGCTTCGCGATCTGCACCACATCCGTGACTTCGAAATTGTGTGTCTCATTACTCCAGAATCCCTCGACGTCGCGTCCATCAAAGCGCTTCGCCATGCATTCGACGCGGTTGTGGGCGTTGAGCTCATAGAACAGCGTGACAACAAAGGGCTTAAGCTCCTTGGTGCGTACTCGACCGTGCAATTTTCATCCACCATTCGGCCTGAGTCGGACTTGCGTCTCACGGAGCCATTCGCTGAGCTGATTGCCCGACAGGTCGCCTTGATTTGAATACTGTTCTAACGAAGATTCACGTTTTTCGACTTACGCAGTATGACAAAATCGTGTTTCTCGACGCCGATGTCCTCCCGATCCGCCCACTTGCCCACCTCTTCTCCACTCCTCACGAATTTTCAGCCGTTCCCGTAAGTCTATTATGTCAGTTGTTCCGGTGTTTTGATTCTTATATACATGGAAGGACGTGGGCTGGCCAGATGTCTTTAACTCAGGCTTCCTGGTCTTGACCCCGGGAGAAGACAAATTTGCTCGACTGAACGATCTCCTCAAATCCCAGGGCTCGTGGGATGGTGGCGACCAAGGTCTGCTCAACGAATGGCGTGGTGCCGATTGGAACAGGTTAAGCTTCATCTACAACACTACGCCAACAGCGGCATACACGTCAGTTGTCATTTTTCCCTGTCAGCCGTCCTTTAATACTCAGAGTCTTTCCAGTTATGCGCCGGCATACGAGCGTTTTGGTGCCCAAATTGCGTGCATTCACTTCATTGGTCCCGACAAGCCTTGGAATGCTCTTCCTGTCCGCCCTCCTCGCTCCGCAAGAACTGGGGAATCACAGCCGGCTTATGATTATGCTTCCCTTCTCGATCGATGGTTCGCAGTTTACGACAGACATTATCGGGTGTCTATGCAGGCGCCCTTCGGATATCTAAAATATACTTCGGTCTGGGACAAATCTCCGGCCGAAGCTGTGGCGCGACGAGAATCGGGCAGCGCATTAAGCTTAGAGGACCTGAGGCGCATTGCCGTAGGTGGAAGCCACGCGCTTGGTATCAGTGAGCTGCCGCCTCCTACTGCAGTTCAGGCGCAACAACACATGGGCGAGTACAGAAGCATGCCGCTGGAAGGTCGTATCGACTTGATGCGTCCGCCTCCGGAGCCTGAGGCAGCCCCCACGATGCCTCCTACCGTTCTCGTGCCTGTTACCGTAACCCTCAGTCCTCCGCCTCAACAGAATGTCGCACCTCCCCAGCGTCACCAGGACTCGCAACTGTCTTTTGGGCATATCCCACATTCACCTGACTATCCGCATGGGCCGTCATCTGATCATCCTCGGACTGATCTTCCGACTGCTCTTTCTCCAGGCTCATCTGATTCTCACTCACAACCACCAAGGTCTGTCCAATCCGATGTTTCTGGATCCAGTCAGACAGTTGCTTTCCACCCTGAACCGTTCGTGAAAAGACGAGCAGAGTCTCCAGGTCAACAAAATGAACACCAATTTAAGGCGCAGATGTCTGCACAAGGTGCTCCAGTAGCGCCTTCTCAACCACCGTCAGGGTCGCCGCGCACCACCGCAGAGCCACTTTCTTCAGTACTAGCACATTCGGATCCGTCCGCGGAATACTCTACTGCTCCAGCAGCTCCCCCGGTAGCCCCCCAACGTCCCTCGTCTCCACCCTTGTTACTCTGGAACCCCGCTGTAGAGCCGCCGCCGCACAACGTGCCCACCCCAAATGCCTTTCCACCCGATACATACTTCCCCAATGCGTGGGATCGATCACAACAGGCTCACGTCCGTGGCTCCTCCGCTGCCAACGATTTCTTCCAGCCACTTCCGCCCCCTCAGATCCCCCAATCGCTTGTCCAACAGGGGCATTATCGACGTGTCACGGGCGAGGACGAACAGGGCCACGTTGCGAGCCCCAACCCCAATAAAGTGCATACAGTGTTTCCGTGGGAGGACCGGCCTCATCGCTCCGATCGTATCTTCCCGCCCGACGAGTCAACATACTTTCCCCAAGAAGTTCCGGCTGTGTCCCAAAAAGAAAATGCACCCGCAGCATCACCGCCGGCAAACGTGTTTGCGTCACCCAAGGGCTTACCGCCGCAACTGTCCTTTGTCAATGCGTGGGATACGGTTCCCGGCATACAGAAGTATGCATCCAAACTCGTTCGGCCGCCGCCTCGCCCGCGAATGACGGAGTCTGTATCAGAGAGTGAGCTCCCGGAAGGACGGCGCCGTGCATCGTGGAAAGCAAACAGTGTCGATGGAGACGACGAGGACGAAGGCGCAGACGATACATCTGTTGGTGACGTGCAGTGGGATAGCGATGGAGAATCGCGCACATCATCACGTCGCTCACTAGCACCGTCATCGGTGTCTTCAGGCGACCTTATCCGCGGCCCAAGGAAGGAATACAGGTCGCGAGGTGTGCAGACGGTCCGTATTCCCACGCGGACAGTTGGAGTTCAGGCAAGTTTTGTGTCTTCGCGCTCCAAACAAGCACCTGCGTCGGCTCGCAAGCCCTGGCCTATGCGTGGGCAGGCAACACCCAAAACGCAGTTGAAACTACTCCCACCCGTGGATGTGGCCGTTGGGCCGTCTGCCAGCCTATCTTCGACTCTCACGCCAGGCCCGGTCACACCGAGAGCGGGGCCTCCTTTACGTCGGGGCTCGCCGCTGGCATCTCCCCGCGAAATGGGTATTTCCACACCTTTGCCACCTACTCGCTCGCCTGCTATCTCCACTCAACCACGTTCGGGTCCCGCGGACCGTCCACGCCCACAGATCATTCCGGACACATCTTCAATTGCCACTCATGAGACGCACGTAGCCCCTGTAGTCCCTGCGTTGATATCGCGTCAGCTATCGAACGACTTGGAGTCGCTAGCGTCCCCGATATCCTCTGCTGGGCCTCTTTCTCCGCCTGAAGGCGAGCCTTTACAGTTTCCTCCTGTGCAATTCCGTAGTGGAACTCCGCCGAACGTGCCTATAGCGTTGCCGCCCGTTCGTAAGTCGAGCGGCCGAATTTGGGATGACGCTCGTGGTTTGGAGTCGCTGAAGAGCCGTAATGAGGAGGTGCTCAGGCGGTTTTTGACAATGACCTCGTGGCAAGACGAGGCAGGTATGGAAGCTGACTGATTTTAGCGCAGAGCCTTGTCTCGATTCCTTTCTTCAATGGCTCGGACCGTTACATGAGTTGTCTATAATGTTTCGTTATTGTATCGCTCATACGCTGCAACCCTTTGTACTACATTTCCCTTTTTTTCACGTGTCATCCTTCCTCAGGTGAGATCGCACCTTGTCTGTTGTGAATTGCAGAATACTTCAAGCCTATACCCTTACTTCCGAGACCATGTAGCTTTTCCTTCTCATTCATTTCATGGACACGAGCAACCCTTTCATTCGGAAGATTTCGTTTCACCTGCACTGATTGTTGATGTCTCGCAGTTTCGGGCATTTTGAGTGGTTGTTTTCATGATTCCTGTTTTTCCAAATGTGACTCGCACTATAGCTATTTCGTCGGATCGCCTCAAGGACATTCAAGTTGATGAACTGACTTGTCGAATAGCCGTGGATATCCCAATTTGCCATAATTACGAAGCAGGAAGTCAGAAACATTTCCAAACAATGAATAGAGTGTCCCTTCGAATTCCAAGTGAAGACCGATACCGCGTGAGGAAGGCACTCGGTGGCAGTCTCGCATAGGTTCCGGATTCAGATGACGGCACCAACATGGCACCCACAGATGGACCTACTTCTCATCCATAACTCGACGTCATCAAGTTGAGGCTGCAACAACGCCTTCCCTTGTATAAATCTCCGCTTCCATGGAAGGAGCCAGAAAAATAGTTATTTGCGGCGCAGGATTTCTAGGTGAGTCCCCTTCGTCGCTATTGCCTGTGCATGCGATGGTATTTACACTAAGTTCGCAGGATCCCATATTGCTAGATGCATAAAGCACTCTTCGCCACCGCTAACACATCTGCAAATCACCTCGCGCAAGCCAGCGCCAGAAAGACTTCCACCGGAGCTGGCGCCGAGAGCCACAGTGTCCTATGAAGCGGCAGATGTCACAAGCCCTTCAAGCCTCTCCCGTGCATTCCGGAACGCTGATGTTGTCGTCTCCCTCGTCGGTCTCATGCACGGAGATGCGAAGCAGTTCGAGAATATCCAGTGGAAGGGCGCTGAAAATGTCGCCGCTGCTGCTCGCGAGGCCAATGCCAAAGTCATCCACATCAGTGCCATAGGTGCGGACGCAGACAGCCATATTCCATATGTGAGGACGAAGGCACTTGGCGAGATGGCTGTCTTGAATATCTGTCCCACGGCGACCATCATACGTCCCAGTCTGGTCTTTGGCCCGGAGGACGACTTTTTCAACGTACGTCCTTTATTGTGATACACCAGACGCTTCGCGGGCCTGCAACTTTTTTAGCGTTTTGCTCGTCTGTCCAAGGTACTGCCATTTATTCCCGTGTTCGGAGGCGGGGTGTCGCTTTTCCAACCCGTATACGTTGGCGACATTGCACGTGCAGTTGAAATTATCTCAAGAACGGATCCCGAAATCGAGAGCAAAGTGTCGGGAAAAATATTTGAAGCAGGGGGACCTGAAGGTATGTCCATCAAGTGATATGACATCCGGTTAAATGTGATAAATCTGAATGTTACACGACCACAGTCTTTACGTACCGTGAACTCGTGGAAAAGCTCCTTCGCTATACTCATAGACGAAGACCCATCATTTCGCTTCCCTTCTGGGTGGGCACACTGCAAGGGCTGGTTTTGGAGCAGCTACCACTGAATCTCTTCACGATCACTCGTTCTCAGGTAACATCCTTTTTTTACAAATCACGGAAAATTCGCTCAAAGTAGTCACAGGTTGAGCAACTCAAGTTTGACAACATCGTCAGCCCACCGAAGCCAGGCTGTATGACATTCCAAGAGCTTGTCGAAAGATACTCCCCATCGAACCTGCCTTTGAAACGCATTGATGAAATACTTCCTACGTACCTGAAATGAGAATTTGAACCACCTCTGTACATATTGAACCCTTGACAAAGTGTATAAACCCTAAAACACCATAGTACAAAGAACGAATAGACTGTACGACATACTTAATCGCTGAAGGTGTAAACACGAATGTTGTTAATTTGCCATTGTGCATCTAAACGTCCAACATCAGCAACCATACGGTTCAAGACTGTCCTGAAGCATACCTGTGTAACTAGATGGGTCGGCCAGCACTGTGTCAAAGTCTCCACAATCGCTTGGGTACTGAGTACCGGCCCAGTCTATTCAACAAACAACATCTCATCAGCATTCTGCTGAGAGATTGAACTAGATTAGATCGCACCTCCACCGAGTGTCGTGTCAATGATGACGGAAAGACCACTGAAATGGCTGTAGCGTGGTCGGTAAGCCTCCAGACTATGACTCAATTGACACGAAGGACAGACCTCATGGTGCAGCTCTCGCTCGACCAGTAGGACTCTGGGTCGCCCCAGCCGGAAGGGTCGGGGGTGTCATCGGAGCTGGAAAGGTCCGACGGGATGCTACTCCTCGAGAAGAACCATATCCAAACGCCAGTGCTGTCGACCAAGGTGGCGTAAACTCCACCTCCTGCATTGTTGAAGCCATCTCCGTAGGACTCGGTATTCTGGCTGATGAAGGGGCAGCCGGTATCGTCGCTCCCACCCGACGTACAATTGGTATATTGGGACTGGATGGTTGCCGTGACCGCTTGGCCTGCCGTGTCGGCCATGCACCCATACGTCGTGTGCAGCGTCATCTGGTTGACTGTGTTGAGGTTGACACCCTCCATGATGTCGATTTCACCTATGCGAATGAGTTGACTGTGTCGAGTGAAGGGGTCACGCCAAATATACTCACCGCCAGCGGGCCACGTTCCGTCCCTGTGGCAGCATGAGAATCGAGACGCCTCGCTGCACTGACAAATCACTCACCCAAGAAGCCACAAGGCTGGCCATGTAGCTGCCAATAGCGGATAAGCTCTGACATACATTGCAAACGGAAGAAAACTGACTGCAGCCGAAAGGCATTTTCGCAACATCCGCTACCCACAGACCAGTGCTGTATGAGTTTGGTGAAGATACTCGTACGCTAAGAGGTGCATGGGTCAAATATTCCAAGAGCGGAGAAGATTTGGTTCTTACGAGTCACGGTACTGGCCAGGGCTCAACGTTGTCCAGTCATCCACTTGCAAGGTAGCGACATCTAGAGAAAGTAGCACTCGATGAGGAACAGCGGGAGATGTAGAATTAAGAACAATACTGTACTCACTGTTACTTGAATAAGCAAGACCCTTTGACGTTGCATTGGAAGCATCTTGGTAGTTGACGTTGCCGTCAGTTGGATCGGCTCCGGAGAAATATGTCCAATCGCTGATGAGCACGGTCATTTATCTGTAAGTAGGCGCAGGAGAAACATGTCAACCAACTTGATGATTGAGTCGGCATCCCAAGACACGTCAAGGGAGTAAGTATGCGAGGCCACGTCTCGACGATGCCTCCACGCGCCACCGCGAGGTGTACGACCGAGGGGGGCAGCCTGGACAATGGCAAGTCCACAGGCGATGAACGCATACAATACGTTGCAAAGCATAATGTGTTATAAAGGAAAGAACAGAGGGGAGGGTACCAGACTCCTGCAACGATGCCGGTTCAGCGCGGCTGACTGGCGAACAGAGCGTTTTGCACGTCAAAAGCGGACGGGAAAGGTCAACTTCGAGGAAAACAGTAACCGCCGTGGTCTGCATTTATAGACTCAGGATACCTGTGCATCTTGCAATTGGCATCATACAGGGACTGGAACGCGACGCTAGCGGGCATGCAGAAGCACTGCAATTGTCCGGGGATGACCTGCGGCTAGTACCTGAGACTGCCCACGACACGCAAGTTACGGATGACAAGACGGTAGCAAGGTGGTGTGATGTGGACCGGGAGTGTCGGTTTCAGCATACATAGATATCGGTGGACTAACAATATCATGCTGTGTTGCAGACTGATCGCATACATCGTCAACGTACCTTGAAATCGACAGTTTCACAGAGCGGTTAAAAATGATGAACAAAATTTGAATCTATCGTTCCAATGGACCATGCATTGTGAAGCCCGCGCAAAGCCAGAGAACCAGAAGACCAGTGTATTCCTTATTTAATAACGCTGCGATCAGGTATAGACGGCTCAAACACGATATTCCATCAAGCGTCAGAACGGTCGGCGGTGGGTCCGAGAGGAAGATGAAACTCATTATGACAAGCAATCGTGTTGGTGGCGTACTGGGAAAGATATTGCGAAACAGAGACACATGCACAGGTTGGAGTCGACCTTTTTCAGCTATTGCAGCAGAAAAGAAACAACCGTCGTAGCCGCGCGTCGTCCGGTCCGTCGCCGCGGCAGTCGAGAATTAAGATGTTGATGAATGTGGGCGCACCAACCGCCGGCGACTCGAATACATATGACTCACGTGTTGCTTAATTTACATAAACGCCGGCGCTGTTGTTGCTTTGTCATGTCTGCACGGTTGGACCCACAAATGACGCCAATATCGAGATGACCGATGTCCCAAACCCTTTGACCTTCAATCGTGGGCAGCCGTCTATCACCTGTTGTTGGTAATCAAGGATTAAATATCTAAATGCAGAAACTGTGCGGGGGATTGTGGAATTCAGTGAGCACCGACGAGGTGCATCATCGATCTTTTTCTAAGCTGACCATTTTTTTTCCCTACAGTTGAAGTCGCAATCCATACCATCCTCTACGTTAGACATGTCTATCCTCCAGACCTTTTCGTGCGGCGCAAGAAATATGATACGCCGGTGTTCCAGTCACGGCATCCCGCACTGAACGAGTATATCTCGGGTGCCATGAAAGCGATCGGAGAAGAGTTGGCTCTTGTAAGCACGTCCTTTTTACATCAATCTTCTCCCGCTTGCTAACCTTTCTGGAAGGGGAATGTGGACAAAGTTGTTTTGGTTATCAACGACAACGAGCAGACGGCCCTGGAGCGCTTCATATTCGCTGTCGAAAATATGATAGAAGTCGAAAACTTCAACAGAGATACGAAGTTTGTAGATTGCTCCTCAAATTGCTCTGCGTTCTCCACTTCTCAACGGTGCTTTCCAGTATCGAAGACGCCATGACTCCCACTGCTCTTGGGCAATATTTTCGCTCATTTATGATCAAACTTGCCTTGGTCGAGTCTCAATTAGGGCAGATGTACCTCGGAGGTTGTACGGTCTTGCCCATTCTCTGTTGAGGTTCTTACTCGGTATCCAGAGAATATATCCTTTGCCATCGTCCTCGAATTAAAGGATAATACGTGTCCGAGTGCCTCGACGACAACGGTTTGCTCCCTCACTTTGCTTCCCGAGATTCCTGAGTACGTTTGCCTAACCTTATCCAGGAACCGCCTCCTTGGATTCCAGCTCACGGACAGCACACAACAGCTGGAATGACGGACGAAGCTCGATTGCACATGCTACGCGCTGTTGATACCGGTGTCATCAATGTCAGTTGTTTTACACTCGCCAATGCCACAAATGAGATTCACCCAAGAACTTTCTGCAGTTGTCGCTCAGCGTGCAGGAGTCGGAAGTCAAGATACGGAAACAACGCGAACTTTACGAACCGTCAGCTTCCGTATCATCATCCGCTAAAAAGCCAACGCCAACAGACGTCGCCCCAACGACCGAGACAACATCCCCGAAAAATTAAGTGTCGATAATCAGTACGATAGGAATACATGTTTGTTTGCTTGCTAAACGTCCACGCGTATGCGTTGGATAATTGGTATTATACGTTCCCATTCCTCCATCGCCTACGCTCAGCGTGGTTTAAGCGGTCGATACATGCAAGTCATGCAAGCGAGCACTCACTGCCTTGTAGAATTCAATTTGTCCGTCTGCGTAATTGCCAAGCATCTCCTTCATTTCCGCTTCTTTCGCGTGCTGGAATATGCTCTGTTCGCGCAGCGTCTCTTCACTGAAGGCGTCGGACGTCTCGTGTGCCGTAGTGACAGCATCTTGCAACTGTGGAGTGCGCAGTTCGCGTTTGATGATATGTGACTGTGGCCCAAGAAATATAACGCACCTCTTTGATCTTCGCGTCTAGCTTCTTCATTTTGGCTACGCGACTGCGGTCGTCGTCTGTGCCTCGAATTGAATCTACACGGTCCCGAAGATAGGCACCAATCCCGAGGCCCGTGCTCCCGGCATGGCCACTGATGATCGCCGAAAGTCGGTCGCGCTCATTGGTGACGCCTGAGAGGTAGTCAGAGAGCTCCTCAAAATCGAGTTGCTTCTGATCCCTTAGTTTGAGTACAGCGCGGTTGGCGTGCGAATAGGTGAGTAATGAATGCAGGTGAACCAGGAACGGGTCCGTGGTCATTTGAGACTAGCAACTAACATAAGAAATAGCAACTTCCTCACGAAGTGAATACTGACCGTGTGTCGCATAAGAGCAGAAAATTCCAATAGAGTGTTCGAAAAGTGATTCAGATGGTCCGTAATGCCGGATTCTAGGAACCCCAGTCCCTGGACCGCAACCGCAAGGTCATGGTAATCGCCAGTGAGATCTTCGCCCGAATCAGGATTACCGTCTCATTTCAGTCCTCAGATAATCCGTTGTGGAGGAACAAGGAACGACTTACCGCTGGTGCGATTCCTGATCCTGTTGCCTAGCCGCTCTGCCGCGACAATGCCTTCCTCGAACTTGTCGACATTCTCACGCATGTGCAGAAACCGCTCATCAGGTTTGCGAACGCGGGAGAACGCATTGAGAAGGGTATCAGAAATGCTGTCCAATACCCCTGGCGACGGCTCAGGTCCGGGGGGATGAGCGACGTGCTGATGCATGTGGACGTGCTTTCCAAGCGTTCAGGATCAAGCACCGATGATAGGGACAGCCGAGACGTACCCATTCTGTGGACTCAAAGAATGCTCTGACGAGCGTACTTCGCTGTAACGTCGGATGACGCCCAATGCGTTGAAGAAAACGATGCAAGCTGAATAGAGGCCATGAACACCGTTGGAGGCGTGTGCATAAAAGATGTAACTTACTCCTGTCGTCGCCTTTCCATGAATTCGGGGCTGAAGCGGTCGCCTGTGATGTACTCTAATACAACTGTGAATGATATACTGTATGTTGTCTGCTCAGATCTTACCTAGACGATGCTTGTCTGGCAGCGGAGGGACCACACATGCTGGAAAGTCCTTGACAAGATTGTTTCGTAGGAATACGAAATCTGTGAAGCGTCTACGCGCCGAGGGGTTCTGCGTTGAAAATATAGGGAGATTTGTCTTGCACGAGATACACAATGAGTGTGCGCTCATGGGAGAACGTCGAGGTGCATCACCTTGGCCGATACCAAGTATGAGACGTATGCGTCCTTGGTCTCCGCGAGTTCCTTGACTGGGTCCTTTACAGAACTGATGAGATAGCCTTCCCACTTCGGGTCGTGTGGGCCTGTCTCGCTATCGTCTGTGCTCTGGCGGAATCCTGGACCAGACGTCGATGGTTGCTCGTCGTCCTGGGTGTCGGGCGTCTCCCAAGTCACACTGTCAAATACATCGTCATCGCCAAGCATGACCGTAGCTGCACGGTAAGCGTCGATGGCTATCTGTGAGGAAGTTGCGTGGAAGAACGAGGCTGAACGACTGTGCAACGATGACTTCAGAAGTGAAGCGCAGTTCAACTGTCCGCTTATGTTGAAATTGCCTCCGCACCTGCTAATGCAAGACACTTCCTTTCCACTCCCATGACCCTTTTTTTTCTTGCGCTGGGCCTCGCCGTCCTCGCCGTCGTCGCTGCATACGAGGTGCCGTTTCGCGATTCTGATTATTCTCGACAAATATGTAGTGGCATGTGGGGTTCGGACAAGACTCATATCTCTGGTATGCGCTCCTGCTGCGGAGCCGGTACACACTTATTTCAGTGGCATTCCTTTACAGTAACCTTCGATGCCTCGTCCCAAGGACAAGTTGCGATGGTATGAATTGAATTTGCGTGTTCAACGGCATCCCATATCCTGGCATTCATAGGTAATATACGAATGGGCAGACGCACAGTACCTTGGCAAGGAGACTTCTGTCGAAGACGACTACCTACCTGTGAGCACTATATCAATTACCTTGGAATCAAAGCCAATGGTAATGCCAGCAGAAAACATATGTTTGCACTTCCAATGCTGTTACAGGCGGGTTCTGTACTGCTGCTGAGCTGGGACGCTTCATCATCGACCTTCCCGACGGAAAGACCCTAGAAGACACAAGTTTTTGGTCCGCTCGTTTAAAACTTCCCGGAACTTCGAACAAGAGAGATGGTCTCAATCCTAGCCCGAGTGGCATTTACGATTACACCGAGCCCATTGCTTACCAAGTTCGAAGAGATGGCTACTATTGTGTCGGTGCGCAGCATCTCGTTTATGGACTTTTGACACAAGCGCTCAGACACGTCCTTCAGCCGTTGTTCCCGTAACGGTCATGTCTTCTCGTGAAGCTCGCGCTGACTCCGACGTGTCCATTCATCCATCCTACTCAGGCTCGGTGCTTTTCCGCAACACGTTTGACGGGAAGCTACCTGCGACGGATTATCCGAAGGTCAACGTACGTCGGTCTCCATGGTGGAATAGGTAGATAGCATTGTTGACATCTCTCAGTTTTACTTTGCTATGTTCTTGGTTTACACTACGTTTGCTGCCGTGTGGGGCTGGTTATGCTACAAGCATATTCACGAGCTGTTACCCATCCAGGCATGTCGCTTTCCACGTATCTGACGTTCGCCGCTCAATGTCTCTTTCCTTGCAGCATTATCTCTCCGGTTTGGTTGGTCTTCTCGTTATCGAGATGATCGCCAATTGGGCATACTACCGCTACCTGAATGCACACGGTAAAGGAACAGCTTCCACCGTCTTTCTCATTGTGGTTGCTATTCTGGATGCTGGTCGAAACTCGATGTCGTTCTTTATGTTATTGGTCGTCTCTCTTGGGCTCAGTGTTGTGCGCGAATCTTTGGGGCGCACTATGATGAAATGTCAAATCCTGGCAGCGGCACATTTCCTGTTTGGAAGTGAGTATCATTACATCTCTTGAAGGTTTACATCTAAATGGTATTTATTTTGCTTTTAGTCCTGTATGCTGTGGGTATTGTGGAGCTGGAGTTAGAGTCCACGTCGGCCTTTATCCTCCTACTCTTTGTCATTCCTTTGGCTTTCACCCTCAGTGGCTTCTTGCTTTGGATCATGTACGCCCTGAATGGTATGTCCACTTCGTCCCACAGGATCGCAGGTGTTTACATTCGATTAGGTACAATTGCCGAACTGCGTCAACGCAAGCAACGCTATAAACTTTCCATGTTTACCAAACTCCATCGTATCCTATTGTTTACTGTTATCGTTATTGCGATATTTTTCGTGGTGTCTTCCTTTGCTTTCTCCGGTCGCTTAGCTGAAGGTTTTTATTTCTTTGTTTCATTTCGGGGCTGGGATAATCATGTGTTTTTCAGATTATTCCGCAAAATCATGGCGTTCACGGTGGTGGTTGTTGGACGGCTGGCTCGCTCTTTTGTATCTCGTCGCCTTCGCATCCATCGCCTTCTTATGGAGGCCTTCCGAAAACAATGGAAGATATGTGCATTTCTTTCCTTGTTTCAGTTCTCGTACTTATCTATGTCTGTTTTGTTACATTGGTTATGTCAGACGAGTTGGCACAGGACGAAGAAGACGCCGAGGACTACGATCTCGAAGCTCTCGAGCGCCGACCTCGCCATACCCGCGACGACGACGAAACGACTCTCGTCGGTAATCGTAACGGTGCAGGGCATGTGGTTGAAGACCATGTAGTCTTCGAGATTGGCGACGACGATGTTGAGGATGAGGATGGCTCGAAACGACAGCGTCAAAAGGCTAGGGCTTCAGATGAACATACTGCGGGCGAGCGCGAAGGTCTTCTCAATCACTAAGTATCATCATCAGCTCCCTAGAGCTGTGGTTTCTCCGTAGGATAGGTATTACAATACTGAATGGCTATTTCTCGTTGTATTATTCGTTTACATCAAGCGATTACCTACATAAGCTAGCGGCCAAAGCAAAAAAAAAAAAGAAAGAACGTCATTCCCGTATCCGACCCCTACACATAGACAATCAGGCTTTGCATGTGGATATTTATGAGCAGGAAGGACGTACGTGGACACAGTATATAACCGGGCAGCAATGTTCATACTTTGAAGTTCCTGATGAACTGTCAGATGGGAAATTTCTATGTGGATGCAGTGCACATGCCTGGAAGAGCAACTTCGCCGCATAAGGTATGAATAATTGCGAGATATTCGTCTTGTTCTTGCATGCACGGCATTCGAACGATTGCTTTTTCTACAAAAATAGTAATTGTTACGAACCAGAAAATAAAGTATATTGATGATATTTACCAAGTTCGCAATCGCTGTCAAGCCGCAACTACAAAAACTGTCAAGGAGGCGCACTGGGTGGACTGTAACGAGAACTTACATGTCGCATACATGCAGGCGATACGCGTCACTTGCTTCGAACAGACGTTCCTTGAGGAATCCAGCGATACCATGAGAAATCATGCAATCGCGCTCCATCTCCCCGAAACGTAGACCACCGTCGCGACTCCTACCTTCCACAGGCTGACGCGTGAGGATTTGCACGGGACCGCGCGCACGGGAATGGATTTTGTCGTCCACCATGTGCTTGAGCCGTTGGTAATAGGTCGGTCCAAGGTAAACTTGTGCCTGTAATTTGCGGCCAGTATGACCATGGTACATTACTTCCAAACCACGAGAATGATAGCCTTTCTGACGCAAGAAGCGTGAGACGGACTCGACTGTAAGGTCGGTAAATGGTGTGGCGTCGCCTTCGTTGCCAATGAGCGTGGCGACCTTCGAGAGCAAACATTCGACCAAATGACCGATTGTCATGCGAGAAGGAATAGCGTGAGGATTGATAATGATATCGGGCACGATACCCTCCGCTGTGAAAGGCATGTCTTCCTGTCTGTATGTAATACCAATGGTACCCTTTTGACCGTGCCGCGAGGCGAACTTGTCACCAATTTGAGGAACACGCGTAGATCGTACGCGAATCTTGACGAACTTGTGCCCGTCTGCGTTTGTAGTGACCAACACCTGATCCACAATACCGCTTTCCGTGCTCTTCAGCGGCGTCGATACATCTCGGCGAGTATGATTCCGTGTTCGCTGACCAAGTTCTTCACTATCGGGAGGAATGGGAGCGGTCTTGCCGATGATGATATCTTCACCGTTCACGCCAGTTCCTGGAGCAATCAGACCGTCGTCATCAAGCTTGTCGTAGGTGCCGTGTTTCATCCGGATCGTGGTGTCGCGCGATGGTTTCTCGAATTGCTCGAGTTGCTGGACGCCACTTGTTTTCTCAAGATCCATGTAGCTGCGGTAGAACATACTGCGAAAGAGACCTCGGTCAATAGAACTTTGGTTCATGATGACAGAATCTTCTTGGTTGTAACCACTATAACAAAGAATGGCCACAATAGCGTTCTGACCTGCAGGCAATTCTCGGAATTTGAGATACTCCATAGATCGAGTTGTGGCAAGGGGTTTCTGGGGATAATAAAGGATGTTTGCCATGGTATCCATGCGGATGAGGAAATTAGTGAGGAAGATGCCCATGGCTTGTTTACCCATGGCAGACTGGTATGTGTTACGCGGCGACTGGGAAGCGCATCAGAAAAATGCACCGAGAAAACAAACAATGCTTACCTGGTTATGATCAGGGAAAGGAATGATACTGGCGCAAATACCAAGGATCATGCTTGGATGAATCTCACAATGCGTCCATGTGTGAGTGTTGATGCCTGCCTTCAAGCGCGCGGCAGGATCGAAGTCCTCTTCGTCTTGCGTTTCGATACCGCTCGACTGTAAGCGTGACGTCTCCAAATCCTCCGGCGTCATGGAAATCATCACTGTCTCCTCCTCTTCCGCATCCAACAGTTCGATAATACCATCCTTTATGAGTTGTTCCCATTGGAAGGTCGAACCATCGTCCTTGACGCCGGCGTTGAGCCACTGTATGTGTTTCTTCTGAATCAGAAGCTGTTGATTCTCGACAATGAAGAGAGGTCGACAAACGCGACCAGCATCTGTGAATATTCGCAACTCCCTCTCACGAACATCCCTGACCACCGACACTTCAGGGCTGATGTCGTCCTTCCGGCGCAGCTTCCGAATAGTTTTTGCCAGGTTGGCTGGATCGCGATGGACACCCATCCACACGCCGTTCACGAAAACCTTCGTACAGGGAGTCGATGAATGCGCGTTCTCCTCCAGAGACTCCAGGCCCCACTCTTCTAAGAAGTCGATGACTGGAGCAGAATAAGAGCCAACCGAAATGCACGCCATTAGCGCAAGATTTTTGACGAGGCCACAAGCCTGGCCCTCTGGCGTTTCCGCTGGACACACCATACCCCAATGGGTGTTGTGCAGCTGCCGCGGTTTAGCAATTTTACCCTCCCGACCGAGCGGAGTGTTACATCTCCGCAGATGCGACAAGGTAGAGGCGTACGTGTATCTGTTCAGCACTTGAGAGACACCCGCCTTCGAAGCCATCGACTTTTTCTGGTCGCCCCAATTGCCAGTGGCAAGTGAATACTTCAAGCCATTAGTGATGGTTTGAGACTTGACAGCCATATTAAGATGAAAGTCTTTGCGCATCTCGACGCACTGTAACGGATATTTTGTCAAGAATGATACAGCACTGAGAATCTGAACTACCTTCTGAAGATAACGGTATACATCCTTCGTGACTTTGCGGAAGAGCATACGGAATAGGTTGGAGAGTAGTGGACCAGCAAGGTCCAAACGTTTCTTGCCGAAGTGGTCACGATCGTCCAGCTCTCTTCTTTCCATGGCAGCGAGTAGTAACCGGTGGATCATGTAACCGAAGAAGTATGCCTTTTTCGACTCTGAACCCTCCGACATGGAAACGTGCGGGAGCATCTCTTTTTGGAGGATTTCCTGGGCGTAGCGGATACGACGGTCCTTGTGAAGACCCGTAGTCGTACCACGATTGCCGATGAAGTCGAGTGCGCTTTCACGATCCTGGATGACAAAACCCTCGTCGATACAGGGCTTCAGCATTTCCAACATCTGAGTGTCCTCCATATCATAGCAAATGTGCTCCAGGATATCACGGTCCGAGATGACACCAAGCGCACGGAAGACGACCCATATTGGAATGTCGACCTTTATGTACGGAATAGTAGCTTTTATGACATTACCTCCCTGCGCAGGTCAGTAGCCGTGAAAAAGCGGTGGTGAACATTTCTTACTGTGCGCTCCGTGTTGCGATGAAACATCTTGACTTGGAACTGGCTGATCGTCTTCCCACCCCTCTCGACAGCGCTACGAATTTCTGCCAAAAAGTTGATAGGCGATGGTTGCGCTTTCGCAAAAACGTAGACATGGTTTGTCGCCATGCGCTCCTGCGCAATAAGAACTTTCTCCGAGCCGTTGATAATGAAGTAACCTCCAGAATCGTATGGACACTCGTTTAAGTCGTAGAGGTCTGTGTCGGACAGATGGTGCAAGATACAGAAGGACGAACGGAGCATAATGGGAACCTGCGACGAGTCAGGAAACACCACAAGAAAAAGCAAAGTATACCTACCTTGCCTAGCCATATTCTGGTGTTTGTCTCGCACGCCTCGGGCATCAAAACCCATTTAGTCTCTCCAGTATCTGGGTCTTCATGCCCAGAGTAGACACGCTTGTCCATTTCAACGTACAAGGGCGCAGAATAGGTGAGGTTACGCAGCCGGGCTTCCTGAGGAAAGACGGTGACACTCGAACCATCTGGTTCGGTCGTACTGGGCTTCGACAGGAATATTTGGCCGAACTTGAGCTCAAACCGTCGTGTTTGTTCCCCCTCATTGCCTGTGTGCTGGTCGGCCTGATCAAGAAGTAGGTCGGCGTTCTCTTCAACGAGCTCCTGCATGGTGTTTGCTATGAACTCGTCGAAGGAGTCAAGCTGTTGTCGAACCAAACCCTTCTGGTCAAAGAAACTGGATATGACAGTCCAGCAGTCTTCCTGGGTTATCTCCTCCTGTTCATCTTCGTCGTCCATGCCATAGGCGTCGTCGCCATAACTGTACGGATCCTGGCCGGGTGCGTAGTCTTGCATTGTGGATTGAGACATGATCATTGAAGTTGAGTACATGTATTATCTACCTTGGCTCATTTTTCTGGAGGAAAAAGGGAAGGGAAATAACAAATGGCAGAGGTGGTGAACACGCTATAGTTCGTCGTGGCCCGAAGACTAATGAGTGAGTCCAGGAAATGCCAAGCGGACAGGCAACTCCTGCGGCCTTGATCACGGCAAATGCACAGGATCACAGGCTTGAAACACGAGTAGGTTCCCAAATTGATTAAAAGTACGATTGTATGAGCCTAAGATACCCAGAAACACCAGCAGAATGGGCAGACACTCCAGCTTCAAATGGTGGTTGAAGACAACGTTCACTTGCTGAGTGCTGATGTGAGCCCGCTTAATTAGGCTCTGCCGATTGTGGATACATAGTCATGAGTCATGGCTCCGAGAGTGACTCATACGATAAGAGCAGCTCAGACGGCAGAGGCATGTAGACTGTAGTTACTACGTTCTCAGATTGGCGCCTCGTCCTGAGATGCGGTCTGAGAAATACAACCAACAGGATGGATTGAGACTGCCAGTGCCAGTCCACATAGTGATTGAGCCGACGCCAAGAGATTCCCAGATCTACAAAGTCATCATCTGCTACTTGCTGTCGGTCTCTGTACCTGTCGTAGCACTTCTCTGGTGTGGGATACTGCAGCTAAACTTGCCATCTATTCTCGTTCCTGCAGCTCGACAAGTGTGTCGGAACGGCCCTTCGTGCAAGGTACCACTTCCTAACCTGCCGGCATATCATCCACCCTCTCCCCATGTCCCTGAGATTGTGGACGCGGGCCTGGCGTTGGACGCGTATCTCTCTGCGCGCACTTCCGAGTCGGACATAGACAGTCTGTTTCTCTCTGTGATCACCCCTCATGGCCCTGTGTTTGAGCGAGGATACGGTGTCTTGAAGGCCAATCAGACTAGCTCAAAGACCGATACTGTCGATAGTGATTCTATCTATCGCATAGCGAGCATCACCAAAATGTTCACGGTCTTGGAGACTCTGATTCTTCGCGAACGCGGGATACTCAATTGGTGCGTCGACGCCTGCAGAACATCGATCAATCTGGTTGAAGCTCGTCAACGTTTCGAGGGATGACGACGTTAAGAAGTTTCTGCCGAATCTAACGTACCATTCGTACGGATGGGCAGAGTATTTGAGCGGGGCCGCTTCGTCTTCGAGCGACACTCAAGCTCCTATCACCCTGCGACAACTGGCTAGTCACATGGCTGGTACGTGCTGTACTTGTGTTTACGGCTTCACTCACATTTCCATAATCCGTAAGGAATCGGTAGGGATTATCCACTTTCCAAATCGCCTGATTGGCCTGAGATGCGGCCTTCTATAAACGCCAAATTGGACCATTCTATCTTCCGGCCTGCTGAGAACGTCACCACTGAGGCAGATGTCATGGACGCCATATCCACACTTCCCCTCGTCGCAGCGCAGTATCAGTTCCCGGTATATTCCAACGCA
This sequence comes from Fistulina hepatica ATCC 64428, assembly GCA_000934395.1. Classification (NCBI taxonomy): domain Eukaryota; kingdom Fungi; phylum Basidiomycota; class Agaricomycetes; order Agaricales; family Fistulinaceae; genus Fistulina; species Fistulina hepatica. Next base: position 252,796 of record KN881666.1, on the reverse strand, counting down.
GGCATGGATGTTTTGGGCCTTGCGAACGTGGCGGCCAATAAGCTAGCCAGCGATGGTGTTGATCAGTCTGAGAGTCACAAAGATCTAGTCAAGCGTGATATTTTTGATCCTCTTGGGATGACAAGCAGCTTCTACCGTGTACCTGAGGACCAGGCGATTCGCGATCTCATTGCTATTCCGGCCGTGGACTCGGATGAGGCGGTTCGTGTGCTATTCCATCCCCATCAAACGGGACTTCTAACAAATTCGGGATAGGATCTCAATTTTGGCGATGCCATGGACCCCTCGGGTGGGCAATATAGCTCCGGGCGTGACCTGGCGAGCATCATGAAAACGTTCTTATCGCCGACTGCGGAGGGTGGTGTCGTCTCGGATTATGTTCTCCGTGAATGGTTGCGACCACTGCATCCTTGGAGTGACGGAACTCAAGAAGTTGGTGCTCCCTGGGAAATTCGCAAGATTGGGAATGAAAATCGGGTGTATTCGAAGGGTACATGCTATGTTTATCCTACTGGCTGTGAGCTAATTTTTTCAGGTGGCAACCTTCGAGGTTATCACTCCCAGTTTGTTCTCAACATGGATCATTCTTACGGCATTATCGTCCTTGTCACCGGCGAGTACGCGGACACGGTCACCCTTTCATCCGACGCCATCGAGCGCTTTGATCCTGTGTTCAAGGGCCTACTTGAAGTCGAAACACTCAATGCTTATGGAGGCCTCTGGCAAAGCGAGGATAGCTTCGCCTTGATCGGAATTGAATACGGTGTTCTGTACTTGCAGGTTCTTGTTGTTCGGGGTATCGATGTTCTCGCCGCCTTGCACAACACCGAAGACGGGAATGGAAGACCGATGACCATGTGGAGCACTGGCCGCCTTGGAGAGTTCAGACTAGGAGTCGGACGGCCAGAGCTGAACGATGTGCCTCTTGCGGGATGCGAGCCGTATTGGATCTCGTAAGTTGGTTTCGAGCTATGTTATCCTTCGTATCTAACATTCATTGAAGAATCGATCCAAATACATACTCACGGGGTGCACCTGTTGATCTGATCTATTTCGAGGATGATATGCTTGTCTATCCTTCGGCCGGAGTACGCCTTTCCCGAGCATGAAGTGCTTCCCAGCGCCACCATACTTTGGCCTTGTTACGAGCACGATTATCTATACTGCATTCTTGAATCTATATCCATCAGAAGGATGGTATCTGAACTAGCCCTAACCTACACGTGATATGTATACCAACGGGCGTAGCGAGCCAAGGAGCTTGCTCCCAATGAGCTGGAAGTCCGCGTCGAAGCCAGTGGCGTAAAAGGTGAGGCCGGCGCCAGGAATGAAACTAGAACCAATGGTAAGTACACTGCACGCGGTGGCTGTGACTCCGAATTGGGATTGGTCTCGCATTTTGACCGGATGATCCCCGCGAGAATTGATGATATCCGTGCCAAGCCCATTGATGGGATCACATGGTGTGCTACAACGTGAAAGTTGTCGCAACCTGGATGGCTGTCGCCAATTGGCCGTCTGCAGAATTCTATGGCAGGTACCTGATACCCATTTCTGCTTACCACCACCTCACCACCACCTCACACTCGATTTCGACCTGGGCCTCCGCTGGTTCTTTTTTTCACCGATAGGACTGCTGGCAACTCCTTATACATCCGTTTAACATGGCGGACCTGCTTCCTCTCTACTCCTCAGCGAATCATTCTGCTTCGCAACGCTCATCTTGGAGCACATACTTCCCTCGTCTCATTGAAGTTTTATTATCCCGGCCCAGATACAGATGGATGCTTCTTGGAGCCATCGCTTTTATGTGGTGGTATTCGGTATTGACACCACCGACATCCGTTCCAGAGATTGAAGTGCTGGACGAGCTGCAACTCCAACTCGTGCTTCCGCCTACACTCTTTGGCGACTTCAATATGTCCCCCCCTCCACCGTTCGAACCGCCCGATATGGTATATAATGATCATGACAAATATGTGGCAGAAAAGAATTGGTCGGCTAGAGCGATGGCTGTGAAGCGTGCCATGGTGCATTCCTGGGTCAATTATAGACAACGGGCTTATCCAGCCGACGAGCTGTTACCGATAATGGGGGAAGGTGTCAACAAGTAAGCGTTTTTACTCCACGACTGCTGCAATGCCGAATCTCACGCCATTGTAGTTTCAATGGCTGGGGATTGACCATCTATGACGCGCTTGATACCCTGTGGATAATGGGCCTGTACGAGTTCTTCAACGATGCTGTAGCCACCGTCACAAATGCCGTTTACTATCTAGAGAAGGTTTGATATGTTTTTGAGTGGTAGAGAGCCCTAATTGATTCGCAGGTAGACATCATATGTGCCTTTCTTTGAGACCGTGATTCGATATCTAGGCGGTCTACTATCCGCGTATTCTCTGTCTTTAGAGCCTGCTCTGCTCGAACGAGCCGACGACCTCGGTCGTGCCTTGCTGCCCGTGTGTGCTTGCCACGAACGGGTTCACAACTGAAGTAATCAAATACTTTAATTTAGGCACTTAATACCGAAAGTGGATTCCCGATGTATGCCGTCAATACAGTCTCGTAAGCAGCCAATTCTATGTTTGTCTCGCATTCACCGCACATACATCTGAACGACACTACAGAGGGAAAACCACACGAGGTTGGTCGAAGGATGTCCTTTGGGCTGAAGCACTTAGCTGCCAAATGGAATAGTACGTTTCACTTCGTGAATCCATGTGATTCTTGGTTACTGATCGCCTCCGCTAGTAAATATCTTGCTCATTTAACTGGAAATATGGTGTACTACAATAAGGTTAGTCTCTTTCGTCAGTTTGTCGATGCAATATCGATCGACTTTGCAGGTGGAACATATCATGGAGGTCATGTATAATGCCAATATCACGCACGGCCTCTTTCCTACGAAGTGGAATGTCAATACTGGCAAACCAACTAATAGTGTGTTTCAAGGTCATCTGTTCTCGACATTCACCTTAGTTGACATACGAATGACAGAGCATTACTCTGTTGGAGCGTTTGCTGACAGCGCTCACGAATATATGCTCAAGCAATGGTTGCTTACCGGCAAGACTGAGCCGAAGACGCTTGAACTCTGTATGTTTTTGTATCGACTACCCCGTCTGCTAGTTCCGGTTTTGAGTCTATTCCAGATCTCAAGGCCACTGAGGGCATCATTAACAACCTTACTTACGTGACACCTCACAGGAAGCTGCTTTATATAACAGACATAGACAAAAAGCCCTCTCATATTCTCGAGCATCTATCATGTTTTCTTCCCGGCCTATTGACTCTTGGCACCCACACGCTGACTTTACCGCCGCGCACACGGCAAGTGCATGATTGGGTTGCGCAGGGACTCGCGTATACATGCTGGGTGCTTTACAACGAACAACCTACAGGGTTGGCGCCTGACGAAGTGAGGATGTGAGTTGATGCCCTGCACGCATTTTCAAATCATCGACTAACATCGATATTTTTTTTTCAGGCAGCACTATGCCGATCCTATTGAAGGGAGGTGGATAACCCACCTGGAAGCCTGGGAAGCGGCCGGACGGCCGAATGGCGTACCGCCGGGAGTGGCCATTGTGCATGACATACCGGATGATGAAGTACCCGAGTACAGCACAATGAAGTCCGACTATCTCTTACGGCCAGAGGTTTGTGGAGGTATTTCACCGAACAGTCGTCGGGCTGATCGCCAGATAGACCATTGAAAGTTTCTACTATCTATGGCGTACATCAGGAGATGAAGTATGGAGAGAGCGCGGCTGGTAAGGTCAAACATCCACTTGTTGTCAAGTTTAGTGACGGTGGTTTGCAGGGCCATATTTGTGTCGATTGAGAAGTACGCCAAGACTGAGTGAGTGCGAGTGGTTGTATGTCTTGATGAAGCAAGCAAATAATTGTGACATTTGTGTCGAAGGATGGGTTACGCTAGTGTCCTCAAGGTCAACGATCCTTCCAGGGTCAAGCATAAGAACGAGATGCCAAGGTCCGTGTTTGAATTGTTCACCGTTGTACAGTTGACTGATTATGTGCTTACCAGTTACTTCCTTGCGGAAACGTGCGTCTTTGTTTCAAGAACTCTGCCAATTTCTCACCGCTAAAGCCATCTCTAGCCTCAAGTATTTGTACTTGCTGTTCACTGACACTGAACTCATCCCCTTGAAAACGTGGGTATTTAACACGGAGGGCCACCCCTTCCCTGTCTTCGAAGGCCAGTTCCAGAACAATAATGACACATATCCTATTCAGCAATAGCGTCTGCGAACGCACCCAGCTGTGGACACATAGTGCCTGTATATACTACATACTGGTAGATAGCAAGGCATTTTCATTTGGAATACTCGCGATAGGTCCAGCGAATGCTCACATAAGGTTTACACGAGAGAAGGTAATGATACAGGAGGAAGACAACCATCACATCTTTCCATAACTTATACTCAATCCGCATCGGCAACCATGCCGCCTCTGTTACGCCTGATACGCTCGCCGAGGTCGCCTGATCCACCAAAAGCCTTCTTCTGTTCGGCGTTGAGGAAACGACCCATGCCTTTCGACTTTGCTCGAGCCTCCTCCTCGGTCTGCAACGCTGCCTTTTCTTTCTCCAGCAGAGCGGCCAGCCGTTCCTTCCGTTCAGCATGCATCGTGGAAGCATTTGCGCTCATGGCTGCAAGACGCGCAGCCTTATCTTCTTGAAACGATGATTGACCCGCACGGCTGTCGAAACGTCGATAGTCGTCATTGGGACGCGAGGAAGACTCGCGCCGTGCGTACATGTCGTTGTCGCGGGGCGGAGAGGAATAACGGGATCGCTTGGGCGGTGGAGATCGCGAGCGTCTGTCATAACTTGGGGAACGCTTATATGACCGACGAGGCGAACGATCACGATAATCGCGATCGCGTTGCCTATCATTGTCGTCTGACTCGTCGGAACGCGGCCATCGCGGGGGCGGGGTGCGACGAAGAGACTCTCGGACGGGACTGCGGGAGCGGCCACGCCTGTATCCTTCCGAGTCATGGTCGTTGTACCGCCGCCTGTGGTCATAGTCATGGTCTCGATCACCTGGAAGACGGCGATACGGGCTAGGAGATCTTGCACGGCGGGAGTACGAGCGGTCCCTTCGTCCTGTAGGACTGGGCGTGCGCTTTCCGTGGTTGCGCTCGTGCTTCAAACGCTTTTTCTCTTCCTTTTTGCGTTTTTTCTCTGCCTCATCTTCCTTCGGCTTGATGCCATTTCGTTCCTGCAATTCCCTCAAGCGGAGGGGGTTCGACATGAGCGCCTCATATGCTGCTTGCTCCTGCTTCTTGATGGCCAAAAGAGGATCCTCACGAATCTTTGCAGCAATGTCGCGCGCGGTATTTGCATTCTGCACAGCAATGAAATTCTTGTGGGCAGCTCCGAGCTGAATAATAGATGTGTCATGAGCAAAGATAAAGAGCCGCCAAAATCATAACATACCTTCGCATTCTCGTCGCCCGTCAACATCTTGTCAACCCGCTTCTTTCCCAGAAGGTAGTCCTCCAAATCGTTCGGATTCTGACTATTACCCGTGGCTGGGGTTGCATACATCCATTCTAGTTTCTCCGTTCGTTTCCTTCCTGTTTGCTCCTCTTGCAATCGCTGCAGCTCTTGAAGTTGTCTCTCCTCCTCTTTCTCCTTACGGAGCTGATCCAACTTCTTCCTTTCTTCAAGCTACATTGAAAAAATGTCACTAACCAAAACAACATAGAGGCGAAAATGCTGCTTACAGCCTTCTTCTCCTCGAGCCAGACGCGCTCCTGATTCTTCAGGAGCAGCGGGTGCCACGACTTCTTCATATTCAGGTCTCCACCACCCATCTTGAATAGATTATTGGGTAGATATACGATAAAGGTGTGTGATATAAGGCGAGAAAGAGAGGCACAGATTCTGGCGTCAAAGATAGGACCAAGTTTGGGGGAGTGTCAACCGTAGTGGTGAGTCAAAGTTCATCAAAGTGATTGCCGTCATGATGCCCGTGTCGCCGATCTACTCGTGTTCTCTGTTGCTCCAGTCAGTCATGCTGCGGCATGGTGCCTGCCTACATCCACTTCCTAAATCCTGGACAAACTGGCAGCTCCTGCGTTTTTTTGTCTTCGATAATCTACCATACTGCCACGTATCGCTTTGAGGTTGACTCCCATGTCTCGCGCGCCAGGGGCAGGCGATGCCGACGACCTCGAAGCGCAATTGTTAAGTTGCGATGATGATTCGAATCCTCCAGAGTCAGCATCACGTCCGTAATACATTTGCTGGCCGCAACGTTGACGAATATATCCGTGTTTTTTGTGTGTACTGCAGGACGCCTGTGAAGCCCACGCGTTCAATCTATGCTCTGACGCGCAGCGAAATCGCCAAGGGTCTTGCGAACCGCTTCGTGCATTCGCGCGCATACATCGCTCTCTATCTGTGTATGGCGGCATTATCAATCACAACTGTTGTCCTCAGTTTGGTCGATGGATGCCCCGGACTTCCCTTCTATATTTTGGAGATCATCATCAACTCTGCTATGATTCTGGAGGTTGCCATACGATTCGTAGCTTTTGGGAGGGTAAGTGCGCGTTCAGCAAGTTTACATCGCATTGAATTATTTAATGACGTATCTCCAGCAATTTTGGAAAGCGCCGTTCAACGTTTTCGACTTGATTCTCACCGTATTTTGCGTTCTAACGCTCATCGTCCTCACGTTTGCAAGCTGCGGCGCTGGAAGCAAGGAGGAGGAAATTCTGGATACTCTGCTGCTTGTGGCTCGTAACGTGCTGCAATTCTGTCGATTACTCGCCGTTATGAGACAGTGCGTATCATTTTCCGTCTCGTTTCATACAACTGATAATTTGTCTGTCTTTACTTTGTAGATCTGGGCAGTCCATCTTCACTGCACCCAAGCCGATTGACATAAATGCGGCTCATCGAAACGGTTATCAGGGACTGGATATTGACATGGACAGCGAGGAAGAGGATGAAGAAGTGGGACGTCTGCTGATACGGAATCCAGTCTTGTTTGATGCAGGCTCGGAGCCTCCTTCTGGGGTGCCGCCTGCAGATCGACGTATATCTGAGATGCCATTGGCTGTCCAAGCAAATCGAGACCGAGACGCCAACGATATATGGGCTGAACTAGCTTAAGTGCGTACTAATCGTTCCGTGGGTCGTTTCTCAGCCTGTCGAAGAGAGCATGATGAAATCTAACCGATCCTTCTTACAGATCTATCGCTAGTATGGACTTCGTGGATAGACGCTTTTCATTTTGAATATCATTACTCAATACGAGGTATGCATGGACTTGTCTTGTACTCTGATAATTAATCATTTAGTCGTCATGCTGGTTTCCATGCTCAAAGATGCATACACCATTTGGGTCTCGACTAAGAAGTATAAATGCTACGTACCGTGTCCGACAGACTTCACTCTGTGTTTCTGTTCTGTCGTTGTGACCCTGTAGACTAGTGTAGACTGCGGCTGAGCATCACCGTAACTAAGTCCGAGCAGAGGTTGCAAAATATGATTTACCGGAAAAGTGTGATGAGGAATCAATAGAGCTCGAGCCGACGACGAAATGGGTGCAGTAAGCTGCAAGCGAAGGGAGGTTCTGACGCGCCTTGTGATGCGCCCGATACAACTGATGCCTAATGGTGCCTTTTGTGAAATTCCATGGAAAATTCGTTGCTGTCGTTGGAGGCCGCGCGACCGGGCCACCATATCTTTGACTGTCGCTAACATTCCCAATTTCTTGACACTTTCCGCCACTATTCTTCTCAGCAGCGCAGACGCCACGGCTTCGCGAAGGCGCTGACTCGCTCAGCTTTCCCGGGGCTGAGCCGGTAGCGAAGTGCACGATCAACCGCTTGCCCAGCACCATTGGCATTGGACAGTCTCCCCTGTCTTGCCTTGCGACGCTCTGGGCAGAGATTGATTTGGCGAGACGACGCGCCATGTCTGCCTCGCTCTCTTCCGAGCCGTCCTCGCGCCAGTGGTGGTCTAAATCCAAGGATTCCTCGCGCCGTGTGTTCGCCTCTGAGAAACACTCATCTAGCACCAAGCTTAACACCCTTGTTCATGCTATTGGTCTCAAGTCGAAAAAGCCCCCAGCGCTTGCCATCCAGGACCACCCATCCCCGCCTTCGACACCCCAGACATCTTCGCATCCTGCGTTTCAGCGCCCACCGTCGAAGTCTGTTTCGTCCTCCACACGTTCCCATGCCGACTCCAACGAACCCCGCACCCCGGCCGATCTATACCATGGTTCTGGCGAGAGGCGTGGATCCCTGCTCACTCTTTCTGACATGGATCCCTTCGCCGCACGCGGCATTGTCGTTCCTCATTCGCCATCTGATCCGAACCGTCTGTCAGCCTACTCAAATATCTCCATACACGACTTTATACCCGCCAAGAAGAATGAGCCGTCTGCTTACGATCGGACATCATATGCGTCGTCCTCCTCACTGCACCACACACCGGATTTAAGTCCTGTCTCGACAACAGATAGTCACCAACGGAAGGTTGCGTACGTGGCGAGTTCTTCTGGTGTCACTCTGTCTTCTCACCGGGTTTACAGGGCAAGTTTAAACCGTCACGCGTCCGTCGTGTCCAGCGAAAGTACAACGTCCACCTGGGAAAATTTGCACAATCTGGCAGGAACATCCGCCGACGTAGAGCGGTCCCGGTCCAGTCGGCAAATGTCGGATCCTCGGCTTCTTCAGCGCGCTCAAATGCGCCCAAGGGGTAACACAGATGCCAGCACACGAAGCCGTTCGTTTTCGCACAATGAGGATCCGTCTGTTCCGGTTTTGAGGAGTCCTGTGAGGCTAAATTTATCATCTCCTCGCGTCGTAGTACGGCAGCCATCCGCGACTCGCATCGGTCAGCTTACACCTGCGCCATCTTCTCCCCCTGCTCAGAATCTTCCCGCACCGCCGTTTCGCCCTTCTGTCGACGACGATATTGACTTCGCTCTGGAGCACATTGCCTCGCCCTCTTCTTCTACTGTTTCCCTGACTTCGCTTGGGTCATCGAAGGAGGTTTATAGCCGGAGGGACATGATGCATCGAATGATTGAGAGTACCTTCACATCCACTACTCTGGAACATGCCTGGGACCAGGACTCAACCCATACGTCGAAATCTGCACATATTCCTCCCACTTCGCCGAGAACTCTCAAAAAGTCCATTTCTCATCAGACATTGACGAAGAAAAATCCGCGCCACCAGCTTACCCCTCCTCGAGACGAGACACCTGAAAGACAGCCTCGAAAACAACGCTCTTTCCACCATGGTCGACTACCAAAAACTCCTATCGCTCTCTCCTCTCACAGTTCTGACTCCAATGCGCAGCCGCGTCAGTCGCCCTTGTCTGTGGTGGAGACTGCTCCATCGCCACAATCAGTTCGCAATTCATCATCAGGACGCAAGCGCCTGTTCTCAGGAAGCTACAGACGCCCGGCGACGTCGCCGGCCATGCATGGGGATGATGATAACCGTTCTGTGTTTAGCTTGCCACTTGAACACGAACGCCAACGACAACCCATGACCCTGCGTTCTTCCTTTTGGGAGGAACCCGTCACGACGCCTCCGAAAGCACGCCCCGAAAGCACGCAGGAGTATGTGCCCCAGCATATCATGTCGCCGGCCGATATGTTGAAAGTGGAAGAACGGCTCGAAATGGAGAAGACAAATCCAGCGCTACAACGGCCTCGTGCTGGCTCAATCATGTCTACTTCAACGTTTGCATTGGATCGCGACGACGAGTCTTTGATCGTAGGGACCGTTGGCAATTCCCGGCGTGACAGTGTCATCCCGCCACGACGGAATTCGCTTGTGGGCAAAAGCGTGTTGTCTCCCGGACAACGGCCTTCGACATTAGCCCAACACATAACTCCCGGTCCTGTGCGCGACGATGACCTTTACTTGTCGCCGCAGAGTCTTCCTCCGCCGCCTCGTCGGTTCCGGCCTTCATTGGGGTCAACCACGAAGTCCAGGGATGTCTTCCCTGCGCCTTCTTTCTCCCCTTCCAGTCAGGAGGACACGTTCACGCCTTTGCCTCCTCCCCCGCGTAAACTAGCGTCAGCGAAGCGGCATTTACTCATGCGGAAGCCATCGTTCCTTGATATCGATGATGAAACGGACCCCGAGATGGATGCCCCTTCAGCTAGACTGGAACCTGTCACCAGGTCGAGGGATGGCGCAAAGGTTATGGGTATTGACACGTCGACCATCGATCACATCTTCGGCGGAGACGGTTTCGTCGGCAACAAAACCGCTTTCCCCGATGACGGTCTTCATTACGCCAGCAATGGGCGCCTCGTTAGTTTTGCGGGCAGCGATAGCTTTTTGGATTTGGCCCGGGAGTCGTTTGACACGGAGCGCAATGATGATTAGGTACATCTATCTGGCACTCCTTTTTGTATGCTTTTTTATTCTTCATTATTGCTTGCCGTCGAAAGTTCGTTGCATGTCGCATAAGCTCATTCTCTCTTTAATCTGTCCATATTTCCTTACTTCGCACACTTCTCACACTCGCATTCGTTGTGTCCTGCACCGTCTGTCTTTTCTTACATATTGACCCTCTTAAGTTTTTTGTATGCTTTTTGCATCTCACTGTGTCCTGGTACTCTGCTGCAATTGCGACAGCCCTTGCTTTCATTGGTGCTGAGCTCGGCCCATCCCTTTCGTTTTCTCTTTCTCATTCGATTTCCTTGGGGCATCACTGGGCTGTATATACCTGCTCACACCTTTGCAAAGGATAGTTTTAGACACATGTGTAGAATTTCCTCTGTAAACAAAATATCCATGGTAAAGTCTGAAAATTATAAACTGCCGATGGTATTTTCGTCGTAAGATAAGTCCCATCCCTTCCTAATCAGTCTCGTCAGTATGATACCCTGCCCGACGCATGGCACCCAAACGATGCCGAGCAGCACCAAGTTCTTTCTCGAGCTTAAGGATGTCGACCTGCTGCTCCATCTCTCGTTTCTTGAACTCAAGCGCTGCCATGTTCCGATAATCGACATTCTCTTCCTCGGTCTGGCGCGCTGACACGGCTTTGACTTGCTTCACAAGAGCCTTGCACGCCTCAGTGACCGCTTTGGCCGCTAGTTCCAGTCGTTCTTGCGTCTTGGACATGAGATTAGCCTTGACACGCGAGGCTGCAACGAGCTGAGCAGTAGCTGCCGCGACCTCATTCGAAGCAACGATGAGCTGCTCGAGTGAGTGTGTGCCGGACAGGACGCCGTCGGCAGACTCGATGAGTAGATTCGTTGCGAACGCAACGGACTTCGCAGCCGAGATGAGACCCTCGGTCCAGCGGTTGTTGCGCTTGTAGAATTGATGCGAAGTGCTCGATCCTTTTCCCTGTGCCACAATTTCCTGCTGCGAATCCGTCGCCGCCTTGATCAAGCGACCGATAGCATTGGTGATTGCCATAGCAGCAGCAAGTATGGAGTCGTGCACTTGCAAGTCGACGGCACTGAACCGAGAAGAGTCCTTCGGACGCGCCATGAGTTCCTGAAGACGCTGAGTCGCCACCTCGATCGCACGCGCCGCACTGCTCATCTCCTGCTCGACGATATCGCCAATGTCGCCGTTGGCACGAGCCAAAGCGCCAGTCTTCGCATCCTTGGAAACGAGCCTGTCCACGACCTCAGACAGCTTGGTCAGGGCACCCCGAACCTCGCTGTTGTTCCGTGCAGGCACATCCTTCCGCTGAGAAGGCTGTAGGAGATCAAGCTTGTAGGACTGTAAATTGAGGAAGAATCGCAATCCCACGTCTCCCGCGCCTTTCGCGATGGCAACAATTTTGTCAGAGGCGTCATCGTCGCTAGCAAGGCGAGTAATGCCCTTGGTGTTGATGAGCACATCGGAGAGTGACTGTGCAAAATCGTTGGCTGATTTGATGACCTCAACATGCTCTCCACCAGGCTCGCCACTGAGATACAGACTATAGATAGTGGCAAAATCCGTTGCATCGTTGACCGCCTTTTCAATCATAGAAAGAGTGTACTCAGGCGTGGAGTTCAAGTTACCAGCCTGAGCGGGAGATTCCAGCTCGTAAATCCCATCATCGACTTTCTGCACGCAGGCTTGCAGAATAGAATCTGGAAGATATTCAGTAAAACAGCCCGACTTTGGGGGAACACAAAACACACCAATGATCTGATTGAGCTTCTTGCGGTTGTCGAGAATCAGAGTGTCGATCTGTGCATTGGTAGTTTCCTCGGCCAGTCCTTGATTCTAATGGATTGCGTCAATGACCGAACCAGGACTAAGGTCTTGAGACGAACCTGCTGTGCGTCTGCCAGCTGGCGAATAGTTGTATCCATACCAGCTTGTAGCACCTCAATCTCCTGGTCCTTCTCATCCTTCATCTGCTGAAGGTCGAGCTGAGCGTTCTCGAGTTTGGTCAAGATCTCATCGATGTGGAATTGCTTGTCCTGCAGACACAAATTAATGACAATCCATTAATGAAGAACAACCACTTACGCGCAGCGCATCCTCCAGCTCAGAGATCTGCCTGTTGTATTTACTCATGACGCTCGACACCTCGGAGTTTTTAGAGCGAGAAGAGTCCTCGGCACGCTCATTGGCGAAGTCAAGCTCACGGCGCAGACGATCAATGTCGTCCTTGTGTGTCGCCTTCTGGCGGTCCATGTCGAAGCGAGCTCGGTCACGCTCGCGCAACATGTCGGCGAGTTCCAAGTTTTTCGCCTTGAGGTCACGCTCCATCTTTTCCATACGGTCGACAGCCTCCTGCGCAGAATTTGCCTTCAACTGCATCTGCTTGAACTTGGCCAGCATGTCAAGATGCTCGGTACGCAATTGACTGTACAGTTTCGCGAGAGCCTCGTATTTGTTCCGCCACAAGGTAACCTGATCCTGCAGCTGCTTGATTAAATCATCTTTGCTTTGCATCTGCGACTGAACAGTCATGCTGGCACCCTGAAGCTCGCCTTCCAAGGCTTTAACACGCTAAACAAAGTATCAGAGAGGAATAATACTATGGCGAAAAGGCATCTTACGCGATCATACTGTTCGAGGAAAATCTGGTCGCGTTCGAGTTGTCCGCGCATGTTCAGTAATTCATGCTCTAGCTCAGCCATTTGCTGAGCATTCTGATTCTGGTACATCATTTGTTGCTGTGCGAGCAGTTGCTCTTGCGCTAGTTGCTCCCGTTCTGCCTGCTCCCTCTGGCGCTGCTCGAATTCTGCCTGTTGCTGAGCCTCCAGCTCCCGCCTCCTTTGCTCTTCAGCTTGACGAGCGGCAACTAATGCGGCTTGTTGCTCCTCGTATTGCTTGAGCATACGCGCTTGTTCACTTGCTGCGGTGGGATCGGGTGATGGAGCAGCGGGAGGGGGGGTCGATGGTTTCGTCGATCTGCGTGCGGGCAGGTCAGGCGCGTCACCACTGTCATTCAGATTGGGTGGTTCCTAGATAACTGTTGGATTAAATTAGAGCATGCGCGAAGTACAAACTCACATGGCCAAGCTTTGGGACATTGATCAAACCAGTAAGATACTTCAAATTAGAGCACTCGTAGTAAAATTTGCGCAGGGCATGATGCTGAGCGACGTAGCGGTCGCGAAGGGGCTCAAGAGCCTCAGTATCATTCGTGCCTATTAAAGGTCTCAATACCTCAGGATTTAGAAGAATGCTGCAAAACATACGTCGATGCATGGCCCGCAGCATGCTTGTAATGAAACGATAAATCCCCCAGCTCTCCTTAACCAGAGGAACAAGAGCTGAAATTCGGCATTCGTTATTAGCTGAATGACGGAAATGAGAGAATATCATTTTCTGGAACGAATCGATTTGATCCTGGAGACCCATCAGGTCGGATATGGTTTCGTAACTATATAATCGACGTTAGTGACCCGACGAGAGGAAACGTAAAGACGCACCCTTCATTGGGATCATCGATTCCCTTGAGTGTGACGTATTCTTCATATTCAAAGAGGCCGTTGAACTCGGGCCGCAGACGGTGGAAGCGTAGCTTGGCTAAGAGAAACTGCACATAACCACGTATCAAGGGTGTATAGCCTGGAGTCGGGTGAGGAGAGGGGAGGGCAGAACGACGCACATACAGACTGACCTCGCGATCCGTCCGACCCTACAGTCCGTGAACATGTCTCCAACCAAGCGGTCTGCCCATGTGCTTCCTTGATCGTCTACACAGATGGATGAGCTTGGCAACCAAGTGTCGTGTTTATCCGACGTACGGCGGGATGGCCTTCCTGGAGGACCTTGTGGACAGTGATCAGGGCCTTGAAGGTCTGCACTTCATCTGCAAGAATAGGCTGGACGCGGAGGCCGCTCCAAAACGATATAGAAGTATGATAATCCCATGTGAAGACGATGCACTCTGAGATACGTGTGAGACCGAGCAACATGCCGACTAGACGGACAACGTACTGCGGACATGCTTTTGCTTGGGCGCGGTCTCTTCTGGGCTGGTGGCCTTCTTGATATTGACGACAAGCTCAGCTTCAGCCTTTTCCTTATCAACGGGACGAGTGGGATAATGCAGGGGTTCGTCGTCTTCGAAGCCAAACTGGTTTCGCCGGTGACTCCTGCGAGAAACGAATCAAAATGTGGCCGACAGCAATGGAGAACGACGTACATCGCTCTCGATGTCGAGGACTACAGTCGGCTGGCGACTGTAGCGCACTTCAATCGATCAACCAAGTAACACAGCATCGCTGCGCCATGAACGGGCAGTGGATGAGTCACGAACGCGCTTCCTTCCTCCGGCCTTGAGTTCTGTGCAGCTCGATGTATCCGCTTCGACACGCACTGACGGCGGTGAGATGCGATCTTGCCAGTAGACCATGGCGCTGTTGCTGTCGTGCTCAGTCCCGTAATTTATTCAATTTTCGTCGATCCAATGTGCCTGCCCTCTACAAGCCGAAGACCGACTCATTCTTCAGTCCAATCCTTGCTCTTGTTGCGACCATCCCCATCTTCACATTTGGCCTGGGTATTTGGCAACTTAAACGGCTTAAATGGAAAGTCAATTTAATCGATGAGCTCGAGGAGAAGTTACAACTAGACCCGCTACATCTTCCCCTACGCGTCAAGTAAGGGTCGTGACGAACTATTCAAGGTACAGTTGATGTTAACGCATTTCAGTCTCAAGGTACTTCCCGAATTTACATGGAGAAAGGTTTATGCAAAAGGAGTCTGGGACCATGCTCACACAATGCTTGTCGGTCCACGAGTCTACAATGAGCAGCAAGGCTTTCATGTCGTAACACCGCTGGCTCGCTCAGACGGATCGACGGTGCTGGTCGACCGAGGCTTCGTGACGCGGGAGGGAGCCAAAAAGTTTCATTTTGACAACGAAGATGGCGAAGTTGAGGTCTTGGGTATGCTTCGCCAATCGCAACCTAAGAACTTCTTCACACCTGCCAACAAACCTGATGAGGGTATCTGGTACTGGACTGACGTCGGTGCCATGGCCCAATACGCAGGTGGCTCTGAGGTCGGTGTCCAGCCTGTGTTCATCGAAGAAGTATTTGGTAGGTACCATCCTTTTCGCCAACGTCTCTCATTCTAATAGTGCATAGACGGTAATGCTGGTGAAGCAAAAGGCAGAGTAGAGCATGGGATACCTCTAGGCAGGCCTGCAACTGTTGATCTGAGGAATGCCCATCTTTCCTATGTCATTACTTGGTAAGTGGTATGTTTGGCATATTCGTACAATGTACTTATGTGTTTCTTTTCTCAGGTTTGGACTGTCGGCATTCACATCGTTCATGTTGGTGAGGTTCTTGCGCAACAAAGGTCAATACAGAAGTAGAAAAATGCCGCGATACTCGTAGATACCAGTTAGTTAGTGGTATTTATCATAACTACTATGTTTTTTTTTTCGTGCTTAAACATCCCCATCGTGTTTAAAGGTACGAAGACGTTTGTCGATTGATATTGAACCATTCGCAGGCTAAAAGTAGAAGTTGAGAGGCCGGCAGCCTCGGCTCCGCAATTGGATCATTTTTGATCGCTGGTGCATGACCATGACTGGAGCCCGCGTCGCGACGCGACTTGCTCCTATGTTCAACCTTGTCTCTTCACACTACACTCATCCCCATCGGCTTCGAGTGACATAAGCAATGTCTATTGGAAATAAGGATGTTTACGCGAAGAGTAATTTTTTTTTATTTGTTGTTGTCAGGATCACTAAACGACATCGTGCCACCAATGCTGAACAGGGCTTTTAAATTCGGTCACCGTTCCGCTAGGTGCGTACTAATCCGGGACGAAGCACTTCAATCTTCCGCTTACCACGTTACCACCATTGCAGAACCTGATTACGATTCGGATTTTAATCCCGGACCATACATATCGCCAGAAATGCGAAAACGGAAGAGGAGAGATGTTGCTAAACGGCGCAAACGGCGCAAACCGTCTGTCAGTGTTGACCCCGAAGAGGCAATGCTGAAGGGTCTCTTTTCGGATGTCGACGATGACAATGAACGCGGGTCGCAGTCTGTTCAACGCGAAACGAGAAGTACGCTACTTGCTTATGAAGCGACGAACATATCACAACTGACAATACAATGGTGGACAGTTGTTCACCCTGATGCTCCGCCCAATCCTCTGAAGGAGTTTTTTGGCAAGTTGATGCATCAACTCTCAATCATATGCTGTATGCTTACGCTGACTTTTCCTTAGGGCAATTCGCCGAGGAGCCCGAACCCGATGATGGGGCGGAACTCGATAATGTATCAGGAGGAGGGGAGGAGGAGGAAGAGGATGAAGATGAAGATGAGGAAGCAGAAGAGGGATCTACGCCTGACTCTGACGAAGAAAAATACATTCCTAAAGAACGCCGTTCTAAGAAGTCTCCTTTGCGACCGCAGCTAAAACCGCCCATACATCACACAGGATCAACGACCGAAGAAGAGCCACCAAGCATCGACGTCGTCGCTGCCCTAGGTGTGTAATACTACTTGGCATTTGGTAAAGTAAATTTGATTCGTCGAATTATAGGCAAGTCGGGACGTAAGTCGCAGCGTAAAGAATATGGTGGGACTCTAACGATGAGTATTAGATACTGGATCAGCCACCGAGGAGGATGATTTTGAACCTCTTTGGGCCCCATCTACTCCGAATCCATCCACTTCAAGCATCTCTGAACAGCCTGGTAGATACCTCAAGACCACGGACACAAGCATTGCACAGACTGGGGATGACTCTGCTACAGAAGAAGAAGAGGAAGATGAGATTATCGGCGTTCTCAATCCAGTGCGTGTGTTGTACACTTTGTTCTCCATTATCTAACTTCTGTAGAAAAACAAACCTCGCCCCGGTTTTCCACTCGCACCCGGACAACAGGTTTTGAGGTCGTTCGTGTTGGACACGGACACGGGCGTGAAGATCCCCGCGTCGCTCAACACCTATCTGCGGCCGTATCAGCGAGATGGTGTACAGTTCTTCTATGATCGTTACAAGAAGAACCGTGGCGGAATTCTGGGTGACGATATGGGCCTAGGTTCGAAACAAATTCTTTCCATTTTTGCGCTAACATCTTGCTACAGGAAAGACCATCCAAGTCATCTCCTTCTTATCGGCCATCATGCAGAAGACAGGTTATAAACGCGATGCGCATCGTCGAGCACGGATGGTACATTGTTCAACATACGGTTTTGAATACCGCTGATTTCTCTCAGGTCTCCGAGCTCCAAGATCGATCTGAGTATAAGGAGCAACGACGTTTACCTCCCGCTGACGCTACATATGCCACTTGTCTCATCATTGCCCCGCGCACGCTCATAGAAAATTGGCAACGTGAGCTTGCAAAGGCAGGTACCACTGATTCCACCGCACGGGCATGAGTCGCTCAAATAAGCTAAAACTTGTAGTGGGGATATTTTGAAGTAGGCGTTTACGCTGGCAAGGAACGGGACCGTGTTCTTCAAGATTTCAAGATGGGCCGCCTGGACGTAGGTAAGCGAATCACTGGTTCAAAAATGGATCTCTTGCTGTAATTTGCGTCAACTAGTCATTATGTCATACGAGATGGCACGCAAGGACATTGACTTAATTGACGATCTCCGCTGGTCATGCGTATTTGCGGATGAGGTACATCGGCTCAAGGGGAAGTCCAGTACGACATCTGCTCTGCATCATTTCAAATGCCTCCGTCGCTTCGGACTCAGTGGAACTGTTATTCAAAACTCGTATTCGGAAATGTGGGGGATTTTGGACTGGGCGGTACCGGGATTGTGAGCGTTCTATGTCGCAGATGTTGTGACATGACAACTAAAATCCATTTTCTGCTTCAGTGTAGGGACGAAGAAACAATGGCAACACTATGTCGTGACTCCGCTTACTATCGGACAGTCAGCCAAATCCACATTAGAACAACAGGCCAAGCTACAGCATGTAGCGTTAACATTGCGAGATGAATTTTATCCTCACTTCTTCCTTCGTCGGTGAGTCTTTAGAAATGAAAATTGCCGTCGCCATGTTGACGCTGGTTTCAGAACGAAGGATCTTCTGAAGGGGCAGGTGAGTCTTTATCGGCGTTCACTTGGCAATATCTCATGAAATGTATCCACGAACGGCGTAGCTACCGTGCAAGTACGATGAAGTTGTATTCTGCCCTCTGTCGCCGGTGCAGAAGCAGATATACAAGCGCATCGTTAATCTTGACGTCGTGGTCAGCCTTTACGACAAGAAGAGCCCGTGTACTTGTGGCTCTAATCAACCGTGAGTTCCGATTACCTCACATAACGATAGCCAACCAAATATCACTTCAAAGGCGGGAGAAGTGCTGCTACCCGTTCAAAGCCGCAGAAGTGTTCCGTTACATTTCAGTGCTCCTCAAATTGTCAAATCACCTTGCTCTCATATTACCTGGTTTGTACTTTTCATTACTCTTTTCACGCATGTCAACTAAATCTACGATTTATAGCACCCACCGAAACTGGTGAACAGGTAGATTTCGTCCGTGAAACGCCTCAAATAACATGGTTAACACTCAATCCAGTTAGAACGCAATCGAGAGCTCTCACGCAGACTGTTTCCTAACGGAGCTCCGAGATATGGTGAAGCTGTCATGAACATAGACTATTGTGGAAAATGGGTGGTACGTTTCTACTGCATCATATCAACGGCGCTTTGAATGGACGTTCATGGTTCAATTCCAGGTCCTTCAGAGACTTCTGGACGAGTGGAAGAAGGACCATTCGAACAAGGTGCTCATCTTCACGAAGAGCGTCAAACTTCTCGAGATGCTTGAGTTCGCGCTCAAGACCCAGGCGTACAAGTTTGTACGTCTAGATGGCAGTGTGCCGCAAGAACATCGTTAGCCGCATTGCGTTCCTGCTTCACGAGATCTTTGCTCAAAAGCTTATGACAGGCATGGACATCATTGATGAATTCACGTACAATCCCGAGGTCTTTATATTTCTCATCTCAACACTAGCCGGCGGAACGGGGCTTAATCTCGTGGCGGCTAATAAAGTTGTCATCTTCGGTACGTCTCAGATGCAATGCTTGATATAGCGACTCACTCGCTGCACTGTTCAGATCCCAATTGGAGTGAGTCCCTAGCATGATTTGAAAGACATTTGTCACTTGAGTGATCGCTCGATAGATCCTGCCTATGATTTACAAGCCATGGACAGGTAAATTCTTTCCACTAGTTTTCCAGAATTGACACAACTTCAATGTTCAGGGCGTTTCGATTTGGTCAAACGCGCGATGGTATGTTGTGGGTCGAGAGATGTGATGTATGGAACTCATTGCGATTGCGTGTGTAGTCTATGTATATCGTCTGCTGGGTTCCGGGTCCCTCGAGGAGCTTATCTACGCGCGACAAGTTTATAAGCAGCAGCAAATGAAGATAGGCTATGATGCAAGTATCCAGACGCGGTATGTCCGTCCCGTCTCCGGCTGTCTGTTCACTCAGCAGCCTCTTTCATAACAGATATTTTGAGGGTGTTCAAGGGGACAAGTCGAAGCAAGGCGAATTGTTTGGCATCAAGAACATCTTTTCGCTCCAAGAAGACGAATCGAAAACCAAATTGGCTGTGCGGGTGCTTAAAACAATTCATCAGCCAATTGATTATTCATGGTATCCGCACAGATCGAGCGAGCCAACATCGCAGAGCTGAACTGGGCACTCGCCAACGTGAAGACAGCAAATCCCTTAGTCAATAACAAGGACGAGGTGAGCGGAACGACTTAATCTTAGATAGATTGATTGACAGGCTTTAGGGTGAATTGCAAGGTCTTGGATCTTTGCTGTTCAATGATGGTGGGCTCTTTAAAAAATAATAAATTTTTGTGTCGCTCATTTATGTTCAACAGATGCAAAACTGGCACTTGACGAGGAGCAAGAAAGGCATCGACAATTCTTCAGCCATATTGGAATCAAATACACGCACCAAAACGAGAATTTGTTGATTTCTAGCAAAGTGGAAGAAGCTAGGACCAACGCCGTGCTCATGGTAGAAGCATTTTGCCGTCCTTATGCTTATCTCGTCATGTTGAACCCTTACCAGAAGTCGAGAGCAGCTAGAAGACGAAAAACGTCTCCGAGGAGCAAATCGTCTCAGAATACCAAGACTGCCGCTGCGCAAGTCAATCCCCCTCTAGCACAATGGCCGCCAAAGCGTCGTCATCATAAACCCAAGCCTGCAGTGCCCACCGCAGAAGAACAGTCAGCTGTTATTCGAAATCTTCATTCATCTATGTGCTCATCGTCTGACACCAGACTACGATCGCGTTATGCAGCTCTTCTTGCCATGGGTCAAATTGATGATATAGACGGCTTGTCGGCTTTTGCGGAGAAATTGTGAGTTCTGAAAATATGTGACTCGTACCACTGCTCAACTAGTCCAGTAAACAATTTTCCCCTGAGGATCGTCAGAGCATGTTGGATGCTCTTGATTCCTATGTAGTTCCCACTTGACGGAAACTTCAGCTCGGACTGGAATATGCGTATCATCGACACTTGGTTATCTGTCCGGCATAATTGTATGTTTATATGTAATAATTGTTAGTATCGGAAGGTAGTACTTTACTGCGCCGTTTGAGCAGTCGCGTATTGTAGGCATAGTTGCTACAAGATTCTCTGAGAGCCATAAAAAATGATGAGCTGTAACAATACACGTACCGCATTATGTACCCAGTTCATTTTTCAATGAATCGTGTAGTGTTGGTACTTCCAATAGATGTGTATGTAGCTTGAATTCTGAATTTGCTTCACGCTGTGCTTGATTGGGCAATTCTATGTAGTGCGTCCATGGACAACAAAGAAACTAATATCGATGTCATTATTCGCAGAGTAAGGTCAATTTCTTTTTGACTTTTGTGGGTTTTCTGCCTTTTTGGAATCCTGTTTTGGCTAAGAATGGGGCACAAATAAGTCGTTCACGTAAGCGCTGGAGGTCTTTATTTGGAAACAAAAGCGTGATAGCGGAGTTTGAAACTGAGTTCAAACAGGTGTTTTGTTGACCTCAACTTGGTTGAGGCGAGGTTTATTCGTGCTTCCAGCTTCATCTGTCGCCTCACATTCACACATTTGCTGCTCTTGCGGTTGCGTCTGTTCCTTATCGTACTTTCCAGCCCCCTCTTATGTCTGCCGAATCTCTTCGTGTTATCAAGTCGACCCTCCCCAGCATAGGTGATCCGGACGACCCTCTTGGTGCCCTCCAATCGCAGTGGAATCATGCTTTGACAAAGCTAGCAAAGGAGCTTAATATCCCCCTTGATCTCCCCTCTCCTCCTAAACGCAGTATCGGCGCGCTTTCTTCGTATGTATATCCCGACTTTGCCCACTTTGCAGTTGGAGGTGTTGGACATGATGGCGAACTGGGTGGTGTTCATGCTGTGGAGATGGTATCTGGCAACGAAGCGTCTTCTCTTCTTAGCCCTGAAGGGGCTATTTCCAGCGGTGGCTTTGCGAAAGCATCTGCCGTGGCTGGGAACGTGTCTGCAGTTGTTGATGCTTCGGTCGACGTGTCACATGACCCGTCGATCGCAGCGTATGATGCGTTGTTGGGGTTTTTACATAACCCCGTGAACGTCGTGCATGATGCTGTTGGAGCTCAGTCCAGCGACATCCCTAACGGGGATGGGACCTCTGCGGAGGCTGAGTCTCGCACGTTGCCAGGTGTGCCCCATGCACGACACATGAGGATGTTGGAATTCATTTTTTGTTTCTAGCTGCTGGAGTGTTAGCTCCCGAACTGGCCGAGATCGATGACATTTTTCAGACGATCATTGATGATTCGTGCTGCACCGACGAAGCTATGATTGTTGAGCCCGCGATGCTCGAGGACGAATCCCCTGCGGGGCTCATCCCTGAGCATCGCGTTTCGGGCGGGGAATTGGATGTCCCCTTCGAACAGACCGGTCATGTTGCGGGGTTAGTTCCAGGTGGAACGCAAGCCTTGCAGCTCGTAGACTCAATGGATCTCATGATGATTTTCAATGATTTTGGGGTTGGCTTGTCCTCGGACGTTACTGGTTTGGATGCGGGATTATCCACGATCCCTGTTGGAGGGGATTTGCTTGGAGTTGGTGGAACGTTGTCGCTTACTGGCAATATCTCAGACGGTTCTTTCGATGGTTCTCTGGTTCAAGATGTCTCCGCCTCCGTTCAATTAGGTTCGTCCACGTCTTCGGATATTTTTGCGTTTCCATCTTCGGTCGCCGATGGCTTCCCCGTCATGGGACCCACTACAACAGTTCCTGCTGTCGGACAGTCGGAATTGTCTTCTTCCTCTTCTGCGAGCACTCTTGTTCCATCGCCTGGAGGAGCCCCTTCTGTCTCGTTTTCGCCGACGGCTCGTGGACGCAAACGTGTTCGTGAAACACCTGTCGATTCAGACAGGCAAGAAACCCGGGAAGAGAGGCGCAAGCGCAAGAATAATGAGGCACAGCGTCGCCATCGCGAGAGGCGGGCTGCCCTCGAACAGTCTCTGGCTGACAGGATCAGTCACTTGCAGCAGGAGAACGCAGTTTTTCGTGCTTTACTCGATGCGAAGCAGTCTCAGTGAACATGTCCAGGTATATCACTTTCAGTATTCTCAAATTGGCTGTGTTAGATTGACAATGAAGCAGAGTTTCCTGGGCTTGGAATGTATCGCGGTTTCCGTGCATATAGTGCGTTTTGCTCTAAATAGTGTGTTCAAGTTCATTCATGTTCACTTTGTCTTATTCTGGACTTTACCAACACTTCGATTAGCCGTTTTTAACTCGTGTTTTGTTTGTATCTGGTACCTCTGCATCTCAGCGTTATAATCAGCAGTTTCCCTTGCATTCTGTCGTCGAGATATGGCGATAGTACATGAACTGTGCGTGCTGTCCAATCATCCAAATGCGTACACGGGTGTCTACGGCATATCTATTCGTCCGCTGAACTTCGCGTGCATTCGTCGACACATACAGCCTTGTAATGGCTTTGGTTCGGGCGCATCATACCGAGGTCAAATGCTCAATTGACCTCGTTTGTAGTTCATTCGAACCGGCAGCTCTTCTATGGACCCCGTTCCACGTCCGCACGAAAGGTAGTTCAGTCGTCAGCAAAGCCAACCCTAGTCAACCCCTTGATGCAAATGACTGAGACCGTCAGCACAGTCAGTGAGCAAATCCATGTGATGCATTCGAGTGCGCGGTCTACGTTCGGGACTTACATTCATGTTCATTAGAGAATTCTTGCATGCAGTCTGGCGCGCGAAGGTGAGGCAAGGACGGCAAGTCATCGGTTGCATAGCGACTCTCGCGATGATGTGACTTTGCCGCCATCCGATTCACAAAGTGGCCGGGAGTTGCACGTTGGCGGGAGACCCCGCCACTTGGGGCCCTGTCAGGGATCAGCGCTCAGCGACAGACAAAATTCCATATTGCTCTCTGGACGTGAGCGAGGGTTTTTAAGTTTATGAAATTAAGAGGTGTGGCGGGTGGGTGAAACAAACTCAGGCTGGGTATTCTATATAGACTGGGTGTTGCTAATGCCACGCGTATTCCTTCCTATCAAAACGCGGACAAGGTGAGCTCAAAGTTGACATATGTAGTGCTTTCACCTTCAGCTTCAACCTCTCACCGCCGTGATCTCCGCTCCGCTTATCACCCCGCTCTGTGGCGATGCTTGTTCCCCGCAGTCACCACAAAGCCCCCATCTCCGCAACGGATTCAGTAGATGCAGCGCCAATCGCCAGCAACTTCCATTGTGCATCGAGATGGCACCGTACATGCATATCTCGACTCTTCTAATGCAAATTGCGTACCTCCCTATCAGAACCAAGTGAAAGTTGATAATACCAAATGGGATCCGCCGCCAAGCAAGACGACGTCGATGTCGAATTCAAGGTCTTTACATACCAGACTACTCCGTTCCATAAACCATGGCTGTGGCACCAGATCTCAGCATCGTGCCATTGTTCATGCAGTCGAAGTAAGGGATCGCCCTAGTCTGGGAGAGCAGAACGTCTTTTATTTGCTTCAGCGTGTATGAAATTATGTTGGAAGGTGCAATACGCATGCTAGATGGATAAACAGCACGTGTAGGTCCTTGAACTGAGAGGGACTCAAAAGAAATAGACTCGTATACGGCGAACATACCCCATGTTGGATATTGCTGGAACGCGCAGACAACCGAGTCATAGAAGTTGACGGTGTCCTCGTGCTCTTTGTAGTCTGGCTCATAGCAGGCGACGTCGAATGTCGAAGTGCAGGTTGCGTGCTTAGAGAACTATGTTCGTTCATCGTGGTCGATATGAGCAGCTACCAGGTCGAAGCGAATTACAACACCCCATGAGTCCAGAAATCCGCATTTGGCGAACCTTGACTGACCCAGCACAGGTCCAACGGGTTGTTGTCAGCCCACGAGAATTGTTTATCATGTTTGTATGATGCTTACTGTAGTTCAAGAGGTCCCAGCGTCCGAAGTCGACGATGAATATGTCGACACCTGACCCGTCCCATGTCGGGACGATGATACCACGACGGTGCCATCGGCAAGTGTAGACGGAGAAGGGCATGTTGAAAAGATCGCTTTTATGATGATACTAATACAGTATAATTACACGCAGGACAGGCGAATCGTCAGAGCCGAAGACAGTAGTGAAGAAGATCGAGACACGTTGGATAGCAGAGCCACGAAGGAAAGTTTTGGAGACGGTTAACACTAGCAGCATAGCAAGACAAGGAGCAGGACACAGAACAGAGAAGCGAGAAGATTTACCAAGTCGAGTCGGAGAAACGAGGGTGCAGCCTAGACATCAGACCAACCGCCTTCGTCAAGTTTATAGGACGCTTCACTTTCCGGACGATCAGGACTATCGACAAGTTTGGCGACGCGTTCATCACCTCGGCCTTGTTCGAACGCGTAAGTGGATGCATTGGAATAAATCGGGCGAAGAACCTTTGCGAAGATAAAGTCGTGTGGCCGAAGCATGGGACAAGATGTGCCCCCCGATGGGTTTCAGAGCACCTCCGGCCACAAAGGTCATCGTGGCTCCAGGGTCAGCTGTCATACACATGAGAGGGAGATTCGGGTTGACATGAATACAGCCTGACATTGTACTTGGTTCGTGAGAAGAATAGAAATCTAATCGAAACCATAACATGAGAACAACACGCGTGAACGAGGGGAAGCATACGTTGAATTCCTCTGAGAGTTTGGTAAGTTTGGAAAGCATCTGGTTGCATAAGTAGATTCGATTTGTTAGCTCAAACAAATAAGACAACCAACCTGGGCAAGCTGATATTTGATAAGACACGTTTAGCCAAGCTTCAAGGAATCAGTAATATAAATACCTTTTGTTGTCGTTCGCTTAGCTCTCCGCGGCCGGAGTAATCTACACGAAAACTGTAGAACAGGTCAGATACGACAGATCGACAGACGATCTGAGCCACCAACAGAGCCATTATGCTATCCACGATCTGTTTGGAAGATGTCAGCTACTTTGTCTGCGAGTTGCTGGCATGACGCTACCAAAAGACGGAAATCCTTGTCTTCCGCAAATCTAAGCGAGCATTCATTGATCAACTCCATCTAAAACAGCCTCGTTCAGGTAAAGAAGACAACCCACCGCATGAACTGGCTTACCTGGTGTTCACTGTTGAATGCGCGGGCTGTTGTAAATAAGTCTAAGTCTATTGAGGATGTTGTAGAAAGAAGTACCGTATAGGATATTTTCTAGGGCCATGTTACCGTCAACGCCAAAGCGATCTGCTATAGATTTGATGCGGTCGGGTCGGAAGGTACCTAGCACATAAAGATAAATATCCACGACAATCAACGCTGATAACGGAGCTCGCCTTCAGTGTCAATATATGCGACCTGTTTGGACGTGAGAAGCTAGGCCGTCATCTATAATCCTCATAGACGCACCTTGCCAGCAGCCCCTCCCAGGTCGGGAGGCAGCTGTGCGACAACGCTCATTGTATGCGCAAGCTGAGTTTTTCCAGTGCGATATTCGCCATAAACTGAACAACATCAACACGCAAAGACTATGGCCCGAAAGATGATTTCCCTCACCTTCCGAAATGGATTGGGATGTGAGGCCACCTATGGAGGCTTTGTATCGTATAGCCACCGCACGAGAGCATGTTTCCGCACCTCCAAGGATCGCGTCGACGCATTTACTACCAGTGCTTATAATGTTCACGCGTTTGCGCCTGTCTTGAACTTCGACGCCGGTAGCGAATGAGGAGCCCTGCGTTGGAATGAAGTGAAATAAGGGCGACCGCTTTTGACTGCCAGTCTCACCAATATTTTATGTGCTGCTTCCTATAGCGACGAACTTCAGTTTACAATATACACCTCGTACACTGTAATATCGAACCTTGATCTTCTCGACTTTGGCTTCTGACATGCCCTGCAGAAGGATGTTGTCAACCTGCCGGAGTCGATATCACTCGTCTATACCTTGATTTTGAGCATATGGCGTCTGGTAGTCATGTTCACACCAGAAACAGTATTGATGGCAGCCGCCTGCTCATAACGCTTCTCACTCCACACCAGATTGCCGGAAAGAACGTTACAGTACCTTGAGTTTTAGTATGTCTTGTACATTGATCCCCTAGGATCGCTTAGAGGTATAGTTGATAAAGAAGCAGGGAAAGCGTACATGCTGCTGCAGCTCATCCACAGAGTCGAAAAATGGTACCTGGATGCGGGTTAAGGTGCATTTTGAGTGAAAAAAAAAAAAACCGACTTCATCTTCAACATCGACTAGCGGGCTTTCTGGCCTTGAAGGAGCAGACGACGCGTTGGATGGCGCGCGACGGGGCGGCATGGTTGACTTCTTGATGAGAAACGAAGGCAGAAGCAAACGATCAATGTACCAGCGAGCGTCCACAACCCGTCCCTTCTGAAACGCGAAACGTCACAAAAGTCACACAGCACATGATTGCGTTCGTGACAAGCATACCAATACTATTGCCGATTTCAAAGAACGCAGCTACCTGTTTGAGTAACGCGCTAAAAACAATTAGGAAAATGAGGAGAAATTTGGTCAGTGGAACGGTGAAACTGAATTACAAAGATATCTAGACGACCATCTTATCGTGTATAAGAAAACCTACGACCATAGTCCTCCGTCGAGTAGAGCGCTCAATACAAGTGCGTTATATTAATACAATTTTCGGCACAAACAAAGTGAGTTTCAAACAAAAGGGGGGAATAAGAGAAGGAATGCAAAGTTATCATCGCATCGGGAAGCTGGAATATTGAAGTTGAGAACGAAGTGATAGAAAAAAGTGGAAAATACCATAGTCATAAAATTAAGAATTATCCTCTTCGCTACCGTCCTCGTCTTCCTCCTCGTCTTCTTCTTCTTCGTCCGGTTGTGGTACGGCATTGGTAGATTGTATGTTTTGCGGTTGCACGAAATGTGCTTGCGGTGGCTGCCCCATGCCCTGGAGCATTGGTGGTACAGGCGCGCCGTTCATCATTGGGCTTTCGATATATAGACGAATCAAGACAGTTTCTAGCGCAGCAACGCTTGCTGCAGTGAACTCGAAGCCGCGAGCGTGCTCACGAATATGTGTGAACAAGGAAGCCATGTTGTCCCACCTATCCTGGCCCACTACACCCTGCCCAATCGGCCCGATCGCTGGCATCGCCGGGGGATAGGCGTATGCAGGTTGGGCAGGGAAGACTGGAGCCGTGGGCATCGATGCCATCATAGAGATAGACCCGTATGAGGAAGGTGCGGCAGCCAGAGGAGGCGCTGCAGCAGGAGGCGCAGACGTGCTGGGCGCTGGCGGTGCAGAGGCCGACCCACCGGCGAACTTTATGCCCTTCCGCACTCGTTCCTTCTCTTCCTGGACAGCAGCTCTCCGTCCACGACGGGTGAATGGTAGGTTAGCAAGACCAATTTCATGAGAGTGTTGCGAGCTGTCTAGATTTCAAAGTCATTAATTGCTTATGACATCGACGAGATCCAAGTGTACGTACAACATGCACGAACTTCCTCAGAATCATAGTACGTCTTAAAGCTGATCGATGCGGGACAACCTACGCCCTCTAGCTGAAGAACGATGTCAGGCGCAGTGAGGGGGCGATTAGACGGTATAGAGGTAACCTTGCGACTTGGCACTTTGCGAACGCGCTCAGGATGTTTCTTCACGTATTTCTTCCTGCCGCTTCGCGAATGTCTAGCACAAACAAGCTTCGTGTGCTCCTTAAAACGCGGTGGGACTGCCTTACTGCCATGCGTGTCGCCCTGGGAGGACATCAGGATGAGATCTTCCTACAGATATGCAGACGCGTATAGACCTTCACAAATTCGACGACTTGCGTCTCTTCTTCACGTGCCTTCCACGCGTTGAACTCGTCAAGGTTCTTGAATACCAACGTGTAGCCATCGTCCGCATCGCCCGATCCATAAGGTTTGGAGGAATGAGATTTGGGCTGATTGTTGATAAACTGTGTCGAATTATCTGTCTGAATATGGGTGACGAACTGTGGCGTGGGCTGAGGGATGCTGTTCTGGGGCTGGGTGCGATCGAGGTTGTTGACGGTCGTCTGGAGCTGGAGGTGGGGCGGGAGCGGCTGATTGATTCCCAGACGGAAGTGGGTAAAGCTCATCGTAGCAGCGACGACGGACACGCTAATATCGGAAAAGTAGCAGGAACTTGTCGCAAACACGATTTTTTGGAGCGGAAAATGAGCCAAACCTTGAAATTGCACTTGTAACGGCTTGTTTGCGCGCGAAACTCACCCCAAACATCCGATGACTCACCACAACACCTCCTGCCAATCACCATCATCATCATGGTCTCGTCGGCGCGCAAGACGGTACACAGGCGCAATCACAAAGAGCGCTCCCAGCTTGCACACAGGGCAAAACTCGGCCTCCTGGAAAAGCACAAGGACTATGTCAAGCGCGCCCAGGACTACCACTCGAAGCAGGACCGCCTGAATCGTCTGCGGCAGAAAGCCGCAGAGAAGAATAAGGATGAGTTCTATTTTTCAATGACCAGAGAGAAGACGAAGGTATGCCACAGTTGCAATTTATATGCAGCGTATATTCAATGTTTCTAGGGGGGTGTTCACGTCAAAGAACGAGGAAATGTCGCTCTCCCCACCGATATGGTCAAAATACTCAAAACGCAAGATGAAAACTATATTCGTACTATGCGTTCTTCCGGCCAAAAGGTATTAGCCCTGCATACTTGTTGAGTCGAACGGATTCTCATATATATGCAGAAAATAGACAAGTTAAAGGATCAGCTATCTGTCCTTGCTAACCTTTTGACGGTGGATGAGACGGACGGACTGAGTCAAAACGAACTTGAAGTATTGCGCGAAGCTGCTATATTACCTTCACATGCTGGCAAAGGCACAGAAAGTCGCCAGTCGAAACACCTAGTCTTTGCAGACACTGAAGAGCAAGGTCAAGCAAGATCTTTATTCCAGTCGACTCGTTTATTGATGCGCCACAGCTCGTGAATTTATTTTCCACGGCAGTGATACACCGGGTCCCTCCGAAGTTGGGGTTGACGAGTCCGTCGCCACCGATTTAGGGTGGAAACAGACCGCACCGTCGCAAAAGAAAGACGCACACACTCAGGACGCAAATGGCGATTTTGCCGACGAAAACGGGGATGACTTTGCTGTCGATGTATCCTCTGACTCCTCCGATCGAGGCAGGCTGCTCAAGGAACTTGCGGCTCGTCTTGTGCGTGACCGACAGTTGCGCAATGTCTTGCGCGAATTTGAGATGCAGCGTCTCATGATGGGTAAGGGCAGTCGTAAACGGGTAAAGGCGGCAGAGCGAGTTGAGGCCAGCGACGCTGAGGATTCGAGCGACGAGGACGCGCTCGACGCTCGCGGTGGCAAGCCCTTGAAGTCAAAACTCCGCCAACACGAAGAAAACTACCGACCCCGCATCTACAAATGGAAACTCGAACGGAGGTGATGACATTCCAGATGCTTTTCGTGTTGTACTAATAGGTAAGTAGAATATTTTGTTTACATTCCATTTTATAACCACAATGCATTGTCCTTGGGCACATAAGTCCCGTATTTATATATGTCCAACGTAGAGAAGGTCTGTGTTTATAGCTAATTTAGTGAAAGAGTCTTGCAGGAAGCGTGCACTTAAATCGCAGCCAAGATGGATCCTGCAAGGACGCTCGCCACAACCACCACCAAGCCGCTATTGAGCTGCCTAGGAGTGCCGCTGCTTGACGACGATGACGACTTCGGTGTAGGAACCGCTACGGTGGGGTCGTACTTCACACCATTGATAGTGGCAGCGACCTCGAATACTGAACCATTGCCATACTCATAGTACTACAAGGATGACGTCAGCATTTCTTAGCTTCATCACACAATATTTGGAGATCACTCACGTCAACAAGCATGAAGTTCGGAGGACGACCCCATTCCGTTTCACAAGTATCCACTTGTGTTCCCAGGGATCCGGTGCCGTTGACCGCGTTGGTCTGGTTAGCGGCAGCGACGTCGGGCACGAGCTCGCCCAAAATGGACTCGTCCAAGAAGTGGTTGATGAGATACATCTCCGTCGACGAATCCGACGAATCGCCCTTCGACCTGTTTACATTGCAATTGAAATCGGTCGACGTAACGTCGTAAGCCGTTTCCCAAATATTTGTAAACTCTGCAATGATGTATCGTCAATGGCTCATTATTGTAGTTCTTTAACACACCATCAAGTAGCCAAGACACAGAAGCATAGTCCGCCTGGTTGTCCAAATATGTGACCAGACGCGTGCCATTGCCGATCATCTCGCCGAGGGTGGGCCAAGCGGTATATGCCAACGAAGCGTTCGACGGGCTGAAGGAAAGCGTGTCCAAGCCAACAGCCTCATAGACGGATTGGTAGGCGGTGGCAGCAACTGAGATACCTCAGATTAAAGAAGTTGTGCATAGTTGATGACCTAGGCTTACGGTTGTCGTAATTGACAATGAGAATGGACACGACTGTAAAATCAGGTCATGAGCTTACAAACGTTACGGGGAGTAATGTTCTTAGTTACCATCCGTCGTGTTTCCATCCATCCAGGTTTTGACTGTTCCGTGTTAGCCTGACATAATCTTATGCGTATGATGACATGAATACCAGTGGTAAGGTACTTCTCAAGACTGCCGCCATCATAAAGGTCCTGCAATTCCAGCGTAAGTGACCATGAATTGAAAGGGTTCGGCAACATACACATGATGTGTGACAAAGCTCGATTGTGCCGGATAAGTTGTGCGCTTGAAGCTGAAGCATCCTGATTCCGTCATTCAACTGCTGCGTCACTAAAGCAGAGGTCGTCAGGCCGCAGTGACAAGTAACACAAGGGTGTCATCACGCACCACCATAATCCTGATTCGCAGCGACTGCACGAACGAGGATGAGTACTGTTGTGATTTGAACTCGTCAACAGATTTCACGCACGATCGTCCGTTCCCACTGCATAGGAATCGTGCGCTCCGACAAAAGAAATGTTACCGTAGCTTCTGTCACAAAACTGCGGATACGCACGTGTAACAGCTCGTCATTCGGGGCGCCAAATCATACGACGACTAACGCTCACCTCAGAGTAGCCATTACACGTCGTTGCTCGTCGAGCTGGCGCGGATGAAAAAGCACGAGTGGTGGAGAGAAGCAAGGGCAATGCGACCTGCGCCAAGGAGAAATGCTTCATGATCGCAAGAGATTAAGTCGTGAACTGTTGTTTAGAGAGCCAAAAAGAAGAGAGAAAGTGTGCAAAGCTTTTATGAAAAGACACGAATCAAAATGAACAAGATAGCAAGGAACGGGGAGTAGCAGGGGGAGTGTAGGAAGCTAGGGTGTGAGAAGGCAGTGTCTGGTCCAACTGGACTGTGCATTCTTTTATAGGCTTCGCGCCAAGGGGCATACTGATGGCCGATCAAGAAGGTTACAATGACACCTTACAAGGTTCAAATTTAGGCTTGTATCCGAAGGTTTTCGTGCAAGCTCAAGACTGTTGACAAGAGAACTGTATAGCGGGGATACCTTTAAAAAGGCAAGGATAACTATGTATCAACCATGGAGGACATGAACGAAAAGTGATGGCGAAAGCCAACGTCGAACCGTGCAAGGAATAAAATTGTAATTGTAAACTCCCATAAACGCACCGTTAGCGGCATTCACGACTGTAGCTACATTTCTTTTGGGGCAAGACAATATCATGGAACTCATGTCCGTCCGAGAATGCGGCCAGATCGTGACCTCGAAAACGTTCGCTTCGGTGCCGTTGACGCAGGCTCAACGAGACAGATTCCCGTGGGATCATCTCCGAAAGCGTCCTTCCCAGCAACCGCACGACCACAAGGGCGAGGCAAGTCGCACTTGATAGGACCCACAGACTGCCGTGACATTGGGGACAAATCGCGCGAATGGCGCTTCTTGGTTGGGCTACCACCAACATAATGCGATTTGTCCGTATGTTGACGCTTGCTCGGCGAAAGCGGTGGCCTCAGGGCGCGTAGCTGATCGTACACACTCAAGTCCATAGGTGAACCAGGCAGCTGATGGCGGTCTTCGGTGGGCGTGACAAGGTCGTCATGGGATGAGCGCGAATCCTTTTCAGTTGAAGAAACCAAAACAATACGCTGCTTGCGAGGCGTGTTGAGTGACATGGCATCCAATGATGGCGGAACATTCTCCTCATCGTCATCGATGCTGTTGTCTTCCAGAACCATATGAACAAGCGCACACTGCTCTCGACGAAATATGCATTTACCTTTCCGCTTCGCAGGGCTCCCACAAGGCTGTGCGCCCTTCTTCGCCGGCTTTGCAGATGGATTTTTCGTGACCTTGAATGGAAGTGTTTGCTGGGTCTCCCAGTCTTGTGGACGCATAGACTTCCAATCCTTCAGTACCCGCATAACCCATGCGTCCGTTTCCCCAGAAACGTAATAGTCGAATACAGAGCCCCACTCTGCTGAAGGCGGGGTGCGGTTGACAAAAATCACTTTGCCAGTGCCTTTCTTCGCGTTGGACGACAGCGCAGCAGATGTATGGATCGTTCTGGCAAACTCCTTAACGAGTTTCTTCAGACCGTGCACCTTCAAAGACGTGCCCATGACTATGAGACAGTCTGGGCGACGGGCAAGGTCTATGGACTCGATCGTGCCAATAACATCGCCCAACGGATGAGGTTCGTCGTATAGGACAATGGCAGGGCGGAGTGAGCCCACCTTGAGCGGGCGAGCTGACCGTGCAATACGCGCTGCACCTGTGCAGAAGAATGAGATGGGAAATAACCAACACGTGTGAGACCTACATCGCTTCAAGCATTCGGGACAGTCGGGGGGCGTTCCACCATTGAATAGGCTGAGATGCTCGGATGTACACGGAAATTCAGCGCTGCAAGACATGCATCGCACTGCATGAATGTCTCCGTGCAACTGAACATTGCGCATAACTTTTGGGTTGACCTTCCCCTTCCCCTTCGACGTGTTTGAGGCACCAGCGGAACTGCTCACAAGCCCCACCTTGCCTTCAAGGCCGTCAATGTTTTGGGTATATGAACGAAGAAGGCGCTTGTGCTTTTCGAGGGTATATAAGAATTTGTGTGTTTCAGAAGGCTGAACTTTATCAATAGACTGCTTGAGTTTAGATATGAAGGTGTAAAAGATGGCGGTGGATGTTGGATCACGGAATAGGGACGCGTCGAAAAGGTCTCTTCCCTTCATTACAACGTTGGGATACTGTTGTTTCACGAGATTATAGAGACCATCTGACGAGCGGAAGTCCTTCAACAGACTGGTAAGTACAATCTGAGAAAACGAGATGAGATTCGACGCGTACAGGAATACCGCAAGAGCAACTAATCCCTGCACCCGTGACAACCACGATTTTTCTGCTGTTCACGACAGAACGCGAAACGGTTGTTAAGTTTCTGCGCGTAGACGCGTCGCCGCCGTCGAGAATGAGTGACTGCATCGTCGCGAGAGTAGGCGTTGCGCTTCTGAGAGTCCTAGTGGCTGTCAACAAACCAAGCTCAAGCTCAAAGCTCAACCCCTCGGTGCGCGACACGGTCACGTGCTCGTGATGATCAAAGGCGTTGAGTGCTGATGCATATGTGCATGGGTTTTTGCGTTCTCCTGTATGCGAGCGCTTGCCAAATCCTACGTTATTCTCATACAAAAACTACTTACAGGGAGGTGCGGATGTCCTCTAACATTCTGTTCGTACACCCTCGGAGTACATATTCCAAAAATATTCGAACGCCCACCATCTGGGTAGCCAGCTCCATATCCTAAACACCCACGCGCTCGCTCCTATCAGCAAACGCAACGGTGGGTTTCTATCGAGGCACTTGTCTGCTACTTTCTCTGCGAATTCCTCTGCCGGCATAGGATCCATGTTCTGACTCGCGGTCAGTCTCTTGATAATGTTCGGTGTAAATGCGGTGTAGAGGCTTTCGCTGGACAGTTTGTCATGCGTCTTTGCCGCATTGGTCGAAATGTTGCTGCGAACGCCGCCTGGCGTGACGAGCATGACTGCGATGTTGAACGGCTTACATTCCATGTGGAGCACCTCGGTCAGGTTGTGTAACGCTGCTTTCGACGCCGAGTATATCCCATTCCACGGTGTCGGTCTGTAGGCATATGGAATCATATCAGGCTACCACGTCAAACATATGTAGTCTCACAAGTCTCCAGTGGCTGATCCTACATTAACAATCAATCCGCGCTTTTGTCGTGCCATTATCGGGACAATCAGTCGGGCAGTACGAAGCGCTGCGAATATGTTCACTTCGAAGATGGCCAACACTTCCTCCAGTGGAACATCGATCAGAGGGCCTGCGATTATGCAGTCAATCGTACCTCTGACTGCTGGCAGAGAAGGTACCGACCTACACGCATGCTACCTGCGTTGTTGACGAAGATGTCGATGCGGCCTTCGATCTTGACGATGTCAGTGATAACTGTGCGAATATTCTCGTCGTTGCATACGTCTAGCTCTCGTGCGAATATTCGTGGGCTCGTGAAATTGCGCATGGTCTCCAATCGACGCGACGTCGCATACACGCTACATCCGCGGGCTGCAAAGGCTTCACATCTATTGCGTGTAAGTTATTAAAAACACTCTTCTTCGTCTGGCAGAACTCCAGCTTACAATGCAAATCCGATGCCGCCTTCGCTGCAGCCAGTAATGACGACGACTTGTCCAGAAGGGTCGTACGACATAACGTCTGCTTCGCCAGCATACGATGGCTTTGCTGTAAGGAGTGTAAGTATATCTCGTTCAGACGAACGTACTACTCCCCGCTGGGATCGGACCCACCTCCTACACGTCAGATCAAGGGATCCGAGTGTCGCTTGTACGTCTGCGATAGATAGGTACCTTCGGTCGTGGCGTCGGAGCACGTAACGCGCAAAGTAAGAACCGTACATCCTTCCCATCTGCACATACTTACTGGAAGACCAGTGACTACTGCAATATCACGCCGTACTTCACCGTTTTACATTCAATAAGCATTTGTACAGTAATCATCCAATTCGTTTTCCGTGTATGACGGGTTGCTCAAGGGCCTAGCTTTTGCCTAGCCGCGATCGAGCATCTAGAGGATGGAGGATGGAGCCCGCGTCTGTCTTCTCATCTGTCTCAGAATTGTACTTACTTTATGCAGGTATCCCACAGCATGTTTTCCGGGATCCAGCAACGTCAAGGCACATACATACCCCCGTATGTATAGTCTCACTTCTTCATCGATATCATTCGTACGGACGGGCGCGTGCGGCTGGCTCTACTTGAAATGATCAATTGACATCCTCTACGAGTGTTTCGAGCTGCTGTCGAGGTCGATCTTGTCAAATCGGGGCATTATGCTTACATTTGCCACTTTACGCCTTCACAACATTGTGGACTGAAACAAACCAACCCGTTCACGGAACACACTCGACCCCCATACGCAGAACGACGTTATGTCTTCCCGCATATTCAGTTGCGTCTTGGAAAGGCCACTGTATATTTTCTATCAACACATACAACCACATATCACCCACCAGACAAAATATAAAAAAAACATATCATGGAGATAACGCGCTTCCATAGGCTAAGTACTTCCACCCGTCATCAATGGGAGCTGCGTAGGAGACACCATCGTCACACAAAAACAAACAAGGATCCGTCATTCGCTGATGAGCTCCGACACATTCCAATCCTCGAACGATCCGTCAGGCAAGAACCGGCGGATCGTGAGCGGGATTTTGCGTTGCGAAAGCTCCTTGATCGCGATCTGCAGCGCATCCGTCTCTCCGTCAAGAGGAACGAGCACAGGAGCATTCATACTGAATTTTTAGAACGGATTATGAAGAGCATCGCATCAAAAACTAAAAATATTTAAAATGGCGCCTGCGCGTACCTTATTTGCAGAGCACGCGTTCCTAATATACGCGCTCGTTCGTATTTTGTGAGGTACGGTGTCGTCACACGCTCTTTGTTCGGTTGTCGCGGCTGTCGCGGTGCAGGGTTTGAAGCTGCTGAAGTATCCTTCGCGCCGGGATCCTATTCCATTTTGTGGCGAGACAAACCACACAGATTCATGGAGGCGTTTAGATCGAGTTGAGAGACATGAGAATTGAAAAAACCCATTAAGATCAGAGGTCGAAAACGGCTACCATTGTTATGCAAAATACTAACCGCATTTCCACCATTCATCTGTGGGTCATGGTCGTTGCCATTGAGGTCATGCCCGTTCACATACGCGCCATCTCCATCTCCGTTTGCTTGATCAGCATTCTGTTGTTCACCTTCACCTTCGACATCCATTTTCGCGTCGAACTCGGGGTCATAGTTATTGTCAAATGTCTCGTCCTACAAAAAACGAAGAATACAGGGAAAAAGAAGGGGAATACCGGTAATGAGGTGGGAACCATATGAGTTTTCCTGCGTCTATAGTAACTTCTTACGAAGAAAGACCTTACATAGTTATCGAGCCTGAGAAAAAAAAGTGGAAATTTTGTCTGCCTCAACAACAAGTCTTGACAAATATGAAAGCAAGCGTACCCTCCGTAGTCGTAGTCGTCGGGGGCACCGGCGCCGTATTCATCGTCAGACATAATTGCGGGAGGTTATGTGACGGAGGAAAGCAGATCGTATGAACTTGCAACAGCGACGGTAGGAAGAATTCCTCGTGCAAGATACCTCCGAGTTGCTGGTAGTTAGTAGAGCACAATCAAAGCCAAGACAACAGTGTATTGTCTATCAGAGAAGAGAAGGATGCAGCAGACTATATAGTTGCAATCAAGAACAATTTCAATACAGAACCAAGCAAATCGGAGACAAGAACAAGAACTGAACTGAAAGGGCCTGGCGGCGGATCAAGCACGACTCATCGCGTTCAGTCCATTTATGGAATTCTTTCCATAACGGGAAGCCATGTTAGGGTAACTTACAAAATGAAAGCTACTTATATAATTTCTATACTTATCGAGGTCCTGCTCAGAGAAGCTGCCGATATCAACATTAGTATTGTAAATATGACGAGAGAGTATACATAGTACACATTATACATAGACACGATGCAAGCACTTGAAACAACGACGATCATTTGTCCGCGCAAATATCCATGACAGAGTGAGAGGACTAAGAGAGACTACATCAGACCAAGATTTCAGGCTGAAAGGAGCGGCAGACCCCAGGAGCGAAGGAGGGTTGAGACCAACTAAGATGCTGGCGCCATCTCTACATCCAATGTCGCAATGGGAGGCAGATCCATGTCGGCCAAGCACCGTGCTTCTTTAAGCAGCCTGCTCTGAGAAGCGTTCGCAGGCAATGACGACGACGTCTTCTCATCCTCGCTGTCCAACATATCCCGCTGATCATCATCGCTCGTCATGTCGTCGTCACTCACTGGCTCAAGTTTCACTCGCACGGGTTCAGCCCGCTCAGTCACCATGGACGGCGAAATTCGCCACGCAGGCGTAGGCGTTCTCTTCCCAGTAGCACCATCTGTTTCAGCCTCGCCAACGATCTTCGCAGTCAATGGCGGAGGCGTACCAAAGCGCCGCTTGTAATTAGTGTTGACGCTCACAAGCAGGTCGCGAATGAACGTCGCGTGCGCACGGCGCATCGCTGCCTTCGCGCTCCACGTCTTCTGCCGACGTTGCTGCTCTTCGCCTGTAGACCTCCGGTTCTCGTACTCGGAAGGACGCCGGCCAACCTGTGCAAGTGCCATGCGCCCGATACCGTGCGCAAGGGTCTCCGAACCATCGGAACCACCACGCCTGCCTGATGACGAGACTGAATGCATGCTCGGCGGCGGGGTATTATTTGCGTCGTGCATGCTCGGACTTGCCGACAGCTCACGCGAGGATTGCGACTCAGCGGGACTTGGCGAGCGGTACGCATACAAATTGCGTGCGACAAGCTCTCTAGTTTCTTTTGTGCTCCTCGAACCGAAGGCAAGCATTTCCTTGATCGGCGGGAGAGTAACAGGCCCGGGCGCCTGCACACTCTTATCGAGGAGCGGGTAGAGCGTTGGCGGCGGGGATGACGACGGGGACGCAGGAGGCGGAGTACCCGAAGCGGCAGCCGACACCGACGTAAGACGTGCTGGCGGACCGCGATGCACGGTGATGCGAATGGGTGGTTCACGTGGCATTGGCACGTCTGCCAGAGATCCCCTCGACGACATGGCCTGCACACGAGAAGCCATATCAGCGAGCGTCGCCAATGAATTGCTCGATTCATCCACGACCTCAACTTCATCTTCAGCAGAGGCCATCGACACATCATCGTCGACATCTTCATCTTCATCCTTTGCCACAGGAACAGCCGTGAGCGGTATCATGACGCGCATTGTCTTGTTGACATGCTCCAACGGCGCGATGGTAGGCGCCGGTACAGGCGCGCGCGATGCTCGCAGGAAATCAAACTCTGCGGCGCCAGACTCGTGCTGCGGTGAAGGTGTCTGGTATGGAGAAAGTGATGGGTGGTGCGGGGAAAGTGATGTATGTGCGGGCGGGAAGGAGACGTGTTGCGACGCGAGTGCGGGATGAGCTAGATAGTGCGGGCGTACGTTCTGCCTGGCGGGCACTCCAGATCCATGCATTGGCACGCTGCGGGCCGGCATCTGCTGCGACCGGAAAGGATAGCCCGTCTGCTGCTGCTGCTGTCGGCGAAGAGCTGCCGTAGCTGTCATGCCCGCCGTCGTCGCCGAAGAGGGAAGACCGAGATCTTCATATGGAGATGAGAATGCGGTCCGGCTGAGCGATGCATATGGTGGCTCAGCCGAGAAGGACGTATCCGCGGCGCCTGGTGCAGACGTAGTAGTTGCACCCGGGAAGAAAGCGCTATCTCCGCCCGCGGCCGTCGTCGAAGGGAAGGGGGCATCGAGGCCGGGAAGGCCTGCAAGACCGAGCTGAGAGAGCGCAACCGCATCGAACAGAGCGTCGGCGGAGAGGTCCTCGGCACGAGAAAACGTTGCCGTCGGTGAATACGAATTGGGTGGCGAGTAAGAGCCGGATGGAGAGTACGTATGGTTGGGGGAAAGATGGTTGGGCGAGTACGTATGTGCCGTGGTGCCTGCGTGGGGATGTCCAGGAGAGAAGGCACTCGGTGCATTCGCTTCTCGCACAGATGTCATATTGCGTCCCAACGTGAGCAAAAACTCGTTGACAGCCGCGAGCTCCTCGGGCGAGCGAATATCGAACGAGACAGAGCGCGGGTTGAACCTAGTGCCGCCGTGGCTAGCGAGCGTGTTCAAGCGCTCCGCCATGTCTGCAAATAGACATGTTTTCGACAGTCGAAGTGCACGTGCACGATGTACACGCAAAAAAGTGTTTAGATCGAGTGCGTGCGGCGGAATGGCGCGCGGTCAACGTAAAGCGTGGAACGGGTTGAGGTAAAAATAAACCGCCAAGAGTAAGAATAGCACGCCCGAAATAGCCCATACAAGCAGAAGATAAACCCAGCAGGGAAATACACCGCATAGAGATGGTTATACGGAGCAGAAGGAGGATTCGATAATAAAAGAGTGCGCAGCAAGAGTTTCGAGGCGACGTGGCGAGCGGTGGATGGAGGAGTAGCAAGCATTTCAGCTGGTCAGCTAGGAATAAAACAACGTGGGGACAAAAATATACGTACAGGTGTCATACGACGGATTAACGCGACGTTTCTTCATGTCGGTGAAGAAATCTTCCACACTGTAATCGAGCGGGCGCTTCTGGCCGGTGGAGCGGACGTCCGAGGAACGTAGAACATCTGAGGCAGGATCGGGGCGCAGAATCTCCCAGGCCGGAATCTGGTCATCTGCGAGGTAGAGAGATGATGCAGTAGTATCAGCAGATGCAAGTTCAGGTGATGGTGTATTGACGAAGTGGGAATCTGCATGAAAAAAGAACGAATGAGTGAGGATCTAGGCAATGTATATGCTCGGCAAACCATCTGAAGTGGAAGAGTGGGACTGAGAGCGGATAACGGGAGTCTTGAGAGACGGAGCCTTGAGGGGAACCTTGGAAAAGGCACGGGGACCGTCGCCACGGACACGAGTTGAGTAGGCGGGGTCTGCGATGGTGATGGCCTTGGAGTGCTTGTGTTGTTGATGGTGTTCGAGTGTGTGAATTTTCTCGTGCTTCTTGAGATCCTGCGGGCGTTTGAAGGACTTTTTGCAGATCTAGAGAGTGAGATATCAGCCGCTCCATCCTGTACGGCAGTTGAGATAAAAAAAGCGCATACCTCGCAGAGATGAGGCTTTAGCGGCGTGTGTATACGAAGATGGGAAGTGATGTGGTCACGCTTTGCGCAAGAGGTGTTGCAGCCATTCCAGTTGCAGGTGAGGCAGAGGTTATTGGTGGACTTGCGACCAATGTGGTCGTTACAGAGGTGGTTATAGAGGGACTCTGGATCGAGAAATGCCTGCTTGCAGCTGCCCCACTGGCAGATCTGTGTGGCGGCAGGGTCCGGGGACTGCGATTGGGGAGGAGGGGGGGTCGAGGAAGACGTTGTGTTCGAATTGGAGTGAGGAGTAGTGCCGGGCGACATTGCGCGGAGGAGGTGGTGGTGGTAGGGAGAGTCGAGCTGGGCCTGGAGGTAGTGGAAGGGAAGCAACTGGCGACTGTCCATCTATATTAAGTACAGAATGAAATACGACTTGCCTGCGGCTTGGCACCACTCACAGCACTGAGTCATCTTCCTTTACATGGTACTCAACGCCGCTGGGTTGCCGCATTCGGTAGGAGCTTGGGTGGTGCCGAGCGAATCCCGTGTGCGTGCCAAGCCATGCTCCCCACCAAGCGCCAAGCACGCTGCCAAGGTTCCTAATTATGCCAAGCCTCCCGTCGTCCCTCGCCCAGCAAATGACTCATCCGGACAAAACAAGCAATGATCACAGTATTTACACACTTCCGTCTCGATGGCGTGAATCCTTACTCTTAGCTTCAACGCTGCGCCACTTCCCGAGATCACCCCGAGCAATACGTATTCGATTGTAATACTTAATTGCTTCTGTCCCCAATTCCGTGACCGCATCAGCGCTGCTCACCAGCCATGCAACTTGCTCAACGACCTCGTCGTTGATATCGGAGTCGTTTAAATTTGTGTTTCTACGCAGACTACACAGCACCTTATATAAATACAAATGCCTGATCCAACCACCGGATTCCGATGGACGGAAATTGGTCTACCCAGACTGATGGTTTACATTAGGAGTCAAACTTCGATGAGCACTCATAAATGACTCATCCACAACAATTAACTATTTCTATATGGCTCTATTGGCGATCCTAGAACAAGCCGGTGATCACATCACACATCATGGCGCCCTTTGGTCCAAGTCACCGTTGATCTGTGATCGCCTAGCCGGCGGTCACCGCTGATCGGAATCCCTTGGTTGGGCCGAGGATTCCCTGCAACGCTAACGACCAGTGCCAGTGCCCATTCCAATCCGCAGTCAAACAGCGAACGTTCTCTCACCGCGTTCGCTCGAGTTCGTCCCCACCTTTATTCGAAAGTGGTCGTGTCACCAATCGCGCACCGGACAGGGCTATCGGATTTGTGGCAGACCTAGCAAGTTATCAACAGTGCTTGAATTGCTCGACTTCGTTTAGCATTGATATCGAGACGTCGTAGCTGGTGCTGGTGAGCCTCTGTAAAGTTCCCATCGATGATATGTATTGCAAACTTCCCACTTCACCCTTCCCCTGCTGCTGTATCAGCGTGAACTATCTATGCTATCCTTATACCCTTCCCCGATACAACGCCTGAACGTCTCCATTACCAACAAGTACTTCCCGACAGGGTATCGAACCAAACGAGACTGCAACGGGGCCGCCCACTGATCAGACGCCTCACTTCTATATTCCACGGGTACTCTATAAACGTGATATACTCATCCGCGCGACTTTCGTATTTGCTCGATATCTGGCGGGATCGTAATGGAAACCTTTGCGCGTGCATTCTCCCGCGAAAAGCCTCACGTACGTG
Source organism: Fistulina hepatica ATCC 64428 (assembly GCA_000934395.1). Classification (NCBI taxonomy): domain Eukaryota; kingdom Fungi; phylum Basidiomycota; class Agaricomycetes; order Agaricales; family Fistulinaceae; genus Fistulina; species Fistulina hepatica. The sequence continues at coordinate 209,903 of KN881666.1, read as the reverse complement.
CCATACGTTTCTTGATCATACCTCATCGTTTATCTTTTCCGATCAATGTATCACCATCCCGCCTCCGACGATCCTGCGCCATCGCTTGACAGTCGTCCATCTCAGACTGGGTCGACATACTCACCGCTCCAACAACTGAAGATGAGGCGTACGACGGGTAGCTATTTGCTTGAACCTCTCTCGACGAGTCTACTCTCTGATCATCATACATTCAGAATCCCGGAACTCGTCGACTCCATCACTTTGCAACCTGCTTTGGGGTAGGTACATTATGATGTCTGCATTTGGATTTTTCTGTGACTATGATGGTCTATAGTCCCGCTGAAGCCTCACGCGCACTACGCAAGAAGATTAAGCACGGCAACACACACCAGCAATACCGCGCGCTGGTGGTAAGCGTCTCACGTCTTCTGTTACATCGTTCAGTGCGCCTTCAAGTCATCGATATAGATCCTTAAGGCGCTCGTTGAGAACTGCGGGCATACATTCCAGAGTTCGTTCCCTTTTTATGCGGAAACGCTCGTTATTGTTTGGTTGATTTCCTTTTTTTTCGTAGCGTCCTTTGCGGACGGACAGCTCACTGATGCATTTAAGCACCTCGCGACTGACCCACATACCGACAAGAAGGTGAAACGCAAGTTGCTACTCGTGCTCGCTTCGTGGCACGAGCAGTTCAAGGGCGATCCGTCAATGAGCGCCGTCACGGGATTGTACAAGCAATGTCGCCCATACGACTCTTACGTCATCTCAGACGCGCAGCGCGCGGCCGCAGAGAGGGAGCAAAAGGAGAGGGAGGAGAGGGCAAAAGAAAAGCAGAAGGAGAAGGAAGAAAAAGAGGAGGCGCGTAAGCGTGCGAAGAAAGAGAAACAGGTCCGTCAGTCGGAAGACGTTGCCAGGAAAGTGGATGCCGAGAAGAAGCGTAAAGCGAAAGGTACCCGGCTGAAGCGTCCACCTTTCAGTTTTGAACAGGTATGCTGGTCTGAGAATGTCTGGTACATGTGCTAATGCACGATCGCAGGAGAAGCCAAAGGTGCTGAGCAGTATCGCTGAAGCGTCACAAGCATCGAGCAATTTGGTTAATGCCATGACTGTGAGTGTTACTGGTGTTGCTTGGCACAGATTTATTTTTTCTCATATGCGCTGCAGCTTGTCAACATTGAGACGGACACCCTACAGTCCAATGCGCGTGTGCAAGAGTGCCTTGAGAAGGCGAAGCTCACGCGGAAGCAGGTGGTTCGGTACATTCAGGTAAAAGGCCCTCCTCCCATCTCTGTGGTTTGACAATAACCCTTTGCTTCAGCTTGTAGAGAACGAAGAGCTCATCGGAACGTTGATTGAAACGAACGACCGTATTATATCCGCTCTGGAGATGTACGATAAGCTCGCCGCCAGCCACGAGGAGGGAGAGGGCAAAGACGCCGACGCTGCGGCTGTGACCGAAGGCGTGGCAGTAGCGAAATTGGCACTTGACAGCGAGGTCGCGAAGCTTCAGGAGCGTCAGCGACACGAAGTCAAGAATGCCAAGGCGGCGCGCAACGCGACTGCTGCTGCCGCACAGACCGCACACCTTCACCCAGATCTGCAGGATCTCAGCTTCGACGCCCTCGGTACGTCGTCGTCAAATCTGCAGCCGCCCCTGCGCCCCACGTCTGCGAGTTACGACACATACGACCGTGGGTCGCTCTCAGACTTTAGCGACTACGAGTCTTCGGACGAGGAAGCTCGCAAAGCGCATGTGTCGGAGTCCAGGCGCGACTATGTTCACGACCTGTCTGCCGACGAGGATCTGGACACTGCGGTTGGCGTGCAGTCAGGTGCCGGTACGTCCAGTGCGCTGGTTGACCTCGAAGATCCGTTTGCGGACCCCGTCATGGACGAGGTGGTCGTCGGTCCGTCGACGAAATATTGAATCTTGGCCTCTGCGTTGCCCCAGTCCTGTATAGTAATTTCCGTTTTCCGGAATACCAACTTTCAACTTGTTTGCGCTGCTACCCTTGCATTTTTTCAACACAACCTACATAGTGTATATGATTGTTCGCTGTATCTACAACCCCTAGTGTAACTGGAGTGACGATTGTTGTAGTTTCTTTACTTGCTTGTGTCATGTTTTGTTCTTTGTTTGCCTCAACAGGTGTTGACATGTATTTTTCATTCACCGTGCTCCAGATTTTACGGGTTTTCGTGTGTTTAGCTATTATGTTGCTGTGAAGTTCGACATACATCATTGTAGAAATACAAGTGGAAAGATGTCCGTTGCGGCAGAAGTCATGAAGGGGACGTGAGCGCTAATCTAGCACTAGAAAAGCCCAGAGGGTAGGGAGGAGGGAAACAGTTGTGGGGAATCGTGTATCTGTGCCATGTTGGCGATATGTTAGGATTGAGTTTCGTTCTCTTCGCCCTCCTCATTTACACGCAACACCTTCACCCATTCGCGATAGTTGAAGTTCCCTTGCCGATCGGTAAACGGGCCTTTCAAAAATCTATCTATCTGCAAAACACATTCATCGTTATGCTACGCATGTTTTGTCCCTTTGAAAGGAAGAAAGAGTGAAACGATGACACACACACACATACCTCATGTGGCTCCATCCGTTCGCTGACCTCGCTGAGCCATTTGCGCAGCTCTTCCACCTTGACGGTGCCCGTGTCGCCTTCGTCAAACGACTCAAAAGCCTCGAGCAGCTCAGGCTCCGTATCGAATTCGAACAGACGTTCGCTCATCATGGTGAGGAACATGGTGAAATTCGTGCCTCGGTCCGCCGCCTCGCGCGCAGAGTGGCCGCCCGGTCGCGCGTCTAGTAACTCGTCGAGCATTTGGCGCGATGGTGTGATGCCTGAGCTAATGACATCAGCAACATCAACATAAAATAAACCAAGAAAGAAAGAAAAAAGACACAGTTAATAAAGAAAACAGACAGGTGCGGGACACAACATGCGAACTATGGGGTCGAATGCGGCGACCAGAACCAAAAAGAAGCTTACCCAGACTGGTGAATATCTCATTCAAATCGGACTCGTTCACCCAGCCATCCTTATCGTGATCTATAAGATTAAAGGCCTCCTTGAACTGTTGAATTTGGGGCGCCTGGAACAGAGAAAACACGCCCGACGGTTCGCGTCGTGCGCGCGATTTCTGCGATTTTGTGAGCGGCGCGTCGGGGGCTAGGTGCGATGGATATTTTGACATGGAGCAACCACAGTTAATAGCTTGAATAGTAAAAGAGTTTCTAGATTAAGGTAAGATATGGCGACGGTGCGTCGCTGATCGAAGCGCAATACAAACTCAGTTGCGCCGATCCATAAGTGTCGCGATGATTGCCTGATTCGTCTATGGCCGCTGATCGCCGTGCGGCCTCTTGGCGGCTACTGCCACTGATAAGATTACATAAAGAGCTACGACAAGACGCCAAGCTCAAGATGGATATTATTCAATCATTGCATAGCCTTTGCGGAAGAAATAAATCCGACATAAATACAAACCATGTCACACAAAGGATAACCTTCTGCGTCAAGCGATTTAACAACACATTTATGATGAATCATAGTCATCGATGGTACCGATAACTTCGCCACCCATAGATGCACTTTTGCTCCGACTGTGTTTGACCTGTCGAGGAGGTTCCTTCTGACGAGGTACATTTGTTTCTTCGTTTGGCCTGGAAGATGGCGGTGGCACTGCTGGAGTAGGCATACTAATTTCGGGCACTGGTCCAGAAAAATCTTTCCCAGTCACGCGTGAGAGACTAGCAAAATCTGCAGCAATATGTACATCAGCAGATCGTATTCGCAAAGTACGATACCCACCGATGGGAATCCTGTTATTGAGACATTGATTGATTCGCGCAGCATTTTTCTTGTCTTCAGCCTTGAATTTGCTTTTGCACGCCTTTCGGTCACGTCCAGGAAGCATATACGAGATCAGCTCGTAATTCTCGCCGTGTTGTTGAAGAGCCTGTGAAACGGTCTAAATATCTGAATATCGAATGGCCAGATGGGGCTCACCAGATAAAACAGCTCGGTTTCCTCGGCACTCCAGCGAGTACCACGGAAACGACGACCATATGTACCAGAATTGATGAATTTGGAATGGTCAGACTCTGTGACGTGTGTATAATTCGCCGTTTCATCGTCCACGACCTGATCAACGTGCAATGACTGCTCATCGATGACCATTTCGCCGTTGCGACCTATACGGACACGAGGATTCAAACTGCTTTGTACCAGACCGTTTGCAAACGCATATTCATCGTCTTCATTGTCAGGCGAAGCAACCACAGTCTCCGCGTTGGGTGCGGGCGTTTCTGGAGCAGGCGTTGGCGATGGTTCTGCAGCTTTGACGGAGGAGGCCGCGTTGTTTGCGGCTTCCTCGTCGTCCAAATTTTGACCAAACTTTTTGAGTTCCATCTCGCGGTGGAGTCGCGACCTGCGTTCGCGGCCACGTTGTTTCCATGTTAGGAAATTGCTCTGAATCTCTAACGCCTTGGTGCTAACGCGACCACGTCCAATATCTTCACAAAGTTCCGCCATTGTGGTTGTTGTGGGATCGACTTCATCGCCTGGGTCCGCACTGGGATCAAATGGAGGAAGACTAGGCTTCCTCCTCATTCGCTTGGGGGTTTCCTCCCGTTGCCCAGCAGGCCCATCATCGCTGCTACTCGACGCCTTTCGGGTCCTTGTCGAATCAGAACCCTGACCAGTGTTGGTCTTCTGACGTTTCCTGGTTGGCGCTGGCTCGTCACCACTCTCGCCGTGCTCAGAACCGTCGCTCGTCGCTACAGTCTTTTGCTTCCTTTTCAAAGCGGCAGAACCCGTTGACGATGAACCCCGTTTACGCGACGCTCCACGCTTGGGGCGACCTAACAAAGCCACGGGTTCGTTCAATGGTGGACCTGGCGGAACCAAATCCATGACTGTATCCGTGCTCTGCTCCACCGTGTCGTTGCGCATAGCAGACTCTACCACGATAAAAGGCATCTGATTCGGCGGAGGGGGCGGCAAGAAAGAAGCGTTGGAAGGCAATGCAAAAGCATCGGCAGGAAACATTGGATTAAAGGGAACATGGAAGTGCGTGGGTACAGGAGGGCCAGGGGGTGGGGAGAATATAGGCTGGGCGACCTGAGGCATCGCATAATTGTTTTCAACGCTCGAGGGAACGGCTTCTGGTTGACTACTAGACGCAGAACTGACGTTTGTATTGGAGGAGCCTGAGAAAAAGTTCGACGGGAGAGTTGGCGGAGGGACAGAAAACTGGGCCGCCTGTACACTCCTTCTAGACGTGACGCTGGCAATGGCCGGGGACTTATGATTTGCAGATGGTGTTGCTACAACAGGCATAGGTGGTGCAGGTGTAGAAGCAACCACAGGGGGGGCCGTTAATCTGGAGGCCTCCGAAGACTCGATATCTGGGCCGACAACCAATGCTTCAGAAGAAGGTTGTGATGTTTGACTTGAAGGTGGTATGGCATGAGAAATTGCCGACAGCCCCGCTGGAGACTGCAATGGGGAAATATACGATGGAGGAGGTATGGCAGAATTTCGCGACACAACATCCTGTCCATCTTGGGGTTCAATCTGAACAATGTGAGGGGTAGGCTGAGGTACTGAAAGCTGAGAAGCATCGGAAGTTTGCGCCACAGGTGCAACAGAAGGTTGTCGCGAAGCTGGATTCACAGAATTCGGACGCGGACGCGCCTTCGGTTTGAAGGTCAATCCGCCTTTCTCTAATAGGACCTCAGATGGAAGGATAGGCAGATAATTGAGAGAACAGACTCACGGACGCGACTGATCATGGCGGCAAAGGCTAAAGGCAGCCTGGATGACTCACCGTGATAGGAAGCTTAAGGTTTGATCGAGCTCGATCGTTTCCCAGTGACTCATTCATGTGCAGCACTGCAACCCAGCAGCCACTCTCCACTCAAATGCAAATGTTTCTCAGTTTTCCGGTCGGAAACCAACCCAATTGGGAACAAGAAAACAGCACAGGAGACGAGCTCAACGGAATCGCCGAAAGGTAACTTGTTCTGCATTCCTCTTGAACACCACATGGACTTCCTTGAATTCTAGTGGCCTCGTGTTGCAGTCTCTCAAGCAGTGTATGTGCTTATCCGTGTCTTCTTCTAATCTAATAACGCTGGTTGTACTGGATTCTAGCACGCGAGAAATGGCTATTCCACTTGTTCCCGCGATTTTCGAGCAAGAAGTCTAAGAGTAGTGCAGATACTCCGACGCCTCCTCATACCATTCAGCCGCGAGGCAGGTGCGATGTGCAAATTGGTCCGCATACCTTCCAGGATACATCGATATGTGAAGTATGTATACATTCTACGCATAGTTCGTCGCTTCATCGAACGTGTCTAGGTCCATTATCTTCCTGTCACAGCGGCTTCCACTACGTCAGCTCCGTCCCATTCGAGCATGTCGCAGGCTCAGACTTTACCGACACACAATTTTGGCTCTTCTGAGGGACATGAGTCTTGGGCCACTTCTTCGTCGGGGGCCCTCTGGTCCGCACTTTCCTCGTCAACAGCGTTGAGCATTACACCTGCGATGATAGAGCAGATAGATCGTGCTGCTGCTTCTAATTCTGCTTTGTCTTCATTGTTATTCAAGGCCACAAAGGGACTCGCAACGCCACCAGAATTATCATCATTGGGTACACTCGTCGAGCAAATCATCGGCCCTTCAGCAAGCCAACCTGTATTGCCAACCAATGGCTCCGCTGTGGCTACCTCCAGTGGACCCTTCATTGCATCATTGTCTGCAAGAGAATTCGACTTGGTTTTTGAGTTCTGTGAAGCACCAGGCACTTTTCGCATCTTTCCTCGGGGCCCCGTGATCTGCAAACAACTGAACGACACGCTTACCTCCATTTGCGATATTAGCATAACGGCTGTACTTAGTGTCCCCGTTCAAGATGCAGAGCAATCTGGTTCATCTTCCCCCCAAATACTGCACATTCGTCTCACAGGGACGTCATTGCCTGTATGGGACACTCTGAAGCGTTGGATGGGCGATGAACATCGTCAAACGGAGAGTTTAGCTACTATTTCTAAATTAGTGAGATAAATGTCATCCTGTCTGAACTTCACCTAACTATTACTTGCTCTCCAGAAGGCCGACAACCGCAGAATATATTTGAGACACAAGCTTGCAGATGAAGCACTTCTGTTCAAGATACAAGCAGCAGTAGGGCTCCTTCATGTAGTGGTAGGAGTAGATGGTAGCTTATGTCGTCTTAGTGCAAGCCCCCCTACAGTATGGTTTCCATCAAACCAGGGTCGACGACGCGGACAGGCACTCGACAAAGGCGTAGAACAACAACAACACAAAAGACGTCGCAAAAGAACGCTGATGCGGCGCCACCCATTCCATCATTCAAAGCCGGCCAACTCGCCACTGTCGCTGATGCACCTAGACCGACTAAGCGAAGTAGAAGCGGTCAATTGTCCGCCAGTTATTGCGAATCATGTCGCGATGTCATACAGACATCATCGTCAAAGCATCGTAGGTCATCTTCATCTCAAACTTTCAAGCCAAAGACGTAAATCTATTTCTGCTAGAGTTATGCCGGAGATGTTTGGCGGCCGGAAAGAGGGCGAATCGGCCGCCAGTGTTTAAGTTTTCGAGCTACAACTCTTCCTTACCCGCAGGCAATCCACAGATTGGGGATGTCAGTGCCGAAGTTCCCTTCTCTCGGTCGGCGCCTGCTAATACCCCAATACCACCCGGCGATGCCTCACAAGTCGTTTCCATAACAGCTTCTTCTGTGACGCAACCCGCTGCCTCGGGGCCGTCTCCCGCCCAACCAGAAACTGGCCTACAGCCCGGTTACTCTGCTTCTCAGTCTATTTCTTCTGACGCGCTGACGACATCTTCGAAGTCACGATCCGCTCCTCCGGTGTCCCAGTCGGTGCCACCCAGTTCGCGGCCAGCGGATAAGCCAAAGCGAGGGTATATACACTGGGAGACCCCACCTGTGCCGACACCCGGTTCCCCTCTGACTGCTCGTCTTGAGGGCCCAGCCCAAGGTGATCCAGCCAAACCTGATGCTGAGGTTCAATACGCTTCTCAACCTCACGCGCCTGTTACTACTGAGTATCCCGCATTGCCGGAATATCCAGGACCTCTTGAACCCCCTCAATCTTCTCGAAGGTCGCGTCATCCAACTCAGCAGGGCCAGATGGAATATCCTTTTCAACGAGAACATCATGGGTCTCATTCACGATACGCGAGCTCGTCGTATTACGAACACTACCCATCCTACTCTTCTCGCTATGATCCCGAAGAACACGAGTACGATTCTCACACCCCATATAATTCTCGTGCTCATCACGATACCGGTGACCCGTACGAGTTACAATATGAATACGAATCGCGCTCCCAGAATCGTTCTCACTATGAACCTCACGAAACCCAGGAGACCCACTCACGATACGACTCTCATTCATCGTATTCGCCGCGTCCACGCCGCGCATATTACTACACCGATACCGACCCAGACTATTATCGTAGGTAGTTAGATGAAATATATGACACAGGAAATCGAAAAGGCAATAGATATGTAGTTGCGAAGCAAGCTGTGTGCGCGAAAAGGCGCACGCCAAAATCTGTACCAAGAAAACAAGATCGATAGCGAGTTGACGTGACAGAAAAAGTGAGGCAGCAGAAAGCGCCGACTAATATGTTATTTACATATGCCGATGCTCCATCCTAGCCACCACACGACCCCAGCTAGTTGCATGGTGACAATAGCAGCTTCCACAAGGACAGCGCACCATTGAATAATGATGCTGACCCAGAAAAAAGGTATAATGAGGTAACGCAAACCTGTATAAGAGATCACGTCCAATCGAATGTGCCGAACGGAAGTCACGGCCGTCCTTCCTTGAAGAACAAGAATAGACATGCTCAAGGCTGCGCAGGATATTAAGAGCACCCAATGTCGAAAAGAGCGGCGCGGAAGACGGGCGATCGGATAACGTTTCGCCTCGCCAGTGAACTCATTCCTGTACCAGGGGATAATCAGAAAGTCCTGGACGTCGTCGCCAATCGTCTTTCCATAGGTCCGCCAGAAGGGGGTGACAGTATCGAGAAGCAGTGTCAGAACATCCATACCAAACTCCCATAGGTGGAGATACTGGTCCTTGTAGTTTTCTTCCAACGCCACGATATGTGGAAGCTAATGGAACATTATATTAGCAGTATGGCTGAAGCGCTGATCGCTCATACCTCAGGATAGATGGTAGACGTGTGGGCGAGCGCCGCGTTATATTCAGCCTTCAGCACGGTGTGCACGGCCTGAACGTGTCGCGACTGTTCATCGACAAGACGAGCTTTTGAAGCTAGTTCTTGTCGCTGACCCTCCAGAACGTCGAGCGATTTCATCAAGGACTGAATAGGGTCTTCCAGAACATTGGAAGAAACAACGATAGATGGATTGCATGGATTCTGATCACTCAGAACGTCTCGGAATATTTGACGCTGGCGTTCAATTCGACGATGAATGTCCTCGACTGCTTTGTAGCCCCCAACACGACGCGTGGCGCCCGTTACGGCAGAAGGATCATGGCTGAAGGACTCGAGTACTTCCTGAGGGAGGCCATTGTAATTCAGTCCTAAAATCCTTGCCAGTTGACTTTGCGAAAGGTCGCATTCTTTCATATTGACCGCAATACGGTGCATAAGAGTACGAACCCTCGCATTCCGCGTCGAGACTTCCTCCAAAAGCCTGTTATAAAGTCAGTATCACATAGTTTGATAAAGAACTCATGAACACCTACTGAGCTTTCGCGACATATTCACGATGCCGTCGCGCGGTGGCTTCCTCCCGCTGACGCATCATCTTCTCGGTATGGCTGGGAGATGTCGGAAGAGATCGTCGGACTTGCAGGCGCCTGGCAGGCGGAACTTCATGAGTCGCAGAACGATCGTCATCAGAAGACGGGGGGGCAACGACTGTCACCGACACTTCAGGACCAGAAGGAATATCGTCGCCTACATCCGAAGTTTCCCTAGAAAGAATGACCTTGATCTCTGGTGCATTGGTTCCAGAGGTATCCGGAGTCCCCGTGGACAAACGTTTTGAGCTGAGTGACGACAGCTTGAGCTCCTGCTCCACTCTTCCCTTCACGCTTTGCCTGTCGCGCGAGTTTCGAATGTCGAATTCAGAACGATCAGACAATACGGACGAAGCGTCACTATCGTTGAAATGCATACGCTTGCCCCGCGTTCCCTTGCGCGGATACAAACTGGTGGGAGGCGACGCGGCGACTACATGGTGGGACGACGCGCTGAAACGACTAAAAACCGATTCGGTACTCCTGCGAGACTCTTTGTCTATGGACACGCGGGCTGAAGACTCTGTCGTCCCCTCTAGAGAAATTCGAACATTATTATCGGGAGGAAATTTGCGCGATAATGAGGGCGCCAGACCGACGGCCGGAGAGACAGATTTCCGAACAGGTTGTAAGAGAGGATTAGACGAAAGGCTGTATCGACTAGGACTCGCTGTCTCGATGGACGGTAGGGGCATGTGCTGATCTTCAAGAATAGGCGACATGGGTGACTCGAGCCGAGCCGACAACGTCTGAAGATAGTCCTTCGAGCCGTTCCTTTGATCAAGGACGTATGTTTCTCTGATAAGTGCGGTATGATACCACGGAGTGCGTTGCCAGGAAGGGGGCCGGTTCTTGTCCAGGTGTTTAAGCCAAGTGAATGGCTCGTGGGCTTCGAGAGCCGCCACACTGAACTCTGGTAATTGAGCCAGCCATCTTGTGATCTTCAACGGAGTTGGTCGGTCTGGGCCGACGCTCATTGTATCGAAGAGAAACTTGTATTGTCGGCCGAGCTGGTACTTGACCATCTCGGCTTTCTCATGTGTCTGGGGACTCATCTCCGCCCGTATTTTCTTGAGAGTCTCTGCCAGAAAATCAAAATGAATAATCACATAAATCTAGAGTAGACGCACCGTTGAAAAGCTTCTCTTGCTTCTTTATATCGACAGAGTATGCCGTTTCCTTCTCCTTGCCTTTCCATTTTGAGATCAATGGCCACTTTTTGTCGTCTTCGACTGATGCTCCAGTCCAGTCAAGAGTGGCGCCATCATCGACGGACGTTGGCACGGGATGTAATGAAGCGGTTGCTTCTCTACCGATACCGGTAGAGGGAGCAAAGTCTACTTCCGGACCTATGTTAGGTGCAGAACGAGCAGTGGAGAAAGGGTATGTGGGTGAATATATATCGGCGCGGTGCACGGACTCTTCGAGCTTCGCGCGAGCTTCTCTACGAGCCTTTGCCTGCAGTGCTCGCTGAACGTCCTGCAGCAGACGAGGATCTAGTTCTCATGAACACACGGTAGATCTACACAGAATGACGCCACACACCATTGTGCGCTATAAAAGAGTAATGAGCGTTACATAGGTCACACGAACGAAAATAATATCTTGCTCACAAAGATCATATTCGTCTGAGAAACCCGTAGGCTCGTCCGCGGCGAGGTTGTCGGCAGAAAGACTTGTGGGATTAGATGCATGGCGTTTTCGCCGACGAATCGCCGCTTCGTCCCCAATCTTGCTTCCTAGTTCGCCATCGCGAAAAGAGGCATGCTCTGCAGACACGACTCGACGGCGTACTAGTGGATCAGCGTAGTCGACAGCAGAGAGTGGTGTTCGACGTATTCCTATCGTTGGGACCGAGGCGACACTTTCACTGGACGAGGAGACGTGTTGACCCAGAGCATTAGTATTGGAATCGTGTGGAAACCTGAGTCGAGAACGACGTTTTGGAACCCGGATAGAAGGCAAATGGCTCGGGCCAGCCGTGGGTTCGCTTGGGGAGGCCATAGAACGTGTCCTGCCTAGCAGAGGCCAAGCTGCAAATACAGACGAAAAGAATGGGTGATGGTCAAAGCTTTCCCGCAAACAGCTTATGATACGGATTATCGAAACCTTGGACGCATGCACCCAACAAGCCGGAGCAGAGTTTCTCGAGACGGTCGTGGGCAATGGCAACGTTGTGGCGCCACTCGCGGGCACTGCCAGCACAGTCACTGCAATCAACCTGCTTTCCTGAGTCATGCATGTGATTTCGCTTAGACAGTAGCCACTGGACAGAAATGATGCAGAGCGTGGCATTACCATTAAAACAGAAAAAAGCAACAGTAAGAGGCTACAGGCTATCGTAGGCAGAGAAAACAGGTAAATATCGAAATGGGTAACGAATGTACTGCAGCAGACAGACCATGAACGAAAAAATGCATACACGCACAACGTCAGTGTCTGCACTCAAAACAAAGAACAGCGACACCTCGAAGCTAGAGAACGCCACCAACTCTTATAAAGCTTCAGGATTCCACTTGTCAATCTTGGCAAGCGGCTCGAAATAGTATTGCTTGTATTTCCGCGTTTCGCGCCGTTTTTCCGGCATCACAAGACGCAGGATTTCAGCGCGCTCCTTGTCGCTGTCGTTGTCCGGAACATAAAACCAAGTCGCAGAGCCCTTTGACCGTTTGCCAGCGCCTGCATCAACTCGTGACTTGGCCTGCCTGCGTGATACAGCGGACTCCCCACCAAAGCTGCTTTCCACTTTGCCAAATACACCAGATGACCTGGCGCCTTCCTCCAAAACAAACTCAATCACCTCCTGCCACTCATCGGCATCTCGAAGCCCAGAGAGATGCGGATCGACGGCGATCATATTTCGATAGACATCCACTACCGTCTGGGCAGAAGGTCGACCAGTAGCCAACGCTTGAATGACCCGTCCGTGGACATGCTCCAGATCCGTGTCCAGCGAAGCGGACCCTGTCAGGGACGGCGTACTTGACGCATGTGTCAGAGCGGCCTCATCCTCATCCTCATCCTCATCAACACTAGAAAGCGGGCTCGGAGCATCGTCCAAGACATCGCCAGTGGCCGTGAAGGGCGGCGGTGCAGAGAACAGAGATGAAGCCGAGGGAATAGACGAGACAGGAAGGGTCGGTGGAGCGGGGCTGGCAGAACGGTTCTCAATATAGGGCTTCTTTCGTGCAGGACCCTCACTATCTGATACGATTGAACGCTTGGACGGAACCACGTTGGTCACAAGCCGTGGAGGCCTGGGAATGTCCGCTTTGTCAACATTGTGAACGTCCATCATGGCAGTCATTTGCACCGAAAAAGGAGCACCACGTGAGCGATTAGAGTCCCTCTGCATGTCAAAAAGGTTCTCCTTGTTGCCGTCTCTGCACTTGTCCGGAATGATGACGATCCCGTGAGAAGGCATGAGTGCAGTCACAGGTGGATCCGTGTCCGTGACCTCGGAATTATCCACTGCACCGTTTGAATCCGAAACACCGCCGGCAATCGTATCGAGTAAAGGCTCATCGAGACTCTGAGATACGGCGTCGGATGAACTGTCTTGATTTATATTGGACGACTGCTAACGGTCTGTATTAAGTAAAGGGGAAAAAGGTTTGAAATAAACCAGACTTGCCACAACATCGCAGTCGGGGGAAGATGTAGGAATTACGCCATCACCGATGTTCGTTTGAATGTCAAGCGACTCATGACAAACGGAACTTGTTGATGATGCGGCAGTAAGAGGACTGGAAGGTACGGCAAAAACGGACGCCTGCGAGGATATGCTAGGCACATCCCTATGATTGGTCGACGGAAGATGTGGGGCTGGAGTAATGTCTTGAGTTACGCACGGATGTAATGGTGAAGACGCAGATAACGGCCGCAGACTCGAACACGACAAGGTTCGTGCCGATGCCACCGGTGGTAGTGGAGACTGCGCTTTTGAGGGACGAGGAGCGACATGTACAGGGATAAGTTTCTTGTAGCATTTGTCGCGTTCCGAAGAAACCGGATAGAGGTATCCCCTCCGGAACGTGAAGTCAAGTTCGGGATCGAGTTGATGGGTAGCGAGGCTCGCTAATGCGCCCAAACTATCAACGGAATCCGCATCAACCGACTCAACCCCGTCCTCCAAAATCTGCCTAAAACCGTCTGCTAGTGCACCATTCCAAGGCTGTTGTTCACAATCGTTGCAATCGCCCTCGTCACCCTGAACCATCGCAGGAAAACTGTAAGCAAAAGTGCCGCCGAGTGCAAAGTCGACATACTTTCACTTTGCATGACAGCGTCCTGACACCAGAAGTATGATTCCGATAAGACCGTCCGTAAACACTGCTGGATGCTCTTGGGACATGATGCGATCTGGGGGATTCCCAAAGTGTTCCGTCGGTATAATCCGCACGAGGCTCTTGCTGTTGTGCGCGTGCGGACTGAAAAACGTCATCATCGAAAAGATGGCACGGTCGCGCGACAAAACGCATTGGAGACGGAGATTTGCTAGTCCTAGCAGGCTGCACATCGTAGAACGCCTTTCTTCGCGAAAAGCGTGGTAAACGACTTCGCTCCGAAGAGGTAGGATAGAGATTCCCCAAATGCGGCGCAAACGCGTCGGGACGTTCTATATGCACAAAGATCAAGATCTGCAAGCCAAATAAAATGATTGGACGACGCACCAGTACAAATAAGATCATCCTCCTCAAGTGCTATGTCATCTAGGGATGTTTCCCGATCGCTGTCTAGATCCATCCAGGAAGATCGCGCGCCACGCATCTTCCCAGACACTTCGTTAATGTACGAACGGCGCGTCGCAAGAGAGAAGAAATGTCCGTCATGTCCGATAGGCGAGGAAGGGCTGCTCTGCACGCGCACATAGCTCTGTTCTGCGTAGCTGGAAAGCGGGGACGAAGGCAGGGGTGATGAAGACAAGGGTGAAGAAGATAGAGTGTATGACGAGAATGTTGGCGAGAATTCAGGCGGCGACGAATCTCTGCGACTATATCGCGACGGGACGTCGAGTTCTGGGCGATTCATCGCTGGTCCGACAAAATGCAAAAAACCGATGGTGATGGTTAGAGTGCAAGAGCATTGTTACACGTGAGGGTGTTTAGTGCCAATCATTATGCAAATATATACAAATACGATCGATGAACCATCAGTTAGCCACGATGACTCATCGAATGACAACTCACACTCCCTACCGATCCTCTTGTACATACCTAGTCTCTCTCATGCAGACTACGACCAACCGTCATACGAAGACAAGCAACAGGTTCCGGTTGTTAGAGTCTGCTTCAACTGTGCCTCACTTACCGGCGCTCACTGGACAGTGGACTGCAACGATGTCTTCGGTGCTGCATGTGATCCACATGTGACTTGCACGTGATGAAAATCCTGAGCACCGGTAAGAGCCTGCGGATGAAAACAGACTAAATTGTGCCACTGTACTCGTTTCCTGAGGAGATGAATCTCAACGCGATACAAGCTGCGCGACTGAAGCTTGGAATCCCAATTTCATCCACTTTTTGCCCACCAAGACAGACTTTTGCATTACGTCCCTCCATATTTTGGCCCGGGAGATACCCCTATTCGGCAAGTGCTTTCACTTCAATTTAGTCTCTCGCGTGTTCTCCTGATCCTTCCTTTCAGCGTCGACTTCCATACGTCCGCTCTCGCTCATACACCATGTCTGCTGCGTCGGAAACCGTTGGATTCCAGGTGGGATCTGTTTTATCTGGCCGGCTTTCATTGACCCCAGACGCCAGTTCAACCACACGATGATTCGGGTGAAAGATCCCAAGGCATCGATCAAGTTCTACACTGAAGTATGCTTTGCCGCTGTAATGCCGCCGCTCGAAGGATCTGACCCTTGAAATCCTGGTTAGGTCCTTGGCATGGAGCTGGTTTCCAGTGGGCCTTCCCTTTTGTTGAAGCAATCTTGCAGTTTGTAACATTGTTCCGTTCAGGGAACGAGAACTCCGATTTCACGCTTTATTTTTTGGCCTATGATCATTCTGGGGGAACGATCTCAGCCGAACAGAAGAAGCGCGGTCGTTTTACGCGTGAAGGTGAGATTTTGTTTCTCTCCTTCTGAATTGTCTGATTCGAGATACAGGCGTCCTTGAGCTCACTCATAACCATGGCACCGAGAACAACCCCCACTTCAGCTATGCTAATGGAAACACTGAGCCTCATCGCGGCTTCGGTCACATCGCAATCACCGTTCCAGACATCGAGAAAGCTTGCGAACGCTTCGAAACATTGGGCGTGGACTTCAAGAAACGTTTGACCGATGGTAAAATGAGGAATATCGCGTTTATTCTCGATCCCGACGGGTATGTTCCAGTTCATTCTCTCAGGATAAGCCCATTATCACGTCACACTTTGTAGTTATTGGGTCGAGATAGTGCCTGCGACCTTCCGTCTTTGAATGTGGATACATCATACCAGCAGATTACGTAGATATGTGTGGATTGCTTGCAATATTACGGGAGGCCCCATGAGATGATAGACGATTGTTGCCCCAACCAAAACGGCCGTAAGATTTCCGGCAGACATACTCCCACCACTTCTCCAGCGGCATCGAATCTCGCGCCATTCTCTAGCAATGCAATGATGAGGCGTGGAATGGCCGCGGCTGTACCATTCAAGGTGTGCGCATAATGAATACGATCTCCGCGGTCAGCTTGCAACGGGAAACGCGGTCGATACCTGATGTGTAGACGGCGGGCCTGGAAATCTGTACAGTTCGACAATGAAGTTACTTCGCCCCACTTGCCACGACCAGGCATCCATGCCTCTATATCATACTTTCGATAAGCGCTCGCTCCCAACTCCTCGGTAGGCATATCGAGAACCCTGTCAAATCTGTAAGGAAAAAATGGTGTACCAAAATTCACGAGGAATATACCTAAACGGAAATCCGAGACCCTCCAGGATGGAAATTTGCAATTGCAGCATGCTTTCCATCATGGCTTCGCTTTCCTGCCCCTCCGTCACCGCAAACAGTTCGACTTTTGAAAACTGATGTAAGCGGTATATGCCACGGTTGTCAGCGCCGCTCGCCCCTGCTTCTGCCCTAAATGCATGGCCATAGCCCACGACTTTGTGCGGCAGGCTTCCCGCGTAAATGTCATTAGCAAACATACCAGCTATAGGAATCTCGGCCGTGGCAGTAAGGACTAATTCTGAAGGGGTAGATGACGGCGAAGCATTTGGGCGGACGTGATACATCTGGGAAACAGGAGGGTCGCCCTCGTCTCTGGGATTGAACCCACATCGCTCGGCAAAGCTCTTCCTCACGACGTCGGGAGTCATGACAGGACTGAAACCATGCCTTATAGCCACTGAAAACGCATAGTTTGTCAATGCTACCTCAAGCAGAGCAGCCTCGTTGATAAAGTAAGCCCAAGACGAGCCAGATACAGTGGCGCCGCTCTCTAGATTGAAGAGATTCAACTTTCTGCCGATTTCGACGTGATGCCGCTTTGAGTCTGCAGGGAGGAGTTCGGGACCGTGAGTAGACAGGGTAACGGCTGCGCTCTCTGGACCTAAAGGCGCGTTGGGATGGGTATCGTTGGGGATTTGCAAAGCGAACTCTAGCAAGCTTTCCTCTAATGCCGCTACCTTGTCTTCCAGTACGGCAATGCGCTTTTTGACCTCGGAAGCTTCAGAAATAGATGCATCACGGGTTGCGAAGTCCTTCTCCTGTGTGCTCTCCTGGATCTTGTCACCTAGCACGGCGCGCAAATGCTTCTCGCTGTTCAGTGTCCGCTTTGCAGAATTGAGCTCGTTGTAATCCCGCACAATGGTCTGCATGGAGTGCAAATCCACGGATGCCTTGCGATTGATGGCATTATTTGTCTTTGAGATGACGTTGTCGCAGATAGCCTTATAGTCAAGCCGAGGACGCGCGAGAGCAATGCCTGCCCGGTTCTGGCTGAGCTTGATTTCGGAACAATATGCACGTGTGCAACGCGCCTTTGCTTGCAGTCAGTAGGTCAGCTGGGGTGTGGAAGAAGGCGCAACACTCGATTCACCAAGTTGAAGTGGCGCACGGCGCAAGAACGACATGCGAGAACAACTGCGGTTGTGCTATCCCGAAAAGGAAAGATTCAGGTAGAAAAAAGCGCTGTCACAGATGGTCACGACGTGACTTGACGCGTCGCGGTCATTTGCAGCACGCGTCGCTCGTTACAGCACTTTTCTATTTTACGATGTCCTCCTCGAAATCAAAAGCGGCTGAGCTCTCTTACGAGCTCCCATGGTACTTCACTTCATGCTTTAGTCCTTTCATGAGTTGACGTTGCTAAGGGTCGAAAAATATCGACCCACCGTCCTCGACGATGTCGTGGGCAACGCAGACACAATTGACCGCTTGAAGGTCATCGCGAGGAACGGAAACTGCCCTCATATCATAATTTCCGTGAGTGGGGGGTCAGTCGGCTTCTCCTGTTTGCTCAATAATGATGTTCTCTTGCAGGGATTGCCTGGTATTGGCAAGACAACCAGTATACACTGTCTTGCCCATCAAATGCTGGGGAATGCCTACAAAGAGGGCGTCCTTGAGCTGAATGCTTCGGATGAGCGGTGAGCTTCCAAAAGACTTTATGGCGATAATTATTGATACCCACTCAGTGGCATCGATGTCGTTCGAAATAAAATTAAATCGTTCGCGCAGAAGAAAGTGACCTTGCCGCCTGGGCGGCACAAAATCGTCATCCTAGACGAAGCTGATAGGTAAGTTTCAATCTTCATCAGCCGTTCATGAACTAATGTTTGCCAAGTATGACCGCAGGTGCTCAACAAGCGCTACGGCGTACCATGGAGATTTATTCCAACACAACCCGATTTTGTTTGGCATGTAACATGAGCAACAAAATTATAGAGCCCATACAAAGTCGTTGTGCCATACTGCGCTACGCGAAACTTCAAGACCAAGAAGTCTTACAACGCCTCCTGGAAATTTGCGAAATGGAGAAGGTACGCTCGGTCTATACCTCTACTCAGCAGACAACTTCGATGATAATTCAGGTAGAATACAACGACGATGGGCTGACTGCATTAATATTCACGTCGGAGGGCGACATGCGACAGGCGATCAATAATTTACAGTCCACACAGTCTGGCTTTGGGTTCGTCTCAGCAGACAATGTCTTCAAGGTCTGCGACCAGCCGCATCCCATCATTGTCCAAGCGATCATCCGGGCATGTGTGAAGAGCGACATCGATACAGCCTTGGACAAGCTCAAAGAGCTTTGGGATCAAGGATACAGCGCTGTCGACATTGTCGTTACCCTTTTCAGAGTAACGAAAACATTTGACGAGTACCAACTTTCCCCATTTCCGTGGTAGCAACAGCACTGATCCTGACCATTTAATAGGTTACCCGAGTACACAAAACTCGAGTACATCAAAGTGCGTTGCTCTGTGAATACTACTCATGCTTGCTCGCCTGACTTCAGCACGCTAGGAAATCGGCTTTACCCACATGCGAGTCCTGGAAGGTGTTGGCACTTTGGTCCAAATGGCAGGGCTAATAGCGAGGTTATGCAAAATGGTATGCATTGTATTCTCTGTCTTACAGCGTCCGAAGCTTACCGCACTGCCGCCTATAGAACACAAATCCTGCGCTATTTCGTATATGAACCGCCATACGACCGAAGTAAATATGAAAATAGGATATATGATACATTAACATGTAGTAACCTTCACTTCACAGAATCATACGAGGTACGATTTGAGATTCAACACCGTAAACATGCACCCCGGGCTGCAGAGGTTAATGAATGAAAATCGAAGTGTATCAGAATGCGCCTACCTTCCGAGGAAACACACCATGAACACGACCACATCCATACATGTGTATTTGCGTCAGAAACTCTAAACCTTTAGAGGTATCGGGCTCTTCCTTAACTGTCTCGACAACAGGGACATCGACGTCCATGGCATCAGAATTATCGGCATCTGCATTATCGGCACCAGCATCGTTAAAATCTACGTCCTCCTCCTCGTTTGGTCTGCTCTCCTCTTCGCCACTCCCATGCAAGAAGGCCTTGATCACAAAGTCATCGACCGAACGGCACCATCCCACGTCGATCGCCTTGAGCGCCTTGGCCGTAGTCGCAATCGACATGAGCGCATCAACCGACACATCCTTCCATCCATTGATGTTCAGTTCCTCCAGATCCGATCCAGAGTGCGCAAGGAGCGCAGTCAGAGACGCGCTCGACAAAAGGTGGTCGCGCGACAAATCGATCTGGAGCAGCGGCGAGTTCGCCCAACCAGTAAAGAAGGCAGCGATGCCCGCATCGCTCAGCAACGGGGTGTTCGCGGCAATGAGGTGTTCGAGCTTGGTGACGTGGTTGGCGACGCCAATCGTGAATAACTGGTCAGTAATTGCATCATGACCGGATAAGTCGAGATGGGTTAGACTACGCCCTACAGCCTTAAGGAGGTCGACCAGCGCATCATCTGAACAGGACTCGGCGGGGTTGGAGATATCGAGATATGTCAGACTGTTTAGTGTCTTGATGTCGGCTAGGAAATCGTCATTGAGCTGGCCTATTTCTTTGAGCCGCAAACGCCTCAGGGTCACACCACTGTCTTTGAGAAGCGCCTGTAGACAGCTTGAGTCAAAGCGAGGGCTCTGCGTAATGAGGAACGACTCGAGGTTTCGACCCTGGAAGAATGTCGTCCAGCCCTCGGGCTTGACAAGGAACGGACCAAGCAGCTCGATAGACTTGAGATGTGGCAAAGCAGTAGACAATTTTTTCAAAACTGCCGTGTCCATGTGGCCACAAAAATCCAGTCTCAAATCAGTCAACTTAGGATTCAAGGAGCCCAAAGTGTGGAATGCGGACGACGGCAAATCTTGCCAAAAATGTTAAACCTCATATTGAGAAATGGAAATGAAGATACAGACTGGTTGCATCGTAAAGGGTGAGAGACGTTTGCTGAGCGTCATATAGAAGCTGGACGTTCTGTGCGTTTCTGTACAGCATCAATCAGTCATTGCGTCTTGGAGTGCGTCTGCGACGTACAGTTCCCGGGACTTGCAGAGCGCCTTCGCAATCTCGTCCATGTTTACAGAACCAATGTTTCCCAACGCTTCCACGTCGTCAATGTGGTTTGTAATGACCTATGTCGTGTGAGAAGACCGCAGGCTTTGATGGACGGGGCGTACCTTGACACATATCGATATGAGCGAAGGGAACACTCGTTCCTCAAAGGCGGGCATTTTAGCGACTGCCTTGCGTTTTCGCTTGGCCGAAGGCTTTTTGAAAGGATCAGAGCCTGCAGCTTTTGCACACCTGTGACATAAGAAACCAGGCCCCGGATTTGCCGCCATAGTGTACGTTGTCTGAACGAGACGAAATGGTCAAACCTATGAGAAGGTAAGCAGGCAGCTAGACGCACGACAGTGAACTGTTGTTCGCATATAGCGCAGTCTTCGAAACTCCCGACTGGGGGCCTGCTGGATGATCCTGCCCACATGGAGGAAAGTGCAGTGTAGGGATCGTCGTCATCAGTGTAGCTGTCATCATCGTCGCGCTTTTTCTTTGCCTTCTCTTTCGCCTTGGCTTTCGCAGCCTGAGCTTTCGTAAGTTTCTTCTTTTTGGGCGACTCTGGCTCGTCCAGATCATCAGAGCCATATCCAGACGCTGTTGCACGCGTGCGACGTCTAGGTCGAACAGTAGTGGCAGCAGTATCCTGGTTATCGGCAGTCGGCTGCTGGGCATTTGCACTTGTTGATATCTGTGCATCGGTCTGTTCCTGCTGGCCAGTACCTCGCATCGCAGCACGACGCGCTATGGTTGTGGCAGTGATACCCGAATCCTGAACAAGAAAAAGAATATATCCAAATGGCAGAGACTGGCAAAGGAAATGCACCCACCCGCAAGAACTCAGTTAACGCTGAGCCGGGACCTCGCACATTGTTGCGGTTATTAGAGCGAGCCATGGCAGACTGAAAGATTGAAACACTGTTGTAGCTTTTAAGTTAGTACAGTCAAATCCGAAGCTGAAGGTTGAAGCTAAGCCTGAAGCTTTCAAGGCAGAGTTTGGACCGCGAGTACAAGGCTCGTCGCGTGACAAGGGAGGACTAATGCGACGCGTGATGTCACGCACGCGACGCGTATTCAACTCGCCGTTGTCACACATTAACTTGGGTTCAAAGAACAAATGCACTCCTCAATGAGTGCGTCGCTTTCAAGCCGAGCGTGGTCTTTCGTTCTCTTCAAGTCAGGGCAGAAATGGATGGACTGTGTCCCGTAGATTGAAAGCTGGCTACGCCACACTTGGCCAGCCGGGGCGGGTGACGCATCAAAAGTGCTAAGTCCGGGTCCATTCTTTTCTTCGAGAGAAGTCTCTTCGCCTCCAGCCGTACTGCTTATACGTAGTGGCTGGCCGGCCATCTGGTCCAACTCGCCACATTGAAGACGCTGCGAGTGGCGGTGTGACCAACACTTACATTCATCTCAAGTGTCCCTCGACGCGTCGACCTGGTTTCCCGTCTCTCGTTTATCTCTGAAAATGCAATTGCCAACCACTCCGGTTCGCACACGCTTCACGTCGTCCCCCTCTCCGGTCCCCAACCAGCCACAGCGAATGAGTCTCGTCCAAATGCATCCTTCTGCCATGGATGCACGTCGCCGGACTATTCGAGAGGCGAAAGAGCAGGCACCTTACGCCGGACCTACATTTACTCCTGAATACCTTGCCGGTTGGAACGACGTCGACATCGACGACACCGATTACTATTTCCGTCTTCGCCAGGCGGAGGGTGCGTCTGGTTATCCTGTCGTGATATGTTCACACTGACATGGTTATATCTACTGTAGAGGAAAGGCGAAACGAAGAGGAGGCGCGTCTCTTGAGGGCACGCAAGCGTGCCAGAGCCCGAAAAGGCTCTAGAGCTCGTCGTCTCCAGATCAAACTCCAGTTGAGCAACCTCCGTTCTTCGTCAGATATTCCGGCCGATATCCTCTCCACACCACGCTCATCCGAATCTTCTACGGTTTCTACCGCTTCTTCACCGCTTCCTGCAACCCCTGCTACCTCCGAGGGCGTTGAAAGAGTGCCTCCTTGTGGTACGTTCTTCACACTGTCTCTGTGCCGGATGTCTCTTTAAACCAAAGTTCCAGATCGAGTTCATTTCCCGTGCACATCTCCCGGTTATACGCCACCGAAGCCTGTAGCTCACAGGATCATAGCGCGTACTCATCTTGCTGAGGGGTCGTACAGCGTGCCACCGTCTCCCTCTGCGCAGCGTGCGGATTCATATTCATATCCCAAACGCCGTATGGGCAGCAATCGTCTGCTATCAGACATTCTCAAGAAGCCCTCCCACAGTCCCACTTCTCGCCAAGATGTACGCCATGACTCTGCGCCGCCACCCGTGTCACGAAAGCGGTTGGCCCCTCTGAAGCCGTACAATCCATTTGTACGGCCTCGGGCAGAGTCGTTGTCGTCCATCATCGAGGACCGCAAGTCCACGATAGACCATGCCAGCGGCAGGACGACAAGCCTAGGCATACGGA
The DNA here is from genome assembly GCA_000934395.1 of Fistulina hepatica ATCC 64428. NCBI lineage: Eukaryota > Fungi > Basidiomycota > Agaricomycetes > Agaricales > Fistulinaceae > Fistulina > Fistulina hepatica. Next base: position 186,529 of record KN881666.1, on the reverse strand, counting down.
GGGCGACCTCTAGTACTCCAGTGGATCCCACGCCATACCGACGCCTAGTGGTCGTGTGATTCTAACATAACGAGTCGGACCGACACAAGAATATCTATAGAATACGTCGGTGAGCACGTCAGCATCTGTAGTAAATAATTCCCATTATGATTCATCACGATACCGGAGCCTTTCATTACATCTTTTACTTCGTGGAACGCATTTAGTTTACGTATGCCTCTTGTAGATTTCATTAGCAGTTATCTAATTCAGAACTTTTTGCAGTTATTGCACGTGATCGCGTTTTTTTTTTACTCTTAAATTTATAAAGTGCTGGAGGTAAGACTATGTACCAAGGCGCGCTGCCTCTGTGGCGGTAGGGATAAAAACTCATGTCGTGGGAAACCCTGCCGCCAGTGGTTCGAAGCGGTACGTTATACTTCGTAAGCAGGGGGGGTTAAGGGGAATGTGTACCTGCAACTCCTGGGCCCGTTGTCAATGTCATTGCGCACAGTGCTGGACTCTACACGTGATCGCGTTTCAATTCGGCTTCATAAGGCTCCATATGACTCAGTTCCAACTTTCTCGCATCCTTTGTTACTCAAAGAAATCCCCGAAGCTTGACTCTATCGATTCTTTATTTACTTCACGGTTTGCTTCATTCTGGCCTTTGATGAGAAGGAAAGATGGCGTCTCTAGAGTCCCCCGTTTCTAAGCGCATGCAGAAGGTCAAGAGGATCATCATTGTTCTTTCCGGAAAGGGAGGCGTTGGGAAATCATCAGTGTCTACTCAGCTCGCGCTCAATCTGTACATGTCGCCTAGTTCTCCCCGCGTCGGTATTTTGGATGTTGACTTGACGGGACCTTCCATACCTCGCATGCTAGGCGTCGATGGACATGGCGTACATCAAAGTCGGGATGGCTGGGTTCCCGTGTACGCCGACGGCTCTAACGCGCGCTTGGCTTGCATGAGCGTCGGGTTTCTTCTTAAAAATCAAGGGGACTCTGTTGTTTGGCGAGGTCCTAAGAAGAACGGCATGATACGACAATTCCTCAGCGATGTCCGTTGGGGTGATCTTGATTACCTTATTATAGACACGCCTCCAGGTAACGAATCCGCTACGGTCATCTTTCCCAAAAGGTTTGATCTCACTTTTGGCACAGGAACCTCTGACGAGCATCTGTCGCTTTTGGAGCACCTTGGACCTGTCCACGACCGTCTTTCCTCTGTGATCGTGACTACGCCACAAGCTGTGGCGCTGGTCGATGCCATGAAGTGCCTCTCTTTCACGCGTACGGTGAATCTACCCGTTCTCGGCATTATTGAAAACATGAGCGGTTATGTCTGTCCGTGCTGTGGCGAAATCACAAACATATTTTCCACCGGGGGTGGAGAGGAGATGGCACGCCGGGAAGGTCTCACCTATTTGGGCAGCCTTCCCATCGACACACAGCTTGTAACTCTACTTGATTCGCATGGTGGAACGTCCATCGATAACAACACGTCAGCGTCGTTTCAGCTCGTCGAAGCTTACAGCATGACCTCTTCCGCGAAGCTGTTCCCTGCGATACGGGAGCAGGTTCTTCAGCAGATCGCCGCTTCTGCGCCCAAGGTCATGCAAGCTTCTGATGCAAGCTGTTGATAGGGATGGGATCAGCGGCAAGCCGCTATTCATGTGTAAGAAATTATATGTGCGTCCCCTTTCAACTTGTTGCGGGGCTTTATTTAAAAACTGTCAGTCAAGTGGAGAAACCTCTAAAAGGCGCTTCTCTTCCTGAGCAACGACGGATCGATAACGCTTTTTAGCTGACTCCGACATCGTTAGTACGGCGCGGCGCGGCGCGGCTGCCCATCTGACATGGGCGCATTCTCGGCGTATTTGATCGCGCTACGATCCTGGGGCCTCGTGGGCAGGCTCAGTCGTGCAGGTGTCAGCAACAGGCTTACGACGTAGCATTTCGGTGCAGGCTTCTGTAGCCAACGTGCATGGGTGGCCGGGTCGGCAGGCTCATACGTTGGTTACAACGTTGCAGCCACGTCTTCGTAAGGTCCGACGATGTTGCGCGATTTTTCTTTTGCATGCGACTGGTTGCGGAAAGGTTGTCTGTAGATATCATGGTTGTGTGTAAGCTCAATTGGAGTGCTGTTGACAGTGCTGTACATATAAAGCATGTTTGCGGCGTGAAAAGCGCGTGTGATGCCTTCACGTGATCGTTTGTTAGATCAAAATATACAAGCTCGTCCTCGCAAGCGCAAGCGCTGCACTTTGTTCTCCCCCTCCATGATCAGAGCCCCGTCCCTCCTCACCTCGCCTTTCCTCTTTCTCTCATCCCTTTTCCTCCGCCCAAGACGCTGCCTTCATACACCCCGTCCGAAGATCTCATAGACTTGCTGAACTGATAACATCATACACTGCGCATCGAAGCTTCACAGATACGGTCTAACCTCCATACGCGGCCGGGCCAGCATCATAGAGCGCACAACACGTAGACACTGATTTTGCTGCCGTCTTCCACGTTCCCGACGCGTGCCTCAGAGCTCACGCCACGTTCTCAAGAATCATGTCATACGATCCGCCATACACCCTCCCGGGTGAAGATCCGTTCAATGCGCGTCCCTACCTTCCTATGCGCCAGCTCCGCCGGAAGCGGTCTAGCTTGGTGAATAAATGGGTTCTGGAGCAGCAACACAAGCCCGATTTTTCTTCTCGTCTTTCGGAAGATATCCAGTCGCCGCGTGCGCCGCGTCCACCCAGATCTCGCCAAACATCTGCTCCCGCACCAGTAGCTGCACCTGCGAACCCTTACCTCGCGTATCCTGACATGTCCGGCCCTTTTTCTGTGCCACACGAGAGCGCAGTGACCGTTAACATGTACGATCTTGTTGAGGACGACGACCTCCCAGAAGTATCCACAGAATCATACAAGGTACATACTGACAGGGCATTTCACGTCGCGACGGTATCTTGACAATAACCAATGATGTTAATTCCGATAGACGCCAACCACCCCCAAATTGCTTTCCAAGAAGGCGTCGCGTATCTTTAAGCCCCCTTCTTTCCGTAACTTCCACATGCCATTTCACTCAACATCGACCTCTTCATCGCGTCCCACAACACCAATGCGTCCTGTGCTACCGTCTCGCAGATCGAATGTTACACACATGCGATCCACAAGCGTGAGTATAGCCGATTCCTCCGGCAAACAGACAAAGTCGCCAGCGCCTGCTGCCCCATCATCCAAGTGGAGGCCTAGTGTATTAGGCTTCTTCCCAGCATCATCACAGTTGTCCATGCCACCTTCTGAATCGACATGTAGCCCCTCGCGACCCAGCGTATCATCGACGCGTACGTATGCGTCTACGGCACCTACGTCTGCCGATGATGTGCCTACTACCCCCCCGAGTATACCCGTCGGACGTTCTTCCCATACCCGGAATCGCTCACGCGGCGGAACTTCCAAAGCCCCTCCAACGTTGTCCTCTGCTTCCGTCATTTCTGCCACCTCGTGCATTTCTAATCCTCAGAGTACACTGTCATCACAACAAGGCATGCATTCTCCTCGCTCATTTTCATCCGGTTCCTCCGTCCAGCTTATGGGCCACAGTGGCTTTCTACGTAAACCTATGACGATTCGTAATGCCTCACGACGTACTGTGTACAGCGACGACGACCATAGCACCGATTCTCACGTTGAGCGTCCTTATGTCGCATACTCTGGCGCTGCAAAGCAGCGTGTAACGTTGTCCTCCTTGGGTGTACGTGGCCATAAGAAGAAGATACTTGTTATCAGTGGTATCGGCTGGGACGATACATGTCGATTCGAGGGTGTCAAGCGTTGGTGTGAGGTGAGCTCGCTCTCTCTACCCAACCCTTCCTAGGGCAAATGTTAATATATTACATGCAGACGTTTGGCCCAATCAATCAAATAGTCAGAATGCCTGGAGGTGACCTCCATGTTTATTTTCAGTCTCATGACGTGGCAGATACGGTATGCTCGATGACGATAGCGATCAAGCAGATAACCTGATGTCTCGTCTAGGTGTGCCGTCTGCGCGCTCAAGTCTATATATCAGGTGTCGGGAGTGTTCAGTTATCTTGGCATGCAGGCAGCAAGCGATGAACATGTTATTTTCTTGATGGCAACTTTGCTTTCTTGTGCATCTGTAAATGTGAGTGTTGAATAGCCTACCATACCCTGCCATGCTGAAACGCAGACGCAGTCCATTGCATGGAACTCTACATCTCTGTCTAATCTTCTCTGTCAGTGACCTTTTTTTACGATCATCATGCCCCCCTTCGTTGAGAACATGACCTGGCTGTATATTCGTTTCACGTTCTCTTTGACGACAAGACACGCCTCTTTCCGATCTCGATTATATCGTCTTTCTAATCTGCGAACACGCGTAGCTAGCATGTCTACATTATTAACGCCTTTGAAATGGTTGGTACACACGATACCCTTTGTCACTTTACGCAGTCCTTATCGCCGGCATCTTGTCCCGCCACGCAGCGTATGCCTGCTTACTTGGGCCAAGTACTCTTTGGCTCTCCAAGGTTATGCCGTACGCTCGACATGATTCCGCACACCTCTCCATATACTTAATTCTGACCGCGCTTACGCATCTACATTTGTGATGTTCTAGTAATCCTTCATGCCCAAACTTCATTATGGACGTTCGTTTGAAGCTGTCTTGTCACGATGCGCGTCCCCCTGCCAATACCCTTTTGCATTTTGTACGTCTTTTACAGGGCCACGTCGTATTATATGTAGCGCTCAGCAGGCGTTTGATTGCTGTAACATGCCGATATGTTTTTCCCGCCTTCACATTTATGCAGAGTCTCACGTAAAAGAGTCGATCCGAGTTCAGCTGTATAGTCGCTCTGTATCGATGCCTCGTAATTGGGTGGCACCCATGGCAGGTGTCAGTCTGAAAGAGTATGTGGACCGCATGACGAAGCGTTCGACGATTTCTTCCGCCGAAATGACAGTCTTTGTATCCTTGTTGCCTAGTTGCCTAGTCGCCCCGTAACCCGTGGAAGCTGGCACAGGATTCGGCTGTGCGGAGGAACGATGTGCGCCCCTAGGCCTGGAGGCCTGAAGCTTGACATAGATACATCCATAACCCGTCATATGATCGCGACCTGTATCACGTGATAGAAACGCGGTCAGCACGTGTTGTCCAGGGTGTCACGACAACAAATCAATCCTGACCACTTCCTCCATCTGGTCATCTCCCCTCTGGCTCTCCGCCTGTTTTTGACGCGTCTTTTTCTCGCGCAAGTCATGTCTGATAGAATAACAGCAGAAGTACACGCAATCCTCAAACGCCAGGTGCAGGCGTTCGCGGGCATAGTAGAGACTGTCCAGCGTTGTCGCACTTGTCGTCATGTTCTGCCGGCCACCTGCAGGTGGAAATCTTGCGAGGCGTGCAGGAAGAAGGAGAGAGAGAAACAGAGGACCTTGAAGTTACGTCGCGCCCTCGCGTGGACCAATGACCCTGCCAATATCTCATCTGCTGTTGGTGAGGTCAATGTTGTCACGAAATCCGACGCTCCCGTAAAATTCCCCGAGTTGAAGGACATCATCTCTCGAGTCCGCACCCACAAGAAGTCCAAAGCAACAGGCGACGCGTCTAAAAAGCGAAAATTGCCTGGGGAAGCAGACGTGTCTGAGGCTAAGCGATTCAAGGGTGCCGTATCGAAACAACCCGCTAGCGAGAAGGTGGGTCCATGTCTTCCATGTCCCTTGACGTGTCGTATTGAATGTATGAGCCTCATAGGGCTATCAAGAGTATCAGACGTCTTTAAGCGTCTTTTCGGCCATCAAGAAGGCCTTCTACCCTTATTCTCGCTGGGATCCTACGCCTGACAGTATCCATTTTCGGGCTTGCTATTCCATCGTCCAGGATAAACCTGTTGACAGCGACTCTCGTGCGTTTATGGTATCCCAAGATTTGGCTCGCAAAGTCTTTGGCCAAGCTACTGGGTATGCGCTATCACTTGTACAATTCTTCGCATATTGACCCTCGGAACCAGTCTAGGAAAGTCTACCATGTCCGGGTCTACGCGCGTATTTGCCTGCAAGTGTCATTGCTTGGCTTCCGGGCACGCACCGCATCGTTCCTTGATCAAACACAGCTTGAGCATAGGAAGGGTTAATGAGCGCGTCACTTACCACGACTTCGATGGCAAACTCAAGCGCAAAGAAATCGTCAAATATGACGCCGGAAAAGAGTACGTTGAGCTCGACGAGAGTGTCCCAGGCATGTCTCGCTTCGAAGAGGGCGGCGTTCAGCATATTTCCTGGTTGGAACCGCGCAAATCTTCCACCCCCGGTGCCTCTGACGACAATATCAAGGTTACCCAACGAGTTGTCAAGATTAATGGTCGGGAGCTCGTCAAATATTCGCGGAGTATACCCGGGAGGGCCGAGAAGCGTGCACAGGACGTAGCAAAGTCAACCTGTGGCGGGACCATACGCATCCGAGTGGAAGACGACCGCTCTCATCCTTACTTCAAGGGCGAACGGATTATGATTGAAATATGTCATTCTTGAAGCTTGAAGCTTGGCCTTGATCCCGCTTGTCCTGTTTTTTGCGACCGAATGCTGTATTATTATTTATATTTTGTTTATTGCTGAATTTTATGTACATATATTGCTCACCTAGTCGTTGCCTCCTGCTATTCGTGCTCCTTAATAATTTGCCACCCTCTTGCCGTTTGATAGATGAGACTGACCATGTCTATGGGTACGTGGAAACAAACATTATGTGATACCTTGTGGTACGTACATCAAAAACTACAATATTTTACGGATAAAAGTTGAAATGTGACATGTGAGGAGTGGCATTCGACAAAACACAACTCACTGCAGGTATTACATATTGTATGATAACATGATACCATGAAAAACTGACGGAAGAGACAGACAAACTCTCGGAAACCGTGCGCAAAAACAAACAAAACGGAGAAGATATGTACACACAAGAACGGTACTACGGCGACCAACGATAGCGCACATATGATTTTGCTTGAAAAATGTATATATGATGGAAAGCGAATGAACAAGACATCGCAGAAATAAGTGAAAATGAGGGCGTGTTTTTCATTGCACGAGAAAACGAACGAGATTATCAGGGAAACCGGAACGGAAGGTGAACACCAAAAGAACGGTAGAAAAATAATGAAAAAAGAAACAGGTGAATAATTACGGTGAACGAAGCCTCAACGATACAAACATGGAAAAAGAGACAAATGACAATGAAAATACGGCAGTCTTAACGACGACTGCCATTCCAGCTGTTCCATTCGCCGCCAACATGGAGGGACGTGGCCCCACGCACGTTGCCATGAGTCTCAGGAGACCCACCTCTGTTCTGACGATGTCCAAAGCCACGACCATGTGGCCCACGCTGTCCATTCAGGTCTTTGCGTAGGTGGCGGCGCGGCGGAAGGTTGTTGACTCCGTCAGGGTAGCGATGCGCAGGCGGACCCGAACCATGAGTGTTTGGAAGGGTTGATGGCACGAAGCATGGGGCGGCAGGCTGTGTTGGCGTCCAGTGCGTAGGGCGCAAAGGGCGTGGAAGGTTCGTCGGAATATGAGGCGTTCCCGGTGCTGGTGTAGTAAACGAACATCCAGGAATGAACTGGTTCCAGGCAGGCTGCGGAGGTGTGTTTGCAGATGGCCGAGCAGCATTGTAGGAAGTGGAGATGTACTGGTCGAGCGCCTCAGGCTGGTACACAGGGATGAGCGTACCCTGCTCGTTCTGAATGAAACCCGTAGGCATCAGAGGCGCTTGGCTCAGCCCAGTGGTCGCCGTTCCAGCTGGGCCACTTCCCGAGGTCATCACCTGATCAGGTCGAGGAAAATAGGCGGGATAGGGCATGAATGGCTGCGATAGACATTAGGCTTGGACAGCAACAAAAAAAAAAGCAAGACAAAGTTGCTTACTCCATATGTACCGACCGTCCCCGGCCACGCAGGATGGGACACAGTGGGTCCGCTCGCATCAGAACCTATGGGGCTTGCGAACGACTGTGGTGTAGCAGGGTGAGGTGGGACGGTACCCGGATATGGTCCATAGTATGGAATCGGATAGGGCATATGCGGAGCGTACGGCGCCATCCAAGGCGGAGGCGGGAAATAGCCGCCTGCAGGCATAAAGTAGGGTGTCGCCGCAGGCTGCTGTGGTACAGCAGTCGGCAGGGCCGCTGGTAGAGAAGATGGAGGAGGCGTGAAGTTCGGAGGCGATGGGACGTCCTCAAACCAGTCTCCGAGCTCCGACCGTGCAGCAGTAGCGTCAGCAGATTGGTCAGGATTGAAAGATGGCTCTGTATCGTCCGCCGCCCTGTCCTCTGCGAGATGCTCTTCGCCGGACGTCGATGGCACAATATGTGTGTCATCTGAGTCCTTGACGGACGTGTCGGCAGATGCAGAAAATCCAGAGGATTCTTCCCGTGCATGAACCATGGCACAGTGTTGGCCGTAAGGTTCTTCAGTCGAATCGCAATATTGCAGCGCAGAGAAGTGCTGCATTGGCTTTGCGCGACCACGTTGTTTCCACGGACTTCGCGGAGGGTTGCAGTCTCGCAGCTGGACTCGAATAGCGCGGCCGTCATAGACACGATTGTGCTACGGGAGAACGTCAATAAGCTCAATTCCAGTAGTAAAATGCAGATTATGCAAACCTCTTCTTTAATGGCTTGTAGAGGCGACTCAGTGTTGTCAAATTTGACGAACGCGAATGCCGCACGAGAGTTGGCTAACAGGCAGTTAGCGCTCGTCTCTAACAAACGGGGGATAAGACTCATAAGTCTTACCAGGACGGACGAGCTTCACCGACTCGAGACCACCGTAGCAAGAGAACACTTGCTCGATCTTGCCTTCGTCCCAGGAGTCAGGCCCGTACATTTCCAGGCCACCTACGAACAGTGTGGTCGGGTCCAACTCACGGTCGCTAGTCCTTGCACTATCACCGGGATGCTCATACCGGTTCAGTAGCCCACTGATGTGGTCGTCCTTATGGTGTTCAAAGCGCCCGCGTATGTCACCCTGACCAGCATAGTCCTTCAAGTTCAGTGAGTTCAGGTTGAGGTTGGGTGTTAGCGGCGTCACTGGGAAGTGCACACCGGGTGTTTTCGGCGTAATGGGGGACATGCCCAGGGCAGGGGTCGGCGGCACATCCGACGCACGCTCATCGTCGGCGTAACCACCCAAGTCTGTATTACCTGTAGTCTTGGGTGCAATATAGAGTGGAGACAGACTAGACGAGGATTTGCACGTTGAATAGGCAGTGTCAAAAAAATCGATGGTACGCACACATGTTCTCTAGACTTCAAAGGGAACTTTGCGCCTATATCCTCCATGTCGCTAGCTTTGGGCCCAGGCTTATGGTCACTCAACGGCGGGAAATCGACCTCAGACCACTCAAGTTTGTCTGAAACGTTATCAGAATCCGGCAAGGGTCCATACAATGCCTCGCTACCGTCTGAGGTGGACTCGCGATACGAAATGTTTGCAAGGCCAGGGCTGTTCTGCAAGTGAAAACTACCTGGACTGGTGCCACTGGGTATCTGCTGTCCGCGTTGAAGTACGTGCAATGGATACGGCGTCGTGTTGTTGGTTGTCAACTGGTGGTTATGGTGGTACGGCGCACGATCTATCACACCCTGCTGGGGCTGATGCGCCCACGTTACCGTGAGATGAGGGACCCGGCGAAGAGTCTATTTCAGATCATAGGTCAGTAAACGATGGAGATATGCGGAATGAAACGATGAAATATATACGCGTAAAATTTAAGACTAGTAATAACGACAGAGGAAAAGTGCGTACCACGAGTGCGCTGACGCAGTCATCTCGGTGGGACCATTTGATTTGGAAGCAGCAGGGATCCATACCGTCCTTTCGAGGTCCATCGTGTGGCGCTGGATACGTGCTCACGAGCTCCTCAAGCTCGACGTCATCATCTCTGTCCGCGGCCTTAGCACGAGCTATGTAATTGCAAGCACAAGGGACAGGCGGCATCGTGTCAGGCTCGTGTTCAAAAGATGACTTCGGCGCATATACTCACCCCCCTCCGCGTCGTCCGAGTAAGGTTCAAAGGTCTCTAGGGGTCCGAAATGGCACGCTAATGTTTTGATAGTCTAAAATGAATGGATCAGCGCCATGCTGCTTCATCAAGGGCAAGAGTCAGCTATTCGGGCCATGGAAGCCTCGAGGCACACAGGAAGGAGCGGGAACAGGCGGGAACCCCTTTCCATCGCCTTACCGCCTCTTCGAGCCCTCTGATCGCCCTGAACAGCAGCTAGATATGGCCAAGTGCGAACGAAGATCTTACCTCAGCGTCAAACGGCACGGGTTGCAAGTACACGGCCGATTCATCCGGCGATGCAACGTGACTTTGTTGAACAACGGTGTTGATGCGGTGTTCGACGTCTACGGCCTCTGCGTTATACGCCAGTTGATGAAATCTAGATACATAGAATATATGCTAAGAGCCTGCAAAACCAAGTGATAGACCGTCGATTCAGCACGTACTTTGTATTGTGCGGCTTCCAGAGTCTCATGGCGTAAGGCAGATCTAGCTCAATAGTCTGAGGCTGCTCCGGCTGGGTGCTAGTGCCCACAGTGGGAACAATTTGGCGTGGTACCCTGCACGCAAAATAATTTCAGATATGAGCATTCAACGGAGTAGTGTCAGAATGATACCTGTAAGAAATCAAGAGTGTTCTAAAAGCTCTGGCGGGCTCGTAGCGCAACAAACGGCCCATAAAGGGCTTGGGCACCATAGAATGAAGTGTGCGAATGAGGTTGGCAGCAGCTGTCGCGTTCTGTGCAATTTGGGGCGATCAATAAGCGTCGTAGTCATGCCACTGGAACGGAGTGGCCTACTTCGCATTGTACGAAGGCACAGACGCCGCCTTTTGCATCACGTACTACCTTGACGTTCTTGACCTCTGCATGCTCAGATAGATGCTCGGAAAGAAGATGTGCTAATTCCGACTGATCGATATTAGTAGGTAGACTGTATGCGCGGGAGCACAGCGGCCGAGACTTAGCCTTGCGCCAGCCAAGAAGACAGAAAGGAAAACCACCTTCCGACAAAAACGCTAGCGTCGTGGGGCATCTTCTCGCTGCCGTTCCGTTTAATGTTGCCGTCAGCGGGGCCGTTCTTGTAGTAGTGGCCGGCGTTGAGACTACCACTGGATGCACCAGTGGCGAGCGCGTCGAAGCGGGAACCCCAGGCACGAGATCTCATGGAAGGATGTATGAAGAAACAAAGTTTAGAAATGGGAGGGAGATAGATAGAAAATCGTTGTGGACGGGAAGGTTAGCGCTGAATTGAGATGGGAGTTGTGGGCAAAGTGGCAATCAGCAAAGAGGCGACGGAACGTGGCGGGTGCGGTTTTTATACCAGCTATGTGTGCGTCAAAACAGGGGGATATTTCTAAATTGGATGAAAATTGGATCGAATGGCGACATATACTTATCAATGTTTACTCGGCTCATGTCGCAGCGGCGGCACAGATCCTCGTGGCTGATGCGCTGCTGTGCGCCCTGGCGCTGGCTCTGGTGCTTCGCGAGCTTGGCAGAAGCCCAGGAAATGTCAAAGCAGTTGGAAGACACGTTTTTCCTCGCCGAAAAGTATCTATCCTGTCTTCTTTCGTATACCGCGATAAGGAAAGAAGCACTCCCAGTCCACCGCTCCATTGCCTGATGGAGGAACAAAGATACCGTCATGCAGGAACAGACAGAGCCGCGAACCTGCTCCGACGTCAACTGTGCTCCCCTGAAACCTATACCTACGATTCCGAAGACAGCTCACCTGCAAATGAACATCAAGTTGTGTGAAGCATCGTCGCGCCGACATTCTATCCATTCCTGAAAATAGCGGACGAACTTTCTGCAACTGGCAGATATGGAAGACGCATTTGAAGGGTCCATTTTTTGGAATACACTTTTCGAACTGCAGCGGAAAACAGCCAGAATGAGAGCCTTTCCAGTTCAGCGCACGTTACGTCAAGCCCAGGATCGACGCGTCTCTGCCTGGAGTCAGAACTCTAAGACGAAACACGAGCCTCACATGGCGGGGAATACGCAGAAGCGACCAATGGAGTGCTCTACTACTTAGCTCCCTCAACTCAGTACATAGTACCCAGATCTCAAGTATCCCACTGGTAGGACGTACTAGTGCCAGTGCATGACTGAACCACAAGTTCAGGTCGACGATCGCCCACACTCAGACAGCTACGCGAGAGCGCTGTTACCGTCAAAGAACGTACAAGAAGCCACAGAAGCCAGTCTATCTCGGTTCAGCGCGTTCCCAAATTTATTCCATTGAATGCTAGATCTGTGGTACAATCAGACATAAGCCATCCATGACATAGCTCAGTTCGACACGGTTGGAATATGCGAAATGCATGTTAAAGCTTGAGAGAATCGATCGGAAATGCGGAGATCTTCAGTCCTTCGGATCACAGTTGGCGCGAGCATATTTGATTTGTGTATCCACCATGGAACCACATTCCACTAACTATGTAGATCTTCCAACCAAAGAGAAGCTCGCCACTTCCTCGGAAGCCTCGCAATAACGAAGCTCAGCAGGAATATCTGTCTATACATATGATACCTCAACAGTACGTAAAAGCTGCAGCTGTCATGTCCAAGTCAACGTTTACCGAGCGTCAACTTCAACTTCGTGGGGCCGGCAGAGCCCGATCCCGACTCTTCCATCGCAAGCGCAGACAGAGGCGGTGATGTAGCCAACGGCGACGAGACTGTAGCAGGATGCCCAAATGCAGGTCCCCGATTAAAACCCAGGATTCCAGGCGTCATCGGAGGAGGGCTCGTCACGGACGTCGACGGGCCTGGTGCAGTGCCGCTATTGAATTGCGCCCAAAGTGGACACTTGCGATTCGTTTCTGAGAAAGGATTGGCATCAACACACAGTACAAGCGTTGGATAAGTCACTACTCACTCATATGTCCAACTTGACCGCAATGTCCACAACGACGCTGTATGGGAGTAGTGGCGTCAGTGAGTGTATAGGGAAGAATCTAAAAATCAACCGCACCGTTGTATCCGGCTTGATAGTACGGCTCAATTGCATTGGCATTCCGCCCTCCTTGATAATCTTGGCATTCTTGCGGTGTAAACGTCGCTCCTGGTTCTTCTTCATGCGTGCAATTTCCTCTTCCAGCCTGTACATCACATCAGCCTCTCTTTCCCACCAACATGAGATTGACGATAGTTTACACACCTCTTCCTTGCACGCTTATCCTTATCAGCGTCACCCGTCGGTGCCAACCTGTCCGCAACTGTATTTTCCTCTTCCAGCAGCTCGCGCGCATGCACATACGCACGGATGACAGCAGGGTCACGGATAATCTCTGTGCGCCACTCGCCGCTGATCTTGCGTTTGATGCGAAGCACCTTACGGGACGCCTCAGGGCCCATGCTGCCCTCGCGTGTGGGGTCCGACGACTGCCCTCGTGCGCCGAAACTCGGTGACTCGTGTCGCGACGCGCCACCTTCCTGCTTCGCAGTGGGTTTGTAGTAGCGGTCGGCTTCCTCCTGCGTAAGCTGTGGTTTATCCTTCCTACTGAGCGAGTCATACTGCGCCTTCCAGATGCGCTCGATCTCAGACTTATAAATCTGCTGCTGCTCCGCGACATTGTACCGATGCGCAGACTTGGGCCGGCTCTCCAGTTCAGCTGGGCAAACACGGCATAAGAAAAAAAAAGGAAACGAGTCAATACACACTCATACGTAAGAGTCGAAAAGGAGAAGAAGCGTACCAAGCTTCTGCTCATAATTCTCTCCAGCTTTCACGAAGATATCTTTCATGGATATTCGCATCATGCTGAACGCCTCTCCGCGGCCGGTTGGATCACCAGGACCATGCAGCTGCAACATCGCCTTCTGCTGACAAGCAGAAATGAAGTTCTTCGTTGTATTCCACGGGGCAAGCTGCTGTTCAACCGACAGATTCTGTTCGTCTTCTTGCTCCACGGTCTGCGTGTAGCCAGCATCCTGCAAATGCCTTTGCCCGACCTGCATGCTCTCCGCGAGCACGACCTGCTCCGGCGTGACCATCTTCAGCATCTCTGCGTCGCTGGGGATTGTCAGCGTCTTTTTGAGCGTCCAGAAGCCCTGGTCCTCGCCGCGCCGGTTATATTCCATGAACTCCTTCAGCCGCTGCCGCATCTGCAGCTCATTCTGGTCTGGGAAATATTTCATGAGTCGTGAGATCTTGAGGCGCTCGCCCTGGCTCCGCCGGAGCAGCTTAAAGGCGATAATCTGCAGCCTGTTTTTCATTGTGGTCGTGATCTTGCGTGAATGCGGCCCAGGCACTTCAGTCGCCGGGTATGTTTGGCCTACGACGTACAGGTTCTTGATTTCGCGTAAGAAATACTTCGAGTCACCTTTGACGGTATGTCTGAATTCTATATAAGCATTGCGAACCCTAACGGACCAATGAAGCCCACCGGATGACCAAGAAATCCGTCGACGTAAGTTTGTGTCTGAATAAGGGCGCGCGCACAAGATTGTTGTACAACGCAGGAATAATCTGCCCAGGATCTACGTTTCCAAACTTTTTGAACGGTGAATCATCCTGAGGCTCAAGCACGAATGGCAAGCCTAGATCCAGCTACAAGAAATTCGAGATATTGAAATAAGCAAAGGAAACCCGAGACTTGGAGGGGTCACCGACCTTTGGTACAAACTCGTCGTTATCATCTTTCTTACGATAGTAATTAACGAGGGCGCTGCCCATACTAAAGCTAGATATGACGGGCGGATGCTCTTCCTAAGAGATGAGACAAAAATGATTATTAAAAAGACAAACAAGGATAAAAGAAAACTCGCCGAGAATTCTAGCAACACAAAATTGCTGGTGTCACGCAAGCTGAGATCGCCCGTCTTGTGCAGACCTTCGCCAACATTTCCACCTTTGCCAAGCTTGCGACCGGCCTTGTCTTTCTTCTTCTTCGCCGTGCGCACCTTGCCGAAATGCCATTCGATGTTGGCGGGTATTTGCAGCGCGGGTCGGTGGAACGCACGGGCTTCTTGCTTTGAGAGACGAGTTTTGTACTATACAATTGGTCAACCAAGTTGGGAAGACACGACGCCTGACAGTACGGCTGATTTGGAAACGTACGAAGGGCAACTGTAGCTTCTGTGCAGGATACGCATGCTCGACTGCAATCTGGCCAAAGGTTTGACGCACGCGATGACGTCCACCCTCTCTCGAGACCTCATATGCCTGGTCGTTAGACAAATTGAACTTGTCCCTGAGCTGGCTGGGATCGACACGAAATCGCTTGCGCGTGTGTCGAACTGTCTCGACTGCGTACAGTAATTAGTCTGGTTATCCCCCATGCAGTAACGGTGCAAACGCACTGGACCGAGGCTCTGGCACGATGTCGTCTTCATGATTGAACTCAAGCTGCGTGAAATCGCGGAAAGGTTGCCCCGGGCCCCATATAGTGCTCTGTGTCCAAACGCCCGACTGTAACTGTTCATTTGTGGCTAACTTTAGATTGTCATCAAACACAGGGTGCTTTGAAGGGTTGAAGTTGGGGTCAGGGTGAAGTATGATTTGGTCCTCCCAATCGGCCAGTTGCACAGGGTATAGCGAGCGCTCGTTGGCATCGACGGAGACAGCCACGTCTTCTCCACGCAACTATGTGCGTCGATATGCTTGAATGGACAAACTTGCATGACAGTATGACTGATACATACCTCGATTGCCCGTCTCAAATCCTCCTCCACACTGCCTGAAGCAACAACGTGTTCGACGCGTTGACTTTCACTTTGATTTTTGGCATCTCCAACGATTGTCTTAAGAAAGTCCTTGGGAACCTCCTTCTTGCGAAAATAGGTCATCTCCACTGAAGCACGGGATCATAAGCTTTGCGCGCCAGACACTAACGGCCGCGAAGCATATACCTTGGAATGGCGGTCTTTTGGCGATACGAGATTTGCGGGGTAGATATCCCTTGAGGAGTTCTGTGAAATCCAAGATGCCACTCTTCTCAAATGACGGGAATATTTCGTGTACAGTCTTTGGCCGCTCGACGAGTTTCTTGACGATACGAGTACGTTTCCGTTTCTGAGGAACGGTGACGGTCCTCTGGATATCGACCATATGATCATTACGAGCGTCTTCATCGACGAGGTCTTCATAGTCAATGCCTTGATCGGCCCCGACGATTTCGTCGTCATCGCCATCTTCATAACTACCTTTGTTAAGGTCAGGTAGACCGGCAAGACCAGCGAAACTGAGCTGAGAAGACAGTCCCCCAGATGGAAGATCGAGATTACTGAGAACTCCATTCAATGACAATCCTGTGAGAGCAGATATAGCCTCGCTCTCATCCGCCATTTTGCAACAGCTTCAAAGTGCAGTGACCGTGAGTGCTGAGTGAGTGTCCAGTCAACAATGAGTCACACTGACTGATGGGTGATCCCGCGGCGATCAGAAGCCAGATCGGGTGACTCGCCTGTGCGGTGGCCATCGACCAATGCCAGGCGACTTGCCAGCCTACTGTGCGGGTTGCACTTACTTACTTAAGGAGTAGTGGTACTCAAGGAGTAGTGGTACTCAACAAATCATCTTGACGATAGCTTGGCTGTATCCAATTGGGTCCCTCTCACATTCCCTAGCGCGAATGCAAATGTGCTCCTTCATTCTGTATGGGTATACATCTTGAAAGCACCCTTCTGCTTGCCGACAACTTCCTTGCTAGATTGAACTTAAAGGCTACTAATAGCAGTTCAATCTTCTTCACTTTCCCGCTGAAAACTGCACGCCAGGCATGTCTAGCTCGCCGCTTTTCTCCCTACCACTTGAGCTCTATCGTCCGATCATACAGCATATCGATGATAGACAGACTCTCCTCAATTTGCTGCTTACTTTTAGTCTCTTTCACTACGAGGCTGAGCGCTGTCTGTACCACTCGTTCTCATTGGCCTCATTCCGTCCCAAGCATCATCGCGACTCACAGGTTGGTTTCTTCCGCCGTTTGACTGGTTGTGAACGCGTCGCGCTCTTTGTTCGTCGCATCGACATCGTTCACGAATCCGGCCCCCATCGCATCCGAGACGATGACGAAGAGTTTCAGGACCTGCTTCCCCGCGCGCTCAAAGCCGCGATTAACCTGAAATATTTAAGTTTCGGAAGCCTGGGCTGTCTCCCTGCTGCCCACATTTTGCGGAGTTGTACTTTCCAGCTCCTTGGTTTCAACTGGTATTGCCACTCTGACGAGCATGAACTGCGTTCGTTTCTGATGGAGCAGCGCGAACTGCGCGAGTTGCATGTGCGATGGCGTGAAAGTGTAGATGGTCCGCACCACAGCGCCCTGCGGCGCCTAGACAAATTCACAGGTTGCTACGATGCTATAAAATCTTTCTTGCCTTTGCGAAACGTAGCACATCTCCATTGGGTGCCGGACATCGACGACGAGCCACAAATAGAATCACTGTCCGAAATGTCCGCCGCCATGAATCGATTGACGACACTTGTATTCGGGGGATACTTCTGGACGGACTTCCAAGTCGTGGCAAACCACATAACTAACCTCCGCTTCCTGGAACTCATTGGACGCCACGTATGTACAGTTTGTTCCATTCAGAGGCCATATTGACACTCCTCATTCGATGTCGCAGGGTGATCCAGTTGAGCTTATGGTCCATGTCCCCCAGCTGGAGGGCCTGACGCTGTCACGGGCATGGGGTCGTAAGTAATCTTTCGCAGAGGTGGACACGGTCTGAAAAGCTTTCTCTCAGCCCGTCACAGTCTTTACAATATCGACGCATGCCGCGATTTCGTTCCTCGAATCTACAAGTGCTCCCCCAAGCTGCTATTCATAGACGTCCATCTGGAAACAGGATGGGAGGACGGTGTCTATAATCATACCGTCTACCGACGATGGGTGCGAAATTCTTGTGAACCAGTCCACATTATACATGATCCCGAATTCCCTTGGTATATGGAAACTCGATAGCGTCGATCGCGTCGTTTCGATAATTCATTGTACGTCTTTCTTGTTGAAGAAAAACTCTGAAGCGGTTGTTTAAGCGGCATCTGATAGGTCTTTATATTCACCATTCGCAATGCGTGCGTTAATGACCGATGCAATCTGCGGATTGTACGAAAAGCTCTCGAAAGACACGTTAATATGCCTGTGTTAATGTATTATCGCAATGCACCATGTTGTAAGATTCTTACCACCCACGATCTGAGCGATTTACCAGCGATGACGTCTGTCAAAGGAAATGTTGTGGGGATCGTTGGTAATGAACACAAGCGTACTGTTACGGCGGCCATGTTGGAGTTCTAGCAGGTCTGGTGAGGTATGCACGCGATGGTCTTGGATGCCAGTCTGCGGGGTCCACGGAATTAAATGCACGTACGTGATCCATATCAAGCCATTTCGTCGCCATTTTCTGATGTGCCGTCACCTGTAGATGGAATAGTCCACCCAAAGGCCTGGCGTCCCCATTCATGCGTCAATGGATTCCTAGGGTAGCGTCTCGTGCGCTCTTTCAGACCGGGGCTGCGTCAGTTAGCGTCTTGTACCCCCTGCAGATAGCCTACAGAATCCCCGAACATGCCAAAGAAGACGCTCAATTTATACCGAGCAGGTCATGTTTACTTCCGCTCTCACGCTTGCCTTTCTCAACAGCCCGAATCATGGACTTATCAAAGCGTCCTGACGTGCTATTTCCAGGATGCTGTCGTCATTCACAACCCGCTCGCCATGGCCCTTATCTTGCTGCTAGCTGTGGAGCCGGCGGCCCCTGCTTTCTACCATGAGGGTCTCGGTGCGCCGTGGCCGCCATCATGCCTGACATTTTGGCTCCCGCGCGTCTTCGTCTCCCGGTGGATCTGTACAGATCAGTGTTACACCACGTCAACGATCGCTCGACGCTACTTGAGCTCATGGTCACCTCGTCGGCCATGTACCCGGAGGCGGAGCGGCGCTTATACCACGCTTTCGACCAAAAGTGTTATGCGTCGGACCGCGAGCTGCATGCCCAGCGTAAGTCCATTCCTTGTCCATGAAACGGAGTCCAGGCTCAGTCTCTCCGAGTGCGTTTCTTTCGCAGGGTCTCCGCATGTGGACGCGTCGCGCGTCTAGTACGGATACTGTGCATCGAGCACTGGCACGAGCCCGCAGAGCGTAGGAAGTGTCATCACGCGGAAGATGAAACTTACTATGGCTTGTTTTCAAGCGCGTTAGAGGCTATGGTAAACCTTGAAAACTTGTCGTTCGGCAGCGCATGCGACGTCGCCTTTGGTCGCGTCCTACATGGCTGCACCTTTCAGCTGCACACCTTAATCTGGAATAGCAGTCATGCTGAAGTTGACCTTGCACGCTTCTTACCCAAGCAAGCACACCTGCGCTATCTTGGTCGCCTGCTATGGAAGCAAGAATGCCCTCCACTCCCCTCTGGCGCCCTCCCCAACCTTAGGACAATACAAGGCAATTATGTCGCAATCAGTGCGCTACTCCCTGGCCGTGACATTGTGTATCTACATTGGGTACCGTATAGAGATGACCCCGTACCATCGGTCTCCCTAATCGCCGAATCGCTCAATCGTTTGACGGCACTCGTGTTTGGTGGGCGCTTCTGGGAGGACTTCCGTGTGGTTGCAGACTTGCTCCAAAATCTCAAATATTTGGAGCTTGTTGGATTTCAGGTGCGTCTATCAGACTCTATCTGATGCATATTGCAGCCCATCTGAATTCTACAGAGAGACATACCTGACTTGACGAGTCGCATACCGCAACTAGAGGGGCTCACGCTGTCTCGTGCTTGGGGCCGTAAGTGCATGCCTTTTTTGCCCTAGATTTGTTCTGAACAGAGTTTTCTAGCAACCATGTGCCTTTATGATAATGACATCTGCATGGATCTTGTGCCGCGCTTATTCTCCGCCGGCCTATGTCTACGTTTTGTCGACGTTCAATTCGGAAGCCCGAACAGGGAGGGGTACAGCCTTCAAAATTATCTCAGGTGGACGCGTGAAGGTTCGTCGCCGAGAGATGTGATTCATGACGAAGAGATTCCATGGTATCGGGATTTCCTCTTGCTTTGAGCGTTGTGTAATTGTATACTTTGTACCAATAGATATTTTGCGTCTGAACAAGAATAAGTGGTTGCGCATGAGACATATGATACCGGAAAGGTATATTGCACAACGTCTTCGTGGATACGACGCAGCCAACAAGATGCAGTCGAGCGCCTTCCCCATCGACCAGAAAGCGCGGTGAGTCATTGAGCGCATTTCGAGCATATCTGTCACGTGTGCGTGTTGGTGATTTGCCTCCGCATTGTCCGCGTATCTCTGAGTCTCCGCTAATTCGACCTACTTAGTGCTTCATCTGTTCAAATCCATTGCTTATGATTCTCACATTCATCAAATATTCATTGTATGTTTATCCATGGATGTCTCTGCTCTTCGCGCAGAGATAAAGGCCTGGGAACGCAAGTTCAAGGCGAAGCATGGCAAACCGCCGTCTGTTCAGGACATTCGCGACCAGCCCCACATCGGTCAGTGGCGCCGTCTGCGTCGTATACATATGGCCTACTCATGCACCTCGACGTAGCCGATAAATACAAGCGATACAAGAAGCTTGCCAAAAACCCCAAGGCAGTTGAACCTGGCAATGCGACGCAACCTTCACGATCTGCGACACCACCGCAGAGCGATCCTACCAATGCCCCCCCACAGACGCCACCACGAAATGGTCCACGCAATACTCCGCACATATCCGCACCTTTACTTTTTGCCAGCACTGCACGCATAAAAGCCACAAGTGAACAGCTTTCTGGTTACAATCCATTCTCTCCACAAAAAGATCGCACCAGGAAACCAATCGCTGAACCCAACTTGTCTCCTCCAAAATCGCCTAATCCATTCGCATCGCCTGTCAAAGGCAAGGGGAAAGCAACGGGGAAACGGTCAACGAGGAAGCGCAAGCCGTCGCTGGATGCCTTCTCTAACGAACAAGATCGCGACCCGTTTTCAGACGTTCGCGATCCATTCTCCGATATCTGTGACCCGTTCTCGGATGATCACGGCCAGTTTTCCGACGATCCTGAGCTGCATTCTGCCGTTGCAAGCAGCAAGCCTGCCTTGACTCCTCTCACCCGTGCGCGAAAACGTCTTCGCGGTGAACCTGTTACACCATCCCCCGACAAGCGTAGGCGTATAGAGCTGTCAGCCAAATCTTTTCCGTCTGCCTCCTCTGGTGCTCTTTCTAGCTTCCAGAGAGCGTTGATGGAGGGTGTCGACGATGACGACGAGAATGATGAGGAGTACGGTATTCGAAAACCTACCAAAGACGAGGATCTGCGCCTGCGTGTTGCTCCCTCCACCTCGTCTATGGGAGAAACTCCGATGAAGCAGCCCAATGGATTTACTCTCCTGTTTGACGAAGAACGGGGACGCGATACGATTAAAGGTTCTGGTAACGGCAACGGTAATATATTTGCACGCACGAGCTCGAAGTCGAACCTATCACATAATGCCACTCAAGCCAGTTACAAACACAGGCGTTCTAAATCACCAGATAGGGCTGGTTTCCTCGCGGCGCGCAATGGCACCTCGAAGAAATTAGTCTTTCCAAATGGTATTGCGTTTCGGAAGAGCAACCTGTTCGCTGAGCGTGACGACCTCCTCCCTACTGAAGCCGCCATTTCACTTGGCAAACCAGCAATTGTCAAAGCCAGGTCAAAAGATGAGGCGCTGAATGCGAAAGCCTATAATAAGCGCGAAGATTCTCCTGCTGCACGTCCGAGGGGCAAGAAACGAACTTTATCGTCTGCTGCCGAAGTCAACGATGATGATTCAGCCGAGCCCCCGAAAGGACATCTTGCACGCTCGCGAACTCCCGAAGACACGCGAATGCAGGCGATTTCTGCATCAGCGCTCATCCCCCCATCGCCACTACCCGAATCGTCGCGTGACGGCAACAAGAAACGCGGATATGCAGCTAACAGCCGCGGCCGCAAGAAACCCAGACTTGGAGGCAATGGAAAAGATGCCAATGCGGGAGACAAGAGCGACGATGATGCCGCGTCTGATGACGCGCCAGTAGTCAAGATGGTCGCACATCGGCAGGTGCAACGACGGGGAGACTCAGACGACGATGTCGATCCGTTGGTGTATGCCCCTCAGCATGAAGCGCCTGGTGATCCTCGCGAACCGCCGATATCCGATCAACCTATTTCTCATGCAAAAGATGCTGATGCGAACGCGAGTCCTGCCGTTGATCTTCCTGAGCGTCTACGCTCAATTCTTGCTCTCGACTCTCGCGCTGCACCTGTGCCTACTGATGCAGAGGAGGAACAGACGGCCGCTGCATTGGTATATGGTCGCCGCATAGGGCACTACGATGGTACGCGCGGCGGAGAGATCTGGGACATCGGGGAAGTCGGCGGCATCAAGGCAGGGGTCCCCGGACATGTTCTGCAGGATGGCATCTTGTTGGATGCCGATGCCAATGTGGTGGTGGATGATCGTCTGGCTGTTACGGACGGAGAGGACGACTGGGACGCTGAGCCTGTTCCATGGGAGGTTGGCGAGTTATAACATCGTGTTGTGCTGTTCGACATTGTTGATTGCTTTCATTACAATTTTGCTCGCTTGGAACCCTTCGATTTTCATAGCCTTTTGCAAATTCGTCTAGTAAAATTGCATTTTGTAAGCACAGCATAAGGAATTCAGGATCGTTGTGTAACTAAAGTTGATGGGCCCTCGCTCGAATAGACGGAACAAACGCAGATGCGAGACCCCGCCTTGAAATCAGCAGATAAGAAGAGAATGTCCGATATATACGGTATATGACAAAACAATCCGCAATGCATGAACGCACGTACGCACGTATGTAGAGCTATTAAGGGGAGGAGGAAGGGCCGCGCGAAAAGTTTACAGACCAGGATTAGGGACTTAAAAGGAACAGAGAAAGAAGTCGGCGAGAATTGGACGGCGAGTCCAGGAATGATACACAAGGAATTGGGGGAAAAAAACACAAAGGAATGGGACCGTGCAATTCAGTGTCTCAGGTGCCTCGCTACAGTGCGCAGACGGGTGATCACGGTGATCACGGTGCAACCGGCGTGCAGCGAATGCTCAGCGCTCAGCGCTCAGCCATGTGTGACTCGTGAGACAGTGTGATACGTCGTCGAGCTTGAAATGCGGATTATCAGGACCTGGAAAAATGAGAAGAGATTCCACATAATGTGAATGTCCAGGCAATGCAAAGAACACTGTCGTACTAGACCTCGGTCAAGGAGTCAAGGACCTGATTGCTAGGTTCAAGTGAACACATTTAAAAGCAATATTTTCCTGCAAAAAAAAAGTTACATTTTTTAGCCAGAGTAAAAAAAAAAAACACTGAATGGCTATCTCTTTGCGTATGCAACATTTGACAGAGATGAACGACCGTGGATTAGTGTTGCGTACTTACCCATAGCTATAGTCACCAGTACATCCACAAGAACGGCAACTTAAAAGCCGGACAGGCCGTCTGTGACGCCGATCAAAGTCCTGAATCCGCTCGATTTGATCTCGTTCCGACTTGCCAAACTTGATCAGCGAAGTTGAACAACAACAACACCATGCCATTCACATCGAACGCACTCCATACTTACACACCAAGAACTAGATTATCGCGTGGGGCCCTCCGGCGGCGAAGTCGAGAAAGAGCATTTGCATATTGCATGCGCCATAAAATGCAGGTCGCAGCAGCCACTGCCAGAGGCCAACTGTTCAGAAAAATAACAAGATTGTCACTCGTATTTGGATCCAGCTGTTACAGAAATTTACCCATTTACCCGGCCGAGTGGCTCAGAAAAAGAAGAGAGAAAACACAAGTATGCAAAACAACACGGCAAATGGATGCGGAGATTGACCCTTGAAAAATATAATCAGGCGGCAGTCATATTTGGTGTCGTTCAGACACAATGCTCACACAGGTATTCAACAGATTACATTTCTATATGCCTCACACGAAGAGATCACAACTTCGCCACCGCGGCGGAAGATTCCTTCTTCATCTTCTCTATGGCAGAGTCCCTGAGTACGCGACGCAACTAGACAAGCATCATCAAGTCATAATGGAATACGGAGACAGCACAAACATATTCGACGCACCATCTTTCCGGAGGGGTTCTTGGGAATAGCATCCAAGAATTCCACTCCACGCTTCAAATGTTTGTAGTAAACTTTGTTATCAGCAACAAACTGTACAAATGAAAGTTCGATGAGCGTCGACTGGCGTGTATGAGCACATTTGCAGACCTTGATGAGTTCGGCCTTCAGCTGAGCAGTCTTTTCGGGACTGCCTGCTGCTCGCTCAGCATGGCTTGCCTTGAGCACGACGAACGCCATGGGCAGCTCTCCGTTATAATCGTCAGGTATACCGATAACGCAGACGTCGTTCACGGCGGGATGCGAGTGCAAATGCCCCTCCAGCTCCGCAGGTGCAACCTGGAAGCCGCGCACTGGTAGTAGTCAATTTAATTACCACTGTTGGTAAAATTTCCAGAGTAGCGAAAACCCAATACCTTTTATGAGCTCCTTGATCCGGTCAACGATGAACACCTGATGATCCTTGATATAGACTTGATCACCTGTAGGCATGTCATGTGCATAGTTCCCAAAATCGAAGTTCGACGACGACCGCGTTGGACGCACCAGTCCTAACCCATCCATCTGCAAATGTCTCCTTCGTCCTGGAAGATCTGTTCGGTCAACTACCACCGACACATGACAACGTCAATGACGACGCACGCTTTCTCGTTGTTCAGATAGCCCAAGGCCATGGACGGTCCCGTGACCACAAGCTCACCCACTTCCCCTTCCTTGCAGAGCGAGCCATCCGGCTTGGCGACCTTGGCTCTAATTCCAGGCACCAAGTACCCAGCGCTTCCAACCGTCGCACGCTTCACTGTCGGCGATAACATTGCCACGGTGGTTGCGGTCTCGGTCATCCCTTTCCATGCGTCAAATGGAATGCACCAAATAATGGAAAGACGAACAAGGTGAAACAACTCACCGAATCCTTGTCCGATCGTCGCGGTCGGGAAAACTTTCCATATTTCGTATGTCAGCTCGTGGCTCAACGGCGCGGCACCGCACATGATGAATTTGACGCTTCGCAGGTCATGATTCTTAGAATCAGGATGCTGCAGGACAGAGACTCTCAGCACGAGAAAATGCATTTTATAATCACTTACCTTGCACAAGAGAACAACTTGCGGGGGAACAATACTAGAAGTGCTTGTCTAACATGAACTTGAGAAGGAAACGAAACGAGTTACTTCAACATAGAAATCTTGTATCGCTCAATGCTCTTCAGGAACTCCACGAAATTGAACTTTGGAAAGACGACGAGCGCATTCTGTATTGAGCAGCGATCAGTTGTCAACGGTGAAAACAATGGAATCGACATACCCCCGCGAACAAGCAGAAATGCATCTAGATTGGCAGGATCTCAGCAACTTTACCACGACAGGAAGTTCGGATTCGTTACAATGACAATCAGACCATAGATGTCTGGAGAAAGAAAATATAATTATGATTGAGTACTCCAGCTCCTAATCGTGACTCACGAAAAAAGGGCAGGACTGCTGCACACACTTCACCAGGACCCATGACTCGAATATGTGGATCGTCGAGCTGCTGGTGATCAGCCATCTGTAGGACATTGGCGATGACAGAATAGTGCGAAATCATGACACCCTGGGATGGACTGTCAGCACTTGGAACATCGGCAAGGGGTACTCTGCCTTCCGAACCTTCGGGGTGCCTGTAGACCACGCGTCAATGTCATACCAATAAAGTAGGATCAGTAAAGCCGCTTACCTGTAGTCCCACTAGAGAAAGAGAGAAACGCTATCTTAGTCTTAGCCTCGCCGGGGAGTAGGCGTCTCTCGAGAAAGCCGACTTTTTCAGCGCGCCCGAGCGACACGACGTCTTCGATAGACAGAAGTCCTGGGTGTTGGCGTTTGGATGCAGCCGAAGGGGCGAGGTAAATTATCCTGCTGTGCGGTATACCGACCGCCTTTGCGGCTGAGAGGGCGACATCTAAAGAGACCGAGTGCGCGATCAGCGCTGTTGCCTTCGATGCCTCTAGTTGGTGAATGAGTTCTTGGACAGTATACGAGGGGTTGGCGGGCCTGAACAGGTGTGAGTGCCGGTCTTAGCGAATTGTGTATGCCTCACGTTAGAATACCGCCCAGCTTGTGGACAGCCCATATGCACAAAGGATAATCTGGGATGAAATGTGACAAAGCAGAAGGGAGTTGGCATGGTGAAAGTACCTGTATCATTAGGGCTGTACAGCGCGACTGTCCAAATATTCAGAATTGAATAATTCTGACTTGGATGAAACTATGCATACCGACGTCGTTTTCCCCTTGATATGAGTTACTTGAGTTCGCAACGTCCGATTTTGAGAACATTGAGTCGCGTACTTAGCTTCCAGTTGGCGTTCAGCCACTTTGTGAGGTTCTGCGTCCTGTGCCTGATCTGGAGGGCAAGGCATTAGATGTGTATGGTGTTGATTTGGATACGACACACCTCTTCAGTGAAGACCTGCTTGCCGGTGTGATCTTGTATGAGCCAAGGAACGTTTGTTGGTCGTTGCGGCCGCAAGAAGGACGTATAGTCGAAGACGAACTGAGGAATGGTGAGGTTGTCTGGGATGGAAACCCGAAGTTCTCGCGGACCACGAAAGTCGGACATGCTGAATAGAAACGGAGGTAGACAAATAAGATGTGGTGGCCAACAGTCGAAGACCAGAAGATAAGAGCAAGAGGTGCCGCTTCGTGGATGATCTAGCGCGGGGTCCGGAGTTGGTCTGAGTGGAGGAAGAGCTACTGTCACTGTCGATACCAGTCAGACGGGGACTGTGTGGCCGCGATGGCCGACTCGTAGCGCATTGAATTTGCATTGAGTTCTGCGGCAGATCTAGTCACATGGGAAGCCCAAGTTCGTCGACAGATTGATGGAACGGCAAGCCACAAATGCGCGGCGTAATAAGCGGACGTCGCATCGAAACAAACTGCCAATTGGAGCGCTACAAGGTACATACAGGACGAGTTCGAGAGTGGTTACTTCGAGAGACAGATGTCTAGTGTGGTGATGAGTCACTGAGCATATATGACCGTTCTCAACCTTGGACCACCGTCGCGTTGCGGTCATGGACGACGACGACGCCGAGCTCAGAAATCCTTTCCCATCACCTCCTTCTATCTACACAAGATACACCTCGCGCAATCTTCGCCTTCTCGACCTTCTTCTTGAACGATCCAGCGATCCGGAAAACGCCAACCAAGCCGAAGTCCTGAGGGACCAGCAAGATGTCCCAGATTGGTCTCTCCTCGAACTCAGGAAACCACACGTAGACTGGATCTTAGAGGAAGATCAACCCTTCTATCAGGTTTTCGGGGATACCTGGTTTGTAAGGGCATACTGTCAACGACCACTGCAGCATCGGCCTAACGTTGTCGCATTGTAAAAGGTCAAGGAAAGAGTCCCTTCATTGGAGGATCTTGGTGGACATCAGTTGTATCCCAAGGATCCCAGCCGAGGTCAAACCATGTTACTTGCTTGCCCACGTCTGTCATCTGACCATTATCGACAGATCGTCGTCCAGCACTCAAAGCGATCTTACGCTCGTTACTCGTTTCATATTCAAATCTCACATCCGCTCTGCTGGCTCCCCCGCCAACAAACTCGTCCACTGCGCCTCCAGAATGGCAGACGCACGTCGAATGGATCAATGTTCTCAGCCAGAATCTCATGGCTGCCGCGAACGATCTTCGTCCCGTCCAAGTACGTCGGTTCGTGGTAATCTCCTAGGCAATGTTAATGAACGCCGGCACCATGATAGGCGCGTAATAATCTAGAGCTTATGATGACGCGTCAGCTGCAGCTAAGGAGGGAGGAGACGAAGACGATGCAAGAGTGAGTCGGTCAATTCACAGCGCTGCTTGTCGACAACTCAATTTGTTCAAGGAAATGTGACGCCATCGAATCGCGGGTACGCCAGCTACGGCAGTCGATAGCTGACAGGATGAACGGCGAAAATATTGTTGACACTGAGGTTTGTTCTCCCCAACAGTTGACAAACGTAACCTATTCAATGTGTCGCGCTCAGACTCTCCCACCTGCTACTGCCACTGTCCACGCCGTAGCGTCCATAGCCCCAGCCGACACAGCCTCTGACCGATTGACTCTCAACCACAATGACATCTTTCTCTGGGCCGACGCGGTGCAATAGCTTAAAAAATGTTACATTTGGCGTCGAACGCGTCTCATACATCTAAGTATGTGCACTCGATACACTATCTGCGTGTGTCAAGTTACTGGTCAGTTGTCCATCTAATCGCTTAAATATCATGCGCACCATTCCCATTGCTCCGGGGCAGGACCATCTCTAGCTTGTGGCGATCTGTCGGATTCGATCACTTCTTGACGCCAGCACCACAGTCGCAGTTCGGGTACGAGCAGTCGCTGCTGCCCTTGACAGTGCAGTTCGTGCCGGTGGCTTGTTCAGGCTGCAATGTGCGTGATATAGCGTTAGCATCGGTAGAGACCATTCGACAATGAAACCTCTCATACCATAATGTGGTTTTTCAGAAAGGCGTCAGGTGGACTTGGTGATGGTGGGAAGCACAGTTGAAATGGAGAGGCTGTCTTTTTATACAACGGCTCGAGGTAGTAGTAAGATAAGGCTATCTGATTTTCATCGATGGGGTCGCCCGTCGCTGATGCCTTTTGATGAACTGTAAGTCTGGACCTTCGAACTTCTTAAATAGGTAGGGTATGCTTTCGATCACATGCACGGTCAGTCATCTGCAAATCATGGAGTACATTTGTTCTCGTGCATCATGTCCAGTGTCCAGCACCAAATGGCCAGCACTTCTGCACTGGCTGCGTCGGCGAGAGAACTCGTCGTTCAGCACGCATCACCGACGCTTGCCGTTTCAACAACACCATTGGCAGGTGCAGTCGAAACTCCTCAACGTATTCCTTGTGCTGTACCCATACGACCCCAGTCCTCTACCTTGTGCAAATTTGGTCCCGAATGCACCAATGCGCACTGCCATTGTTCTCACCCTTCCCCTGTTGCGACTGCCGAGAGCGGTGTCCATTAGATATCTATGTAGTTAGCTACGTATTGCTCTCTCCAACGCCCTCAGATCTGTTTTCGGTGCTCCTGTGCATCGGGTGAGAAGAACATCAAACAAACATACAGAACAAGAAACGCACAGGCCTGTGACGAGTTTCGTGGTCGACATGCACGAATGCCCGTCCTACACCCGGCAATGTCTCAATTTTATCTTGCAACTGTTGGCTAACATCATGCGTCCTAATCAAAGGGGTTCCAGGATCCATCACGATATCCACTTCAACAAAGTAGTCGGGCCCGTTCTGTCATATCAGTCGTGAGCTCATAAACAAGTCGCACACGCAAAAAAAAAAGCAAGGCGTACGTGGTAAGCCCGTACCGTGTCCACGCCGACAATGTCGTCGCTGAACGTCAGCGCTTTATAGATGACGAGCTGGATGAACTCGTGCGGCGCAGATTTCCCGACGAGCAATTCAAATTCTTTGTAAACAGTTGTCACCCAAGCCACGATGACCCCGACTGCTATCTGAAAAAATATAATCGTTTCCCAGACGACGAACACACATACAACATACGTCACTCACAATGAAGCCACCCATGGGATCCAAGAACCACGCCCAGTTGCTCCCGCCAGTCGCCATGAGAAGACCAAATCCGTTGATGAACAGGTCATTCCGATGATCCTCCCACAATACTTGGACTTGACTAGAGCGTTTGCGGATAGAGAAGCAATACAAAAATAGCAGAAATTTAACACCTGTCTGTTCCTTGAACATCTAGTAAATTGCCGTCTCGTTGTCATACTCACCCAGGGCGACTCCCACCGCCACGACAGCAGGGACATAGAACCCTTTGAGCTTTCTATCAGAGTTGATGATGGCTAAACTTGACAGTGAACAAAATGAACATGTTGAGGGCTCTGTACAGACCGGTGACAGACTCGACGATGATGACGAGATTAATCGATGCCATACTAAGT
The DNA here is from genome assembly GCA_000934395.1 of Fistulina hepatica ATCC 64428. Classification (NCBI taxonomy): domain Eukaryota; kingdom Fungi; phylum Basidiomycota; class Agaricomycetes; order Agaricales; family Fistulinaceae; genus Fistulina; species Fistulina hepatica. The sequence goes on along the minus strand of KN881666.1, from coordinate 156,415 downwards.
AGTAGGAAACCACTGTCAGAAGACTAGTGGGCGGGGCACACACCAAATGCTCACAGCGATCCTATAAAAGGTATAAAAAATTAATACGAAGAAGTTCTCATCAAAGATATACGAGACTCGCCATAAACAATGTTCCCGACAGTTTCCAACCGGTCACCACCTACGGGCCATTTATTGGTGTCCAGTTTCAAAGCTTTTTTGTGTAGCCAAAATAGGGCAAGATTGCTGCCCGGGTCGAACACGGAATCGAGGGCAGTAGCAAGGAAGGAAAGCGAGCCAGAGGTCACGGCGGCGTACACTGTTGTGAAGACGACAACCAGCTATGTGCTCCTGCTCTTACACATCCGATAAAAGATACCCACGTTGAAGACCGGAAAGAACAACGTTTGCCAGAAGACTGGCCCATACAGCAATCCTGATCTGAGATAGACACCTGTGAAACCTGATGGGCCTTAACAGGTACGTCGCTTGAACCCACCGGCAAGCGCGCAGCCTTCTCCTGCTCAAGAGCATTCTGGGTATGGTCCTCCATGGGCATGAGCAAGGACGTGATGAGCTCATTCTGCTTCTCCTGGTAGTCCACGATGCGCTTGCCGCTCTTTGGAAGCAGCTCACGCAGCTCGATAAGATCATCCTTGGACTTCCGGCCCCTGTTGAGATTATACGGGTCAAGCGGATCCTGCGGTATCGTCGGGCTGGGGTTCTCGACGTCGCGCGTATTGATTCGATGCGAAAGTTGGCTAAGCCCGTGGGACGTAGCGCGCACAATCTGGAAAAGGGTGTTACCGTATCTGACACGAGTCGCACAGAGATGAGCACGCACAGTGTTTTCCATTGCCGTCTGTGAATGTTCGGTGACTGTTGTCGGACTCATAGCTGAGATACAAAACGTTAAGGCTTAAATAATAGGCTGGGCGTCGCCGTCGAAAGTAGAGGGTCAAGTGGTTACATGCACTCTGGAGAAAAAAAGCAATGCGGTGCCATGGTCAGTGGCGGCGAAAAGACCGTCGTGAGCATGAGTCATGGTGGATCTGACATTGTCGAAGAACTTTTGCTTCGAACGCTCATCTCCTCGTGTCGTCAGACCCTCGTCGCGTTTTATCTCAGAAAAGAAGACAAGAGCAAGGTGCTACGTAGCCCGCCAGAAGTTTCTTTGTACATAATAAGTTAGTGTAATGGCAGGTAATGGCTAGCGATAACGGCAGAGACCTAGCCTATCAGCTATACATAGGTAACTTGTCCTCGTGCATCATGTCCAGCGATCAGCACCAAATGGCCAGCACTTCTGCACTGGCTGCGTCGGCGAGAGAACTCGTCGTTCAGCACGCATCATCCACGTCTGCGATCATCTTGTTCTTGTTCTCGACCGTAGGCTTGGGCGCGCCAACGTACCCCGTCCCCTTTATTGTGACTTTAGCGCTCGTGCTCGTTTCCCAATCTTCAAGCCATCCGGCGTATCCAATTCGACGATTTTTTGCTGTCTGGCCCGCACTTGCTGTCGGTGCCTGTGTGACACGGGCACATGCCGCTTTGTCCGCATTGTCGAGCCCGAGCGGCTCGCTCCTCGCCCTACTGGGCATGTCGGCGCTCTCAACTTTCTATCTAATGCTCATCGTCGCCACATATGAGACTCTCCGCAACCGGTTCTCTCAGCGTCATTCAATCCTGCTGTTCCCAGCTCTGTGGGCGACATCGTGGTATTTCGCTGCTCAGATGTTTTCTGATCTGGTTGCCATCGGTCCATCAGACAGCATTGTCAGCTATCGTTGGCTGAATCATTGGGCAGGCCCAATGACCCCGAGCTGGATATGTGCAGCGTGGTCTGTATTGATAGCCTCTGTCATTGAGCCTCATATTCCTGCCATCCATGTGCAAAAGGCGCGACCACTCATCGATATTGAGGGAATCGAGCCAGCTTCCACTTCTCCGGAGGATCCCACGAAATCGGTTGTTTCAAGTTCCCGCCCTCATATTAGGATCCAACCAATCGTCCTCCTCGGTCTTTTCTTGACGGCCCTCACCGTTCCCTCATTTTTCCATGACGATACGTCCGCGCTTTCTGTGGATTACTCGGTCGTCACGCCGTTCCAGGTCGGATGCATTCTCCCACAGTCCGCCAGATATAAGCACCACCATTTCTCGCTAGAAGACTATATCGAAGAGAGCAAGAAGTATAGATCTGCGTCACTTCTGTTGTGGCCTGAGAGTGCAGTGACATTCGTCGGGGAAAGCGAGCGGGACGAGGCGTTCGCGATGATAGCACAAAACATCCCAGGTCCCTATGTAGGGGTTTCCTTTGTGGAGTACGTCGACTCGCATGTGGATCCTATGTACCGTCGGTCTGGTGTAGCTCTCATCAGCCACCACTCAAAGGAGCCACATCTTATCTACTACAAGCGGCATTTGGTACCTGGTGTGTCTATCTTTTATGAATAATTGTGCTTCAACAAGCTCAGACAAACTTGAAATAGTCGCAGAATCATTTTCCCTGAGGCACTCGACGGCACCGCCATCTCTGTATCAGCTAGACTTGTCACCTCCCAAGGACATCACGAAGCCGGACTGGGCTCCTGCTCCAAATTACACGCGCCCTGTGACACTGAGCGCATCCATATGCTTCGACTTTGCTTTTCCTGGATCATTTACCGACCTCAACGAGCGACCTAGCCTCGTGCTCGCGCCCGCCCAGACATGGGATTCAACGGTCGGCCGCCTAATGTGGTCGCAGGCAAAGCAGCGCGCGGAAGAAATAGGCAGTATGGTACTCTGGTGCGATGGGGGGACTGGCGGTGTCAGTGGCATCGCCGGTATGGGCTTCGACGAGCCTATGAGAGTGGGTGAGGGCTCGTGGATACGCACCATTGGATTGCGATATCCCATCCAGCGTAATCGCACACCATACGCCGATTGGGGTATCATTCTGCCACTTTTGTTGATGTGGACACCCAGCTTGCTGGCCATGGCAGGGCCCGAAGGGCTTGGTGCTATTCATGGTGTCGCTGGTAAATGGCACCGTATGAACTTAAGAGAGCGTCTTCTTACTCTCTTTCATCTCCACATTTCGAGAAGGCGTCAAGTTGAAGCACAAGATACTTCAAATCCATTGCTCATTGATGTCAACGATGAACGCCCTACAGCAAGGGATCTGCTCGATAACGAATGACTGACGTAGATTTACCTGTTTAGCATGTAAATTGTTTACATCCTGTGAGGCAATAGATATGTATAAAAATATATCCAACAAATATAATCCCAGAAAATGTCAGATCGCTAGATGCCCTCCAAATCTCTGTCTTGCAACAAAGTCCATTTCATCTTTGACAGATCGAAAAGCCCGCCACCACGCAACTCCAACCGCCTGCTCCTTGGATTGACCGTTCGCCTCAATCGCATGCTCATGTGCCCCCCAGTGTCTTCTCAACAATACGAGCCACCATTTCATGCTTGAGATCGCCGTCTCGACACCGGTGTCTCCCGCCACACTAAAGTCGACCGACTTGAGCAAGAACTTTTTGAAAAATTCGACATCTCGGTCCTTCGGTGCCCAGTTGCGATATCCATCGACCCAGGTCTCAATGACCGTTTGAATATCGTCAGCTTCCGTGAACTGCAGTGTCTGGTTGTCCCGGCCCTGTTGACGCAATACAGCAGGCTGCGCGTACTTCGCCTTGGGTGCGGGCGCGTACACGGATGGGCGGGACGGAGAACGCGTGACCCTGCGCTGGGCAGGTCTGAGCGTCTTCCGTGGACCCTCCGGCACCTCGGGGACAGTACCGCGACTCTTGACGAGCCGAGCCATCACAATCTGCTCGCGCTTCACCGAGTCAGGCAGCATGGCGAATACTGCAGGATCGATCTGGAGTTTTTGCAACTCAGTGTCCGAAACATTAACCACCGATCCCCTGTTCCCCGTGAGCAGGCCCGTTTTCCTAGGCGAAAGCGCAGGTTGATTCCGGGGCGCAAGTTGCTGCGTTATGCGTTTCATGTTGGTACCCATTGTCTTTTGTGGAAATTGGAGCCCAGAAAGACCTGGTGTGGCAGATCGTCGCAGCAAAGAGCCGTCGCCTACGACAGCAGGCGATTCCGATCGTCGCTTATACTCGTTTTGAAGTTCCTCGCGCACTTCAGGAGGTAAAGCGTTGAACACGTCTTTGTCCACTTGTGAAAATGTCGGGAGGTCCACATCAGGCTCATCGTGGCGCTGAACTTGTCCAGCAGCGGTTGCCAATCCTGTCTTTAGTGTGGCTGTCGTCTCTTGTACAATAGGCGTTTTTGTTCGAGAGGTAGTGTTCTTGGGCACGGGCTTAAAAGAAAGTTTCGACTGTCCTGCAGGCAAGACGGCGACTTCTGGCTCCAGTTTCTGAATCTGAATGCCTAAGCCACGCAACTCCTTGGGATCGAAATTAAAACTTCTCAATAATTTCCAAGCGTGATCGCCAATTGCAAGCTCGTCGGCGGTAGCTTGTCCTAAGGCGCCCAACAGTGGCATCTGTTTGTTGAAAACGTCACACGCACCATGTCCCATGAACTAAAACGATGCGTTAATTGTACTGCACACCACTAAAAAGGAGGACAAGTAGAGTTCCGACGCACCTTGGGAGGCTCTTCGGGCGCCGTAGGATCCCGCTTCATGACTTTCAGCGTAATAGATCGGCCCAGCATACTCACTTCGCGGAGCCTCCGAGCGACTTCAGACGCCATGCGGCGAATAAACACCTCCGCTTGATCGGAAGTCTCAAACCGTATGCCGTACTAAAGAATGATCACAGACAGATATGGTTTCTTTTGAGTTACTTTCGCTCAACCGAAAACATACGTAAGAACTCACATTGATATCGCACGATACGGACTTGCGCGGCTTATCGCTTTCTAGCTTGCGATTATCCACACCTCGAATGGCATTGTAGAGAGTCTCTCCCATCATCTTTCCTAGAGCGTCGCAGAGCACGGATTTACTCTTCCCAACCAAATCGCCGAGACATGTCGTGCCTAACTTTTCTATCGCCTTTTGCCTTTGAGACCACCCGAATCCATGTAGGTCCGTGATTTCGAGGTCGCGCATATGCTCCTCGATATTATCCTGCAACAGATGATAAGACCCGGCCGGTTTTGCACGCCGTGTGGCTACACGCGCAAGGAGAATGTTATGCGATATCCCAATGCTGACTGTGACATCGTTTAAGTAAATGGCGAATGAGAATCTCGGTGCACGGATAAAAACGCCTACTTTCACATCCGGTAGCACTGCGCACTTCTGCTCGGATAGACTCAGCCAAATCGTGAGCCGGATCGGGGGAGGCATGTTCCAATGCCTGTTTTGCACGCAACAGCGCGACAGAACCCGAGACGTCGATGAGTGCTTCGTCAACTGAAACCGCCTGCAGGTCATCCGCCCGTCGCATGAGGATCGTGTAGAACTTCAGCGAAAACTGCTTGTATCTGTAGGCGAAGCAAACAACGCGCTTGATTATTGCGAAGCCGTACATACGGACCGGCTCACCTCTCGAATTCGTATGGCATAGTTGCTACTTCCGGACACAGTCGCCTGGCCTGCTGTAGACTTCGCCAAACAGTAAATTTCCGCATACAAATCGTAGGATGCAGAACGCATACCTCATGCCATTCCTGATGCCAAATTTCCGCGCTTCGTAGCTTGCACTGGCAATCTCACTGGTGCTAGACGCACCGCCTTGGCTACCTTGAGAATGACAAACAACGACAGCTTTTCCACGCAGATGTGGCCTGTCTATGAGACCGGCTGCAACGAAGAACGAATCAAAATCGCAATGCATGATGACCCGCTCATTATCATCGATTGGTCTCGCTTTCCCCTTGTTTTTCGAAGGAGACTTCAACACGAACTCCGCATGTTTCATGCTGCAGTCGACGCTGTCCACATGCTCCGATGTTACTTTGCGACCGCTGTCCCCATCGAAAAACCCGCTCTCAGCGTGCCTCTGTGCCTCTTGAACGAGAAGTTTCAATTCCGCTTTCCAGGTGGACAGATGGTGCAATCGCGAATTTTTGTAGAAACCTTCAATGAAGTCTGGTGCGACAGCAGTGTGCGCTTTACGCCATTCAGGATCTGCCATGACACGCTCGGCGAAAGGATTGGTTCTGTTAATTGCATAGCAAAGGGCAGACTCTGGGACAGGCCTTCTGGACTCGTTAGATGCTATAACAGGGATGTTGAATCCTTCGGGGTTAGATGCCGATTCTGCAGGTTTGTGTGCAGATGCGCTGGATCGATCCGGCTTATCGAGTAACTCCAACGTGCCAATAGACATTGGCCCTTGTCTTGTGTGGCCCTTCTTGATAATGTCAGACAGAGTCCGTTGAATTGTCCGCGCCTCCTGGATTGCATCTGACTTGTCCTCGGCGTGGAAAATAAAGTTCTGCCACGGCAGAAGGGTGCCCGCCGCGACGCTCTGGACGAGCCAGTCGGGACGTACGACCTTCATATGTTTGAATTCAACAGTCTTGGAGGGCGTTAAAGAGCAAGTGACGATGTGGGTCCTATGAGGCGATTGTGGGGACAAGAACATATGAAGGTGAGGTCACCAGCTACGTACACGAGCGATTTCTTGTCAAGATAAGGCTGAAAAGTACCACCATGCTGCACGACCAGGCGACGCAGGTCCTGAACTGAAGGCTCCGTCCAGCCATTAATCTCGAATATCTTAAAATATGAACAGACATGAGCGGGGGGAAGGATACTTACGTAGATGGATATGCCATTGAATATAGTTGAGAGCGGGGCATCTGCTTGAAGAATGTCGGTATTCTGGATTTGTAACTTGGCACGTTTGCGGTGCATGTACTCCCCAAACTGGCCAAAGCGCGAGGGACCATAGGTATCGTAATCTTCTGTTGCGTACTGAACAACATCAACTTCCTGCGGCTCATGTCCACCATCCGACTTGTCGTCTTCGCGGACACGTTTTTGCGGGATTTGGGGGGTAGACGGCAGATCTCCGGGTAGAACTGTGTTTTGTAAAGCCTCGAGAAACTCTGGGTCGTCAGACTCGAAATAGTCTGAAGATGTGACCGACAGCTGCGATGGCATCGCTGACTTGACACGACGACGCGGGGTGAAATAATGAGTTGACGATAATGAAAGGCGGGGAAATTGATCGATCGTATTGATCGATCAATATCAGATAGCTGATCAGCAGGCAAGCCAGTTCGAAAGGCTACCTGGCGGAGAGAGACAAGTCCGCCGTCCATATTGCGTAGAGCAAATAGACACGCACCTCGAGGCGAGGGTCGTGGCCGCCAAAAGACAGCAGGCTACTCGAGAGTATTGTCCGAAGGACCGAAGTTATCGACGCTGAGCAAGACCGCGAACACGTCTTTCCCACGCAGCACGAACTTACGTTCGAATCAAATTGCAAGCATCAACGCCTATAAACCGACGCACACTCGTCGGTTTTCCAGCAAGCAGGTCCACTCTCGACTTGCTCGCTATCAAGACGTCGCCTATCGCCGCTGCCACTGCTACTCCACCCTCGTCGAGCTTTGCGAACCGCATTCGCGGCTCTTTACGCTCCTCGACCCTCCGTCATCGCTTCTCCACAACCCGGAGAGCGAGAGACACTGGCGCCTTGCCAGTGGTCCCATCAACCTACAGGTCTGATCACAGTTCGAGCAGCAGCGACTCGCGCAAAGATCCCCCCGATTTTCTTTCGCGATTTACAGAACTTAACCAGCCGTCCGCACCAGTGAGCATATTTCCGCTGTCAATCTTGTGTTGATAAAGTAACTTACGTTCGATCGCAATTAGGCACTAAGCTCGAAGAGACGCCTTGATCATATCTTTGCGCGTACGACTTACACTTCCATTCTTTCGCGCGTCAAGTCTCGCCTTCTATTCCGCAAACCGTCAGAGTCAGAGTCAAAGAACGAACAGCAGCCTGCTGTTCTCCCGCCTCTCATATCGCATAGTTCGACTTTACACCCCCGTGTGTATCCACCAGCTTGGAAAACTATTTCCAAGCCCGAAGCAAGGAAGCAGCCGCAGAACTCTGACTTCTTTCGACCATCTTCTGCGACCGATTACCAGGTCGTTGATCCGTATCAACTCTGTGCAGACGCTGGCACGCCGCTGTTTCTATACAGTCATCTCTTCGCTGAATCTCAGGACTCGTTTGTGCCCCCATCTCCGTCTTGGCTGAGTCGGAATATCCACACCTCTTCGACTTCACATTCTTCCGCTTCACCGGATCCCTTGCCTATTCCACCACGCTTCCTCCCCTGCCCAACTTCTTCATCGATTGACACCCCTCCCCTCACTCCTTCGTATCGTCCAAATCCTCTCCTCTGCCCGGCAGCATCGGTCTCATCGTTATCGCTTATTTCTTCTCTTGACACTGTCATTGAAGTCGGTGTCGATCCAGTTAACGAAAGTTTACTATTCAATCCCGTACGTCCTACACGAGGTATCATCTGACTCACTCATGTCTCTTTCAGGATATTCTACCCGCCAGTCCCGGCCACGCTGCTTATTGCGACTCCTACGACAATAGCGTCTCTATTTTCTACACCACCACCGACTCCCACGACTACTCCGGTCGTGGCTTCGAAACATTTGCATCTGCCAACGCCAAACGGCAACAATCCCCCAAGTCGCATCTCCCACAGATATTCGTCCCATCGTGCGAGCCTCCTGACGAGACGCAAGACTGCGACGTAGCATACCTGCCCTCGGACCTCTTGCAATCGTATCTATCTATCTTCCAAGACAGCCACTCTACCGACGCTTCTGCCATCGCACATAGTCTCGACATGGATAACTTTGGTGGCAAGCGTAACGACGTCGTAGATTTCGGCTTCGATGTCGATTATTCCGGACAACAATGGTTCCAAGAACCCCCGCCTCCTCGACCAGTACGTTTACATTGTCTTTTTCTTCTTATCGATTTTCGACTTATATTTCTTCTGTAGCCGGTTACACCTCAGGCCCCCCCGGCTACCACACCTCAATTTCAACCAAATGATGCTGTTATAGAGCAGAACGATCGCATATCATTCGCTTTATCTTGTGCGGTGAATACTGCGTACGCCAACTACGCAAAGTTTGGCCAAGTAGGTCGTCGTTTTCTTTCGCTTTTTCCTTTAGTGACGCATCATCCAGTTGGGCGTTCTCGGCTGGTCGTCCGAGTTCAGTGAACTCATAGATTTCCTCAAAGAGATGGGCTTCAAGGGCAATATGTTCGTCACGACACGCCAAATTGCGTTACAGGCGTGCGACGACCTCGTCATACTGCTCAAGACAAAGATGAAGGATATACAGATGCAGATCATTGTTATGTACTTCTCGTCTCAAGTCGCGCGCCTGCGACGATTCCTCGATGGCGGGCGCGAATGGACAGATTATCCAACACCGAACTTCCCACAGCCTTCAAATTATCCAACTGCTGCCCCGTAACATCAGTGGCGACTGATTTGCAGGGCGCTAGTGGGATCTGCGTGTGCTTTGCAAGTTGTTTGGGCGGTCTCCAAATACTTCTGGAGACCTCCCGCGGGGCTTTTCTGTTTTCCGTGCAATGAACCCAGCTATGTGTCCTTGGTTAGAAGGAGCGTTGTGTATTAGACCCTGTACCAGCTTATTTGTTCATTTCGGTTTCCTGCCCTGACCCATCTCTCCACCCGGGTAGATATTACCACCGACGCCAGGACGTCAGTTGACTCACGTGATTACCCAATATTGGTCTCACTTTTTTCTTGTTACTCTTGACAATGTTTCTCGGTGTTTTTTTTTTCTTTTTGTTTTCATGTTTTCTTTTCTGCGCAGTAATCTCAACTCCAAGCATTCTAGGATATCTCGGCTACATGTGAACTTGTATATATGTATCTCCTTTCGTAATGGTAGCGCGAAATATTACCATCCACCCTTGCGTGTCTGATTGTGCGCCATTTTTTTTTTTGAATTATCGCGTGTTTCTAACACACTATACGACACAGATAGACGCCAACGACAGGTGCCGTAGATCCAAATATGTAACTAGTATTACGTCAAGTGATAATACGGTCATGAAAAATTGCCTAATTCGAATCAACAGATTGCAAGTAAGTAATACGGTATACGTGCGATGAATCTGTATGTGGAAAGTAAAACAAGAAAATCGTCCATTTGTCATGATACCCCTCTATATATAAAAAACATATAGGTGCAGAGGTTGGAGTAAGCGATAGGATGTGACTTGAAAATTTCAGATGTTAGGGTATCCATATACTTGAACGAAGAAAAAGAACCAAGCACACAGCGGGGTAGGGTACGTGAAGCAGATGATGGTATAATGAGAACCATGTTGGTGAGCGGAAGGGAATAAATAGTGAAGTCCACGGAATCAATGAGCAGTGTTTGTCAGTCCGGCAAACTTGTTCCAGGACTCAGTAGCACGCTTATCGTGGCCGTCCACAAGGGGGATGTGAGCCGGCTGATAGTCAGACTCTTGAGGTGGTGCGGGAAGTGGGTTTGGTGGGCGCGGAGACGCAATGACAGGAGCTTCGAGCACGGCAACAGTCGAGTCATTAGACGATGCGGACGCCTGCGCAAACGAGTTTTGGACGATAAACGACGTGTGGCTCGAGCCGTGCACGACGGCATTTGTCACGACAGCAGAGGCAGGTGCAGTCTCCGGCGGCGCTTGGGCGGAATCGGTTGCTGTAACCTGAGCAAACAGTGACATGCTGTGGACATCAGGGCCATCGTACATGCTTTGTGCCTTCCACAGCCGCTCCATCTCCCAAGCTTCCTTGGCACGCACGGCTGTCAGGTCGTCGTGGGGGTAAAGCTCGGACGTTGGCCGAACAGACTTCGACGTGTTGCGCTGCAGAGGGTGCTGCACAGGAGCAAGCGTGACATATTGCTTGCTGCTACGGACCTGCGACGATAAATGACGCGGCCGCCGGTCCTCTGATGCAGGTTCTTGCTCACGCCTTTCGTTCTGCTGACCAGACAAGGATTCATGGTGAGAATGAGTCGGCGGTTGCGTCGTTGGAGGCGCAGTCGAATCGAGATCGAGACTGCTTGCTCGAGTGATTGAAGGCTGAGGAACGTTTGGTCGCGAAGACCAAGGAATATCGACAGACTTCCGTCTGCTCTTCGAGCTAATCTTTGACTCGGTGATCGCGTCAGACTTCCGCCGATGTCTCCTCTTCTCGTCTTTGGACCTGGATGCGATGGTGTGCTTAGCCATACTCTCCTTTTTCACGTCCACAACTTCCCATTGAGTTCCATCAGCAACGATAGTCTCGCCGTTCCCGTGTGCAGAGCCAGGCAGAGATTTGACGAGTTTAAAAGTCTCCGTCCGCGTTATAGACACGTCCTTGTGCGAGGATCGAGACTCCGACGACGATGACGACTTGTAAGCAGGACGATAGGTCGGAGAACTCGCATGAGCAGACGATGACATCGTGTGCACCTTTGTTTTGACAACGGGTGCTACAACGGTCGAGGAAGGCGGGGTCCGCTCATGATGATGCAGCAAGCGACTCGACTTCCCTCGAGATTTCTCAGTCGAACCGTTGACACTGACAATGGTAGGAACAAGCGCACCAGAGGACTTGGCGACCTCGGTAGACTGATTGTAAGAATGGTCTTGCGGCAACGAACCAGACGACGGGGTAGTCTGATCGTAGGAGCGGCGAGATCTCCCTTCTTTGGACGGGCTGGAGGAATGATGCCGATGACGAGAAGAGCTAGGAGGCTTCGCGCCAGACTCCGACACAGTTGTCGCCATCTGAGTCGGCGTAGTCGCAAACATGGGTGAGGATACAGGCGCAGATGTAGATGCAGGTACAGACGTAGATGCTTGCATGGGTGCAGGACTACTAGGCGCCATTGCCGGCACGGACACCGGCATTGGCGCAGACGCAGACGCTCGGATTAATGGTGGCGCTGGTGTTGGCAGAGGCACCGGCGTAGGCACGGACACCGACGATGAGATTAGCCTTGCCGTCGGCGCTGGCTTCGGCGCGTCCGCTAGCCTCGGCGCTACAGGCTCTGCACATGCCGGGACAGGGTCTACAGCCCTCATAACAGGTTCAGCGGACTCGGGAGGCGACTCATCACATGATTTGGCGCGCCTATCAGCTACAATCGCAAGAGGTGCATCCACCTTCGATGACGTGCGCCCAATGACAGTTTCAGGCGGAACATCCGGGTTAGCAATGGTCAAATTTCCCACGACAAAAGGTCGTTCCAAGGATATAGATGATGCTCGGTCATCCGCCACCTCGAAGCGAGCATCTAGTGGCGACCGACTTTTTGAACGCGTCCTGGCTACAGGCGTCGGCGGGTCTATAGACGGAGGCGGCACTCGCCTCACCGGACCTCGTTCCTTCGATTGATACTCCGCGACAGGCAGGAGTACGCTATGTCGAGTTTCGTCGACGCTCCTACTCAACCGCTTGTTCGAGCGAATGAAAGACGGCGGCGGTGCGGCCGGCTTGCGTAAAAGACTAAAGCGTTTCGCCAATCTTGCGAAAACACCACCCCTGCTTTCTTTTTTCCCACCAGAGTCGACCGGAACAGAGGATGCACGCTTGGTGGTGCGATCTGTGGGTGATATGACGTCCGCAGCAAGGGGAGCAGGTGGTTCGTCATCATTTGGACTGACAGGAACCGACGAGCTTTCAGGCCGGAGCAAATTCTGCGCCATTGCACCTATCACAGATGTTCGCCGCTTGCTCAGCTTCCGAGTTACTCGAGCGCCCTCGTGAACTGGCGGCTCCAAATGAATTGCAGATGTGGATTGCGACAACGGAGAAGGTGTTATAGTTTGGTGGCGACTCTGCATAGTGGTAATATTGGATATGCGAGAGGTGGAGTTATTCGGATTCTAGAGATCAAACGTCGTGAGGAAGAAGTGAGAGGATGACCACGCGAACGGCTACTCACTTCGCGAGGTTCACCATTATTTTGCAAACCGACATCGTAAGGCGACTGATGGTGCCAGTTCTGCCCATAAGGGTCGGAACCATCTAACAAGTCCACGTTATCATGGGCTGTTTGAGACGTCTTTCTCGATCGTCCGTACACGTCGCCCACGCGTACCTGTGATGAGCTGGGCGTGGGCAATGGTGAGTTGGAAGCGCTACGACTGGGGTCGCCAGCACTGGGGAGGCGAGCAGAATCTTCAGACCGTTCTTGCATCGAAGACGTGGCCATTGGTGGAAAAGAAGTAGAGAAAAAAGAAGGTGCTGGACAAGGAGCGTCGAGATGGACATTGCGATAAAAGCGCGGGCCAACTGGGTTGTGGATATTATACTTATTAAGCTGGTTGTGTTCTTTTAGAAACCAGGCTGGCGCGTCTGTGAGTTGGTCTGGGATGATTGAGTCAGGCAGGGGAGGGGGCGGTTTGAAGTTCTCGAGCGATTGCATCTCGCGAAGGCCGACCGCTGGACCGGGCTGGGAGCGGGCGTTGCTGGCGGACTTCCTGGAACGCACGTCGTCCTTCGTATCGTCTGTCGAGGACGATGACGGCAACGTAGACGCCCGTTTCGAGGCACGCTTCGAAAAGAGGCCGTGGTGGGATGTTGACCTGCGCCGCGAGGCTCTGCGCTCGAGATCTTGCTTCTGTTGCATTGCGTAGAACGATCTGAGCTCGTCCTCGACCTCGGCGGCGGCCTGGCCTGAAGGCAATTGGTTCTATGAATATGTGCGTATTTAACGTCGAAGCCGACAACGAAGAAAGAGTGGCGGGTGGCGGGCATCAATACAGATATGATTTTTGTGATTGCAACGCTCACCTCCTCAAAAGGCTCCGCTCCAAATATTTGCGCCATTGTCCAGGGTCGGTGGGTATCCGTAACAGCAGCGTTCTCGGCGTCGTCGTACTCTTCTTCGACTACTGGTCGCTGTTGACAGTCCTCAAAACCCATCCAACATATCAGCTGGCCAGAGCTGCTGCGCGGCCCATTCTGGGTTTAGTCGGATCCTTCACGTGCCAGGACAGGTACATCTATGCCCGCGCAGCCACCTAAAAATTTGCGCATCGAGCTGCAGGGCACGAAGCAGATAGTATGTACGTGCACATTACAGCAGGCCATATGCCTGGGAGATCCTTCCGCGCTTCGAATCACTTGGAAATTTCTTCAGCGTTTGTCTACCGTTGGGCAAGGCGCGGGAAAGCCACCTTTCTCATCCCTAGCTACAGCCTAGGGAACTTACAATTGTAAACGTATGCACAGCAGCACCGCTTACGAGACACATATATATATTGATCACTGGCATATATATGTACGGGAGAAAATGGAACAAAAGGTCTATGTTTATACCTACAATGAAATATAGTATACATGCGTACTTTTGATCTTGGGTGGCAGCCTCATGAAGACGTCGACATCCACCCCTCCGTATTTAGCATCTGTACACCTCGCATCGTCGTCACTCTGCCAATCTCGTACACAGCCGCGTTCCCAGGTAGCGAAGGATTCAGATGCTGCTTGACCTCCTCCACCTTGCTCGGCGCGACCACGAGCACCAGTCCGATCCCGCAGTTAAACGTACGCGCCATTTCGAGGGGCTGTATCGCGCCTTTGGACATCAAGAATTTGAAAACAGGAGGCATCTCCCACTTGGAAGCGTCAACTTCACAGCCCAGTCCTGGAGGTATTACACGTGGGATGTTCTCAATGAACCCACCCCCCGTTATGTGCGACATGCCTTTCAAATGACCGGCCTGCGCCACCGGCAGCACCTGCTTGATGTAAATTTGCGTCGGTTCCAGCAGTGCACGTCCAACGGTGGCATGTTCCTTCCAAGGGCATGGAGATTGGTATGACAAGCCACATAGATGTATAATTTTGCGAACAAGCGAAAACCCGTTGGAGTGGCAGCCAGATGAAGACAGACCCAAGAGGACATCTCCTGCTGTGATATTTCGGCGGGGAAGGAGAAATTCGCGCTCAACGGCTCCAACCGCAAACCCAGCTAGATCGTAGTCGCCTGATGGTCGCTGTGAGAACGTTTTCATCATATAATAGAAAATAAAACATACCCTTCTGATACATGCCAGGCATCTCCGCCGTTTCGCCCCCAATGAGCGCGCAGCCAGCCTGACGGCATCCGTCTGCAATACCTTTGACGACGGAGGCGGCAACAGAGACGTCGAGATTGCTGCAGCCGTAGTAGTCGAGAAAGTACAATGGTTCCGCCCCTTGAACTAGAAGGTCATTCACTGACATAGCGACAAGATCGATGCCTACGACATTCGTTGAGAGCGCTGAAACCCAGCAGAGATTAATAACGTACCAACGAGGTCGTGAATGCCCATTTCAATCGCAATCTTCAATTTAGTACCAACGCCATCTGTTCCGCTGACAAGGACAGGATCCTTGTAGCCAGTCGCTTTCAAATCGAAAATGCCACCAAAGCCCCCAATCTCTGCATCGGCCCCTGGCCGTCGTGTCGACCGCACATGGGCCTTGATCGTCTCAACAAACTTGTTTCCGGCATCGACAGAGACACCAGCTTGGGCGTAGGTCAATCCGCGAGTCGACTTAGCCTTGAGGGCACTCAAGAACGTATGGTAAGTACTCATAAGGGGTATACATATACGATAAACTTACCGATGAGCGATATCGCGTCGATAAGTCTTTCCTTCGAAAGACACTTTATCGATGGTAGCGTAGGCGATGTCAAGCGCCTCCTGTAAAGACACTGCATACGCCGTAACCGCAATGACACGCCCACCGTCTGTTACAATCTGTCCATCCGCATTCTTCTTTGTTCCCGCATGGAAAATCACAGCGTCTGTTAGTTAAACGAAGATAATAAGTGCTATCGCAAACGACTAATTGTTTGAAACCTTGGTACCTTTGGGAATGTCCTCGTTGATGGTGATGACCTTACCCTTGTCGTACTTTCCGGGGTAGCCTGCAGAAGCGAGAATGACTGAAACCGCAAAGCCGGGTCGCATTTTCATGTCAATGAAGTCAAGTCTGTGTTCCACACACGCCTTGCAGCGTCAAATCAGACCCAAGCCCACCATCCTCAAGACGACGTACCAAAAGGATGGTGGCCAGATCACAATCTTGTTCCAGTAGCAACATAATCGCTTCTGTCTCGGGGTCACCAAATCGCACGTTGTATTCCAGTACTCTGGGACCATCGTCTTGCAATATAAAGCCCGTGAACAGAACTCCCATAAAAGGAAATCCTGACATATTTGAATTGAGAAAAGACCAGTTGGTGCTGCAACGCGACGAAAACGAACAAACCCTCTTTGCGCATGCCATCAATGGTAGGTTGCAGACATTCTTTGACTATTTGCCCCAGCACGGTCGGAGTGACCGCGGGGGCATATGCACCCATGCCTCCCGTGTTCAGTCCTGTGTCACCTTCGCCAATACGCTTGTGATCTTGGGCAGGGGGGAGAGGAACAACGGTGTAGCCATCGGAGAAGGCCAAAACAGATAGTTCTGGACCATCCAGATATTCCTCGATAACGACCTCATCGCCAGCATCCCCGAAGACGCTGTCGACCATGATGTCCTTGATGGCGCGCATGGCTTCCTCAGGCGAGCGCGGAATCAGAACACCCTTTCCACCAGCGAGACCACTGGCCTTGATGACAACGTTGCGGTCAGAGGAAGTAATGTAACGCAGGGCCTCTTCGCTCTGATTCGCCTTGAAGATTCGGTAACCAGCAGTCGGGATACCGTGCCGTGCCATAAAATCCTTGGCAAATGCCTTGGAACCCTCCATGCGTGCGGCTAACGCACTGGGCCCAAACACAGGGATTCCAACTGCAAAACAGTTGTCAACATGCAGAGCAGTCGTAGCCAAGGGATGTAACCTTTGCGGAAGTGCATCTCGACACCATCGACAAGCGGCTGCTCCGGACCTGGCAAGACGAGATTCACCTGAACTTCAGGGATTCAGGGCTTGACGGGCAGAAGGTGAGAAGAATGGATGGATGACCTCATTATTAAGTGCAAAATCCACGAGTTTTGGAAAGTCAGAGATAGAGATGGGGACGTTTGAAGTCTTCGGGAGGTCGCCGGTGCCACCGTTACCTGGCGCAACGAAAATGTGGTCGACGAGAGGCGACTGTGCAAGCTTCCAGGCGAGGGAGTGTTCGCGCGCGCCACTTCCGAGGAGGAGAATGCGTGTACCCATCGTTACAGCTGCAAGCGTGAACTAGACGCGATGGGAGAACGATGGCAAGTACTTGTGGCGCTGTCCGATCGATGGCGTTTTGCTTCCGGAATCTGTGGGTCCGCTCGATCGCCTCGCGTTTATCTATTGTCAATTGCCACCTGTTCTTTGGTTTGCACTACTCATATCACGACATTATGAGCCCCGTCGTCGAGAAGAAACTCACCAAGAAGCAGAGGAAGGCTGCTGCGTTTCGACAACGACAGGGAAAGGGCAAAGCCACCCTCGATTTCACCTACGATAACAGCGTACCAGTTCAAGAGGATATTCAAGATGAGGATATCGACACAAGTCCGCAGGTATCAACTTCTACTCCAGAAACAGCATCTGGGAAGGAACCCCCAAAAAAGTCGTCCAAAAAACATCGGAGAGACGAACCAGACCTGGCCAACCCAGCATCTGAGGGTGAAGATAAACCACCATCCAAGAAGCGAAAGCAGGCAGAAGCAAATGAAGACCTTATTGAGGGCATTGCAGAAGGCACTGATGACGCGGGCGCAAAAGCCAAAGAAAATACGAAGCAACGATATATTTTGTTCATAGGTCAATATAATCTCTCTTTTACGACGCTTGGCTCTAAATCGTTCAAATATCAGGCAACTTGAAATATACCACATCAGTTGAGGCCATTCAGAAGCACTTCTCATTCTGCGGTGCGTTCATTCGTTGTGCATCATCAGCGTGCTTTACCAACCATTATTGGTGACTAGACCCCCCACCAGTAGTACGGTTGCTCACACCTAAACGGGATCCTTCAAAAGCACCAACCGTCGCTAAGTCAAAAGGCTGCGCCTTCGCCGAGTTCAGCAACCATAACGCCTTACAGCAAGGTCTGACACTGCACCAGTCGCAACTAGACGGACGGGCCATCAACGTCGAGCTGACGGCGGGAGGTGGTGGAAACAGCGAGAATCGCCTTGCGAAGTTAAAAGAACGCAACAAAAAAGTACATACACAACGTGTAAGTCCTTATCATATTTGTCCCATGGCACACCACTCAATGACAACAGGAGAAACACGCGACAGGGAGCGGAAATGATACAACTTTACCCGGGCCCCAGCGATATTCCGCCACATCAGGTCTGGAGCAAGCGCCGCTGAAGAAGAAAACTTGGACAATCGACGACGAAGGCGACGGGAAGATGCACCGTGGAGGAGTCAAGCATGCAAGGCGCGGCAAGTGTAGAAATAAAGCAATGGGAACAGGCGTTAACGCCATACCTGTCGGTTGAATGCATGTCTAGGCCTAATCTGTAGCGGCTGTCTATATCCGCATAAGTGAATATAGCAATAAAATATGTAGTGAAGTCCGAAAATTTATGTGATCAAGAAACTAGAATAAATATGAGGAACTGGTGAATTTATGAGTGATAGGCCACGCGAGAATAGCAAAGCGTGTGACGTACGAAAACGATAAGAACGCCGAACACCTTCAACATCAACCACCGGTTGCTAGAGATGTTCGCGTAGTACTTGAGCAGCTCGCGTTGCGCACCGCTGACATTAGAAGCGATATCCATTGTATCTGCATCAATCCGCTGCACGGTTTCTCGCTGTTCTGCGACCATGTTGGCGAGCTGCGTGAATATCTGACCCAGTTCAGCAATCGTCGACTCGATAGACTCAATTGCAGTCGACCGCGATTGAATGTACGCATCCTGAAAATACGTTGAACAAAATCTTTGAAAAAGCTAGAATCACGGACTTGTTGCTCGACCAACTGCATTTGTTGGAAAGCGCCGTGCTGAGAGCCCATCTGTCCTTCCTCCAGATTGAGCGCCAGAACGTCACCATTCTGAGCTCTACCCTTTCCCTTGGAGTCGAACCTGCTCGAGCTGCCATCACCCATAGGATCCGTTCTCTGTGTGCCATATAATAACGAGCCTATACTTTAAATGAGATGTGCAGATAACGCGCGAGGTAGAAGCTCTCAACTAGACGACGGTGCCTGCGTTGCCGCTGTCGCTGTGGAGTACATGAATTGCTCCGTTCTGTCTTTGGACTCTTTCATGTTCTGTTAAATCAGAAAAATATAAACCGAGGGCCGCAGATCGAGTGAGGGGGAGCTGACCTGTGTCCGCAGCTCCAAGACGTCCTTGAACGTCATACTGACTGACGCAAGTCTACTCTGTAGAAGCATAACAACATTGGAGTTGTGCTCGTCTATTTGCTTGCTCTCGATCGACTGGGCGGCTTGCGCGTGCCTCTGCTTGACATACACTTGCAGAGCTGCGATCTCCTTGTTCACGTTGGCAATGTCTTGCTTGATGATGAACGTGAGCTCCTAAGAGAAGCCAAGAATTCAGTGACGAATGAAACAGAAAAGACAGTGTATGCGCACGCTGATTTCTACGGGGCGGTCATCGAATAGTGTCTTCCGTTTTGCCACTATTACCCCAGGTTAGTTGCTCTGAGGTCCCACTGACGTACACGATACCTCGCCAACTCACGTTGTGTCAGTTTCACGAGCTTGATATTTGTGTTATTCAGTTCCTTCGCAATATTGCTCGCCATCTTTGAGAAATCAGACTTGGAGCTTGTCCTGGCGTTCTGCTGTTGGAGTAGCCGCTGGTGCACCGAGTCTGCGCCATGTACGGACCGCGAGCGGATTGAATCCACACAGGATCTGAATTCGTGGGTGCGATCTTGGATGGGCATTGCGTGCTTATGTCCCGCTGGCGGTGGCGGCTGAAGAATAGGAAAAATAAAATGTCAAGCGTACATATTGTCTACTGGCGGTCGACGTGCTACAGCCTTGATCGGGCAACACGTAGACACGTGCTATGTAGCGGAACATGTGGCAAAGTCCGAACAAAACTCAACCTTGATTGTTGGATTTCTTTTTCGACCCAGACTTTGACCGTTTTGATTATGCAGAAAAAAATTGAGAACTTCCACGGCACAGGTTGCCTTGAGAATTGGATGACATGTCTAAGTGCTCAGCGCTCAGCGCTCAGTCTGAGCTTATTCGTGGGTACAGATCTTCTATTGTGTGCCTCGAAAACTTTATATCAGGCGTATTGACGTGCATCGATTTGATATCTTGAAGAGGAACGGCAAGATCAAAAATCTGTGCCCACGGAATATTTTTAAATATGTTAAATACAATAAACAGCTTTTCGATCATTTAAATTTGGGCTGCAGCTTTATATGGAAGTCGACCACAATACAGATAGATCCCAGTATTTCAAATTCACAGCGGCATTGCCCGCCAGTGCAATGCGCAAGCGTCACGTGATCTCCTCCCCGCATCGGTCTCTCGACTCTCTGTCGTACGACCACTGCCTCCTCGAATGTCAAGGGTTCTGTCAATTCTCAGAAGCTCTTTCTATACGCTATCTTTCAGGTCAAATCAATTCCGAAGCTTATCTGCGACTGTGTTCTCCATGTCGACTTTCCGATACACTATATCTGTCTCCAAAGACCAGCCGTCTCTGCGCTCCAAGGTGCTCGTCTTTGGCGCAGGAAACTTTGGCAGCTGTCTAGCAGATCACCTGGGCGACTCTGACCACGATGTCTATATGTGGTCGCGCGAGGAAGAACTTGTCACCCATTTTAACAAGCATCGGCAAAATCTGCTGTATCTCACTGAGCATCAGTTCTCATCAAATATCACGGCCTTTGGGCCAGCGATGCCCAGTCAGAAAATGATTGACGAAATGGATGTGCTTATCTTTGCCATACCGACTCAGTTTCTGAGGTACAAAGCCCCGGGTTTGCCTTGTTCATGCTGATGCCAGCTTCACACATATCAGGCAGAATCTCGTGTTACTCCATCCAAAGTTGAGCAGAGACAAGCATCCGTTACTTGTTTTTGTCAACAAAGGTATTGAGGTGGGAACCAATGCATTAACATTGGAGATCATAGCCGATACTTGTGGCCCGGAAGTGGCGAAGGCCGCCACTTTTATTGTGAGTGCAGTTGCTTCCTTCCTTTGACAAGTATGCGCCATGATTATTACAGTCCGGTCCATCGTTTGCGAAAGAAAGTGTGTTATGCATTGCTCATGATAGCTGTTTATGTAGTCCTCATGTTTTTACTAGTCGTGGACAGGCAGCCTACATCGGTGTCGGTGGCGTCTTTTACGGAGCCAGAGGCAGAGAAGACGTCGACGTTGTTCCATCAACCACATTTCCGATGGTAAGTATGCTTTTTCGCTTTGCAATCGAAAATCCTGACTGGGCTAGAGAAGCTATACAGGTTCGGATCCGATAGGAATGGAACTTTGCGGAGCATTGAAGAATGTTTATGCCATTGCGGCCGGCATGTCTGACGGCCTTGGCTACAAGAACAATACTCGAGCCAGTAAGCGATAGGCTTGGGAAATTCCGGGATATCGTCTTGAAACTGAAACATACAGTGATCATAACTCGCGGATTAGCGGAAATGACATGCATTGGAACAGCTTTCGGTGCTTCGCCCCTCACTTTTCTTGGTCTGGCAGGTGTCGGCGATCTCTTCCTGACATGCAGCTCCTCCAGTAGTCGAAACTACACGGTCGGGTACCGACTTGGGCAGGGTGAACCCCTAGATACTATTATTGCGACGTTGGGGAGTGTTGCTGAGGGTGTCAGCACTGCGAAAGGTGCCAAGTCAATAACAGATCGATTGCAAGTGACGGCGCCCATAGCTGAGAGCGTGAGTCGTTTTTGACTTGACATGTGCACAGGGTGGTCTGATTTCTCTGTTGCTACACGTACAGATCTACGCAGTACTTTATGAAGGTTGGCTTGGCTTCCGATCCTCTCCGTGCCAATGAGCGCTGCTCTTCATGGAATTACGGGCTGATAATGCTTTGAATTTCTAGGCAAAGATGTAAAACTTGCAATTCGTGAACTGATGGAATTACCTCCAAGTAAAGAGCTGGACCTTCCGCCACGGGCGAATGGACCAGCCCAGCAGTTGATGCGCAAGCTGGGTCTGGAATGAAGAGTAGATAGGTGGTAGTAGGACGCATGTGTTGGCTTAGAATTCTCTTTTATCCCGGCGATCGAATCTGGGGGTGCAGAAGTGCAGTGTGATATAAATGGGTCCATGACAATGTTAATATTAGCGCCCCGGCACGGCGCTGTCATCCACAAGACCCGAATGCCGAGTGCACTTGATCACTGCTAGTTGTATACGTCGTGGCTGTCGACGCGGTCGTTGCATCGAACGGCAACGCTTTTCTCGAATGTGGATTTCTGGTATCAATTAAACGAGTGATGGTTCGGGGCGGGGATTCGACGGACTTCCGAGGTGCACAACAGCCAGGCACCGTGAGACGACCGACGCGCAACGCGGACTTCTGAATTGAGTGGACGCGGGCCGGGACCGAATCGATCATCAGTCATCATCGGCCGCAGAGTCAGAATGCCACTCAGCAATTTTGGTGTTTCTCGACTTGTCATTGACTCTCATTTCCTGCCCAGTCCTCCTCGACAGTCGATCCACTCGCCATCTCCTGCGTTTCTGCATTTTGTCTCCCCATCGCCGCCACGTTTTCTCTTTATCTTCCGCTTTACATTCCAATGATCTCCCCGCTCTGGTCCGCTGTTTCCGAAGGCAACCTGCCCTGCGTTGTCGACTTGCTTGGCCAGCTTTCTATCCAGGACATTGAGATCAAAGGTTCGTTTTCCGTCCGACCATACCACAATCTTACTTATGACAGCCCACTCCCAGACCAGGACGGCACCACCCCGCTCATCCAGGCAATCAAAAATGGCCATACTGACATCGTCCGCGTCCTCTTGGATAAAGGTCAGCTAGGATTTGTCACTCCTCGCCGAACGCACACTGACGCTCTTATCCTACATTCTACAGGCGCAAGCCCTTTAAATGGCTCTAACCATGGTCCTCCGGAGTCTTACACTTCCGACCCGGCCATCCTCTCGCTCCTTGATGCAGTCAAGAGTAGGATGAATCCATCGGACATGTCCGCTGCTACCCCCGTTCCTCCCCATGCACCTGCTCCTGGCCCTATCCACATGAACGGCGACTCCAACTATCCTGTTCCATACTACCCGTCCCTTCTTCACCCTCCTTTCCCAGATGGCTCCGCCTACTACCCTCCAGGCCCTCTTCCAGGTCAGCCTATTGCATCAGGTGGTCCTCTGCCTCCTCCTGAAATTGCACGTCAGATTGTACGTTCCATATATTTTCTACTTTTCAACGTATCTTGTGTCGCTCACGTTTTCTGTCTTTACTCCGTTAGCCATGCCGATACTACCCGAATTGTCGCTTCGCCGATTCCTGCATGTTCATGCATCCACTGCCTGCTGGCCCCAATTACTATTCTGGACCTCCCCCAGGGCAATATCCTTCTCACTTCGAAGGAATACCTCAGCCCTACTCGACATACTATCCGCCCATCCCACCCACCTTCTCTCCTTCGACACCGATGCATAACATTTCTCCGATGTCACCTTCAGCTCCCGCGCCTGCTCATGGCCCGCCAATACCTCCCTCTGATCTAGCTCTTCCCCCGCCACAAGGCAACTTCCCCGCTAACTACGGGCCTGTCCATTCGCCTCCTATGTATCCCCAGCCTGGACTGATTCCTGTACCTATGTCTGCTCCACCTCTTCCACCAGTCGGTCCCGTCCCTGCTGGTTCCATGTACAATAGTCCACCGCCTTTCTCTGTTCAACAGGTTATCGCACCGAATGGCGCTGTGAATTATCCTGAAAATGTGACTGCCAAGTCTCCGTCTCTCAATCCTCAGTCGGATGGCACCATGCCGGCCGGACAGTTCCGTGATCAAGCATACAGACGTGGTGGTGGCATCCGCAGGGGGACGATGAATAACAGTCGTCGTCCGCCGTGCCTCTTTTTCCCCGCAGGAAAATGTAAAAATGGGTAAGAGCGTTTGCCTGTCTTTGATTTACGTCCGACGTTCATTCTTTTTTCCCTTTGCAGGGACGAATGCCGCTTCCCTCACGTCATGCCTGATCCTTCCATGCCACATCCTCCCCCGTTCTTCCCCTCGGGGCGAGGTGGTGGCAACCAGCGCGCCAGAGGCAACAACCACGTTAACGGATTTGGCAATATCGAACAGATGATGGGGAATATGTCACTGCGAGACGTAAGCATCAAGCCCCTCTTTTTTTTTTTTCAGAACGCTATTCACGATCGATTAGAATCACAATGGCCACGGTTCTTCTGGGAGGATCAATGATAGTTCTAGTGGTAGGGGCCGGTTTAACGGTGGCTTCAAGGGCGCCAACGGCTTCAAAGGCAACAATAAACAACCACCCCCGCCTCCTAAGCAGCGCGTTCCCCGTGCGGACGAGTTTCCTGTGCTCGGTGGGTCCACGACCCCGCTACGTACCTCTGGTACCAATACCCCGAGTATCAATGGTCCCACCGCAGCACAGGTCTTGCAAGCCCCCATTCGTAATGTCAAGGACACCAGCGTGCGCGCGGTCACACCCGAATCTGCAGCTGAGGCATGAACCATCCTAAGCGCCTCCATTAATCCACGTTCTAATGGCTTCTCCCAGAGTTTAGCAGCCCCGGCTCCGGTGACTAACGCTCCCGAGTCTGCGGTTAAAATCGTGCCGAAACTGCCTGTTTCTTTTGCTGCTGCTGCAATTGCTTCCATGCCGCTGCCCGAGGGAACCGTCGCCAAGGAAGTTTCTGTTTCTGCATGATTTCTTCGCCTCGTCCTCTCTTATCCTATCGCTACCGTGTGGCCGGATTTCGGCTTTCCATCACTGAACACTGACTACTCCTGTACTTTCTTGGGTTTTTAGGCTTTTCCTTTTATTTTTTTTTTACATTCATTTAATTGTCTTTTGATTTGATTTGCATATTGTTCGTTCATCCGCTGTCCCTGCATCCATCATCTCTTGCGCGCATTTACATTGTGCTTTCCCGCATACTTCCTTTGCTATATTTGTCTTCCTTTCATGAAGATTCTGTTTATTTGCTGTAGATATTTCACATTATCCTTTGATTTCTTCCTGTTTGTCTTCATCTTTGACACCGCGCATATTGGCCTCCGTACATCATCATTTTTTTCCCCTATGCCCAGATCGCGGCCTGCTACTACCGTATTTCCTTTTTTGACTTCTCGTCGCCTACAAAAGTCGCTGTATATCGTTAGTACCACGATACTCTCTTCCTCACATAATTTACATCTTTGCTCTTTGTTCAAAAAAATTGTGTCCATAGGCGCCCTTTCTCGCGCATCGTTCCCATCATGTCCTTGTCACCCTCATACATGCGTCGTCTCTCCGCCAATTCTGCCATCCGTCTATGTACATCTTGTATAGTTATATTCACCAGCGTTTGCAAACACGATTCAGTCCGTCACTGGGATAATAATAAGCGCGCCCTACTTGCTACAGCAGGGGGTAGCGTAGGATAGTTGGTAAACATCATGAGTAAAATGGTACAGGATTGTTGTTGCGTAAAGACGAAAACCGAGAACACGACAAGACGGCGACAGTATAGGTATTGCGATTAGAAGAAAAAATAAAAGTAAACAAGCCAGAAATTCTCCGTCATGTTATAGATAAGCCAAGTACGGCCTCGCCTGCTCCATCAATTTCCCGCTCGTCTCCTGGGTCAGAGTGCCGTCCGACGGTGGACCGCACCACGGGCCGCAGAATGGGGCTAGCCAGGCCTGCAGCGCGAATTGTCGGACTCCCAGACATCGTAGCAGCGCGGGAAAAGCTCGCGGGAAAGTGGCTGCCGAACGTGGGGGAAGACGAAGCAGATGTGCAAGCAGATCCAGGCATGGAAGGAATAACAATGGGCAGACGGGGCGTCATGCGCCCTGGGGATCCCAGAGAGAAATAGCCATCTCGCACGTATGCGACAGAAGGAGAGACAGCGCGCCGCTTGGGGTATGGCTCGTAGCGGTCTTCAACTGTGAAAGAGGATTGGTGAGAAAGAAGATTGAATGGCATGGATCAACTCACGCTTCCGCTTGTTGGACTTGATGACGCCGCTGGCAGATGGCGGCGTATGGCGCCACGCAGTCGCTGTTGTGGGAGTCATTGACATCCGCATGGAAGAAACAGAGGAAGAAGCAGAAGGCTAGATGGACATGAGATGTGAGGTGACAGAACGTTATCAGAAATACTCACGACATCAACGTCCATGCTGCCGTCTAGTGTGCCGACGGCTGCCTCGCTGCTCTTCGCAGCCAAACTGGACGGGCCAATGGGAATGGGTGCGCTGACGGAGTGATAGAGACTCTCGTCCTCAAAGTCTGATTCATCCTCATCGTCCGATGGCTGAGAGTCTTCGCAGGCCACCTCCTCCGGGAACCGCCCTCGATCGCAGGCCTGTCGTCGCTGCGAGGGCAGATCTGAGCATGCAGAGGCGAGGCGAGTGAAGGCGCTTTCGGAGCTGGTCTCCAGCTCCTCGAAAGGGCGACTCTCGGCCAGTAATCGGAGTATACGGGGTTGTTTGACCTGTGGACCGTGTGTGAGCATGATAACGCCACCGGATGAGATTACTCACAGGTTGTGTGAGACGGCGAGTGCGTGAACGAGATTGTCGTTCGAAGTCCATGGCTGCTGAGGACCTGCGACGCGGAGGTGGGGTAGCAGGAGGCGAGAATCGGCTCCGTAGGTGTGCTAGCAGGGGTGTATTGTTATCGGACCCGCTCGAGGGTGGTGTGTCTGTGGCTATCTTGTCCCTATCGCTCTCAGATTCGTCGGATGGCGTGATGCATTCGTGTCCAATCAGCGGGGAACGGGGGGTGAAGGAGGTGGCGAGAGGGCTGTGGGTGCGGGACTCGCTGAGGAGAGTGGACTTCGGAGTCGCGATGCCCGAGCGACGGACATTAGTGGTGCCCCCCGATGACGAAGACGATGAAGAAGCGGTGGGCAATGCGAAATCCGACGACGAGGCCGGGAGCGAGGGGCGTGTGCTGGTACCAGGGTTGAGGGTCATGGGCGCGATGGGGCGCGAAATGCAAGGTGGGCAAATCGAAGAGGCGTTACTGGCGAAAGACTGGGGGAGATGAAAGACACGCTGGGCTGGGACATGCGTGAAAGTAGGAGCAGAGACAGAATATTTGTTTGGTGGCCCTCTGCTTCTGCCATCATCGGCGTGCAAAACAGTAACAAGCATCTTTGATCGCGGCCTTGGACTTCTTCTATAGGCAACTCCTCCGCTCTCTATCCGCGATATCGATACGACTCATTACAGAGAACACACTGACTACACATGTAAAACTACGATAGCTACACAATGTCCAGCGGTGCATCAGAGATCCAGAGCCATGCTTGCAGCCACATACGTTCCTGTGAGGAGCAGCGCTTGCAACAGGTTTCAGTGTCTTGCAAGCAGAACAAAAGAATGAACAATACATACCCATCTTCGCGATGCTTCCGAA
Source organism: Fistulina hepatica ATCC 64428 (assembly GCA_000934395.1). Taxonomy (NCBI): domain Eukaryota; kingdom Fungi; phylum Basidiomycota; class Agaricomycetes; order Agaricales; family Fistulinaceae; genus Fistulina; species Fistulina hepatica. The sequence continues at coordinate 128,914 of KN881666.1, read as the reverse complement.
CGCACTGCCATTGCTAGTCCGCTGCAAGGATCTCTTTAAGCAACTCCAAGAAAACAGCCACAGCTTGAGCTGCACACCTTGTCAACATCGCCAGACATGTATCCGATCGTGTAAGGAATGCGGCTCAGCGACCTGGGCAAATGCGTGTCAGTAAAGCAGCTAGCACCCGCTTCCATTGTGCACGCGAATTCAATACGCACCACGCTACCAGACCGACGGCCGAAACGAGCGGATACTTGAGCGCCGTCACGAGCGCAGCAGGCAAGAGGAGCGGCAAAGCCTCCAACGAATTCTGGTGACAACCTGCGCCAGCAATCAGACCGATATATGTCATGTAATTCCGTAATCACCGCGTCCAAGGGCAGACGACTGCAGACCTGCAGTCCCCACCCTTCAGACGCGGTGTTATCTAGAAGAGCCAAAGCGTACGTACGTTGAGCACAGTTGAAAATCAGGGCCTCACGCGAAGCCTCCTGCTCCGATTTTTCAGCATAAACTAGAAGACCAGAATTCAACGCGCAAGCGACTACTGCGAATGATTGAATGCCTACGTCGAGGATAAGGAATGCCTATATTTTGAACAAAACGGCATAGGAATCAATACGCAATCCACTAGCGAAATGACTAGTCTCTGTACCTGAACGCTTGCGATGTTTACCAACCAGAAGGACCTGCCCCATAAGCACCCATCCAGTGGAAATAAGGCCGATGCCGACATATTGGAATCTGCATTGCAAGGGCCCGGTCAGCGACAAAGCTACGGCAACTTCACTGAACCTGTGACGAACCCATCGGGGAGGACCAAAGTGAAAGGCATGATGTTTGAGGTAATTTACGTATAGAGCAGCTGTAAGTATTTTATGTGAAAAAAATCATCCAAGTTCTTGGCCGTCAATTTATAGCAAGGCGCTCTGGGATGACAGCAGGCCCCCGGCATGCCCCCATATATGTCCGATATTTATGTGCCGAAAAATGGGTCAAAAATGGGCCAATGTCCGATATTTATGTGCCGAAAATGGTTCAAAATGGGGGACATGTCCGATATTTTATGTGCCGGAAGGATGGCGTCGACGACAGGGTCCGATACATACTGTGCCGAACCACCGAGCAAACCGACCCTGAGGCGCTCAGGCAGCGCGGCGCCTGGCCATAGAGGGGCGGTGGTCCGCCAACTTGCGCCAAAGGTCGGTCGGCTGATGGGAGAGGGGGGGTCTCGTGTTTGGAGGTCTGATACGTTATGTGCCGGAAATCGACCCAAATGGGGGCTACCCGATATTTATGTGCCGAATTTTGCGGAAACAGCCTTGACGAAAATGCCCAAAATTAGGGTTTTTGTATCGGACATACAGGCGGGCATGCCGGAGGCCTATGACAGCACGTGCTGGCCGCGCCCGCCGAGAGTGGGTACGTGGGCAGCATGCCTTCCAGAAGCTTCCAGAACGTTCAGACCAAATATTATTTTTGGCGCATGAAATTATACTCCACGTATGTTTGTTTCTTACATACACGGTAAATTATCTACATGAAACAGGCAAATGACTGTAACCTCTAAAATAGCTAATTTCATTGAATTTAAACTAGTTTACAAAAATCTAATCAAGTCCGTCAATCAATTTGAGCATCCGCGCCCTCTCGTTCGGCAAGAACCCGAGCCTCCAGTTTGCGTGTCTGCTCAATTTTCCGTAGGTGCGCGTCTGCCGCGTTTCTCTCCGGTCACGCATGCGTGGCACGTTAGAGCATCTGCTGCTCGTGCGCATTCGCTGCATGTAGGACCACACGCATTCGCTGCGTCTCATACCGCGCCGCATCGACCGTCCTCAGGCTGCGTCGTCACTCGTGATGGCGCATGACCATCGCATGTGCTGCGTACATGGTCCGCGTGACGGATAATGTGAAACAACACGCACGACGTGCGTGACCACGCGACAGCTCGTATGTGCACAATTAGTGGTGAGTGTAAGACAGTCTCAGTGCGACTCACCACCCAACCGTCACTTATACCCACGCGAAGAGCGCAGAAGGCCTTTACACCCTCTGCTTCAGCTCTTCGCGTGAGTATCTGCTCTCCTCGCGGCTGCAGCGACTGACACCCTCTCTTCTGCCTCGTAGCTGTCGCGTACCACTGGCTGTAATTTTGCGCTATAACAATTAACATCGCTTGCTGTCATTCCTATGCCCGCTGCTCAAGATAACCATGCTGAACGAGAAAAAGCGCTGGAACCTGAAATTCAGGTCGAGGCCATTTCAGCATGCGAGAGAGTCGTCGAACGTTTTCGAGCGGGAGACATCTCCAGAACCCGCGCTACTTTCAAGATTCAGCGATGCCTCCCCTTCACCGGGAACTTCGACGATGAAAACGCACTCATCGCTCATGAGTCGACTATGCAGTCCTTCGTTGGCAAACTCGACAACTTCGAACGAATCTGAGACTCTGCTCTCAGAGAGACTGAGTCCGCCAATGACAGCACGACTACCACTCATCGAGCGCCTACAGATGAAGAGGAAGGAGTTAACGAACGTGTCGTCAAACGACGACGACGAGAGGCCAGCCCGGAAGAAGATGAAGACCTCGATGGTGGCAGACGCCGACTCGACGTCGCACGCCTCCCGTGGAATTCCAGGAAAGAACCGTGCGACACCGACGAAGCGAGCGCCGAACCGTCCTTCACTTCTGAAACGGCTGGGCATGACGCCAGAACCTTATCAATCCTTCGAACCAACGAAATCCTCGAAACCATCAACGTCGACCTCAAACGAGCGAGAACAAACTTACTTCTCTCACTCCGCGTCCCCCAATTTCCCGAATCTCAGTGGACCAAGCTCCTCAGCGGAGCCACTGTCGACTTTGACCAGGTTCTCTCAGGTTTATACGCCTCTGCCGACACCGAGCGCGCCACAGAGCACGTTGGCGGCCTCGAACTCTCATACACGTCCACCTCTCCTACAAAACACGTCACGAACTTTGGTGACTGGACCATTGCCTTCGAAAGTTTCGCTGAAGCATTCACTTTCATCTTCCCGCATCGTGCCAGAGAGATACGAGCCTACTCACAACACGTCAAAGATTACTTCAAAGCTCGTCCAATCGCAGAACACAGATGCGTCATCACGTACGACTCCGCTGTCCGTACGAGAGTCAGTCAGCGCCGCGACCTCATCCTCACAGATTTCCTCGAGTTCCAAGACTTGCAAATTCGTTTCATTTACAGTCCAGCCGGAGCCACCGCTGCCGCGTCCAGTTCAACATCAGGAGGATATCTGCGTGGAGGGTATCACAGACGCCAGAGCCGAGACCCTTGCAGGAACTGGAACGCGGGAGTCTGTGGTAGATCAGCTACCGCATGTAATTATGCCCATGTTTGCGCGAGATGTCACATGCGAGGACACGTTGAAAGGAACTGTGGGAAAGAACAGTAGTCAGTCTCTTCAGCGAGAAAAACCGCGCTACGCACGAGATCTAGTCTGGTCTGACTCAATCCGCGATTCTAAACCGTCTCTAGCAGAAAGGTCACTCACCATGCCCGCGGTACCGCAGCCTCCCGAAGAAGAGCAAATGAATATTGACGCCCTCTGGACTATCACCGACAACCCCCATTTGTTTAAAGTCGATACCGCCGTCGATATAGATCGTTTCTCTGACCTCTTGCATGATCATCCAAACCGTGCATTAGTCGACTCTGTCTGCCGTAGTTTGCGTGAAGGTTTCTGGCCTTGGGCGTCCTTGCAAGACAGAGACTATCCCGAGACGTACAATAATGCTGAAGGCCGTGAAACCTTGACCGATCCTGCCCATTTTGCGTTCGCAAAACAGCAGATCGCTGCGGAAGTCGAAAAAGGTCGTCTCTCTGAGAACTTCGGACCGTCGCTCCTGCCGGGTATGTACAGCGTGCCAGTCTGGGTCGTCCCCAAGCCCCATTCCGATAAGCTACGCCTTGTTGTCGACCACAGCGCCGGTCGTTTCTCTTTGAATTCTATGATTCCCAAGTCAGAACGAAGTTTGCACCTCGATGGATTGCGACAACTTGGAGAAGCACTCATCCGTGCGCATGAGGAGTACCCCGGTCGTCGTCTTGTCGTCTGGAAGTCAGACGTCTCCGAAGCCTATCGCCTACTTCCGATGCATCCACTTTGGCAGATAAAGCAGACAGTGTCTTTCAACGGCGAGCGCCGAGTTGATTGGCGGAATGATTTCGGAGGCGGAGGTTCCGGTCGCATTTGGGCAACGTTTTTTGCACTCGTCCTCTGGATTGCAGTCTTTGTCAAATTCATAGCCGATCTCTTCGCCTATGTCGACGACAGCTTCTCCTGGGACTTTGCGGACAACCTAGAATGGTACGAACCGTACCAAGCTTATTATCTGCAAAAACAAGTGTGGTTTTTGAAGCTTTTGGATCACTTACGGATCCCACATGAACAACGAAAGCAAGAGCACGGCACGTCCATTGTCATAATAGGTCTCCTCGTTGACACCATCTCCATGACCATCACCATGCCGGATTCCAGCCGACTTGACCTCATTATCGCCCTTAGAGGTTTCGCCGTTCCCCGCCAATGCCGACCCCTGCTTCACTTCCAACGCCTCAGCGGATGGGTGAACTGGGCTCTCAATGTCTTTCCTCTGCTGCGGCCCGGACTGAGCAGTCTTTATGCCAAAATGAAGGACAAAGAGCAGCCGTATCTCGCCATTTGGGTCAGCGTCCGCCTCTGTCGCGAACTCATATGGGTCGCCGAACATCTTCAATCCTCTTGTGGCATCCGCTTGCTCAAATCGCGCACATGGACTGCCGCTCAAGCCAATCTCGTCGTTTATACAGATGCCTCCAAGGAAGGTATGGCTTTTTACATACCCTCCTTACAAATCGCTTTCCAGTGCCCCTGCCGTCTCGTTAAACTGCCGCGCGGCATTTCTCGCGATCGCATCTTCTATTATGAAGCCCTCGCCGTTGTCGCAGCCATTGTCCAAATCCTCCAACCTACCGCTCCCACTCCGGAACGCCTGGCTATCTGGACCGACAATACGAACACGGTCGATATGTTCGATTCCTTGCATGCGCAACCTCCATACAATCCTCTTCTTATCACCTCCGTCGATCTCCTTTTACGTTACGACTGCGACCTCCACATCTTCCACGTGAAAGGTGAAGATAATAAAATTGCTGACGCGCTCTCACGATTTCAAAACGACCTCGCCATATCTTTAGTCCCAGACCTTCGGATCTTTCAATTTCTACCCCCGCGCCTTACGTCGGGGGCTGGCCTAGCATGAATTTTGATAACCCACGGGCACGGCAACCTCTCCGTGTGCCGTGGACCCGTGAGAGGCTCGAAACTGAGCGCGCGATAGCTATCGGCGCTTCACTCGATGTCTCCTCGCGCATGGCTTATTCTTCTGCTCTGCAATCCTACGTCTCCTTTTGCCGTTTGCACCAGTTACCGATTGAACCCACCGCGGATACGCTTAGTTTCTTTGTCGTCTATATGTCGCATCATATTAAGCCCTCGTCTGTAAACTCTTACCTCTCCGGCATCTGTTCTCAACTCGAGCCTTTTTTTCCCAATGTTCGTCTTGCACGCTCTACTCAGTTGGTGCGACGTACACTTGCAGGTTGTCTGAAACTTTTCTCCATGCCCACCATCCGCAAACGGCCTCTTTATCGCCAAGAGCTGCTGAACCTCGCTCACACCTTTTATGATGCCCCCTCTTTCGACGATGCCCTGTGGTGGACCCAACTTCTTACCGGTTTTTACGGCTTGTTGCGCCTCGGTGAGCTCGTAGTCCCTGATCAAACCAACCTGCACGATTGCCGCAAAATCGTCAGGCGACTATCTGTCACATTTCATGACGCCGCATTTTCCTTTATACTCCCCGCGCACAAGGCGGACCGATTCTTCGATGGCACGAAAGTCCTTATTCAATCAACCAACGCACAGGATGACCCCCTTCATGCCTTCCGTAATTACCTTGCTAAACGCGATGCATTTTTCCCCTGTCATCCCGATCTTTGGTTACGCTCCGACGGTTCCCCTCCCACACGCTCCTGGTTCATCAACCGGCTGAAGACCTTTTTCCCTTGCGACGACGTCGCAGGTCACTCTCTTCATTCCGGCGGTGCCACTCATCTTGCTGAGATCGGAGTCGAACCGGCAATCATACAAGCCATCGGGCGTTGGACTTCCAACGCCTTCAAAATCTATATCCGCACCCATCCAGTCATCCTCGCCCGCATGCTACACCCTCCCGACCACTGAACAGACGCGCGCTCTTCCGCAGTACATTCATATCACTTTGTTCATCGCCAAAACTGTATTTGTATCCCTTTTCTTCCTCACTGACTGCGTATATCTATAAAAAAAAAAAAACCAAAAAACTTCGCTTCTCTCTTTCTCTTTAGCCTTTTTAGCGCTCATGTACTGCGACTCGCATGTAATACATATGTGTTCGGACACCCTCTAGCCGCTGATTTCAGGGCGGGTGTCGCGAATCACCTATTTTGCTCTGCTTCGATCTTCGCGCGTGTCTCTCGTTCGTGTAAGGACTGATTAGATCATTATACGCGGTCAACTTCTGAATTCTAATAATACGTTGCGGCATCTAGAAAACAGACGAAATGTCAATAACGTGGCAAACATCCATTAGTCTCTTCAAAGTTGCGACGGCCAAGCACGCTCGTATTGCACTGCCGGAATGGCAGATCCACCCAGCTCCCGAGCTGCATAGAACGGCCAGCTGGGGTTTCGCAGGAGCTCGCGAGCGATGGACACTACATCTGCATGGCCGGCCTGCAACGTTGATTCCGCAAGCTGGGCTGTGTTGATGTTGCCCACTGTCCCGACAATGAGAGAAGGCAATGCTTCCTTCAAGGCCTTCGCATATGGGATCTGTGTACTAATGCATGAACGCGAAGCAAACATGGGACTTGCTAATTGAATCACAGACCTGATAGCCCGGCTCGCGTGAGGGAATCTTCTGCTTGTACCAGTTGCCGCCTGTCGAACAGTCAACGAGATCGACGCCGATCTTCTGCAGTTCTCTCGCGTAGACAGTGCTCTGCTCGCTGCCCCACTGGAGCCATGTGCCGTCTTCGCTTTTCTCAGGGCCCTCGGCCCAATCCGTCGCACTGATGCGGACAAACAGAGGGCCTTCCCATACGTCACGGCAGCGCTTGATGACGCGGAGAGGAAAGCGTAAACGGTTCTCGAGGCTCTGCCCTCCGTAGCTGTCGGTACGGGTATTCGAAAGCGGAGAGACAAATGAACCTGATCAAAAATGTCATTGGGGATACGCCAAAAAAAACGATAAGAAAGAGTCGCACTAAAGAGATAGCCGTGTGCGGCATGGATCTCGATGAAATCGAATCCTATCTTCTTGCAGCGTTCGACCGAAGCGGCGAAGGCATCTTCGACATACTGCAGGTCTTCTTCCGTCATGGCCTTCGGCATTGCATACCTGTCAGACCAAGGAATCGCACTGGGTGCGTAAACTAGAGGCAAAAGAGGTTACTGCGAAAAAAAACAAAAAAAAATCGGTGCAGACTCGCCTTTGTCTGGCCAACCTTTCTCTTCCTTGGTCGCTATAACATGAGTGTCCTCCCCTGCCTGTCGTTGTACCCACGGAGCAATTTCTGATGCCTTGCGACCTGCGTGCGCAAGTTGCATGCCTATCTTTGCGCCCTGAGCGTGACAAAAGTCTACGACGCGCTTCAAGGGCGCAATCTGCGAGTCCATCCAAAGGCCCTGTGGGGTAATAGTTTGAGAAGATGACGAGATGGATGTAGATATGAGGACAAGATACCATGTCCTCTGGAGAAATACGCCCTTCCGGGACGACTGCAGTGGCCTCAACCACTATCGCCCCATATCCACGAGTGGCAAATGTCTACAGACGAGTCACAGAACGTTTCAAAGAAAGATCGAGCAAGACCATGCATACCCCAAGATGGATCAAATGCCAGTCTGTTGCATGTCCATCGTTGGAGCTGTACTGGCACATGGGAGACTATGAGACTCGGAGTATCAAGACGGTGGTATACTCAGAGGCAAAAAATGGTACCAACAACAAAGATGCGATTGGTGAAGGTCACATTGCGCAAAGTCAACGGTGTAAATAATAAAGGTGTCTTTCCGTCTTCCTGAAGTGCGTCCCAGGTTAATGCGTATGTTAGTGCTTTAAGTACTAATTTACAAGGGGAATAAACACACCTTGGCAACAAAAGTACCCTTGGCAGGTTCGGTCACAGGAAAGAAGTCGTATGCACCGGGCGCTGCTTTGTTCAACAAGGGTGCCATTTGGACTGTGCGAGGACTGTGATCACTATTGGCGTAATCGATGGGTTACTGGGGAGTCTGGACGGTAGGACAGTAGACAAGCTTTTATATCGAGAGTCTCAGCGGATAGTGATTACGCATATCGATATCGTTGGATCGCGCAACTTCATGAGAGCTTACCAATAACCTCGGCTAATGGACTTGTTTACATTTAGTACAACAAAGTATTTCTCGGGCCGGCGCACTGGGAAATAGCAGACAGGCCCGGGATGTACACAGCAGGGCGCATCAATTGATGCGCCCGCGATTGCTTCCGTCAAATTTTGGGTACCATCACGCGTCGGAAGTGCAACTGCAAGTGCATAAGTGAACAACAAACTTACACTCCATATCATGGCTAAGCGATCGCACACAGAAGTGATTGAGGCAGAGGCGGTCGATGGACAGCCGTTTCCAAAAACATCGCACAGTGGTCCAAAACGCGCCACGGTCGATGATGAGATGGGCGAGTTTGAAGATCCATGGGAGGACGACATGGACAGCGACGATGAATTGCGCGAGGAGGTCGTCAACGATGCGGATGGTTAGTAATATGTTATCTATGTTTTCTTCCCTGAGACTTAACAGCCTGAAGCAATGGACGTCGACGTCGATGGAGAGATCTTCCCGTCAATAGAGGAGTCTGATGAGCTTCCCCCACCACCCCGCGTCTATATACCTGGCATACATGAACTCGGTCCAGATGAAGTGCTCGAGCCAGATGATACCGTATACATAATGCGACATCATTTCACTGTGGACTGGCCATGTCTGTCGTTCGACGTGCTACGTGATAATCTTGGCGATCAACGACAACGTTATCCTGCGACTATGTATCTCGTAGCTGGAACACAGGCTGATAGAAACTCCAATAACGAGGTTGTTGTATATAAGCTGAGCTCCCTTTACAGGACTCAGACGCACGACGGTACGTTGGCAGCACTGTTCAAGTACGAAATCGATTGACCTTCGTCGTAGAGGATTCTGACACTGACGATGATACTGACGACGACCTGGACGAGGATCCCATCATAGAAAAGCGCTCAATACCACACATGGGCGGTGTCAACCGCATTCGTGCACAGCCTTTGCCTCCGGCAGCTCTACTGCCTCCCGTCTCCCAGCCATATTACGCCGCTACTTGGGCAGAAACGGGCAAGGTCCATGTATGGGACATCAGACCACTCATGGAGTCTCTCGATGTCCCGGGATATACCATCGACAAATCCCGAACTCAAAAACCTTCCTACACCATTGACTCTCACGGACGCGCAGAAGGCTTTGCCATGGATTGGGCAGCGTCTGGCCCCTCATCACTTCGGTTACTGACTGGCGACACACATTCAAAAATATACCTCACGACTGCCACGCAGTCTAATTTCACTGCTCTTTCGCAGCCATTTACATCACACACATCGAGTGTCGAGGATCTCCAGTGGAGTCCGACCGACCCAACTGTCTTCGCGTCCTGCTCTTCAGACCAGAGCATTCAAATATGGGATGTGCGGACGAAAGGCCGCAGGAGTGCCGTGGGCATTCAGGCAGCCCATCCGAGCGATGTCAACGTCATTAGCTGGAATAAGTCGACGTCGTATCTTTTGTTGAGTGGTGGCGATGAGGGTGGGATCAAGGTCTGGGACCTTAGAAATGTTCAGAAGTCGGGGTAAGTTTCTTCTACATCATGTTTCGTCGAATGAGATTGGAATATTTTGCACCAGCGTCGCTCCGACACCGGTCGCGTCGTTCACTTGGCACAAGTCGCCGATCACTTCCATTGAGTGGCACCCTACAGAGGACTCCAGTTTTGCGGCATCGAGCGAGGACGGCCAGGTCACATTATGGGATCTTGCTGTCGAGCAGGACGACGACGAGATGGCAGAGAGCGGCGATATCGATGTTCCGTCGCAGCTGTTGTTTTCGCATCCCGGTCAGAAAAATGTCAAAGAAGCCCATTGGCATCCTCAGATTCCTGGCGTTGTTATCAGCACCGCCGAACAAAATTCATTCAACGTGTTTAAGCCATTTAACTTCAATGTTTAATAATTGTATGCTGCGTTCGAGTAACTCTTTGTTGTTTTCGACCACTTTCTCTCAGCCAACAGTTGTTGGTCCAAGCACGTTGGCAAATGGTCAAGGGCATTAGTGACGAGACACTCCGCGATTCTTCGGTAAGGAAATGACGGCGAGGCCATCGATGGATCTCGAGACTGTAAATATCACAACACCTTCAATATGTATGTTCATGGTCGAAGGAGCGAGTCCTTTGCCATCGTCCTTCCCTGGTGTGATGCCACGAAGAAATGCGTGATGTCTAATATAACCCAACACTGTTGTTTGCCTTGGGTTTCCGTATCTACCCAGGTTTTTTTAGCACATTCAAGCAAACGTCCACGAGAAAAACATTTCAGCATACCTTAGAGATGTTCTTCTGTATAAGATCTGTGATGACCGCATAAAGACCACGTAGGTCGGTAAGCTGTTCACGGGCGAGATATTGTTGTCGTTCGTCATGCTCCTCTAGAGATAACTAAAGATTCAAGCAACGTCAGAACATGAGATTCGGTGGAGTCATCAGAGACGAATATACGTGGTAATCGTCGATATTCGGATATTTTAGGATCTTGGAACATATTTTGGCCCTCGCCAGATAGTCTTGTCGTGCGGTGTCTCGTATGTTGAATGCGCTTTGATGGGCTCGGTCAAGCTCGCCTAGTACCTCTGGTTGCAATTCAACATCGCGTGGATATCAAATAAGGCTCGACCACCGACCTTCCTGAATCTGAACGCCTGGAATATGTATAGTCAGTCTGCCGAAAATGGATCTGCTATACAGTACACTTGCCGAAGTTGTCGCCGCTGATGTTATAAAAATAAGGTGAATATAGAAATTCAAGTAAAGATGTTCGCACTCTTCAATTCTATCTAGTGGATCAGTATTGCAGCAGCCATCGAAAAAGCAATGGACTCACTTCGGCATGGTCAATGTTACCCACAACTTGACTTTATCCTGGTGGCAACCAAAGATAAATAGCTGCAGATGGACACCTGACAGCTACACTCACCACAAGAACGGAAAACTCGTCACACTCTCGTTTGAGAATGTCATGGCATACTTTAGAGTTGGGCTGCGAAAGGACGCGACCACTGTATCGCACACCGTGCTCTTGTTCTTTCAAGACACCATTTTCAGGAGACGTTTCCAATCACTGGCGTTTCTTTCCGAGATGGACAAGTCCATCGTCTGACTGTGAGGGGTGAATGCGACAATCTGTCTTCTTCAAGCTCGATGGATGAAAGGGGGAATTCGGGGACGAGGTAGAAAATAATAGTTCCTGAAGCTCTCTAGTGTCATACGTCAGTTATAGACCATGCATAGTAGGGCTGCAGTACGCGAACCCACAAGATCTGGAAATTCGTGCAAGTCATTAAAATTTCGTAGTCTTCGTTGATACGTAGCACATACTTTAGTTGGAAATACACGGAATACAATATCCTCCCCCGTTGAGGTAACCTGGTTCCAACATGAGATGTTAAGTAGAAGCCAGTGATTGGGTCCAGGAAGCAATCACATACTTCGTTATGGAAGGCCTAACGGTCCATGGCGTCAGGATTGAGCAGAGTACGTACTTCAGTAGGTTAGTGGGCCAAGTACCTTGATCTTCGCTTCAACTTTCGCGTCCATTGTATTTGCGAATGGAGGACGTGACGCTCGACCCGGTAGTCAGGCTCACAAAATAGAGAGCGATGCAATGATGACGACGACTACTCAAGTACGATCCATCGTGGCAAAGGATCAACGGATCAATAGATCAAGATCCGTTGATTTCTTGAAGGCAGTCGCCGCTTCGTCCTCGGAATTCTGCTCTTAACTCTCAACCATTTCTGTGACAATGAGTAAGCCACGGAAGAGTCTGCTCGACGTGTTCGACCCTCTTGCATCAACTGACATCGATGCTAACGTCGATATCTCCTTCTTCGGCGGCGTTCATGGCATGACATCGTACCCCGAGCCGCCTGTGCTCACCAAGCGGCTTATAGATATCGGAGACACGACGCTGGCTCAGTCCATTCCATTACCTGACGATGGTGATGACGATGAAGACGTGTTTTTCGACAGCGACAATGATTTGATTCGTGCGAGATACCAGTCCGGGTTCGACTCCGACGATGACGACGACGACGATCTCGAGAACACTTGTCCACCGGGCATGCCAATATCTCCATCTGCAACACCGCGACGCCGGGAGCCTCGTACGCCACTTTCTGATATCTCTGTTACAGAGGCAACTCCAAGGCCATTTTTCAATTTCAAGATGCTGGAGCAGCGGTCGTTCCTCGCCCTCGATGGAGAGATTGTTGAAGATGGCCCAGTGAAGTCCGGGCAAGGTCTGGGCGAAGCCTTCGAACTGTCGCCTTCACCGTTTCATACCATATCTGGGTCGCGTTCATTGTATACCCGTCATGCACTCAACAATTCTGTCGAACGATCCCGTGACTTTGAACATACGGCTGCACATTCGACCTCATCTCCGCTTGCCGAGAAGAGCAAGCCTACGATCATCGTCAGTCGTGACAACCAGACCAATCTGTCCGCCAACGTCACCGTTGGAAGCGTTGAAGACCGTCAGTTTAGTCCCACCAGTGCTCCATACGATGTCAAGGGCATCACCTATGTGCCCAGTGATTTCTCATTCAATGAGAAAGGCTTTTCTCAAGCCGATACATCGTTTTCTGACCCGTCTTTCTTACTTTCTCGACCAACGGGTGATCCACCAACTTTGGATGACCCTGACGTCGGCGGCTTGTCTCAGTCCTTCGCAGGCAACGATTGGACCCCCGCCTCGACCGCATCACTTCTATACGAGCCGTTTCCAGCTTCACCAGGGTGGTCACAAATACCTTGTACAAGCCCCGCATCTTCTGCCGCATCGCATCTGTCATCTCGTCGAGACTCAATGTTACATACCGGTACCGCAACGAGCCACGCCTCTCTGCCAGAACCAATCGGCTCGTCGCTCCTAGATCAATCCTTCTCCAATGCACAAATGGCAGTCTCTCGTCTTGGCATGCAACCGGCTCATGTTGACGCTTCTTCCTTTCATCTCGACATTCGAGATAGTAGCTTTGACCTTCTCAACGACCAGATACCCTTTTTGAGTGCAAGCGAGTCACTTTCGGACGACCAACACTTGGCCGTTGGGGCCTCAACTATGGCTCGTCAGCATCCTTGTCTCCTGCATGAACGCAGCCCTTTCCGAGGTGATGAAGTCGACGTCCAGGGTTTCTCTGTAAAGGGCAAGATGTCGCAGGAGAATGAGACATTGCCCTGCGATCAAACGTTCTCAGAAGACTTGCTTGCACTTGCCGACATCGGGCGCAAGATTCTTGGACGATCAAATTACGAGCGTGACATAGAAGCAGGATCTTTGTCGCCGACGGGTAGGCTCTGTCTGGTCTTACATGTATAGTGTTAGCTATGCTAATAACGAATGATGGCACAGAACACAGGTTCAAGGCAACATCCGTGCACACTCCTGATCATAGCTTATCTTCAAGTGAAGATGAGACAGACGTCCAGCAGACCATACGAAAACCGCGCCTTTCCCCATCTTTTTCTACTGATGACAACCTTCTGAAGGAGGTCCCTGATTTCGGAAGTGTGATCGACGTCTCCCTTTCGGATGATATGCCATTGTCTATTAACGGGTTCCCACTCCCCGACAATCCTTCTCCGTCCGATCAAACTATGTCTGCGCGCGGGAGCTATCTACCGTCCTTCAATTACGATGGAATCGCTCAGGGTGATTTTATATTTAAGGTTTGGTTTGAAGAAATGGCTGACTCGTGTCTGTAGGTGGCCCAACTAGTTCTAGTGACGCCACATTGACGCTCACGTCTGTCGTCTCCGCTATGACGCCGTTGACACCGCTCCCTGATGACGTGATCGCCGACAGCAACGCCGCACCGGTGACCGTTCCACCGCCACAGTCGATTCCCGTTCCCGTGACGCCTATTTCATTGCCGCAGCCGTTGCAACCCCCGCCCTTCGTGCCTGCGCTACGTATTGTCAAGCGCACCAAAAGTGTCACACAACAGCCGCATACCAACCCTGGCGAGCAGCCCATCACTGGTCTGCAGGTTCCAGCATTGAGATCTGCGAAATTTGGACACGCGCAACGCCGGCAGACTACCAGTGTTGATCATGCTCCGACACCTCAGCGCCAACGTTCCTCTCAGGCATCCTCTTCGGTTTTAACGCTTCCTATGTCTTCGGATAAAAACCCTTTGTCCAACGACCCGCTTACTCGATCTACATCAGTCTTCGCTGAATCCAGCGACGATGGTGATCATAGGGATGGAGCCCATTGCCGAACGGGGACTGCACAAAGAAGCGTGAGTCGCGCTCCCAGCGACCATAGTAGCCCGGGGGGCTCCCATGCAAGTAATGGGTTATCCCATTATTCTGCGAGTAAAGCGTTAAAGAACGATACCAGTACTCATAATGGCCCACGGCGTTTCCGTGTCATTGACGCTTCTGACTCTGAGGCATCCACCAAGCCAGTTTACCAGCGATCCGTCCTTCAGCAAGGCAGGCCTTTCACTAATGGCGTTACTAGGGAGCCTATTGTGGCCGCTAGTGTCCGCCTCAATGGCGGGCCGCCTATACGCATGCATATACCGACTGCACGGCCCAAGTCGCGCATCGACCGCGCACAACCAGCCTCAGAGGCTCTTAAGTCTCCCCGTACGCTACACCCAAAGCCTGCGGATGGGTTCAAGCTCCCTTCTAGTACTCAATCGCGACCATCCGCTTTGCCGAAGTCTGCTTCAGACAGTGGCAATCGTAGTGCAGCCACTGGTGGTCTCCATAAGGCATCAAAGTTACCTGCGCCTACCTCTCGCAAGCCAACTCTCGGTTCAACGAAAATGCCCACTCCCGGTGTTAGGAAGGCAGAACCTGGAACTCAAGCGCATGGTGTCGTTTCTGGAATGGTTCGAACCACGTCCGGTATCGCAAGGCCGACCACTCGATTGGCTAGACCCGCCGGCGTGGTCAAGTCCACGGCTAGTCTGAGCAGGGCGGGCGGGAGGTCTCTGTAGCGCGGCCTTCTTTGAAAGTCTGTTTCAGGACCTGTGTATAGCTTTTCCGTGCTTTCAATTGTTTTCTCACAACTTAGCGTTCTCTCGCACTGCAATCTCATGTTGACATCCACACTGCACTAGGTTTCCATCATCTCAATCCTCAGGTCACAGAGCAAGATGAATACCGAGTTCATTCAATCCACACACATATATAAACATACTCAGTCCTATATACATATTTCTCTGCCATGGTAAGACGATGATACTCCGATATATACTACTGTACGGTTTCGGATACTCAAAGAATGAGTACTTGAGTAATTCAGACTGAAGCTCCCGCCACGCGGTAGGCAACTTGCTCCAGGAAACGCTGTTCCAGTGACAAACTTGAAAGCCACGTCCTCGCCACATGTCGCCGACTTTGCAGCGTCTGGGCGGCGCACAATCTGCGTGTTTTTTTGGACCAAAAACGCATGTCTGCACTTGGTTGCTGTTATTTCCGCGATCGACACGCGCTTGCATCGTGGATGCATCGATGCAGAGGCTTGTATTTTCATATGCCTGTGGCAGTTCGTATCCTACCTGCTCAAACTTATGTTTGAAGGTCGCAATATGCCATTGGCAAGGCTGCTTGCTTCCTGAGGCCTGATCTCATGCGTTCGACACGTTGCTTTCATGCCATTAGAAGATGTTACCACGAACAAACTTGACACATTTCTCCTGCACCGGTTTAACCGCGGCGAGGGTTCACGCGTGCGGGTCGCAGAGATCATGGTCCAGTTTTTCACAAGCTTGTGAGTGTGTTCGTTCTGGCGTGCTTCGTGATATAAAGCTCTCTAACCCCTCGATATTCCAGAGCTTACAGTTTTTCTTGATTGAAGATTATTGCTGCTTGCAGCTAAGCCTTGCAAGTTGCACATGTGTATAAGGTGTGTTGTTTACGCAGGTCCAGAAGACAGCAGATGCACTATCAATGTATATACAGCGTTTGAAACGCTGGAAAGGTGTGCGATTGCGCATGCCGATCGTCTGGCCTTTGTAAGATAGCGAAGTAGCAGGAGACTACCATGTCTTCACGCGACTCAAGTAGACGCTGGACGACCGTCTTTCCGTCCTTACGCTCACGTCCCTCTACTCCTGACCAGCAGGCCACCGGTCCTGAAGTTTCCGGAAGGACCTCTTCTGAAAGCGTTCGCCGAGACGGATCTTCAAGCCGTGCAACACCAGAGCCTGTGCGCCGCGCAAGCCCCGCCTCACCTAACCGCCCCACTACCGCGCATTCACGGCGCCCTAGCATTCGCGAACGTTTGAACTCCATCGGCTCCCGCAGACGTCACGAAAAACTGGCATCCACATCCGGTTATCAGGCGTATAGTGTACAAACTACCACGACTCAAACGATGATCCCATTGTTGCGCGATCAGGGCATCGTCCAGCGCCTCTTTCAAACGCTGCTTGATACGTCAGGAGGTCGACGCTCACTCGTCCGGCTGGCCCGGACGTGTCATTCCATCGCGGAGCCGGCCTTGGACGCATTGTGGAGAGAGCTCGACTCCTTTGCGCCTCTTGTGAAGCTCTTCCCCGATGGTTTGCTAAAGAAATCAAAGAAGACGCCCACAAGTCTGGTAAGCAACTGGTATCCTTGCTGGACGGAACATATATTAATGCATTTGCTTTCGAAGGCACCGCCTAGCGGCGAAGAATGGTCCAAGTTTCTGGACTATGGCCAAAGAGTTCGATGTATCACCTACGATGAAAGTTCAAACGCCGTTCCGTCTAGTATCATGACCGTTCTGGTCGATTCCAAACCGCAGAAGTACATATTGCCCGAACTAACGCATCTGACGTGGCGTTTCGTCTCCGCTGAAGGGCTTCGCCTCGCCACGCACTTCTTGAATCCCAGGCTTCAATCACTTACCCTCGAATCTAGCGCGCAGGTTCCAGACATTGTTGCTTTCCTCGAGGAGAAGACGAGACAACTGAAATTGTCTTCATTCACGTTTTCAAGTTTCTTCTCTTTACCGGACAACTTTGTCGACGCCTTGCTTCCTCAAAGATCATTGCAATCTCTATCTCTTTTCGCACCCGGCTGTCTAGCACCCGAAGTCGGACGTTGGGTGGCATCCTTGTTGCAGCTCCAGAAGTTACAGTTGGACTTGTCGGGGTGCACGGTGACTGCAGTAACCCGATTTTTCGACGAAGTGGCCCTTGGTTTGTCGCCTCCGTCCTCGCCGCGTTCGTTCAGTGACAGCGGCTATGCAGATGATACGGAAGTTAAAAAAGGACTCAATGTCGGCGCCAGGTTTCTATCGCTGCGTCAGCTGTATCTGACTGGATCAGTAGAGGCGGTCACCGTGTTTATCAAGCATCTAGGCTGCCCACTCGAGTACCTGGAGCTGGTTGTTGACCCATTGCCACAAGAGAGCGCCTGGACGCTACTGTGTATGGCTGTTAGCGATTGCTTTGGTGACTCGCTAAAGACCTTGCGCCTTGTTGGCACCAAGCCGGCGCGCGTAGATTCGCTGCGTTCGCGGCCCAAGCCCGGATCGCCGCCGCCTCTCCACCTGCCTTTACATGGCCTAGCGCATCTCAAGGCCATGCAACGCCTCGAGATTAATCTCCCACAAACGACCTTCGATCGTTCCGACATCGCGAACATCGCGGATGCATGTCCTCAACTCGCGGATCTGGTGCTTTGCCCGCTAGCACGTTTCTCATCAAATTGTGTATCGAAAATCACTCTCGAGGACATGGCACTGCTTACTATGCATTGTCGTCGCCTGCGCTCGATTTCTGCAACTCTCGATGCGTGCATTACGAACACGGAGATATTCAGGCTCAGCACCATCTCCTCTCCCTCGTTGCTGAGATTGCATGTTGGATATTCCAGGGTACGGAACCCTGTCCACGTTGCTATACTGCTCAGTCACCTGGCACCATATCTCGAGAGCCTTAAGTGGTGCCAGGAAGTGTCGAGCAGGGCTGGCATGCCGGACGTGAATTCTGCCATCTGGCAGCAGGTCTTTGATCTGCTCGGCCCTATGCAGGGAGTTCGTCTGACCGAGAGAGAGTGGGCATTGCGTGCTCTGCAGTCATTCGCTTCAATGCGTCCAGAAGTACATGATAAGGGGATAGAGGCGTCTTTGCCTTACAGACATGCAGAGGTGCAAGCCACCACAGAAACGACGGAAGCGGCGATACAGAAGAGCATTGTTTACTCATCAAAAGAGGTCGATGCAGTTCCAACCTCACATTCGGTCGCGTTGGGTGCGATGCCAGAAACAGCAGACGAAATCGTGGACGCATGTTCTTGTTACACCGACGAGGCCATCGACGCGTATCCGGAGACCGAATCCGTCGACATCGACGCAACAGAAGAACATACTGACTCTAATGACATGCTTTCTGGTTTCGGCAGTCCAGGTACAACACGGAGTGGCTTGACGAAGCTCACCATGGTGACGCTGGCCAAGTCTTGGCTTCTGGCAGGCAGGATTTTTGTGTTGTGGCCTCTGATGCTTCCTGCTCGAGTGTTCAAAGCATTTTTTGCTCTCTTTTGGGAGCTCGCGTCGAAGATGCGGCCGACGGCTGACCCCCTCGCTGTGCATCCACAAGTTGAGATTGCCGCTGCTGAGCGCCTTGAAGTGCGCGATCTTTCTAGAGACTGAAGCCAGCGAGGTCTCATTGTGTATGCTGTTTTCAATATTGGTCGGTTGCACAGACATTTAGATACACGTATATATGCACGTTATGGAATCACTGATTACTTGTGGCGCAAATAGTAAATATATATCAATACTCATATGCATGCACAACAATACTAAATTACTTACTTCTCAGGACATGTCCGAGCCGCGAGGAAGCGATCGAGTGATTCGAACGCCATCAAAAGTTCGAAATCGACAAGGCGCGACGTGACGCGTCTGCCCCTGCTGTGCTCAACGGTCTGTTGTTTCTATTCTCGACTTCATCCACAGCACCATCAGCCTTTCTATCCAAACTTTTCTGCATGGCGGACAACAAGAAGCAGGAGAAGGACTTCACGAAAGAGGTCGATGCAGCCTTGCCGCAAGCGGAACAGTTGATCGAGGTTTCGTTGTCCTCTATGCGGTCACTTCTGCATCTGTACTCACATGCTGGATAGTCAGGAAAACTGAACGATGGGTTGGAAGCGCTGTTTTCTTTAGAAAAGCAAACCCGAAATGTGCATTCGTCTGTCTGTCATCGCGCAGTCCATGCACTGACGTCCATCGTTTAGGCGGCTGACGTCGGTTCCACGACTCGCCTCGTCAAGGCCGCCATGCAACATTGCTACCATGCACGAGACTATGACTTACTAAACTCCAGTGTGACATTACTGAGCAAGAAGCACGGTCAACTGAAGGGGGTGGTTCAGGCTATGGTAGAGCTGGCCATGTCATGGCTAGACGACATCAGGAAGCGCGACGGGACTGACAAATGGCTTCCACTAGTCGAGACCTTACGAGTCGTGACCGAAGGCAAGGTATATCTCAAGCTATTTATTCTCTGACGTTGTCGTTCTCATGCAATATGCAGATCTTTTTAGAAACTCCCCGCGCTCGTGTCACCCTTGCTTTGGCAAAGTATCATGAAGGGCTCGTGACACCCACGTCCGCACCAGAGGCAGCGAAACAAGCTCTTCAAACAGCGTCTGATCTCATGTCTGATCTACAAGTCGAGACGTACTCTTCTATGGAAAGACGGGAAAAGACCGAGTTTCTTCTAGAGCAAATGCGCTTGCTGATTCTGCTCGCCCGACAAAAAGATCAGATCGCGGGTCAAAAGGCCAAGGATGCTCTTGGTGGAGGGGAGGCTGAGTGGATCAAAGTTCGCGTCGGCGGTCGTAAGGTCAACGAAGAATTCTTGAAAGAGAAGGGGAACGAGGTAGGTCGTGGGATATGGTCAGCACAGCGTGTTGTATTTACTGGCGCAATTTATCGCAGGACCTCAAGCTCAAGTTCTACGACCTAATGATTCAATACGCCCTTCATGAAAATTCCTACCTGGACGTCGCAAAGTACTTCGAAAAAGTATGGAAAACGCCCAGCATTCAGGAGGACGAAGTGGGAAAAAGCAGAGAGGTATGTTTGCTGATGCTGCTCTATCACGCAAGATGTCAACGACGGCCTCTAGACTCTTGAGAACATCGTGTATTATCTCGTTCTTGCGCCTCACGACAACGAACAATCCAACATGCTTCATCACCTATATAACGATCCGTTACTGTTGAAGCTCGAATTGCAATAGTAGGCCTTATCCATTCACCTGGCATCTCGATCTAATTTGCTGCACAGTAACCTTGTCAAATGCTTTGTTACGCCTGAGCTTATGCGTTGGCCGGGCATACAGTCAATATATGGGCCATTTTTGCGCAAAACACCGATCTTCAGCATAGACAAGCGATGGGAAGACTTGCATACACGCATCATTGAACATGTATGTCATTCTTAATGATCCCAAACCTACGTATCGACGCGCTTGCTCAATTTTTACGCAGAACGTCCGGGTCGTGTCGATGTACTATACTCGAATCACCCTGCCGCGGTTAACAACGCTGCTAGATCTCACCCCGAAACAGACAGAGGAGACTCTCTGTCGCCTTGTCGTCTCTGGCACCATCTGGGCACGGATCGACCGGCCTGCCGGCATCGTAAAATTCCGGAGTAAGAAGACAGCTGAGGACGTTATGAACGACTGGAGCTCTGACATGAAGAAGTTGCTCAACCTCGTTGAAAAGACATGGATGGGGGTAAACGCAGCACAGGCAGCACAGGCAAAAGCAACAGCTTCAGGGAAAGCATGACCTGTTTTCTTCGGTGGATGTCATGTACGTATCTTACAATATAGCTGGCAATTCGTCTCGTGAGACTCCACATATATTTGGTGATGATGCAGGGCATTGAAAGCACAGCATGAGATGTTAAAAGGTAAATACGCCCGCAGTTAGGAAATGATATTATAGCAAGAGCACGCGCGATAGCATGTCGATGCCGGAAACTAGGCATTAATTACTTCTTGTTTTGTCTTGTTTTATGTTCCTTCGGCGCCGAGTCGTCCACGGACGGCGACTGTTTTTCGTTTGGTGGGGCCAACTCAACGAGGCCCGCCGACGACTGCAATTCAGTGAAGAGAGCGCGCATTGGCGCAGGCGCGTAGCCGGGACGGACGCCCTCTTTCCGTTCCCGAGTGTATTCCTCGCCGTGAGTCCACTTTTGCGCACCCTCGTGCTTGTCGGCGATCATCTTCCAACGCTTACGGGAAGCAATGACACCCTGGTCGAACTCCGCCAGTCGCTCCCACGTAGCGAGACCCTTCAGCTCTTTCTCGAATGAGTGCTCTATCTCGCTCTTACCCCAGACAGCGCCCAGTGCGTCGGCCTCCAATACGGCAACGGACTTCGCGGTTTCCCGTTCGGCTTTGAGTGATCGAAATTGCGAGACACCTGCTGCATATGCATCGGATAGCGAGGTATCGTGGTGTTTGTGCAGGTTGACGATATACTGCACCGCACTGCGAGCATTACGTTCATGTCAGGACGCGCCATATAGTGAAACGTATAATACTCACTCCTCTGCAGTCGGATTTCGACCACGTTGGCGGAGCCGTGTCCACAATGTACCAGTAATAGGATTGGCGGCCTCAATGTTAGGGCCTTCCACTAGTGTGGCAGGCCGAAATGTCTCGAACGGATGGTCACGGAAGAACTGTCGTCGTACTCTGTCCTCGATGTAGTTTATTTCTAAAGGATGCGCCTTCAGCGGTCGGCGCGTCGACCCCTGGCGAAAGGACAGATGGTCGTCCGGCGGGCGCTGGGGTGGCGCTTTTGCAGGCAAGGGAAGTGGCGGGTATTCCAGCGCAGCCTCATACCATACCGGTAGAGGACGAGCAGGCCTTGCAGACGTCTTTTCAAACCATCCGCCGCGCTGCAAACGTGCAACTTGCTGCTGCACCTGGCTAGCAATACGACGGACCATCGTTGTATCCTCGAAAGTACGTTTCCGACTAAAAAACTAGATTTTATAAACCACGAAAAAAGCAGAATTGAGACAGAAGATCACACAGTTTACACAACTAAAAATTCTCAAATCTTGGGCGCCACCAGAGCATTGGAACGGATGGAACGGACTCCGGACTAGAGGATGTAGACAGGAAACAAAGATTCGATGAGTCAGACGGGTGATCGACAGACGTTCGCTCTTTCCAAGTGAATTCAAAGCGTACGTATCTCTTGAATAAAGCCGTTCTTTTGTATAGCCAACTCGTAACATATACCCTCAATATATATGCTACAATTTGAAGTCGATATAGCTATCGATACTACTATAACAATACATACTCAGAGATGGGGCTCACTATACAAAAAGGCAGGAGCCCCAAAACCAAGGTAAAGAACACATTGAAGACATTACTATCAATAGGTAAGGCGGAACATGAACTGGAAACTATACTGGTGGGTGTCCGGGTCCCAATGCGACCAGTTCCAATATCCAGCGTCATCCGTCTCGTCTTCGATCTCTCGTGCCGGGATACGAAAAGCGACGGTCTCGTATGGCTCCGCTGCGACCTACAATCAATGAGCACGGTACGCTCAGGTGCCAGAGGGGTTAGGTCACTTACAATGAGATATTGATGTGCTTTGTTTGGAGGTTCTCTCTTCTGCTCCCAAGCACTCATGAAACGTCGTCGGGGCAACACTCCAGGCTTAATTTGGGGCAAATGCACCTGCACCATCATGCCTTCCTTCCCGGTATCAGGGTCACGTACTTTCGTCACACGATACCCAGGGCGACCAATTTTTAGGAAGACTTTGCGCTGGACGTTATTAGTTTGAGTAGGGGCAATCATCAGTTGGTTGTCCTTAGCATCGCGGGCCGCACGGCGAGCAAGATTGGTCTGGTGCTTCTTCCCTTGCGTGTGTGCAAGGTAGGAACCTTCATTGGTATGAAGGGTTAGACAAAGACGACATTCCAGAGAACCAAGGTGGTTTCGCAAGATGTACGGATCCTGAGATAAGTGGATATCAGACACGATGCAGAGCCAGACGAACAAAGACTTGCCTTGGCAAGATCAATCGTCTCCAAAGCAAGCTTCCGTAGACGCTCGCGCCTGTCTACATTGCTTTCAGAGGCACCGGCAACACCGCCGCCGCCGAATTTGGAACCGACGCGATTCTATGGCAGTACTTGGTGAGAAAGACCTCGAAGGCGGTAGAGTTCGTTGAGACAAACCTGATAGTCTATGAGAAGTCAGCGTAACACTTAGTTGATATCTTCAAAAACCACGTACCCATTGCTCGAGTGTCTGTTGCGTGCCCTCGCCGTCGACTGAAAGTTGTAGTTAGACAACGTTGAAGGCAATGTTGAAGGCAATGTGTAAAGCAATAGCTTCCGCGGCATCAATCGATCCAAAATTCGGCCATGAGTCTTATTTGTCGCTGTGATCAGAAGAGCGTTTATTGACCTTGTCTTTCTCTTATATCCTGCGCTGGTCGGCGCCTGCATTTTGACCATGTCAACCAAAAAACGCGGACTCGAGGATTCTTCCTCAACCCGTGTCTCCAAAAAGAAGCGCACTGATGCAGCAGTCCCTCACGCTTCATCGCTGACTGCTGATGAAGTCGATTTCCCCAGAGGCGGGGGGACTTCCTTCACCCCCGTCGAGGTTAAGGCCATTCATGCAGAGGCTCAGAAAGAGGCGCGTGAAGATGTGATAGCTGTATGCAATGCTTGTTTTCTTCGTATGTCTAATACGCGAATTAAATTGTATCGGACTACCTAGACGGCTGCAAGGTCGAAAAAGCGTAAACGCAATGCGGAGTCGAAATCGTCTGGCGTTGCGCCTGCAAATAAACAAGACAAGATTCGTATAGAACACCTCAATTATAAGGTAAGGTAATTTGTATCTGTTCTCAGTACAGCGTGTCCTTAGTTGTCTGTATTGTAGCGTTTGACGCCAGGATCTAAAATCATGGGACGCATCGTCTCTGTGCATCCTTTGGCCCTTGTTGTTTCGTTGCCTTTTCAGCTCTTGGGGCACGTCCCTCTTTCCAACGTTTCTTCGCAGCTCACTTCCGCCTTGGAGGCGATGGATGAAGAGGACGGGGAGGAGAAAGATTCGTCGGTGCCGGAACTGTCAGAGCTCTTCAGGCCAGGACAGTATGTCCGCGCCCTCGTCACTGAAGTACATCAACCTGGTACCGCAGACGTTTTGGGACTTGGGAAGCTACGCGACGATGTCGCGCGCGCCAGTCGTCGTGTGGAGTTGTCTCTCATACCTGAGAAGGTCAACGCAGGGTTGTCGAAATCCGATATTAAAGCTGGATTTGTAAGTTTCGAGTTTGAAACGACATCTGTTTCTGAGACACTCTAGGCGCTTTCGGCAGCAATACAGAGCGTTGAAGATCATGGTTATATGATGGATTTGGGCCTTCCGGACATGCGTGGCTTCTTATCATTCGACAACATGAAAGACAAATTTTCATCAATGGCACACGAGCTGCCTGTCGGTGCTCTCCTTGATGTGATGGTATCTAAGGTTCTCGATAACGGCCGCGCGTGCAACGTCGTCGTTGATTCTGCTGTATTTGCCTCTTCTTGCGTCAGTCATATTTTTTTTTTCATTCTGGCTTTCATCTCATCTTGTATGTATAGCTAACCGAGGTCACCAACGTGTCATCCGTATTGCCCGGTACATTGGTGCAATCTCTCGTTACCTCAGTTTCTCCCACAGGGATCAATGTCCAGATTCTGGGCTTCTTTGACGGGACCATCGACCCACTTCATGTACCACACGACGTGTCGGAAAAGTCCTATAAGTCGGGAAAGAAAATCAAGGCGCGAGTTTTATACAAGTTTTCGTCCTCTCCGCCGCGTTTTGCGTTGGCCTTGAATCATCATATTGTCAAACTTAGCTCACGGAGAACAGCAACGAAAGAGGATGTAGAGACAGCCTATCCGACGGGCCGTACACTCGAGTCTGTGAAAATTGTCCGGGTGGAGCCTGAACGTGGGTTGATTGTCGAAGTCGAGCCAGGTCTTGAAGGTTTCGTGCATGTAGGTGCAGTCCTGGCCAATGCTGGGGTTACTTCAATTTACCTCCACCATCTCGTAGATATCTCATGTGTCGGACGACTACGTACCTTCGCTTTCTGCAACAGCTGCTTACAAGATCGGTACTTCGCATCGGGCGCGGTTAACGGGACATTTCCTATTCGATGGCATTCTTCAGCTTTCCCTAAAGCCATCGGTCATAAACAGGCGGATTCTGCGAGTGCAGGACGTCCAGGTTGGAGAGGTGCTAAAAGGCACCATCGAGAGCTTGACGGACAAGGGACTCTTTGTTTCTATCGAAGATGCATTGGACGGAATCATCCGGCCCATCCATTTCTCCGACGTAGCTCTGAAGCATCCCGAGAAGAAATTTAAAGTTGGAGCGACCATCAAATGCCGAGCAAGTGTCTTCCGACGTGCATATAAGTTTCGAGGTTGTTGACTATTATCTGCCTTAGGTTCTAGTTGTGGACCAGGAGAGAAATCGAGTTGGGTTGACTGCTAAGAAGAGTTTGGTGGACTCGGAACTTCCCATGGTTTCTCGAGTTGAAGATGCACGAGTAGGAACAATAACACATGCCACCGTCGTCAAGGCGACAGAAAAGCATCTCATTGTCGAGTTCTACAGCAGTTTGAAGGTCGTTGTTCCTGCAAAGGAGTTAAGGTACGCCACTTGCTCTCGTTTCCTCCATGCAATCCACATATACTTTATTAGAGATACCAATGTTCTCGAGTCATTCCCTGTCGGAAAGGTCATCAAGATCCGAATCGTATCCGTCGACCACGATTCGGATCGTATCGTTGCTAGTGTTCATTTGTCCCCTGAGCCACCGGTTCCTCCTGTGACTGATGTCGAAATTGGCGACATCGTTAACGGTAAAGTGAAGGAACTGCATCAAGACAACGTCCTTGTTTTCCTTGTCCCGTCCGGCGTCCGCGCCCTTCTTTCCATCAACAATCTGGCCAACGCACGGAAACTCACGGCCGCGCAAATTCGTGTCACCGTTAAATCTGGAGACGATCTTGAAAACTTAGTGGTCTTATCTCGCAATCCAGAAAAGGGTATCGTCATTGTTGCAAACAAACCCAAAGAGAAGCCGGCCTTGCCGCCGAAGCAGTCTCTGTCTCTTGACATGGTCGAGATTGGTCAACATGTCGTTGGACGAGTTCTACATCAAACTCGATTCGGCGCGTTGCTGAAGATCAATTCTCATATCACCGGTCTCCTACACCCTACAGACGTTTCCGACGACTACGATACAGGCACGCCGTTCCCTGCAGCCGATAGTGTGATTAAGGCAGCTGTGATATCCGTCGACAAGGAACGCAAGCAACTTCTTCTATCCACGCGTCCGTCCAGAGTCAATGGTTCCGCCGCCGTGCCCGTGAAAGATCACGAAATAGTTGACTTCAAAGATCTTCGTCTAGGTGCTACGGTCCGAGGTTTCGTCAAAAGTGTGGCGGAACATGGGCTATTCGTGACTGTGGGTCGTCGTGTCGATGCTCGGGTGCAGATCAAGGAATTGTTTGATGATGTACGTCGACAGCAATTTCTTTATTTTATGATGGGCGATAGTAAGTTTTTTTGCAGTTCATCAAAGATTGGAAACCTCGTTTCAAGGAGAACCAGGTAGTAAAAGGACGCGTTCTATCGTGAGTGGCATCGCAGATACTATCTAATCACGTTCTAATTGCGTAGGCTCGACGATGAGACAAAGAAAGTTGAACTCACTTTCCGATCTGAAGCAGCGATAGCCAGATCATCAAAGCCCACGACTATGACTGCCGTTGACCTTGTTACCGGCCAGAAAATCATTGGCGTCGTCCAGAAAGTGGAAACGTACGGTCTTTTCATCAAAATTGAGGACACGAAACTCACGGGCTTGTGCCATAAATCTGAGGTAATTTTATGTTCTGGGCCTCTGACACTTGGATGAAAAAGGCATTTGCAGCTTTCCGATACCGATGGCGCCGACGTCATGGCTGCGATGCGAGGTTTCCAGTTAGGCGACAAAGTGAAGGCTGTTGTGATCGCTGTGGACAAGAATCGTATTTCCCTTAGCCTAAAGCCCTCGCATTTCGACGACGCTGACTTCCAAAAGTCGGACGACGAGCCAGTAGAACAGGTGTCGAATCTTGATGCTGCTATTGACTATTCCGATGAGGACAACGAGGCGGAAGCCATTGAGGCTGAGGGCGACGCAGACCAAACCGAAGAAGAGGAAAAATCCGTCGACGTCGACATGTCTGCCGACACCTCCGCTCCGCGTGCTGCTCAGCCGTCGAGCGCTGTGAACTCTACGCTGACTCTGGATGTCCGTGGAGGCTTTCAGTGGAGTGCCGGTGACACAGAGTCCGCAGTGTCAGAGCACTGGTCATCTGACGAAGGCGACGAAGACGATCAGCCGGCGAAGAAGAGGAAGCGCAGACGCAAGGGAATCGAATATGATTTCACGGCTGACATGCAAACCAGGACGCCGGAGTCAACAGCCGACTTCGAGCGTGTTCTACTCGGTTCTCCAAATTCCTCGTATCTTTGGATACAGTACATGTCGTTCCAGCTGCAGCTCTCCGAGGTCGAGAAAGCACGGGCTATTGGTCGACGAGCACTTCAGACGATTAACTTCCGCGAGGAGCGAGAGAAATTGAATGTATGGATTGCGCTGCTGAATATCGAGAACCTGTATGGTACGGACGAGAACCTGGACTCGGTGTTCAAAGAGGCCGCAAGAGCCAATGATTCGAAGACTGTGCACATCCGCCTGGCTTCTGTATTTGAGCAAACCCAGAAGTTTGAGGTAGGGACGGAATTCATGTTCGTACACGCGGAGCTGATCTTGCTCTCAGAAAGCGGAGGAGCAGTATAAGAAGACTTGCAAAAAATTCGGTCAAAGCTCTAAAGTTTGGACGTTATTTGCTGAATTTTGTTTCCGGAGAGGCAATGACGAGCACGCTCGTCAGTTGTTGTCCCGTAGCCTACAAAGTTTGGACAAGCGAAAGCGTAAGCGCATATGCTTGTCGTCAGGTCCATGCTTATCTTTTTACCTAGATTTGAAAACTATCTCGCGCTTTGCACAGCTGGAGTATAAGATGGGTGACGCTGAGAGAGGCCGCACTGTCTTCGAAGGCATCGTTAATTCTCATCCCAAACGGTTTGATCTATGGTCTGTCTACATTGATATGGAAGTTGGCAAGCAGAACGTCCAACACATGCGGTGGGTCGTAATGATATTGTGGCTCAAGACACTTCAATAATTGCTTCGCTTTATCACAGGAACCTGTTCGACAGAGTATTGGCTGTCAAGATGAATAGCCACAAAGCACGAACCTTCTTCAAAAAATGGCTAAACCTCGAAAAGAGGATCGGTGACGATTCTGGTGTCGAGACTGTTAAATCCAAAGCCGTCACCTGGATGCAAAATATCAATGCAGATGATTCATAGAGAGCATAGCAACATCGTGGATAATATTATGTACAAGCTGGTTATACTCGCGAAATATAGCTAGTAAGGATGAAAAAAGCATAAGTGGCCATGAGAGTAGATAACGAGCGCGAGACAATAAGTTAAAGGAATCCAAGAGAATGTGAGGAATATCGAAATGGTATAGATAATTACAACAAAAAAAAAACAGGGGCGGCAAACGCATCATGAGCGAGGCGAAAGCGCTCGCTCGGGAGCATGCCCAGTAGATGAATCTGCGAAATCGCCCAGCGATAACTTCATTGTACCCTCGCCCAAAGACCGCCTGTTGCTCATCGAACTCGCTAGTTGCCGCTGCCAGTCATCCAGTTCACTGGACAAATGCTGAAAAGACAACGAGCTTGATGTGCTGAGTCGTCGAGCTGAGGAACCAGAGAGAGGTCTGCCGAAGGAAGGTTGATCGTCGAGTAAAAGCCCAATCTTGTGGGACAGCTGCTCGTTCTCTCGTCGAAGTGTGTTGTTTTCGTTGCTGAGTTGCTCCAGTAACGATGCATCGTTACCACCCCGAGCGATGACCAGAGAAGCATTCAATCGTTCAATATCCTGTCGAAGCTCTTCCACTTGCGAAAGACGATCGTCAGCTTCACGCTGCGATGTGACCAAGTTGTCGCGCAGGCCTTCGATTTCGCGCTCCAGAGACTCGAGACGAGCACGGAGTTCTTTGTTGTCTTTGTGTAGCCGCTGAACTTGACGTTGGGACTCGACAAACTGAGTGCGCAATGGGTCTGTGTTGCCATCTTCCAACGGAGTACCACGGCCATTGGCACGTTGCAAAGCGTTGTTCGCATCCTTCTGCTTCGTTAACTCCTCTTTCATACGGCGCATCATCTTTTCGGTACCCCTAGAAGAATTCAGTCAGTAAGAGACTAAAGCTCTGAATACGAAGAACAATGAAAAAGAGCCTACTTGACATAATGAACAGCTATCTGATAATCCTCTTCCATTTGCGTCAGGCGGGCCTGATATCCTTTCTCAGTTTCCTGTAACTTTCGCTCCATTTCCTGAACTCGGGAATCAGCGTCGGTGTGATCGTTTGCGGGGGACTGGGTCGCCCGTATTCTGTCGAGTTGAGCAGACAACTTGCTGATCTGGGCTTCGGCATCGCGGTTTCGACGAAGAGTCTGAGTTAGCTCACGCTCCGCACTCTCTTGGGCACGTGCACGCTCGGCCAATTTGTTCTCAAGTTCCATGATAACTTCCGGCGACGCAGACCCATTAAGACGAGACCCAGGACGAATATCGTCATCGTCCAAGCTGAGACCGTTTTCTGCGAGATAGTTTCGGAGCATTCCCAGACGCACCGACACCTCCGAAGCCTCCTTGGCTTTGGCTTGGAGAGACGTCTCCCGATCAGCTAGATCCTTGCGAAGCTCACCGGCGTCTGCCATGATATTAGAAATCTGGCATCGCAGGCCAACAATCTGAGAACGAAGAGCAGATTGTTCATGCTCGAGGGCCCGCACGCGTCTACGCTCTTCTGCCAGTTGTCGCTGAGATGACTCATGACGCTGAATTGCCTCTTTCGCCGATGAACGCTCCGACGCGACCTCGTTCTCCATAGCATGGATTTTCTCCGTGTGGACCTTAGCAAACCGATCCTCGTCGCTGCGCATGTCCCGGTGAACATCGAGTAACTCCCCCAAGCCACCTGTAGTGAGAGCCCGGAAGTGATCGGCCTCTTCCCGGGACTGTGTCCACGCATTTTCAAGATCGGTCAACCGTACCCGAGCATTCTCGACCTCGGTGGTCCGCTGCTCCAGCTCACCCCGTAGTTCAGCCATGTCGCCTTCTAGCGTCCGCATCTGCTCATCAGCTTGTCGATACGCTTTGTCTACGTCATCGGCTCTTGACGTCGCAGCATGAAGCGCATCGCGAGCTTGCTCTAGAGCCCGGATATGCTGATCACGAGAGCGTTCGAGGTCTGCGATCTTCACGCGCATAGCAGTAGCTTCAGCTTCTTGCTGTTGTAGGGTAGACGAATGCGATATCGAACGTTCTTGATGATCTCTCAACTGCACATCCAGTTGATCACGTTCCTCTTGTAAGGCACTGTGAGTTTGGATCATGCGACTGTGAGACTCTTCGAGGGTGTCGGCTCGTCGCGATGCGTCTGCTGCACGAGCTTCAGCTTGTTCGCATAGAGTAGTCTGCAACGAGAGTGACTCGTTGAGCTCGCGTATCTTCTGATCTTGAACGTTGCGCTCTTGGACCAACGCCGCCAAATGTTTCTCAAGGTCCTGAATACGCGCTCGTTCCATCGATTGCAGTTCACCAGCGTTCCGGTTTTCCATTGCTGCCAGCTTCGCCCGGTAATAAGCAGCCTCCTGAGTAGCGCTCGTCTTAATCCGCTCAGCGTCCGCTAGATGTTCTGAGGCAAGCCGCGCATGTTCAACAATGGCGGTCTGACGTAAAGCTTGAAGACGTGAAATATCAAAACAAAGTAACTAACGAACCTGCATATGAACCTTGAATTGTTTGAACTTCAAGGCAAGCTCTGCATGCCTATTGTCTTCAGCCGAGGTTTCCGTATCGTCAACCACATCCGCTTCGCGATCAGCATAGACGTAGCCCGCTCGAGCAGCATGCGCAAGAGCCGTCTTCATCCATGCTAGCTGCCGTCTCAAGGCATCCAAATCAACCTCTTTCACTTTGACATCTTTCAAAAGCTCCGCCATTACAGTGCTTGATGCCGTGGTCGAACCGTTGCGAGAGTGAGACCGAGCAACGCCATTCATAGTGGGAGAACCGGTGGACGACGTGTAGAAGCCGTCAGGCGGCACTTTGGATCGTTCGATGTTTGCGGGAGATGTCCGACCATTCAAGGCCAACGAAACGCTCGTTAGATTAGGCCCATTGCCCTCGGGACCAGGCAGCGTCGGCGACATAGCTCGCGTGACAAGGCCCTGTACTGGACTTTTGATGCGCTGCCCCGACATTTGCTGAGTAGGCGACATGCCTCGCGCAGCGCGAGCTGCTGCTTCAGCCTCCTCTGATGACGAGAATTCTCCTACAGAACCTTTACTCTGGCTCTGGAGGACTTGAGAGGGGGTGCTAGACATAGCACCAGACGAAGACGACATCGGGATTGACGGCTGACTGTTGGACATCTGTATACTGGACGGACTACCATTCCCCACTCGTTCCGCTATGCCCACCATACTTGTCGGGTTTCGACGTGCATTTTGTGGCGACACCGCACGACGCTGCAAATCATCGCTGGACGTAGTGTTATTGTTGGGCGACACCGTTCGCGATGCGCCATTGGATTGAAACTGCGAAGGAATGACAGATTGACGAGAACTGTTCTGCACCAGTGGTGCGCCTGTAGGCGGGGCAGGAGGTTTAGAATCCGGATATCGAATATGATTAGAATCCAGAACATGAATCTCCTTGGGATCTTCGTTTTTCGTAGTTGCCGATTCACCTCCCAAGACGAACACCCGCGCACCGACACTGGCCAATGCGTGGCCAGATCGGGCAGATGGCGTTGGTCCCATGTTTTGAAACGTATACCACCGTTGATCTGCAAGATCGCGTCAAAGGCATGTCACATACGCACGAAGACAATCATACATGATATTTTGAATGCTGCAAGGTCACCCAAATCCTTTCCGTCGACGCCCCGTCCGCCAAAAACGTATACAACATCGTCAACTAATGACGCAGCGTGACCTTCTCGAGGAGAAGGAATATAACCTTTTGGCAGAATTAGACCGTGAAATTGGACTCCGTGTTACGAAAAAAAAAATACCTATGCACTGAAGCTCAGACCACTTGCGAGTTTTCAAGTCAAAAGACCAAGTATCATTGTAATGATACTGTCCGTCCGTGCCACCAAAGCTACGCGTGAGATAAGACTGTGAGTTAAAAAAAAAGAGACATGATGGCGCACATGATAACCCTATCACCGTACGTGACACTTATGTGTCCAGTACGTTTCGCGGGCCTTTCTGGCGAGGTAGGCTCATAGAGTTCCCAGGCCGCTACGGCAGCACGCACTGTATGAAATTGAATACGGGAAGACGATACACGTTTCGATTGGGCTTACGCGAATTCAAATCGAAGGCCCATAGATCATTCATGAATTCAACGTCGACTTGTCCGCCAAAGACGAAGAACTTAGAGCCGACCATAGTCACCGAGTGTCCGTATCGCCCTGTTGGGGTAGGCCCGTGCACCGACACACGCGTCCACTCTCGCGCGCCTGCTGATAATTGAGGACAGATGGAATTGAATGGATATCCAAGCGTATGCACTTACCGATGTTGAGAAGATAAAGGCCGTCGTCCTGCTTCTCGTTGACATTCTGGCGAGTGTCACCTCCCCAAACGATCAGAACGTTAGATACGAGGGCACTCGCGTGCCCGACGCGGGGAGACGGGACGTCTCCAGCAGTCTGGACGAGGGTTGCCGAGAGCTCGCGAGAATTGAGAACAAAGAGGTCATTCATAGGCGTGTCTCGGACGAGACCGCCGAACAAGTAAAGGTCGCCGTTTGACGAGCCAGTTGGAGGAAGTGAATGTCCATACCGAGGGAATGGGCAGGGCGACGGTTGGGAAGTAGGTGCAACACCCGGCTTGCTGAGAAGCTGAGGCGGCAGGAGGGTGATTGCACAATTCGACCAAGGATATGCTGGTCGCTGCAACTGCTGCTGTGGCGGCACCTGTGCACCATTGGGTCGGCTGCGAACCGATGAGTACGAGCTCTGAGCACCTATAGACAATGGATTCACCTTTCCTGCGGGGGCGATGGCCGATGATGTTGTTGCTGCTGGAGTTGTTGCTGTGGGTGTTGCTGCTGCTGCTGCTTCTGAGGATGGTGGTTCAGCTGAGCGAGTGCTTGGCTGGCAGTGCTAGCAACAGTGACATGAGTCTGCGAGGGCACAGGCTGGTGTGCGGACTGCTTCTTCCTGGAGAAGAAGGACATTCTTCTGGCGCGACCTCCGAGGAAGGACGGTATGGCTGGCGATAACTACGGGATGACAGGTCTAGATTACAGATGGAAGGAGCGAGGATGCAGGCACGTAAACCTGAGCAAGAAATGGACGACAGGTTGTGCGTCGAATTTAAGTCCAAAAGTTATAGGAAAAGCAGAGGCGAAAAGTTGTGCCAGCAAGTTTCTCGCGAAGCGCGCTGTCCGTTGCAGTTGCCGTCCTTGCCAATGTCAGTGCGACTCTGCGTCAGATCACTGGCACTGCCAGTGCCAGGCGCACGGCAGCACTTCCATTGCTTGGTCTTGTTTGCCTGCAACGTGTGCTCTACTTCTCCCGCCCGTTTTCTCGAATCAGATCTTTCTCTTACTTACGCTGCACCATTCCGCCAGTCTAACGTTAACGACATCAAAATACTGGAGCAATCGCGTTGCGGCGTGCGCTGATCACCTCAGACGTGTTCATTTAGGCTTTCAAAATGTATCCTACGGCCGCAACAGTTCATATGATATGCGATTCAAAGTGGCATGGATACTCGAATTTGTTCAGATATGTACCTAGCATTATAAGCAGTATTACTTGGTGCGAGACGGATCTGCGGTGAACGGCATCCTGGAAGTAGCCCCCGAGTCTGATCCGGGTATACAACACAACGCCAGCACTTTCGTGACAGCAGAGCTACAGATCTATCAGGCCGACGTCGACCGGGTTCGCAATTCGACGTCAGTGCTACGAGGTCCGACGCTGTCCAGTTTCAGCGCTTCTACAACGCTATGGCAATCCTTGGAAGAATGACTGCAAAACAGCCAATTGATCATGCATCATGAGGCACCTTCACAAGGAATATCGGGGTAAACTGCTGGAGCGCCGTACATGTGCAAAGGTTATTTCTGAACAAGTTCAAGAACGAGTTTGACCAGGGTGTTGTATTCTACAAATAATTTACATGGCTGGAAATCAACAGCCAGGTTGTACTAAATGTAATCACGTATCAAGCGTCGTCGAGAGCGGAGGATCTGACGTGCAAAGAAAAAGAAAAAAAGCAACCTCCGATTTTTCTACATAAACAGAAGATACATTGCATTGAAATACATCTGAATTTTACAACTACAAAACCGTTTATTGATCACTGCATCTCCCTCAGGCTTTCAAAAAGTTAGCGTGAACTGTGGGGGTCAGCCGTTAGTCTGTTCGTAGGAAATGGGCAACTACATCAACTCACAGTGAATGTGGTCTGAAGCAAAAGTCGAAATCTGAATCCAGGTCAATTTCATGAGATCAAATGCCGCAATCCTGCGTAACACGCACGAAATAGTAAGAATGGTCGTAGCCCTCATGCGCTCGCACGCGCACAGCCAGATCGTCGTACCCGGCCTCCTTGCTCGCCTTCAAGAAGTTCTCAGGCAACAGCTGGCCGTCCTTGTAGAACTGGTCAGCAGTACCCTGTGCACGTCATGTGAACGAAATAAACAAATCAACATGCTGGCTCACATAATCAATCAGAATATGCACAGGGTCCCTGTGCTTGGTCATGAGCTCCGTCGCGTCGTACATATCTACAGCCTCCTCGACACCTCCTTGCAGGTAGCCATTAAACGCCGTGCGGCCCCACGCGCACTTGGTAGGATTCGCGATAGGCGAAAACGCAGACACAGATCTAAACTGTTTTGTCTTGGATGCAAGATACATGGTAAGCGCTCCGTGGCCGCCCATGCTGGACGTCGAGCGTTTGTTCAGCACCTTCGCCCATGAAAAATCTGGGAAAACAATTACCTATGTCCAAATACGGATTGTCTTCGGAAATCCTATTGACCGTGAGAATCAAAGTAGGGCATGCCGTTGAAACGTCCTACGATAGGGATGCCAGCGGCCTCGATAACTTCAGGGAGTTCCAAGGTGACATGCGTGAGCATGTTGTAATATTTGCTGTATCTAAATTTTCGGGGTTTGTTAAATAAATCAAAAAAAAATAACGATAACTATTCTTGACACGCACTCGGGTTGGGTGGCGTTGAGATAAAAGCCCGCGCCTACTCCGAAGTCCCATGAATCAGTCTCCCCCGGGGCGCCTAACCAGGCAAGCCAGTTGCACGTGAATAGATAATGGTGACAAAAAAAAAACATACCTGCGCCTCTCGGACTGGTGTCTGGAAACAGCAGGGCAATCCCTGAAGCAGCCGTTAGTCCGCCACATGGGACAACATTTGATGAAAGCACACACCCTGAGCGGATGCCACACCAAGGAATCCTCCCTTTTGTGCACTGGAACAAGAAAGCGCAATAACATGAGATATGAAATGAGAAATTAAAAGACAGAAGAGCTGACCCGTTATCTTCCGTACATGTGAGGCCCGCAAGATAGATGAGAACAGGGACCTTGTGCTGGATGGCTGCAGGGGGAAGGAAGAGATTGAAGTTGGTGTCGAGGCCCCCAAGGGCAGCCGACTTGAATCTGTACTTTGTGAGCTGCCCTTCGAATGTCTTATTGGATGATATTTTCTCAAGGACGGCGGCCATGATATGCAGGCGAGTGAGTGGCAAACGAGATGGTCGACTTTCAAAGCTGGTTCCCACTAGAATTGCATGAGCCAGCGGATGACACACTAATGTCATTCTTGACACAATCTCTGATCGATCCGATCGGGCCATAATTACAAGGATACCCGAACGACGAGGCGAAAATGAGAGATGTAACAAAGGCAATAGCTACAGCTGCAGGTCGTGTACATGTAGCAATAGTTGTATGTAATCTGGGACAGCGGATAGGGGAATGTGGCAAAGTGAGGTGGGCTGTCAGCGCTGGACTGTCGAGAACTCGAAGGCTCGTAAGTATGGGCATGAGGTACTTAGTCGTGGCGGTCGACGTTCGAGAGTGTAGCCGGAGGCTCGAGGGTATGCAAGAGGTAGCCGCACGCTAGAGAAAGCATGCTTACTTACGGTCTGGGAGTGGAGCGATTGTGACGCGGCGCGCGTTTGAACTCGTGTGATCCAAGATTTAATACGATTTGTTTCTCAATTGCATTGATCCTCCAAGACCAGGGCACACTGCGGCTGAGGAGCTCACGCTTAAGGTACGCGCATCGCGCTAGTCTTTGATTCAACTTCCGGTGCTATCATTTAAAATGCATATGTGGCTCAATATATTAGTTATTAGTGGCATGGAATGCTGGACCTGGGCCGACCCGTACAGTTCCCCGGGTCCCTAACTCACAAATAATGACAGTCTCCATCGGACCCGGTAGGTTTCCGCTACATTAGTTCAGGCCACTCGGTGCCAGCCCGAAGCCTCGAGGTGTTTGTAGAGTTTTCAACAACTCTGCGTTAAAGAACTGTTCTATCCCTGCCGTATCATCTTTCTCCCTTTGATGACTGCATTCATTGTCTAATTTGACAGATTGTCAGTAACTTAAGTTAATGAATCTACGCGTAACAGCAGTTGGACCTACCTCCGTCATGATATAGAGAATGCGATGTGAACGTCGACGTCGACGTCGATATGTTTCATGTGACAAAATCTAGTCATTTCCGCTGTAGGTACCTACTCGCATGTTGTCAAACCGCGCGCCGCGGTCTGAGAGCGCCGCCTGGCCTCTCTGCCGAGCCCTGCTTCACGGATTTACAGCGCTGCAATGAAGTATATAAAAACCCTTACAATAATGCCTCTGGAATCCTCAGCCAGCTCACCTAAACAGGGCCTTCTTCTGTTCACGTACCGAGTTCACAACGCACGACCATGAAATTCTTCGCCTTTACTTCCATCGCTGCCATCGCTGCCGCCGCCATTCATGTAGTTGCCGCTTCATCCGTTCTCGGTGCATTATCGCCCCATGCAAAACGCGCCGTAACCAACCAGATTCCCACGGCTTGCTATGATGGCGGAGCGCCGTGTGTTTGTCCCATCGACAACAACGGCGACACAGGCGTGCTCATCAACTACTACCCGGGATATCAATGTGCATACGCAGGTGGCGCGTGCACTTGGAATGACAACGTGAGTGACAGCCTTACGCTGTTTCCACTTGCTTTTGAAGTAAGGTGAAAGCTCACGAGCGTCCTTTCCGACCTTTAGAGCGGCGCGTTGCAGAACACAGCGCAGACTAACTGCCCAACGTGGGCACCTTGCCACGAGTCGGTCTGCGAATGCCCGATCGATAATAACGGTGACAGCGGTGTCCTCATCAATGATTTTTCGGGATACCAGTGCGCTTATACAGGTGGTGCCTGCACTTGGTCTTTGGTGGGTCGTAAGCGCTTGTGCGGTGAACTGTTGGTCTCTGATCACAGAACCTTTTTAGGACGGAGTCTTGCAGAATACGGCTCAGACCAACTGCCCAGAATACGAAAAATGCCGTTCGGCGTGACAGCCCTCCTTGTATTTCATTTCCGGGATCTGAGCCCATCTTCTTGGATAAGTCGCAATTGCTTTTCATTGCGCTTTTTTGATGATCTTTCTGTTGCGTCCTCTCTCTAAAATATAACCACGACTGACTGATAAATACTGTTTCAGAAAATAATTAGAACTTCACCGATGTTAGACGTTAGACCCCTCCCTCACTAATACAGTAGTCTTTGTTCGGTACTTGCAATGTTTTTCTTGACGAGACCAAATCTCGAGCACCCCAGTTACATGATCGGGTTTCTTGACAAAAGTTATATATATTTTGCACGAGTATATGGATAAAAACCGTGTGATATTGAATCGAATTGTCGCTCATGCACATGCATTAAGATTGAACAAGGGCTACAAGTCATGGTCATGATCGTCGGTTTCAAAAGCGCTTTTGAAAATGAAAGTCGCCGAGGAGCCGACGGCGACCACTGATCGCCGTCTCATCATCTCAGACCTCATTGATCAATCGCCGTGCTCTCAAAGTCCGGTCGGATTATCATTCAATATTCAATATTCAATATTCAGGGCATCCGAGCTCACGGGCATTGTACCGATGCTCCATCCACTTACTTCGTCGTTTCTTATTGCACCTTCTCGCGCCTCTACCTTCACGTGTATCGCTTCAAGTGACTAGTTGCAATTGTCCCAGACTTTCAGTGAGGTATGTTGCTCTCAATTCTAGTTATGTATAACCTACAATGCCTAAATCGAGAATAGGATATATACCCTAATATTGGCAAAGAGTCCGAGGCACAAAGACAACGGGAGGGCGTCATAAAAGCCAAGTGTCTCATGTACTGGTGGATGACTGAAGACACCGATGCAACGACGGACTTGAATCAGAAACATATTTGAGCACAG
Source organism: Fistulina hepatica ATCC 64428 (assembly GCA_000934395.1). NCBI lineage: Eukaryota > Fungi > Basidiomycota > Agaricomycetes > Agaricales > Fistulinaceae > Fistulina > Fistulina hepatica. The sequence goes on along the minus strand of KN881666.1, from coordinate 89,794 downwards.
TCATGCCAAAATATGCACACCTATAAGTCGATAGAAATGTCTCCTAGATTTTCACTGCCATACCAACATGTCTTCCTCCCCTTCCCCTCCATATGTCGAGCAATTGCCTAGTGAAGAAGAGCTTGCGCGCAATGCGGATCTGCTCATTCGTGAATACTTGCCTCAGCAGCCCGAAATACCAACAGGGGCCGAGCGTGCCATCCTTTCTCTTCCCTTCTGCATTCCGCAGATCACCTCTTCCGCGAATGCCCCATTTGCACGCGGTACCAACGATGTACTGCTCGATGTACTTGGTTTATCTGAGACGGACTGGCTCCGTTTCCTCGATGGTTTGAACCTCGCGATAGTTGCCAGCCCGCCATTGCGCATCGTCAACGTTGCGGGTATGGCGCTTGGTCTTGTGTACGTGCGATCCATGCCATCGTGACGAAAGACATACCCTGATGGCATGCAGGCCATACCACTGGGCGATTCTCGCCGGTATTGCTTTACAAGTTTCATCGCGGACAGCCATGGCTGTGCTTTCCAAGACGCTCACTGACCGCTACCTCCGTGCTGCAAACCTGAACCTATTCCATCCACACGGATTGTCCGCGCGCCTGGTCACTACCCCTGCGCTTCGCCATCTTTTGCAAGGCACCGAACTTGAGACCCCATCAAAAACAAAAAACACATTGAAAAGGGTCAGGTTAGGCGTCGGCGGCATTCTGCTACGCCTGCCTGTCACTGGTCAAATCATGCGTTCCGTAGCTGGTCAACCCCCGCGTCTCGGGTCACAGGGCACTGTCCTGCAACGTCGGCTTGATCTCTTCGAAGGGTATGCGCTACCCGTCAATCTGAACGTTCCATCGCCGCAGCCACCGACAAAAGCAATGGATCACATTCAAGAGTGGAGCATCAAGTTTGACCAAGGACTGCAGGGCTGGCAGGAGAAGCGGGCAAATAAATGGAGGGCACGAGCAGAGCAGGACCGTGCGGACCGTGAGGCAAACCCTAATGGGCGCGCTGGGCGGAGAGCGCGTCGCGATGAGAGGCGCCTACTCGGCCCAAAGGGCTTGAAAGCGGAACGGCGCGCGGTTAACGCTGATCTCTTGGAACATTGGGGCAATGACATGGTTGTTTGGTTGGTCGTGATGACCGCTGAGAAAGGTACGTACATCAGCTTGGGCGTTATCATGACTTTGTGACCGATGTGAATGGATAATCCAGATGCACAAATCGAGGGAATCGAAAAGGCGGACAGTTTGGACAACGAAGAGTCCGTCCCGCGTTCTGCATTCGAGGCTCAGGTGCAATCAGAAGAAAAGGATGAGAAAGAGATATTCCGGGCGACTGCAGATGTGAAGGAAGAGGAGCGAGAATAAAGCCCGCGCTTCCTTGACCATATGGACAACCACTTTGCATACAGGACTAGAGTTAAAGGTTGTTATGTATATCAGAGACATGTTGTAGGCTAAATGTTGGAAGAAATGAGATGGCAGATCCTCGCATTCTGAGATGTTTGTGGTCCCTTGCAAGCAGACGAAAATGGAAGTGTAGGCCGTTTAAGATATTCAGACAAGAAACCCAAGCCCTGAGTACTGAGTACCACACGGATGTTCTTCGCAAGCTATACTAAGATGGAAATCGGTAAAGATGACCGATATCGGCAGTCCCGGCTCGACGGTTCAGTCATGATGCGCTTCGTAGTCGCCGATCCGGATCACCGGATCATATCTGAGATATGCTTATCTATTTTTATTCAATTTCTTGCGCTGGGAGTTGACTTACTCTTCGAGAATGACAGGATCAGAACGGTCTGTGGACACATATGAGCAGGTGCTGTCGCTTCCACGATGTTTCCACATCCGTTTTCCACTGACGAATTCAGTTGCAGATGGCGAGAAGTGCACTCACTGATTGCAGTTTTCCACGGGCTCAAGTTATCTGTGTGATGCATGTGGCGCAATGTCAATTGCCATATGGTCAACGGCGTCCTTTGATTGTAAACCACAGGGGCCATGCTGTTCCGCACCCTGTACGCGCCAAGCTGTGGCGATGCCCGGGTCAACAAGCATACAAAAATTTCACTACTATCAAGCTTGTCAGCGCAGACTACACCAGCGCTTACTTTCTTCTTCTGAGACCTCTGCGTACCGTCGCTCACTGATCCAGTCATGGATTCAACTCAAGACCAGGATCAAACCTCCTTGGAGAAAGGCGAATTCAAGGTCGCCGATATCGATCACGACGACGCTATCGTCGTCCTTCAGCTCGTTCGCACCTCTGGCAAAAGCCATCCCATTCACTGGGCGACTTGGAAGAAATGGCTTATCATCAGTGTCTACTGCCTTCTCCAGACCTTCGTCACGATCACTTCCACGAGCTATGTCAGTGCTGAATACCTTGTCGAGGAGAAGTTCGGCGTCGGCACGCAGGTCGCTGCCCTTGGCCAGAGCATGTTCATTGTCGGTACAGCAGTTGGTCCCGCATTTCTTGGTCCTCTCAGCGATATCGGTGGACGTAAATGGGTTTACGTTTTCTCCATTGCGCTCTATGCCATCCTGAACATCGTGTGTACCGTTTGTTCGTTCGCCATTTGAATGTCTTGTGATCATTGCAAACAGGGGACCGCGCTAGCGCGGAACATGCCAATGCTCGCGATATTCCAGTTGTTGTGCGGTATCGCTGGCAGCACAGCGCTCTCCAATGTCGCCGGTACTATTGCTGACCTCTTTGGTGACGCGGACAACGCCGGTCAGCCTATGGCCCTGTTTGTCGCCTCTGCCAACATTGGTCCCAGTATCGGCAGCCCTATCGGCGAGTGGATCTCGGAAAATCCTCATATGGGCCTCCCGTGGTTATTTTGGATCAAGTGAGCGATAACGGCAGGTAGCTAGCGACACCTTGTTTGACATCATTTACGCATAGCACAATAATCGGCGCCACGTTCGCCTTGGTGATGTGTTTCATCCCGGAAACGCTTCCTCGCGTCGTCATCTCGAACGCCGCGAAGCAGGGTGTCCCGATGGACGACGATGAGCTCGCGGTTGCGCATGCCAAGGTGTACGTGCTGCGCGAAATCCGCTTCGTCGCGACTATGGCGATCAAGATGATCTTCACGGAGCCCATCGTACTCTTTCTTGGGTTATACAACGGTTGGGCGTATGGCATGCTCTTCCTGTATTTGGATGGCGTCTTCGACGTATTCGTGCTCAATAACGGCCTTTCGTACATTGGGGCGGATCTGACGTACCTCAACTTCGTCGTCGGCGTCGTACTGGTGTTCGCGTTTGTGCCTGTGCAGACGTATTGCTTCCAGCGCGATCGCGAGCGCCGTGGTGTTGCCAGGCCCGAGGCGCGGTTCCTCACGTCCCTCGTCGCCGTCTGGCTCTTCCCGATCTCCATTTTCTGGTTCGCGTTCACCTCAGACGGTAATACGTCCTACTGGTCGCCCGTCATCGCGGGCACCGTCCTCGGCTTCTGTGATCCTCTCTTGTGGTTGGCCATGATGAACTACCTGACGGACACCTACCCGAACGTCGCCGCATCAGCCATTGCTGCCTTCTTAATCCCGTCTTTCCTTCTCGCGGCGGGCTTCGCACATATCGGTACGTAACAAGGCACGATATCAATGCATAGCTAATTCATGATCCATTTTTTTTTTTTGCCAATATGCAATTTAGGCATTATCATGTTCGATCGCATGAGCACCACGTGGGCCTTCGCGACGCTGGGATTCATCTCCCTCGGTATCGTTGCGCTCGTCAACATCCTGTACTTCTTCGGTCCGCAGATTCGCGCTCGCTCAAAACTGGCTAGACGGTTCTGAAGCATCGCATTCACGATCTATGCTTATATTTAAATAAGTATGTAGACAGTTTCGAATCCTTCATATGATGCTTTAGCGTGTACAATAATTTTTTTGTGTTTTGAGCTTTGTGACCTACTGAAAGTACATATATAATTCATACTTCGGCGAGCAAGGAAAATAGTCTAGTCCATGGCAAACTTGTAGCAAGTGTTGGGGGAAGGGTTGTTCCTGAACCCAGGTTTTGCCATGTTGGGCATCTTGCACATTGATGCTATTGTCTTCATGGCAGTAGTACTATCATGACTAACCTAATGAAAGCACCTACAATGTTGAAAGCAGTGACCTCCCTCAGTCAGTTCTCAACCAATTCCTTAGTAAGAAATGCTGTGTGTAGCTTAGGTACATATATTGCTGGATCTTGAGTATCAAAGAAATCGGACAGAAAATGCGACCTGTACAAAATTTCCAATGCTGAAACTACCTTTGAGTTGGACAATGACACCCAAATCTCAAGTTCCAAAGCAGATATAAAATTAGAGAAAGTTGGTAGTCTACTTCTACATAAAGACAGCTTTGTGCATGCAAAGTCTGAACAGGACAGGCCTCCCGGATGCATTACAATTGAAAGAAAAAGTGCAAAGTGACAAACGTGATGGTTAGTACGATGGCCGTCTGTTCGCGTGATGATCGAACAAAATCTTCGCTGGTTCGGAACAACTCGAACAGCCATTTTGACAGTTGCCGCTGTGACAATGTGTGACCGATTGCTTTCAACATTGTAGTCTTCGCATTTTTGGACCTCGGTCATTGCCCGAGAAAGGCAATTCATAATATTTTCTTCTAAAAATTGTACTATAGGTAGTCGACCCGAATGTTCATCTCCACATCAATTTTGAAGAATTTAGGATGAGGGATGCGACTGAATAATTTTTTTGCTGAAATTGCTTCCAACATCATAGTCATGATAGTAGTACTCAAAAAAACTATGAATAATTCCCACAAATTCATGGCACTTATTAACTATCTTTCACAATCTGTTAGGGGTGGTGGTCTGGACAGACAGTAATTTGGAGGTTTGATAGCTAGGTCACCTTCTTACTTAAGGCCAAGAGCGACAGCAACTTCGGTCAACTGTGGGTACCGTGCCAGAGTTGCTTCAACCATAGCCTTTGAGAGGACAGCTTGGCAGCGCTTAACATTAATTTGCTCATGGTAGGTGTTGAAGATGAAGAGGCAGTCTTCGCTATCGACTGGCTTGGTACGCACTCCAGCTGTGCGGAATTTGGCGCAGAAAAACTCGGTGACATCGAAGAAAGGGAGCGACTGGGTGACATTAGGCGCTTCGACGGAGAGGCTGATGACTTTCTTTGGGTAGAAATCACCACCGCTATCGGAGATTGAGGTCAGTTTAGATAACACTACTAAGTAACACTGCTCAGAACCAGTTTCACTTACCGGATCCATATATCGAGACCTACGCTCGTCTCTTTGTGGATGGCCCTGATCCCATCGGTGCGTCTTCCGTCGAACACCCAGAATCCGTGGTCAGCGTTCAGAGCCGCCTTCAAGCGCGTAAAGTTCTTAATGAGACCCTTGCGGACCTCGACATCGACGTCACTAGTTCCGCGGTATAGACCGAGGAGCTTCACCTCAAGCCCACCACAGAAGGCATGTTCGAAGCCAGCGTCATTGAGTAGTTTGTGCAAAGCGTGTGCCGCGGTGGCAAGCTTGTCGATGTCCATACTGCTTGATTCAGTTCAACTTTCAACGACGACGTGGATTGTGACTCTGTGGAAACTGGAACCAGTTCGTTGGAAGAAGGGAGGAAGCGGAGAGACGAGAGTGAAGAGATTAAAATACCTAGCAGGACCGAGGAACAAAAGAAGTCAATATGAAAGGAAAGCGACGTGATGTTTTCCGTAACTCCAAAATGGGACAAAGGGGACAAAAGAAAGGTCTGGAGACCGCGATCGTTTAACACATTCGGCTGCAGGACAGAGCTGACGTAGTCTCGCGAAGCCAGCCAGATACAGAGAGACCCCCACCCACCGCACTCTCCGAGTCTCTCTTGTAACCGTCTGTTGTATCGGCGTTCGGCGAATGATAACCAGTGTCAAAGCAGTACGGAATCGGAGCTCAGTTGATGGTCCGTTGTTGCCCTGAACGGACCGACAATAACTTAGATTCCATACGTCGTGCTCATCCAGGTTCGAGAAACCCGACATCCAATGCGAGGCAGACTTGGATGAATAAGAGATGAACGTTGAACGTGTGAACGAGCACACGCGACAGCGTCTCGGAGTTCAGTGTTTGGCTTTATTTACATCCATGGTGGGCGGTTTACTCGTGTGTGGTGCCTTTTGTGATGGGCAGCCCCGAGGTGGGCACACGGGAGACAAACAAGGGCTGCCCGCGATCACTACACGACATACATGGGGACAAACAGAGGAGAGCACATCGGATGGCAGCGTGATGGCGTTGGTTCGACAAAGAGTACGGTACGAGAGTCCGTGATGTAAATACGGAATCGGATCGGTGATCGGTGAAACGGGATCGATAACGGACACATCACCGTGACCCTTACACCTTTGTCCTTCGCTCATGATCAGGACGTCTATGAAGGGCCTTCATTGACCCCAGTCATACATTGAAACATGGACCGAGTCCTTCGATTCCTCTTATGCCGTCCGCGCCCCCCTCCTGAATTATTCATACCCCATAACTATGAAGAACTCAGAATTGACTCCTATGGCTTCCCGGGTGATGCTCCCATGGACCTGTCTTCGGCATACACGCAGCTTGCAGAGATCTTAAAGGAGGCGAACGTGGCGTGGTGCCCTGTTGGGGATGTGCTGCTGGTTCATTACGGCGTGCCCAAAATTATATCGGTGCGCGAAATTCCAGTTCTAATCTAGATCGTTGCTCTTCCTTTCTGGTTACACAAATTGATTATCATTGATCATAGGCGCTCGAAATATGCGTAGACGACGCAAATATTCAGCAGGCGCAGGATCTTCTTTCCTCCCATCCAGACTTCTGCACTCCTTTCCGTGCCTCGGTGGACGCATGGCACACCCTCTACCGTGCTTTTCCGCGGTTCAAAGTCACCGGCGTCTGCCTTTTCATTAATCTGCTCCCGGCCTCACTCTACGGTCTCGACTACGAGCCCTTATCCCAGCTAATCTCTAAGGATACGTCGACTGAATTTCCACTGCTTCGTCTGGCCACGTTCACGCGCGGACTAGCTGCCAAGGCGTTGGAACCGTCGGCGGACTCCATTTACTCGGGGCACTTCATCATCCTACTCACCATGCTTATCGACGGGATGGACATCGACGAAGAGTGGTGCGCGAAGAACCTACCAGAAGGTCCAGTGCGGGATAAGGTTTTATCTGTCGCGACACGTCAAGTGAAGTTAGAGAGGTTGGGCAAGTGGAAATATCAGGGATGGGTGACAACGTACATCGAGACTCCAGAGATGCAGGAGAAGGTCCATCTACGGGAAGACCGATAGGACTGGATACCAGACGTGTATGCGCATTTTCTTTGACGATCAAGAGATAGTGTATTGACACAAAGTTAGCGGCTGAATGCTGGACCAATTATACCCAAATCCACCAATTCTGATGCCACGTTGAGCTTGTGCCACCACCACCACCACCGTAGCTTTCTTGGGTGAGTTTCAATGGTCCCGAGGAGCCCATGTTTGTTCCGGGGATGCAATGCAACGACATTCTTGCATTCGAAATCCATACCGTATGGTTCAATGTACAATGCCACTTAAGGTCAACATTCGAACGGAACGTCAAAACAGCTTCTACGTAACATATGGATGAATACCAGGTTCGACTTCCTGGATCCCACTAGAGTCTTCGTCTCCGTGCCAAACCCACTGGTTAATGAGTGTTCCGGGCTTTCTCCTCTCGGTTCAACAAACTGTGGGTCGCATGGTAGAGCACAGGTACAATGTAGACTTGGCTGATCTACAAGCATGTATCTAGCTTGTATCTACACCCCGGCGGTTCCGAGCATGGGCCCACCGCGCCAAGTATATGACTTATGACTTATCATCTGCACTCGATCATGGTTCAGACGAGGTATGCAGCAGAAATTCGATTGCCCGCAGATTCATCTACACCGTACTGAATTTACGGAATCTACGACTGTATTTGGCGAACTCCCGCACACATCCATAGACCCACTGAGGAAAAATCGAGCGCGAGAATGTGCAGCCGGTATTGAATATTTCAGCAATCTGCCACCCGATTTGCGCAACATAATTGGTCACGAGCTTGAACAATCCAAGATGGAAGATCCAGCGCGGAATATCATTTTTCACCAAACACCAAGCATACAGGTATTGAAATCGTCATTTTAGGAGAGCGGGCTCCAGATAACTGACAAAGTATGGGTACCTTTGCATGGGACTAACTGGAGAGCCAACGAGGTCACTAGAATTGGAACATCCCCCCGAGAAGGGCGAGACGTATCCACATACATTCGAACCCTGGAATTTTTTCTTCTTAAAAATTGCACGTACACTATTGTTCATATACTACTCGTACAATTTTATTTTGCATTTAGTTCACATATCTAGCGACGATGGCTCACTGATACGTGCACATTTCTGAGGATTTTCGTGCTCAGCACACCACACTGTGGTTACTTCCTGTATCATACAAGTCGATGGGTGATGGTATAACAGGCAGCAGAAGAGCGTGAGCGAGCAAAACAATAAAGATGGCGAGGCACATACGAGCCCGTCTCTTCACTGGGCTTGAATTGTGGAGTACACGCCGGCTTTGGCAGGCTCGAGGGCGAGGTGTCGCGGGATGCCGGCCCTGCAGACCATAAATAGCACAATAACTTTCAACTTGACTGGAAAACTCGAGTGTCATGGGTTAAGTATTTCCTTCGCTTCTGATATTCGGAGATCACTGACTCAACGCTCAGGGGACGCCGACGGGGATCAAGGTCGCCATGATCGGCGTCTCATTAACCGATGTACTCATGATCCACTCGTTTTCCTCCGATTCAGTTTTACCAGGAATTCGAGCATTTGGCTGTCACAACACGGCAGAGCAGAGATGACCCTGGATTGCCAGAATCGGTCGCGAACGATCCGTCGGACGTTTTAGACAGTTCTGAACTGTGAAGTACTTACACACAGGCTTTGGCAGGCTCGAGGGCGAGGTATCGCGGGATGCCGGTCTTGGAAGCCATAAGTAGCACAATAACTTTCAACTTGAGTGGAAAATTCGTTCAAGTATTTCCTTCGCTTCTGATATTCGGAGATCACTGACTCAACGCTCAGGGGACGCCGACGGGGACCAAGGTCGCCATGATCGGCGTCTCATTAACCGATGTACCCATTCCTTTTCCTCCGATTCAGCTTTACCGGGAATTCGAGCATTTGGCTGTCATAGCACGGCAGAGTGTGGATGACCCTGGACTGCCAGAATCGGTCACGAACGATCCGTCGGACGTTTTGCACAGTTCCCTCAACAGAGCTTGCTTTTCGTTGCCTGCACCTGCGCCCTGCATCTAGGTCTTTCTGCTCGGGGCCGAAAGTGTGTAGAATGTTCGAGGAAAAGGCGCTGTGCCCAGTCACCGCTTCATGAAGATGAAGCCACGGATGCGGTACGCTCCATTTGATTCATCAAACGCATGAAGGCGGATTAGTACTGAGTACGTGAACATATGAATCTACTTGCTTTTCTCAATTAGCTAGCGCCAAAGCTCTGCTTCACCCAAGCACCAGAATTCAGCTGGACCCCAAAATGCCCTTCACATACTTGACAAGATCTCGTCCCTAGTAAAACCAGTCAACTTTCAACCCATCATAGGTACATCGGGAAACACACCCCGCGTCGTTTGACACCTGCCAGGATGGCGTCGACGACATCGTCCTCTTCCGCCGGTTCCTCAGCGAGGACATTTTGCGTGCCATCCGTTGGATGTACGCTCTCGCTATCGCCGGTTGAACTTCGGGATGAGTTCATCTGCGCACTAGGTCCACTTGCAAAGGTGCTGGGTACGCCCAAACCCTGCAACCGCGCTTTCGCCTTCTGCTGTCCAGCACCATATCTTAGAACAACCGTCAGCACCGCGCGCCAGCCCTCCATCAGAGCATTCGGATTTGCCGCTGAATGCACTGCCATGCCGCTTAAAACCCGCGAGCGGGGGCCTACTGCCGCCGCTGCCGAACCTCGTGCCGCGCCGACGACGCTCGCCAGTACACCTGCTCCACCCACGACTTGGCTTGAGCTACTGCCTCCTACTGTTGCAAGCGACGACGCAGACGGCGAGCGCCGATGCGCCGAGAACGAGGCAATGCTGTCTACACTCATACTGCGCGTCGAGTCTGCCACGCGGGCAAGGGACGGCACCATCGTCGAACGTACCACATATGGACAGAATGCGCGGTGCTCCTTCAGAAGATCAAACCGGCGCGTCGGAGACGATGCGAAAGTAGACTTGGACGTGGAAGGAGCAGACGCGTTGTCGTGAGGCGAAGCAACAAAAGCCCATAAGCCGATGCGGCGCTGGCACAACACGCAGTGAAGCACAGACGAAGCGAGCGAAGTTGATGCATGCATGGGTACAGGACGCGCCAAGGAGGACAGCTCCGACGCGCCAGGGGTGAAATCATGAGCGACAGAGGGCGCGCGGGAAGGCGCACCCGAAACCGATGACGCACGTGAAAAAGTAGTCGCTCGAGATACAGCACGAGACAACGAGGGCACGCGTGGCGGAGCGGGTGGGGGTGCTGGTGACCACCCAAACAGTGCGGCTAATATTGCTTTGTCGGAAAGTTGATGTTCCGCTTCAGGTGATGACCGCCGCGACTCATTGTCGTCAGCGGCATCCTCAATGAGCGGCGGAGGCAACAAAGGACAAACCAATATTGCTCGTCGCAGGGAATGCAGCTGTGTTACGGTCTGTGACAATACTAAGCGAGTGTGAATTAGACTGTGTAGTAAAAGATGACCTACAAGCGGATGGTTGGCGTCAACATCGCGAAGCGGCTCCTCGAGCTGTAAAGCATTATTTCTGAGCGTGCGCACCATTGCGGCGGGTGACTGTAAAGGTATACAGTAGATAGACGCTAAGGCAGTGTGCGTCAAATTGTAGTAGGACGGGGAATGCTAAACAGCATACGATCGCATTGCTCTGCTCTCCATGGACAGTGTACTTTGTGTATTTCCACTAAGTTGGTTCGCTGTTTTTCTAAGAGAGTATTCGCTGGATCGCAGATCAGACAGATTCAGCTACCGCAATATAGACACCTTACCTGCATCACGCGACATGCCAGCCGTGCTTGCGACAACCCAGGATGCGTAACATATCTTGCAGAGCAGGCGGTCTTTGCCTTCGTTGATCCAACCGCAACGAGCAGCGGCTACAGCATCAACCGATGACGGCTTGTTTGCGTAAGTCGTCAATTTAAACGTCGCTAATCGTGACAAAAACAGATCCACGGATGAGGGTGAATATTCAGCTTCCGGTGATGTGGTATCTGGGGAGGAATTGGAAAACAATGGTAATACTTTGCGTGTGCGCGCAGCGGCGCGTGAAAGCAAAGCTGTGAGACGTGGTGTGCTTTGTGAAACCTTTTCTGAGGGTTTAAGGATACGCCTGCAAATGGCCAATAAGCAGGGAACTTGGACATTATCGTGTTGTGAGACGCACGATGTCTTCCTGGAAATGCCATACTTGGCTAATGTAGACTGCAGCGACCGAGCAGTGTGTGTGCGTTTCATCGGGGGTTTTCCCGTATCGTCTACGCCTGCGACGGCGACATCGAGCTTGTTGAAAGCATCGTCTAATTTGCGCTGGAAATGCATGAGGTGGCCACATCTAACAGTGTTATAACACGCCACACCTTCGTGGCTCGCCGATTGAGATCGAAGGACATTTGTGGTGCAGCAGCAGTGCCGTCGCCAACCTCGATGTTTGTCGCCATCATGGATGATATTGAAATGTATATAAAATGATAATTAACAGGACGAGGACTCGATTGTTAAGACTCGGGACACAATGTTGAGACGGATCATTATCTCTCGGATCAATTATGCGATCATGCCGATTGGCGGAAAGACTCGATTGGAGACGCTGAGAACTTCCATCGACATTCGACATTTCCCAGTCCCGTTTCTTTCCCTCAAAATGGCTGTCGCAACATCCTCACAAGTGGAGACCGCGTCGGCTGTCCCCTCACCTTCTTCTTCTCGGTTTATTCCAGCGAAGTCCTGGCAGCATTTTGTCGCAGGAGGGTCCGTATTGTACTTGCCAACTTGAATGAACCACTCTAATCAACGAATCCTTCAGTCTCGGTGGGATGTGCGGTGCGATAGTCACTAGTCCATTTGACGTCGTCAAAACACGGCTTCAGTCAAGTCTCTTCAAGGAGAAGCATGCCGCAAGCGTCCGTCTTGCGGGGAACGGCACGGTAGGGAGTGTCGTCATGGGCGCACCAAGACCCAACAACCTACTCTACCATTTTGTAGAAACGGGTCACATTTTACGGTGTGTTCGGTCTGTGCCTTGTATGACTGTAGTAGACTCTCCTGCAGGGATATATACCACAACGAGTCCCCTGCCGCTCTCTTCAAGGGTCTTGGGCCAACTTTGGTCGGCGTCATTCCCGCACGATCAATCAATTTCTTCACATACGGAAACGGCAAGCAAATCATTGCCAATGCGTTCAACGATGGCCGGGAGAATTCGGTCGTACATCTGTGTGCTGCTGCTTTTGCAGGCATCGTGACTGGCACAGCGACAAATCCGATATGGGTCGTCAAAACCCGCCTACAGCTCGTACGCGACGACCATATGCATGCTTCTTCGCGTTCTTTTGCTGGCGGAAGCTGGGCCGTGATTAAGAAGATTGCGCGAGAGGAAGGCGTGCGCGGGTTCTACAAGGGTCTTAGTGCGAGCTACCTTGGTGTCACTGAAAGCACGATTCAATGGGTATTATATGAGCGGCTCAAGATGCTTTCGCGAAACACGGAAGATAAGGGCGGCATACAAGAATGGATTGGCATGTTGGGAAGCGCGGGTACCGCCAAATGTGTGGCTACCTTGATTACATATCCTCATGAGGTGCGTCCACTCATTCTGTCAGTATCCTGTACTCCTGTACACCTTGTCTGGAAGAGTTCACCCGTCCGCCGCCTGTCTATTCCTTTGCTCACCTCTGCGCAGGTTATTCGCACACGATTACGACAGCCAGTACCGGCAAATGGTGTTGTCAAATATTCCGGGCTTGTCAATACTTTCAAAATTGTGATCCGAGAGGAGGGTGCGCGAGCTTTGTACGGCGGCCTATCAGCACATCTCATGCGTGTCGTGCCAAATGCCGCAGTCATGTACTCCATATACGAGGGTATTCTTCGGTGGGGAGCATAGCACGGGGCCTACGTCTTTCACCTATCCTGGTCCCCTTTTTCTCTGTGGCACCACTTACCCCTGTCTTCATGTTATGCTCGTCATGCATTGCACCTTTAGTCTCGTGAACTGGGTTCACATAATCTTATTCCGGCTTGGCTTTATTTTATGTTTTTGCTCTGCTCGCTGTGCTCGTCTTCTCCCTAGAATCCGCTCTTTTTACCCCTGTCCCTCCCCAAAAGTAGCCTATCGCGCCTCCCTTTCGGCCGGCGCATGCGTACATGCCTCATTACCCAACTCATGAATTTACTGCCTTGCTCACTCGTAATTATCTACTAACTCTCAAGCCTCCACTTTGGCATTAGACGTTCACCCAGCACACATTGTACATTACATACAAGCAGAAGTTACTCCTGACCGTTCAGTCCGTCATGGTGCCGCTGTACGCTGTGTAGCAGTTGTCCATCGTATAGACGCCTCCTCAATCAATGCAGTTTTTCAGGCAATTAGTCCAAGTCATTTTGTTCGTTCCTCTGTATCTTACATTCTGATTATTCGCATTGCAATCAAGACATATTACTGTCAGCTTTTCATCGCTGGATCTCGACGTTTGTACCGGTGTACATGTGGTTCATCCGCTCTTGCTTCAGCGATGCGCAAAGCACACGCGTGTTGGACTCTACTGCAACGTTGTGAATCGTTTGCCACGGAATGTATATTCATGAATGCACATATCACAAAGAGGAACTTACATTGTATGATTGTATGGGGATGGACTATTATTCAAAGAGGGAAAATAAATCACTTAAATTATCGGAACACAGACACAAATACGCAGTAAATCCAGGTACAAAAAAGATCGCTAAGAGGTATAACCGATGATACGTCAAGATGAGCAGATTACAAGCCACAAATCTAAGAGACAGAAGACGAGAGAACAGAATAGATGAAGGCACAAGACCAGGATTCAGAGAGATAGAAGAAGATAGATATAGAGATCAAAACCCCGAAACACAAGAGCACGAGGTCGAGGATGTACGAGAGGAAGGCCGACAACGCTCCTGGCGCCCAGCGCCGGTGAGGTGGGAGTGGACTGCTATTAGCCCATCTTTGTTAAGTCGTGGCTTCCTTCTGCGCTTGCGCGGCGCGACGACAGGTTGAGGCGCAGCAGGAGGTGGAGGGACGGCAGGAAGAGTAGGCGTAGATGAAGGCCGAGAGACAGCGGCCGTCTGCCTCTCGGTCCCCATCGCAGAGCTGTGTGTAGGCCCACAAAGGATGTAAGTGCCTGACCGTGTACGGGTATGCGGTGGGTAAACCGACAGATCGTCCTTCTGCGCCGTAATGCGCGCTGCCAGGTGATGAGGTACGAGAACTCGGTTTTCCCGCGTTGCGACATCGAGATGGAGACGTTCCACCACTTCACGGAATTCATCCCTGCTAGAAGGTCTAGTCCTGTCACTATGAACAGTGGATGAAGTACTCACGCGACAGACACCAACCTGTACTCCACGTCCAGTAAACTGGAGTGAACGAGGCTGCTCTCTACAACGATGCTGCCATATGTTTAGTATGGTGAAACCGCCGAGCGAAAGACACCTACCTATCGTCTGCCTCAGCTAAAACACCAAAAACGGGTTCCACTACCAATGGAGGAGGAGGAGGAGGAGGAGGAGATGAGGGAGAAGGCGAAAGAGTAGACTTTTTGCCGTCGCTCGGTAAGATGTTGTTATTGGGCGCTTGCTGTTTCTTCTCGGGCTGATGGTCGTGTGTAGGGGGCCCAAAGACAGCGGCCGTCTGCCTCGAAGTCCCCTCCACAGACCTGTGTGTGTGCCCACCCAACAACTCCATCGTCGGTGCCCGCGTGGTTAGCCCATCATCGTCTTGTGCCATAATGTCCGCTTCGCAATACCGATCCAAAAGCAGGGGTGTGCGGAGGATCATATCATGAGGGGGTGACCTACAAGAAATTTCTATTTATATCCTCTCCTCCCTCAGCCCGAAGAACGCTCACCTAGCGTAGGCTAGTGCCCCAATTGGACAACCGCCGCTCCCACTGTCGGAAACAATGCTGAAGTCCCGTCAATATCAGGAGCACATTGAACGAGAAGCACTTACTGGTCGGCGTTGTCGATGTTCGATTGTGGGGAAGAGGAAGAAATGGGAAGTACAGGTAACGGGGGCCTAGCATCCGCTGCATCACCAGAATCTATGACTATACCCGGCAAGAGCGGTGCGACGATGCGAACCTCACTAGAAAATAGTTAGTCTCAAACCCAAGATGAACAGTGTCCCACTTACCTAGAGGCTTTGTCTGTGGCCACAACCGCTGGGAGTGACTCAAGTATGCTTTCATCGACGATGCTAAGCCTTGGTCAGTGAAATAAGGGACAACAAACAGAAATTTTACGAACAGCTCATCGTCTATGGGGTTAGGTGAAACAACGACGACCGGGTTCTGTGTCAGAGCCAGGATGAGATCGGATGCCAGGGAAGAGGACACAGCGGCCGTCTGCATCCTGTCGTCCAACAACGGCGCGACGATGAGGTCCTCACTAGAAAAAGGTTGGTTTCAAAATCCAAGACGAATAATGTCCCACCTACCTGGAGGTTTCGTCTGTGGTCGTAACCGCTGGGACTGGCTCAAATGTTTTTTCATCGACGATCCTAAGCCATGGTCAGTAAAATAAGGGACTGCAAACAGAAGTTTACGAACAGCTCATCGTCCATGGGATTGGCTGAAATATCGATGATCGGGCTCTGCGTCGGAGCGAAGATGGGCGACGGCGCAGATTCAGTGGCAGCGGCCGTCTGCAACTGAGCCAGAGCCGCCGACCCGCCTGACCCGTCAGCGGTGGCTACCGATATTGCTTTCATCTCGAAGAACATCCGGGCGGTCAAAGGCTGACAAGTCTTCGTGATGTTGCATTCGGTGGGAGAAAGCCTGTGATCGTAAAAAAATTCTCTAGAGTATATCGTAAGACACGTCATTATGATACGAAGGATAAGCACAGGACTTACTGAACGCACTCATACGTCCACTCGTCAAAATTGACCGCTGTCGAGAGTGCCGAGGCTGCAAGACTGTAACGTAAATCGATCAATTATAGTTGTGAAAAACATTCCGTCAAAAAACATACTATGCACAAATCGCCTCATCATTCGACCCAATGTCGAAATCAAGCCACTCGTCTAACGACATCGTAGCATCGAAAAATCTGGGGCACACAGAAACGAAACGTCATAGAACGAACATGGGACCTTGGAAGCGGATACGGCAGGTGCGAATCAAGTAGTACAGCGGCAACGTGCATGGAGGTCACATCAAATATCTGATGAATGCGACAAAACGACGAAAGAAGTGCCCGAAACGAGAAGCTCAAGAATGGAAACAAAAGAAGAAGAAAACAAACACCAACCAAGTCGCCAGTAACGCCAAAACAGGGTGAATGACAGCATCAAGCAAGGTGCGAGAAACTCGGAGCGTGTAAGTGAAGGTGATGTTTTGAGCCAGATGGAAGACCTGGTGGACATCAGAAAGAATGCAATCATGTCATTGACCAGAACAAACAGCATGCAACATCCTTCGAACCACAAAAGAGAGGCACCGAACAAGTAGACGAATCGGAATATCCCGTTGGTATCATGATGTGCAAGATCTAAAAACGACATACCGTCATTACTACCAGTGCGTTAACTCCGTCCTGAATCACTTTCACAAGACGGAAAAGGCCAACTATCATGTAAGCCGCACAGAACGCGGCAATGAGCCATACCGATGCACGAAATCCCTTCGGAGACCGCTGCGCGAGTTCGGCTGCGCGCAAAACGGTGTTGTGAAGGTAGTCGCCAGCGGAAGGAGACAAGGATGAAAAGTCGACTCGCCATGTGCTCGTTTCATTGCCGTCATGGACGGGAGAGTCCTCCAGAAGGCCGATGGCCATAAGCGTGGAATTCAGAGTGGTGGCCGCATGCGTTACCAGGGCAGCGTCAAGACTGGTTCCCAGTGTAACGATTTGGGAGGTTAAATTCGGGCAACGCATCTCGTCGGGTAATTCAGGGCATGCGAGGAGTGGGCAGTTTTGCGGAGTCGTAGTGTTAACGGCGTCGACAGACGACTTGATCTGGGGAACAATGGAGGCGGACGGGGTGACAAAGATCTGGGTGGTAGTGCCAAAAGCGACATCGCCGGCGGCGGCGCCGTTGGGAACCGGGGAGTCGGTCGGCAACTCGATCGTGTGATTGGGGTCGAGACGGCGTGTCGAAATCAAGCTTGGCCACCTTGCGGGGGAGGTGAGTGGCCGTACATGTACCATATTCGTAAGACACAGTAGAGAACGTGGACGTCAGTTGCGTAGTAGCTGGGCACTGAGGCGATGCCGATGCAGCTTCAACGATGGCGTCCCATGAGTCCGTGGTGCTGTGAGTGTGGGACGTAATGAGGTACACGAAGGCCGCGAGTATAATGCTTCCAAGATAGATGGAGTAAAGCATTCCATTCGCGTGAGAAGATCGAATTGGTAGCATCTAGAACATCGCCTAATAAGAATGCAAGAAAGAGGATGCGCTCAGGCAAGCAGCACACACCTTGGTAACAGATGCCAGTGCAAGTATGGTGCTTGAGAGCGAGGCAATCAAGAGAAGACAGAATCAAAAGAAGACAGGCGTGATATGCACACTCGAAGGCGAGTTCGAGAGAGCGAAAATGCGAGAGACGGTCGTGATATGAGAAAGACCGAAGTGGCATAGGACACGCCACTTTTATACGCTTTGGCGGAGTGCCAAACAGCGTCAAGCAAGTGAGTCATGGTCAACATGGTTAAATACCGGTGTGCCGAACTGAGACTTGGCTCTGCGTTTGTCGGTCGCAAGGCGAGCTTGTCGTCGCGGTGTCGGAGTCGTGGTCAAGCCACGGATGGTTTATGGGCGCCACGGGTGTGATCCACAGACCAGCGGCGACCGCCTATATCATCGGATACCGATCGGCACTTGATTTCCGTACCTTATCCCCTATCCCCATCGAGCTTCTCCCGCATCTCGCCGTTGCCGACTTCGCTCGCGTTGCTCGATACTGTTACCTGGATGCCTTGCGGTCAGATTGTGGCAACTCGCCAAACTTGTTTCCCTCCA
This sequence comes from Fistulina hepatica ATCC 64428, assembly GCA_000934395.1. Lineage (NCBI taxonomy): Eukaryota > Fungi > Basidiomycota > Agaricomycetes > Agaricales > Fistulinaceae > Fistulina > Fistulina hepatica. The sequence goes on along the minus strand of KN881666.1, from coordinate 71,484 downwards.
AAACTTGAGAGCAGGCGGATCTGTATGCAGCAGATTCGCATTCAGCAGCCCTGTTTTTCAGCATCAGCACCCGTAGTAGTCGTCAGCGCACCTCTCTCCATCGACGAAACACACCACGGGACACTGTGCCCCAGGAGTTTTCGATGTTAAATCCATACATAACACATACACGGGTGCCTCTGGAGAAAGAAAGCAATACACAAAAATACACACCACTTTACAGCCAACAATGACGTCGATTTTGCAAGAGTAGCGGAGAAGCTACGATGTAGTTCTGCGGTATCGTTTTGGCCACTGGTAATTCTTCTACCTCCCAACTCCTCGAAAACGCGTTTTTTCTTTGCCTCCCACTCTCGTTGTCCTTTCTCCTCCAGCAGACGATAGAACTCATCCTGTTTGCAATTATCAATATGGCAGCCGAAAACCGAAACACCCGCCTGTGTCTCTTTGCGTGCCTCTTCAATAGTCGTAATGAGGTTCTGTTCGTGTGAGTAGCGTAGATAGTTGACTACATCTGCATGTCGAAGATACGATGCATCAGCAGCATTCTGCACATTCTGTGTCGGGCTGACATCTAACGTCAGAAGGGGTGAAGACACCGGCATGAAGGGAATGGAGACTGACCCTTGTACATGTGGCACAGCCTGCCGTGATGCAAAATCGCGTTCAAGTTGGAAACAGATTCTGCAAGATTGGGCGCGTCGACCTGCGCCTGAGCGAGCAGGTAGTTGGCGCGTTCATTCGAGTAAGCGGCCGCGGTTCCATTTGTGCTGTCGGTGGCACCGAAAGGCTGGTCTGCGTTGGGCTGGTGGGTTCGCGCAGCTGCCAATCTGCGTGACTGGGCCTCAATCTGGTCGAGCGAGGGGTGTACCGATGACAGGTCCGGCCGAACGAACTGTGAGTTAAGGGCCTTGGACGAAGAAAGCAAGGACGACAGGTCGGCCATTGAATCTGGTGGATGGCAAGGTGGACAGAGAAAACAACGAAAGACAGGATTTCCCGATTAGTCAATGGACGAATCGATGAGAAGGGGGCAGCCTGGCCGTTGACTTGAGCAAGAGATATATACCACAACGAGTCCCCTGCCGCTCTCTTCAAGGGTCTTGGGCCAACTTTGGTCGACGTCATTCCCGCACGATCAATCAATTTCTTTACATACGAAAACGGCAAGCAAATCATTGCCAATACGTTCAACAATAACCGGGCGAATTCAGTCGTACATCTGTGTGCTGCTGCCTTTGCAGGCATCGTGACTGGCACAGCGACAAACCCGATATGGGTCGTCAAGACCCGCCTGCAGCTCGTATGCAACAACCATGCATCTTCGCGTCCTTTTGCTGGCGGAAGCTGGGCGGTGAGTAAGAAGATTGCGAGAGGAAGGCGTGCGCGGATTGTACAAGGGTCTTAGTGCGAGCTACCTTGGCGTTACTGAAGGCACAATTCAATGGGCACCTACGTGTATAGCCGAATCATTCGACGGTGTCCCAAGTAACTCTGAAAGATTCGTACACCTTCTTGATCGCCTCATCAGCTTGAACCTCTTCCTCCCACTCGTCAAGAAATTCCGGCACAAAAGATGCCCAATCGGCGTCGAAATCGTCACAAACGGCGTACCTCTGACAACAGTACTCGAAATGCTCCGGGAACCAGCCGGACGACTCCCAGTCAACGATTGCCGTTATCTTCGTGCCTTCGACTAGAATATTTTGGGGAAATAAATCATTGTGCGAGAAGACGAGGGCGTGACGTTTCGCGTGCGTTTGCATGACGGTAGGTGGCATCTGTGACGAGCGAGGGCCACGCAGATGTCGATTGAGATGTGCCTCGTCATGGAAAGGGCCCACGGGGTTCAGGGCGGTCAATCGAAAGCAACGAACGGGTCTTCCCCCGACAGATCCAATGAGAGGATTGGGTGGAGGGGGGATGGAACGCAATTGACGCATGTAGGTGGCGAGCTGCTGTATGATGACGTATTTGTCGGCGTGCGATAAAATTAGCCACGACTCAGACAAGGGTCGACCAGGCATGCGACTCATGAGAAGATACCCCCATCGGACTTCAACCGGACCAAAGGGTACATTGAACCAGCAGATTGGGCGAGGAATAGGGATGTTGGTAGACTCGTAAAGGAATCGCAAATTTTCGTACTCCATTCGTGCAAGGCCCGACCATATCTGTTTCACGTAGATCCAGTGACCTAGGTTTGATTCTGCTGGGATATTGAGAATTGAATTCGAGTCAAATCAGTTTAGGACAATTTACTTCTCCATATCCATGCAGGAATATCATGCATTAGAGTCAAAAGAAGGTTTTCCCACATGTAGTGGCATCGCTCGTGCAAAGCCCAGTAAGGGTTTTGCAATCGGCGTCTAACAGCGATCAGCTGGTCGACAGGGGAAAGACGAGGAGAGTTCGAGTTCCAAGTCGCCAGCCATTCCCTGGCAAATTGAAGAAAGAGCTGGAAAGTGAAACGAGACATGACGATAGTTCAAACGGTCGACTTGGTGTGGCACATGCGGCGTTCAACGTAACCTTCAACGATCAATATAGGTCGTGGCCTCGAAGTCGAAGAGCCATTACATGCTGTAACGCCCTCGAACGGACTTACCTTATTTAGTTATGATTGATTCCACGGACTCCATCCGGACCGCACTACTGCACGGCCCGTCTATTCCTTCGTTCGAGTTCATTACTGTACCATTTCGACCGATTGTTCGCGGCATTTCGATCGTGACGGAAGGAATCAATTGTTCATACGTTCTCTCGTCGTGACGTACCGTGACGGAGCTGGGAATTTGTTCGTATCTCTTTGCTGGAGACCCTGTGAGTCAAATTTGAGGATTAGAGTTTGTAATGAAGCCATGGCGTCAACTTGAACATCACGGCATATGCACCAAATTTGCCAAATTAGGCATTCTCGGCATCTTTTAATTGATTGCATCAATTCTCAATTTGTTCTCTCGCTGAAAATCACCGTGACGTCACGCAAAAATTTGTTCAAAATACTCGACCGTGACGCGTGACGGAACCTTCGGTTGAAATGGTACAGTATTACTTGATCAAATCATGTCATACTCATGCATTCCTCGTTCGAGTCATTATATCATTTATCTCACCATTTAGTGGTCTCGATTGGTCTGTTAGGTTGGTATAAAATAGGCAGACGGGCTCTCGTAGATAGCTTAGGGTAGCTTTGAAACGATTTGTTTGAGCTGTCTTCTCGTGGGATCTAATCTGATTTGAACTGCTTTTGAACTTAAACCTCGTGATCCGCGCGTGTTTCCCTCGTCGGCAAACCGCGCGTATCACATGCAGACACATTGTCATTCCTGTTTTAGCTTCGTGATCGATGATCGATGATCGATTGATCAGCAATCACATTATGCATTATTGTCTACTTGTAGTACACGGCGCCACACGAGAGAGGGTGGGCTGGGTGGGGTCGCTCTCTGTATCCGGTTGGCTTCGGGAGACTAACTCCTCACTTGCCCTTAGCTCTTAGTCTTTCTTCGAGCACCTCCTCGACCCTTACATTCAAGAACCACCACAACGACGAGCACGAGCGTTAGCTTCGTGGCTGAACGTTGAACATCCGAAGCGATCACTACCGACATCCTCGTGTTCAGTGTCTCCGAGTGAACACAATGCTAGATACAAGGGATACACTATCCGACGACCAATCCACCGTTGCATATGTCGCTCTTTACAGGCGTGATGTGCCTGTCGCCGGAACGAGGCCTTCGTTAGCGAAGTCTTTTCATTGGGCTCTGGCCCTCACGAAAGCGAGTAAATCCATTGCAGATGGCGCCTATGTGTACCAGATCAACAACCCACGTACAGGAGCATGGGAGCACTGTGTTCCAGCACAACCACTGTCCCCCATCGAGCAATCAAGTAACTTTGTCGTTGCCATTCGCCTTGGGGCATGCAAAATGTCTATCGAGCATGTTCGCCAGTTTTGCGCTTCCTATCCAGCCACGCCCGATGACGGGATTTCATATGAATGGCATAAGGAATGGTCCTGTGCGATGTGGCTCATCACTTTGCTTGGAGACCTAGCTTTTGCCTGCGACGTCGACGGAATCGGGGCAGCCATCCTCAAGAGTCCACGCTACTATGGAAGAATCACGCCCGTGAATGCTGATCAAAACCGTATCTTCTACGATAATATCTACCACATCGGATATCGTGTCACCGGTAGTAACAGTGCTAACAGTCTTGTCCGCTATGTTGGGGGTGTCGAGGTAGTCGAGTATGCTGATCACTTGCGATGGATGAGCGATGGATGAGCCAAGCTTAGGATCAGGACTCCGGTCTATCGGGAGGGAACGATCATGTCCAGCAAAGCTTTCGCGTTTTCGGCGGACTTGTGCGGCATTTCGCTCCGGCTCTGCGGCTCCACGACAACTTGTCCGGCATTTTGATCTAGGTGCAAAAAAAAAAAAAAATTCAAATTTGTGTATATGTAGCTAGAAATGATGTAGTTGTCTACTGTAACATGGAAAGCGAGTCGCGCGGCTGAATGCAGGCTGGAGAAGCAGCGTAGGTGGCATAGCATGTGGAATAGCACTGTCACCAGTGTGGATGACTGCTTGACCTCCCTGTCAATAGTCCTATGTGTGTGAAGTCGTGATACAACGCGAAGACATTGATTTCTGTCACGAAATAATATGAACTTCAGAGTATTTTCAAGCAATAGCTACAAATTCACGTATCAATCGAGGACCATGTCGTCGACATCGTCAACAGCCGATTCCTGCTTTCGGAAAAGTTTGAGGACCGCGTGAAGAGAAGAGCTGCCGTGAGAAAGCTGCTAGAATATGAGCATGACGGCCAGTAGTAGAGTCCGGCGATGACAGATTGTGAAGGCGATGCAGAATATAGGTCGAAGGTGCCAAAGCAAATTGCTTTGTCTTCATCGAAGCCATCGATTCTGGCACTTCAATGAAGGTCGGAACATGGTGCCGGAGGCTTCCAATGTCTGGCCAGCGAGGTACAAGAAAGCGGCGATCTTGTGCACCGTTCTTATGGCCCCGTGTTTACCGTACTTTCCACCAGTCTTCTGGTACATCGAAAGGACTGTTTTGAAACAGGAAATGCGATCCACGGACAGCAATAGTTGTACTCACTTCGCCCCAGCTTTAAATTCTTGTCGTCGGACATTAGGATCACGAAGCTCGAATTGAGCACTAGGCTGCGGACCAGCGAAATGTTGGCAGTTACAATGTTGGCAGTCAGCGAGTTAGGAAGTCTACTCTGTTCGAAAATATGGAGTCTCCACTTGCGCAACACCTGACCGAAAAATTAAACGAGAATTAAAGCCGGTTTTCGCACGTCAACTTTACTTACATACCTCCATTGCTGACGAGTTGGCAACTAAACGCGCATTGAGCCGAAAGTTATCGCTCACATTCTCTGTCCGAGATTTTTCAGTGGATATCCAGTGAGCATGTCGCACCAGACCTGCTCCAGTTCCTTGAACTTCGCCGATATGCAAAACTGTGTTGAACTCAGAGATGAGTAGTCAACGTGGGCTTTTATCATGTTCTTCAGACGGTGGCCGAGGCTCGCCTGAGGTTGTGGTAGTTTGAACAGTACGCGGCACACCCTTTATACGTGGACACCTAGTGCCAGCAGTTTGACGGGTTTGATGGCGTTCCGAACTAGTCCCTATAACAACATTAAGATCGAGCAGATCGAGCACGATGCGACCTCGCCCGAGAAGCATAGTAAGATTGTCAAGATCAATGGGCCAAATTAGTATGACCAATGAGGGTTTGGATTGGCACCCGAAACTCAAGGTCACGAGCTCGAGGACGCACGAGAGGAAGAGGACGGACTATTATTCAAAGAGGAAAAATAAATCATGTAAATTATCAGAACACAGACAGAAATACACAGTAAATTCAGGTACAAAAAGGAAGATCATTGAGAGGTACGGCTGATGATACACCAAGATGAGCAGATTGCAAGCCACAAAGCTAAGAGACAGGATGAGAGAACAGAATACATTAAGGAGATATTGAGACACAAGACCAATATTCAGAGAGATAGAAGAGGATAGATATAGAAAATGAAAACCAAGCTCATGAAGACAAAGAGAGCCCAAAACACAAGGTCACAAACTCGAGGACGCACGAGAGGAAGGCCGAGAACGCTCCTGGCGCCCGGCGCCGGTGAGGTGGGAGTGGACTGCTATTAGCCCATCTTTGTTAAGTCGGGGCTTCCTTCTGCGTTTGCGCGGCGCGACGACAGGCTGAGACGCAGGAGGTGGGGGGCCTGCAGGAAGAGTAGGCGTAGACGATGGAGGCCATCTGCCTCTCGGTCCCCTTCGCAGAACTGTGTGTAGGCCTGCCAAGGATATAAGTGCCCGTCCGTGTACGGGTATGCGGTGGGTAAACCGACAGATCATCCTTCTGCGCCGTGATGCACGCTGCCAGGTGATGAGGTACGAGAATTTGGTTTTCCCGCGTTGCGACATCGAGATGGAGATGTTCCACCACTTCACGGAATTCATCCCTGCTAGAAGGTCTAGTCCTATCATTATTAAACAATGGATGAACTACTCACGCGATAGACACCAATCTGAACTCAACGTCCAGTATACTGGAGTGAACATTGCTGCTCTCGACAACGATGCTGCCATATGTTTAGTATGGTGAAACCGCCGAGCGAAAGACATCTACCTATCATCTGCGTCAACTGACATCGAGGACGGGTTCCACCACCAATAGCTTTGACCCTGTAGGTATCTGGCGCGGCGGCGGCGGCAGAGGAGGAGGAGGGAGGAGAGGAGAAGGCGAAGGCGAAAGAGTAGATTTTTTGCCATCAATAGGCAAGCTGTTATTGCTGGGCACCTGCTGTTCCTTCTCCGGCTGATGGTCGTGTGTAGGGGGCCAAAAGGCAGCGGCCGTCTGCAACTGAGCCGGAGCCGCCGACCCACCTGACCCGTCAGCGGTGGCTACCGATATCCCTGTCATCTCGAAGAACATCCGCGTGGTCAAAGGCCGACAAATCTTCATGATCTTGCATTCGGTGTGAGAAAGCCCGTGATCACAAGAAAATTCCCTAGAGTATATGGTAAGACACGTCATTATGATACGAAGGATAAGCACAGGACCCACTGAACGCACTCATACGTCCATTTGTCAGAATTAACCGCTGTCGAGAGTGCCAAGGCTGCAAGACTGTAACGTAAATTGGTAAATTATAATTGTGAAAACATTCCGTAAAAAAACATACTATACACAAATCGCCTCATCGTTCAACCCAATGTCGAAATCAAGAGACTCGTCTAACGACATCGTAACATCGAAAGAGGAAACAGGGCAGATGTCAAGCGCCAGTCTGGTAGGCTGAGAACCCTCAAAAGACTTCTCTATGATTGTGAGGAGAAGGACGGCTCGACGAAAAGTGTGAGAAAGGAAACGATGAGAAATGGGACGGAAGGTGCTGCACGCGTGAATCAAGTAGTACAGCGGCTGCGTCATGGCGGTCACACAAATATGTGATGAATACGACAAAACGACGAAATAATGCCGGAAACGAGGTTCAAGAATGGAAACAAGGAAGAAGCCAACAAATACAACCCAGTCGGCAGTACGCCAAAACAGGGGAATGAGATCAATCAAGGTGCGAATAACTTGGATCGTGTAATTGACGATGATTTTGGCCAGATGGAAGGCCTGGTGGACATCAGAAATAGTGTAATCATGTATTGACTAACACCTACCACATGCAACATCCTTCGCGTCACGAAGGAGAGGCACCGAACAAGTAGACGAATCTGCATATGCCGTTGGTATCATGATGTGCCAGATCTAAAAACGACATACCGTCATTACTACCAGTGCGTTAACTCCGTCCTGAATCACTTTCACAAGACGGAAAAGGCCAACTATCATGTAAGCCGCACAGAACACGGCAATGAGCCATACCGATGCACGAAATCCCTTCGGAGACCGCTGCGCGAGTTCGGCTGCGCGCAAAACGGTGTTGTGAAGGTAGTCGCCAGCGGAAGGAGACAAGGATGAAAAGTCGATTCGCCATGTACCGGTTTCATTGCCGTCATGGGCGGGAGAGTCCTCCAGAAGGCCGATGGCCATCCACGTGGAATTCAGAGTGGTGGCCGCATGCGTTACCAGGGCAGCGTCAAGACTGGTTCCCAGTGTAACAATTTGGGAGGTTAAATTCGGGCAACGCATCTCGTCGGGTAATTCAGGGCATGCGAGGAGTGGGCGGTTTTGTGGAATCGTAGCGTTGACAGCGTCGACAGACGACTTGATCTGGGGAACAATGGAGGCGGACGGGGTGACAAAGATCTGCGTGGTAGCGCCACGAGGGATATCGCCGGCGGTGGCGGTGGCGTTGAGAGCCGGGGAGTCGGTGGGCAACTCGATCGTGTGGTTGGATGTGTTGAAATTGAGCTTGGCCACCTTGCGGGGGAGGTGAGTGGCCGTACATGTACCATATTCGTGAGACACGGTAGAGAACGTGGACGTCAGTTGCGTAGTAACTGGGCACTGAGGCGATGCCGATACAGCTTCAATGACGTCCCATGAGTCCATGATGGTGTGAGTTTTTTTTTTTTTTTTTTTTTTTTTTGTCCATCGTATAGACGCCTCCTCAATCAATGCAGTTTTTCAGGCAATTAGTCCAAGTCATTTTGTTCGTTCCTCTGTATCTTACATTCTGATTATTCGCATTGCAATCAAGACATATTACTGTCAGCTTTTCATCGCTGGATCTCGACGTTTGTACCGGTGTACATGTGGTTCATCCGCTCTTGCTTCAGCGATGCGCATAGCACACGCGTGTGGACATCTAGTTTGTCAAGATCATTTGAATTAGTATGCCACTGAATGTATATTCATGAATGCACATATCACAAACAAGAACCTACATTGTATGATTGTATGGGGATGGACTATTATTCAAAGAGGAAAAATAAATCAAGTAAATTATCGGAACACAGACAGAAATACGCAGTAAATCCAGGTACAAAAAGAAAGATCGTTGAGAGGTATGGCTGATGATACATCAAGATGAGCAGATTGCAAGCCACAAATCTAAGAGACAGGATGAGAGAACAGAATACATTAAGGAGATATTGAGACACAAGACCAATATTCAGAGAGATAGAAGAGGATAGATATAGAAAATGAAAACCAAGCTCATGAAGACAAAGAGCCCGAAACACAAGGTCACAAACTCGAGGACGCACGAGAGGAAGGCCGAGAACGCTCCTGGCGCCCGGCGCCGGTGAGGTGGGAGTGGACTGCTATTAGCCCATCTTTGTTAAGTCGGGGCTTCCTTCTGCGTTTGCGCGGCGCGACGACAGGCTGAGACGCAGGAGGTGGGGGGCCGGCAGGAAGAGTAGGCGTAGATGATGGAGGCCATCTGCCTCTCGGTCCCCATCGCAGAGCTGTGTGTAGGCCTGCCAAGGATATAAGTGCCCGTCCGTGTACGGGTATGCGGTGGGTAAACCGACAGGTCGTCCTCCTGCGCCGTGATGCGCACTGCCAGGTGATGAGGTACGAGAATTCAGTTTTCCCGCGTTGCGACATCGAGATGGAGATGTTCCACCACTTCACGGAGTTCATCCCTGCCAGAAGGTCTAGGTCTGTCGCTATGAACAGTGGATGAAGTACTCACGCGACAGACACCAGCCTGAACTCCATGTCCAGTATACTGGAGTGATCGTTGCTGCTCTCGACAACGATGCTGCCGTACGTTTAGTATAGTGAAACCGCCGAGCGAAAGACACCAACCTATCGTCTGCGTCAACTATAACATCGAGGACGGGTTCCACCACCAATAGCTTTGGCCCTGTAGGTATCTGGTGCGACGGCGGCGGAGAAGGCGAAAGAGTAGACTTTTTGCCGCCAATAGGTAAGCTGTTGTTATTGGGTGCCTGCCGTTCCTTCTCGGGCTGATGGTCGTATGTAGGGGGCCCAAAGGCAGCGGCCGTCTGCCTCGAAGTCCCCTCCACAGACCTGTGTGTGTGTCCACTCAAGAACTCCATTGTCGGTGCCCGCGTGCTTAACCCATCATCGTCTTGTGCCATAACGTCCGCTTCGCAATGCTGATCCAAAAGAAGTGGTGTGCGGGGGATGATATCGCGAGGCTGTGACCTACAATAAATTTCCATCTGTATCCTTTCCTCTGTCAGCCCGTAGAGCACTCACCTAGCGTAGGCTAATGCCCCGATTGGACAACCGCCGCTCCCACTGTCGGAAACAATGCTGAAGTCCCGTCAATATCAGGAGCACATTGAACGAGAAGCACTTACTGGCCGGCGTTGTCGATGTTCGATTTTGGGGAAGGAGAAGAAGTGGGGAGTACAGGTGACCGGGGCCTAACATCCGCTGCATCACCAGAGTCTATGACTATACCTGGCAAGAGCGGTGCGACGATGCGAACCTCACTAGAAAATAGTTCGTTTCAAATCCAAGAGATGAACAGTGTCCCACTTACCTAGAGGCTTTATCTGTGGCCGCAATCGCTGGGATTGACTCAAAGTCGGTCGGCAACGTGTCAGTGCGTCGAGACGGCGTGTCAAAATCAAGCTTGGCCACCTTGCAGGGGAGGTGAGTGGCCGTATATGCACCATATTCGTAAGACACAGTAGAGAACGTGGACGTCAGTTGCGTAGTAACTGGGCACTGAGGCGATGCCGATACAGCTTCAATGACGTCCCATGAGTCCATGATGGTGTGAGTGTGGGACGTAATGAGGTACACGAAGGCCGCGAGTATAATGCTTCCAAGATAGATGGAGTAAAGCATTCCCTTCGCGTGAGAAGATCGAATTGGTAGCATCTAGAACCTCGCCTGATGAGAATACAAGACAGAGGACGCGCTCAGGCAAGTAGCACACACCTTGGTAACAGATGCCAGTGGAAGTATGGTGCTTGAGAGCGAGGCAATCAAGAGAAGGCAAGATAAAGAGAAGAAAGGCGTGATATGCACACTCGAAGGCGAGTTCAAGAGAATGAAAATGCGAGAGACGGTCGTGGTATGAGAAAGACAGAAAGACACGCCACTTTTATACGCTTTGGCGGAGTGCCAAACAACATCAAGCAAGTGAGTCATGGTTGAATACCGGTGCGTGGAATCGTGACTTCGCTCTGCGTTTGTCGGTCGCAAGGCGTTGTGGTGCTCGTTGGGTTCGTGGTCAAGTCATGGATGGCGTATGGGCGCCACGGGTGTGATCCACAGACCAGCGGCGACCACTTACATCATCGGATGCCGATCGGCAGTTGATTCCCATATCTTATCCCCATCGAGCTCCCGCTATCTCGCCTTTGCCGACTCCGCTTGGGTTGCTCGATACTGTTACCTGGATGCTTTGTGGTCAGATTGTGGCAACTCGCCAAACCTGTTTCCCTCCAAAACTTGAGAACAGGTGGATCTGTATGCAACAGATCCCCATCCTCCAGCCCTATTTTTCAGTACCAGCACCCATAATACTCGTCAACGTACCTCTGTCCACCGACGAAACACACCACGGGGTACTGTACCCCAGGAATTTTCGATATTAAAGCTATACATAACATATACACGGGCGCGGGCGCCTCTGGAGAAGGAAAGCAATACACAAGAATACACACCGCTCTCCAACCTCTTCTCACAACGCGATCTCAACATCGACACGCGCCAGATACGAATACACGTCGGGCGACATACGATACTTGAGCATGCCCGCAAATATGATCAGGGATCGTGACTTCCTGCGAATGTCATTCAAAGTCTGTACTCTCCACCATCAGCGCTCTATCACAACCAAAGATGCACACCCCTACCGTCTGTTTCGTCGCTTCCGGTAATATCGACTTTTTGATTTTCTGGTGCAAGCTCATCAGGATGTCCATCGTCAGTGGCAGATATGTTTGCAGGTTCCGTTGGAGGGCCTCGTGTAGATCCTTGAACTCCTCGGCCCGCCTTGTGATCTTCGCGACGTCCCCATCCAATGGTATCAAGTCAGTCGATTCAATCATCTGAATTCCTGTCTTCAGCTGTCATTCCGAATTTATACGTTATATGTACCTCAAGCGCCGACTCAAACTTGCTATCGTTCTTCAGGTTCATCGCTTGACGAATGCGCAATAACCGAATCACAGCATCCCGGTCCTTGCCTGCAGCACGATTTGTCCGCTCGTAGTGTCGCAGGATTTCAGCCGCCGTATGTTCTAGTGCCTTGCTCTTCTCATCCGGTGTCGGCTGCACCAGTCATAAACCTCAGTGGGATTGCACCTTCAAACCTGGATCACGACATACCTGTGCAACTGTATTACCCAGAGCGGCCGCGAGACACGCGACAACCGTCTTGTAGTCTTCGGCCAGGTTGTACAGCTTGATAGCTTCAGATATCCGGTCATTCTCCTGCGAGTGCTTGGCGGCACGCAAAAGGATTTGCGTATTAAATTGCTGTGTATCTATACCCATGCGTTGGCTCAAATCCTGTAAGGTGAACAATCATTAAACCTACCCTCAAGCTGCAGCAGACTCGCGCCCTGCTCGATGATACCGTTAAAGCGAGAGCCGTCCGAACGGAAACCGCCGACAAGTTCTTCCCAAGCCGCACCACTGTTGCTGAGAACGATAATCCGCCGTACGAGGTCCCACGCATTTTCAAGTTGCTCTTTGCCCACCCTGCCCTGGTCTGCAACAAGACATACGCAGTATACGTACTGCAACGCTTCCTTGGCATCCATTTTTACAAATTGGCGTATGTATCGCCATATGAGCATGGAAAGATTAATAGCTGGTGGAGAAGCGGACGACAGTGACACTGGATTGAGATATTGTATTGAGCGAAATGCCCAGCCGAGGAACAGAGATTGAGACTCACAGATGCTCATATCGCCCGTCTCTGCCCGCGAAGCCACTCGTAACAGGCCGTGGTATCTGTATCATTGTAAGCATATTGCCTAGCATTGGGACCGGTAACATACGCTAGAGCGATAGCCAGATGCACGGCATCGACTTCCGTTTCTTGGTGGTCCCAAAGCGCGGCTACGGCCTACAAACTTTTCAATCTTGACACATGCACAAATTATGGTGCGGCCACCTACCCGCTCGAACTGCCCACACATCAACAGAACACCGGCCCACACGCCGCGGACGCCGCCCTCGTTTTCGGCCTCACCTTCGAACTGGCGTTCGCCGTAACCAAGAAGCACCTCCGCTAGTCCGCGGAGGCCACCTTCAGACTCTTCCTCAACCATCGACAGTTGGAACCACAACCAATCCTCCGTCGTCACGGTCACGTCCTGTACGCTTCGCCTATGAGGCTCTGTGCACACTGACGTGAGATACCGTGCATACATAACTAGACGGGACTATTCCTTACCCAGCTTGCCCATTAACTTAAGCAACGCGATTTTGAACCTGTCGGAAACATTGCTGAGCATCATCTGCTGGTTATAGATGCTTTGTATTTGCGTGCGATGTGTAGGAGGTAATCTTTGGGAAATCCTCGTCATAAAACGTGCAGAACAGATACTATAATGCAGTATACGTACTGTCTCTCAGTGTTATTTATCCATTCCCTGAAGAATGTGGCAAACGATGGCACTCGACTCTCAAGCGCCGCACGACGCCTTCTCATGTGTAAGTCAAGTTACTTACTTCAAAATCGAGGAACACTTACTCTTCAACGTATTGTAGCGCTTCGCGAGTGTGCCCTGTTCTTACAAGGAAGTATGCGATAGCCCAAACTGGATGACCACCGATAAGCTGTAGGCAAGCCATAAGAGCGGTTAGTCGTGGCTTGGTTTAAAAACACAGACCTCGATGCGATCCGCCCATGCGCCGTTTCGGTAGTACATGACCCAAGTAAACGAGCGCGCCTGGTTGGCTGCACTCGGGTCACCGCCAACCTGTGCTTGTTGCGGATGGGCCTGTGTATAAGTTTCAAACGGTTGCGCACGTCAATATCAATTCGGTAGTTCAGATGATACGAACCTACCGTCACCGTCCGCATCAACACGTTCCAATATTGTTGCTCCAAGGCCTCACGTGCACCGGCCGCAATTTGTTTGCGCAAGTCAATGGCTTCTCTGTCGTAGATTCATGGTCACGCCAACAAGCTACACAGGAATCAGGCCAATAACCAACCTTGACTCAAGATCACCTAAATATACGCGCGCAAATTTGTTTTGGAATATTGGGAGATTATGGACCTGTATTGTTTCAATTTGTGATATAATCCCAATGGAGCACGAGACCCGTCACCTGCGCTGGCATGTCATGCCCAATGGCCTCCACTGTCGCAAGTTCCCGGGGCTCGCCAGTGATACGCGACAACACATGCAAATTGTTCCACGTCTGAATGACAGCGGCCTGCGAAGGAAAATCAGGACATATTAGTCCAGCATACTCACGCCACATACGTCGTCATTCGACTGCAGACCCCATGTGCTATTCATGAGTTGGTTGATGATAGGGAATGATACACCCTGCAAACGTGCCGTGTTGAAGGAAGTAACGACACGCGAGTAAGCCAACATTTTTCGTTGACTCTGAGAACAAATCAGCCATTGTGACACGCAGGTGAGAGTCAAAGGGACGGACCTTTGGATCGATGGTCACATATGATGGACCGACGCCCGCTGCTGTCGACTTGGCCAACAATGACGTTGATTTTGCAAGAGTGGCGGAGAAGCTACGATGTAGTTCTGCGGTATCGTTTTGGCCACTGGTAATTCTTCTACCTCCCAACTCCTCGAAAACGCGTTTTTTCTTTGCTTCCCACTCTCGTTGTCCTTTCTCCTCTAGTAGACGATAGAACTCATCCTGTTTGCAATTATCAACATGGCAGCCGGGCGGGAAAGCCTAAGGACCCGCCTGTGTCTCTTTGCGTGCCTCTTCAATAGTCGTAATGAGGTTCTGTTCGTGTGAGTAGCGTAGATAGTTGGCGACATCCGCATGTCGAAGATACAATGCATCAGCAGCATTCTGCACATTCTGTGTCGGGCTGATGTCCAGCGTCAGAAGGGGTGAAGAAGACACCTGTAAGGCAGGAATGAAGACCGACCCTTGTGGCACAGCCTGCCGTGGTGCAAAAATGTTGGTCGCGTTCAAGTTGGAAACAGATTCTGTAAGATTGGGCGCGTCGACCTGCGCCTGAGCGAGCAGGTAGTTGGCGCGTTCATTCGAATAAGCGGCCGCGGTTCCATTTGTGCTGTCGGCGGCACCGAAAAGCTGGTCTGCGCTGGGCTGGTGGGTTCGCGCAGCTGCTAATCTGCGTGACTGGGCCTCAATCTGGTCGAGGGAGAGGTGTACTGATGGCAGGTCCGGTCGAACGAACTGTGAGTTAAGGGCCTTGGACGAGGAAAGCAAGGACGACAGGTCGGCCATTGAATCTGGTGGATGGCAAGGTGGACACAGAAAACAACGAAAGACAGGGTTTCCCGATTAGTCAATGGATGAATCGATGAGAAGGGCCGTTGACCTGAGAATACAGTTTGCAACTTCCAAGTTCCAGAAAAGGAAAAATATCCAAATCGGTTAGTCACCGTGTTTGATGCCGCGGAGGCAGACTGCCGTATAATGGTTCGACGCGGTCACAGGTTTGCCACACTCTAACTTGTCTCCGCCTCTCACTCGACTCGACAAATTTGACTTTCTAAAACCGTCTCGGTGATTTGCCTCGTTTTATTTTCTTTCCTTCGTTTGCTGATCAGCGCTGCAGCTCCAACCGCCTCGATCTATCACTTGGAACGCGAACGTTCTCACAGACAACCTACAAGTTGATCACGTTCTGATGCGTTTCGTACGCGTATGTTGCTACCCATACTTTCATTGATTCATCTGATCGACATATAAACAATATGAAGTACCCACTCAACATGGAAACATACTCGGTCTGGATGGAAGACCAGCCGTACGCGCGGCGGCGACAGTTCAAACCGGCGCCACCACAGCCGCCGGTGCAAGACCTGGAATATTTGCCCCGCGTGCACATCAACGACCTGCCTACAGAAGTCCTTCTCATCATTCTTCTGCTCGGATATCCCCCACGGACCGTGTATTGTCGGCAGCGCTACGCGTACGATGAAAAAGACGTCATGCATCGATACACCGGCCCCCAAGGACCGCCTCCTCTCTACAGGGTATGCAGGCGTTGGAAGGCTATTCTCACATCTTATCCAGAGTTTCGTGCTGGGATCGGCTTCCTCCCTTTTGTCCACCCCATCGAGTATAAGGGCTGCGACATCGAACGCTTGCTTAGAGCCCACGGAGGACGTCTGTTCTGGCTACACTACCATATAGACGAGGGACATGCAAAGCTGAGTACGACCGAAAAAGCGGCTGCAGAACGCTGCTCTGAGGGCCTTGCCAAGCTCGTCAGGTGTTCCTGGCGCTGGTGGGAGGCGGACATCGAAGTACCCGTATCATTTATCCCCCGTCTATCCAAGGGAGATTTTCCGCTTCTTCGCGCGATCAAGCTGAACCTCATCGGCGGCGGGAAAGACCTTAAAGCGGTTGGTCTCAACGGCAAATACCAGACACCTTTTTACAGAACTGCCCCCAAGCTACGACGTGTCCATATCGTCGGCGATGCGACGAAGCTGTTCGTCTTCAAATGGATGTTTCTGACGGAGCTCACGCTCGAAAAGATGACTGTAAGCACGCAGGGTTTTGTGCCCGTATTCAAGGGCTGTACCTCTCTGCTCGTTCTATCCTTCATCAAGTGCGAATTCCGGGACACACGGCGGCGCATCTCGGCAATGCCTTCAGTGAAGGAAGTGCGTTGCACTGATTGTCAGACGGCATCTGTTCTTTCGGACGTTCACTTCCCGAATCTTTCCACCCTCGAGGTCTCTATCTCTCGCACGGAGACGAAGACCGACGCCGGCCAGGTTGTCCACATCTACCCCGAGAAGCTTGCTTATCGCTTTCGCGCTATCGTGTTCAATGGCGCTCGCTCAATCAAACGTGTTGTTCTCAACTTCCCGCCGGAAGTGCAGGACACCATTATTGAATGCCTCAAGTCCTTGCACAACCTCGAAGAGCTTGAACTCAACTTTGACCACGCGTACTATGACTTCGATCGTTTTCGGCAGTTCATGAAACAGCTCTCTATCTACAAGCCGCGGCAAATGGTGTCGGAGGCACCCTCTGCACCGGCTCCAGCTCCAGATGATGCGCGGGATTCTACCAACCTGGAATCAGCTACGAAGGATTCTACCAACACGGAATCAGCTGCGAAGGATTCTACCAACGTGGAATCAACTACGAAGGATTCTGCCTCCGATGAATCAGCTGCGAAGAATCCCGCCGTCAAAGAGTCCAGTTTTGCGGTACCTGCGACCGATGAGTCCGATTTGAAGGAAGACCAGATGTCAATAACATCCCAGACAACTGAGGTGCCTCCTTTCTATGCACACGACCTCTGGCCGCCCTCTGAGCCATGGCCGTCCGTCGTCCCCAACCTTTGGCACCTCACCATCCGGATCCCGTACCTGTACGACGAGCTGGCTGCCACGCGTCTTGTGCAGTCGCGCCTCCCGAGGTTGAAGGTCTTCGATCTGTACCTCACGCGAACGCTCGCCCCAGCTCATCAGGAGGCGCGACTCTCTCAGACCGCTCGCTATAGTTTCGACCACATGAATGCCCACGGCCTTTCTTTCTCATTGTATAATCCCCGTGAATGTGCATGTGAGCAGTGTAACGAATCCGTAATATTTGCACCTCTCACTGCCTCCGAGTCGGAATTCGAATAATCCACTTTTCAGTCGTGTCCAACCTTCTTGCCAAATCTGTGTCACGTCGAGTATATTCGTGTTTGTTTGCTTACATGATATCTACATGTATGTATCTATCTACAGAATTGTCTTCATACAATATATGCAATGCATCAATCTTTCTACTCTCGTTACAGGTACGTAGGTCTAATGGTGATTAATGATCGTGTAGGTGGCTTCTGGTACGCGGCTGTACATATAAAGCTTAAGCAGAGGCGATCGACGGAAAGTATACATGCGTCCACTGGCATTGCTGTTCAGGCCTCATTATGTAATATGGAATGGGTTCCATTCGGATATGAGATAGGCACGACGTGGGTATGTCGTGCGTTCATTCAGCCAGGGACCAGACATCTGGAGATGCTACATAGTCTTCTGTCAAATCCGACGACTATGTCAGACTTCAGCTTCAGCAGCCAGCACTGGCACAACAGCACTAATCAGCAGGTGGCAAATGCTATATATTCATCAGTTCAGGTCGACGCATAGTATTCCATGATCTATGAAAACCCGTTATCTGACAAATCTAAAGTCGGATACCTCTTCAACGCGAAGGTAAATACCTCCCTTGTAATTCCACAAGATTGCTGGATACTCATGGCCAACTTTGTAATTCCGGGGTGAGTATTCCGATAAGGCTCAACAAAAAAAGCCGCATATCTCACCCGTTCGTCTGAACGATACAGATATTACTGTACCATTTCGACCGATTGTTCGCGGCATTTCGATCGTGACGGAAGGAATCAATTGAGACCCTGTGAGTCAAATTTGAGGATTAGAGTTTGTAATGAAGCCATGGCGTCAACTTGAACATCACGGCATATGCACCAAATTTGCCAAATTAGGCATTCTCGGCATCTTTTAATTGATTGTATCAATTCTCAATTTGTTCTCTCGCTGAAAATCACCGTGACGTCACGCAAAAATTTGTTCAAAATATTCGACCGTGACGCGTGACGGAACCTTCGGTTGAAATGGTACAGTACCCTGTGCAGATACAGGCATCTATCATTGACGAACGGTGCACTCGTTTCTCCACCGTGTAAGTACGCGTTTCAGGCGGCACAGCTCGAGATTCCCTTGTTCTTTCTTATCCCCAGAATAGCAAGGCTGATCAGAGCTAATGATATCAGAAAACCCCGAAAAAATAGATACTCCCTTTTTATTGAGACGACGACCACTGGGCATGGAGACTCGGTCGACACTGTTGAATGAAAACGGGACCATACTTACAGCCTCGTCGGTATGCGTTTCGAATGAAATATCCACTTCTCATAGTGCTTATGAAGTCTGTGCAGGGTGACATACCTCATCTTCAAACGCTACGAGCCCGAAACTCCCTTGCCGCTCGTGTTGTTCCTTGGTACAGTACCTGGCACTGCCGTGGCTCCATCTCGACTTATCTCAGGATGCTCTGCACGTCATAGCTCACATTTCGTTCTCTTATACTATCTGTGACTCTATGCAATTATTCTGCTGTAACTTGTGCATCGTGATCTATCGCATCTCCGCTTTTCATCCACTCGGCGCCAATTACTCTATGGCCCCTTCTCGCACAAACTGAGCAAATTCCGACTGGTCTGGGTTCTATTCCAGCGGCGACACAGGTGTCTAAGGTTCACTTCGCAAGGATTTATTCCATCATCCGGTCAGTTTTTTTTTGTTTTGCTAGCTTGCATCTAATGTGACGGCTAATGTGCTCATCTTGCGACAGGTTGACGAAGAGGGCATTGAGCCAACGCCCCCGCCGATGAACAAGCTTATGAGTGATGGTCTGTTTGCCATCGTCGCCGGCTCCGCCACGACATCGCATGTGCTCGTTAATCTTTTACATTTCATCATGACACATCCAGCCACATGCGCTCGCTTGCAGAGGCTTGCAGGCGGAAATCGATACTTAGTGCCTTCCCGGCGGGCGCACTCCCTTACGACACTCACAAACAAGCGGACATGCCCTACCTTGAAGCTGTGATGTACGTGCAGATTGTCTGATTGCCTTAGATAACGCGTAAGATTTGACAGAAGCGAGACCACGAGGGTGCAGCCTCCTGTTCCCAATGGTGCCCAGCGTAGTATACACAGAGAATCGGCGCGCACATGATTGGCAACCAGTGAGTTGACCCTCTGGAATACAGACAACATCTCATATGCCAGTGGTTCGCCCTGCAGCTTCATCCCGGCCGGCACACAAGTCCAAATGGGTGCCGCCAATTTTTTTCCCCCGTTTTTAGCGTCATCTATGGCTAACGCTATTTTTTCCTTAGCAACACTTACGCCAGAGTTCTTCCCTGATCGTTGGCTGGAGTCAATCAAGTGGGCGCCAGAGTTCCAAGAGCATTGTCACGGCCGGAGAAAAGTCTGGCCGGCTCTTTGTGCATGACGCACGCGCCTTTTTCTCGTTCTCATTTGGCCCGGCCATGTGCGCGGGACGATCGCTCGCCTATATGCAGATGCGTATGGTGGTCTGTGGTCTGTGCTATCATGCAGCGGTTCGACATGCGCATCCCGCCAGGTTCAGAATTGGAGGACTACGCCATTGCAGGACGCGGCATCCTCCCAATGATTCTCACACCTCATTCCTCCCAGTGAGGCCTTTATATATATATATATGCATGGAAATTATATACGCATGGAAAAAAAGTACATGAAGTTAATCAGCGAACGTACAACAGGAGTGGAGTGAATAAACATGGTTTGGCAATATACAACAAATACTGCCGTGACGGAAGGCACACTGAAAAGCTGAGAAACCACGAAAACCAAATATCTAAGCAGGACTCCTGCGTGTCTTCTATAGTGGTTCAAACAGAGATTATTGCCGCGGTCACGACGACTCGCATGGCGCTGTCGTAGGACAGTTGGCCTGTGCCACGTTCTGCAAATTACCATCCTATCCACACACGTGTGAGCCAACTAAATTGTTGCTTCAAAAGATGCACTGCTCACGAAGTCCCACGTGCAAGCGCCTGCGAGGTAGGCGCACTGATATCCCGTGAAATCGTTAATGAGAACACCCGCGTCCCCATTCAAGTCAGTGATGCATTCGCAGCCCGTGACGCTGCACGGTGCCGAAGTAGGGCAGTTCGTCTGTGCGGTGTTCTGCAGAACGCCGGTCTGTCCAAAGCATCGCCGTCAAGCAAAGGTCAATCAACCAAAGAAAATGAAATAAAATAACTCACGTCTGTCCACGTACACGCGCCGCTCGCATACGCACACTGATAGCCAGGATAATAGTTGATCAGTACGCCGGTATCGTTGTTGTTGTCAAGAGGACAGATGCACAGCGCCTCCCCGCTCGAGCAAGCGTATGTAACCTGTCCCTCACTGCGTTCGAACAAGCTGCGGGGGTTGAGTGCAATAACGGCGCTGCAAGAAGCGACGAAGGCAAGGAGACGTGGGAAAAGATACTGCATCTTGAAAGGTTGCTTGGGAATTGCTGGTCATGGCTAGGCCATGAAGGCGCCCCTTTTATACGGTAGCAAGCTAAAGCCTGGCCATGACCGCAAGCCTGGAGTCAACTCCATGAAATCTACTAGCAAGGCGGTGTGCAGCGGTCATGAACGACGGAAGGGGACATGACCCGTCCGACATGCAAGGGAGGCGCAGAGTCAACATGAGGCCAAAGCTGGAACTGCCTGAGACCAGGCACGGCAACGAACGGCATTCCTCTTCAGGTCCACCACTTGTGTTGACATGCAAGCCGACAACACTGCCATGGGACCACATGCCGGGGCTGCCTCTTAGCCGCGTCAAAGCCGCTGAAATCTGTCTTATGGACAACTAAAAACTCAAAGCCTTTGCCCAGAGCTTGGCGAGTGTTCCCTTTTCAACAGAACATGTCACAAAAAGGCGGACATAAACATCAAACGGGTGGTACGTACCATGGTTCGGTGACGGGACCTGGGGACCGAAGGGCGGCTGGAACACAAGCGTAGGAACATCAGACCTCAACGGATATAGGGAACACAGACCGATGCTTCTATTGATTCTGTGGACAACTGAACATCGTGTAGACGAACGATACCACATACGAATATATGAACGGTACGAGGCCGCCGTCGCATGCTTGGAGGATTGCAATTGCTTGGCTATCACGTGGGATGAAACTTATAGCACCAACGGGAAAGTGAATAGAGCGATCACCAAGCGAGTGAAGCAGGTTATGTGACTTACTTTTTGTAAAAGTGGCAATCAACCTTATTCAAAGCGTCAATCATCCAGGGGGCTGGAAAACAAAGTTTGGCCCTAGGGCCAATGCCCTTGTGTTTTCAGGAGTAAATAAAGCACTTCACGTCCCTAGAAAAAAAGAGCGCAATGTCCGCGGCGGACAAAATGCAAGACGTGCCAGGACGGCGGCGTACCTGACAATAAGTATAGGCCCACTGGATGCTGGCGATAAAGTGCTGTATGTTGAACAGCATATGGTGGTGAAGCCTTGGCTTCTGAACCATAATTTATTTGAATCTATTTTGACTGTTCATACGCTCGTCGAGCGCAGCCTAGACCACATATCCTGTTTGCAGGCGGGACTCGAAATCGCCCGTTGTTTCGAGTTACGAGTTACGAAGCCGTCGCCCTCGTTTACTACATTCAAATTTATGTAAATGTCCATTTGCCATCCAGCTAGTCGCGGCGCAGAGGACTCTCCGACCACAAAAAGGAAACCGTGTTGTCTTGCGAAAGATTGCTAGGAAAGACTGATGCGAGTACTTAGTCGCAAGAGCTCAGAGAAATGAATAAGTAGGACTGACCAATTTCTACTGTTAATAAAAATATCGAAAGACGTATGTTCGTAGTACACGGCAGGTACGTTCGTGTTCTTCCTTTCCACAGTACGCGTGCTCTAGTTCTTAAAAAAGAGAAAAATGTTTTGTACTCACCAGGCATATGACAAAGCTTGCGAAAGGATCGGGTGTGTCTTCATGTGGCTCTCACGGTCAACGTTTAATTTCAACGTTCAACCTCTGGGTCCACCGACTCGCGATAGATCTAGTCTCCCGATGTAAGACTGCATTACTCAGACTTGATAGCTGCAAGCCATCGTCTTCGTAATAGAGATAGATCGCTTGTGGACGCCTATTCAATATTCAAGTTAGACCCTTGGCTGAAACAACAACCCATCGCTCACAGAATGCAACGAGGCCACGCTGGAGCTAGGAAAGCAGAGGTGTTCCGTCTTCGTCGTATTTAGTGAATTCGAAGCAAATGCTCGTCGATGATGCCATTCGTCCAAGCATGTTCGCATACTTACATGGCAAAGTGGGCCGCATTGCTGGTGCGCACAAAGTGGGAGTCGTCGGAGGAATGCTCGATGTCGCGCTTGCAACCGCCTCCACAGAGTATGATGCAGTGCAGAGCGCCGGAGACACAAATTCAGAGGTACGTCAGGATGGCTTGATTGGCTGTTTTACCAACAGGTTCTTGCAGAAACGTGGAAATGTCAAGCACAATTTCAGATAATACACCAACCGGAATTATTTGCCCACGAGAGAAGCTCCAAAAATAAAATATACCGATACTTACTCCAATGCTCGCGAAAACCTGTCCTCAAGACTCCAAACAGTCAACACATTATGCATGCCCAACGACAAACAAGTAGAGTATAAGATAAACGCACTACATTCACCTGTGTACTATTAAAATGTCCATGCCCGCCACTACACGCCTGCAGAAACTGAACGCTGTCCAGGTGCGCTACAACACCCTGTCTATAGATCAATAAGCATGGCCTCCTTCTGCGGTGGTAGAGAAGCCGGTTGTTGCGTCGGCGCATGGGGGAATTGTACAGGCGGCACCGACGTCGGCGCTATAGGGAACAAAGGCATTGTCACCGGAGCAGGAGCCTGACGTTGAAATTGTGGCGGAATATACTGTTGCTGCTGCTGATAAGGCTGTGGTGACTGCTGGAACGCATGCGGAGGGGGTGGGGATTGTGCGAGAACTGTAGGGGCTCGCGTTGTCGAAACATCCGGCAATTGAGCGGCCGAAGGTATCGAAAGGGAAGTGGGAGCCTGGTACGACTGAGGTTGTACATACAGTGATTGAGATGGCAGGGAATTGGACCTGACGGGTTCTGGGGCAATGCTCTGTGTGGGTGATGACGAGATGGTTGTTTGCCGGGACAAGGCAGGAGAACCAGAGGGAGGGGGAGGCGGTGCGGGAAAAGACGGATTCGGGTTGTAAGTAACATGGGGCAGACTGGGGGGTGCTGGAGCAGTGTACTGTTGTTCGGGCAGGGGATAAGATGGAGAGGCCTGATACTGTGTCGCGGGAGCAGGCACGGACTGCTGATAGGACGCGGGCTGGTATTGAGCTGCAACAGGTTGTGACGGGGACTGATATGGAGATGGTGCAGAAACTATGGGTTGTGATGAAGTCGAGGCCGGTTGTTGGTTTTGGGAAGCAGGTACCGTTGTTTGATACTGCTGTGGAGTATACGACTGCTGTGACCGCCAGCGGGGCTGGGAAACCTGCTGCGTTAGCAACTGATCGTATAATTTGACCGCTTGAGAAAGCTTGTCGTGCATCTCAGTCAACAGCTCTTCCTTTCGTCCGACGTCCTCGAGATTAGTGGCCAACTTCCCGCGCAAGCCTGTGGCTTTGTCGTATAGCTCATTCACTCCTGGGAAGCGACCAAGACCCAATTCACGACCGGCACCTTGTGTTTGGACCTGAATAATATTCAGTCGCGAAGATCGACAATGAAAACCAGAAAATCCTATACCTGCTCGATAGTCTGACTGAACGTGAGAATAGCATCCTCTTCCAACGGTTCTAGATCGTAATTGGGAATATTCGGTAGCCGCACAGTCGACGGCGGATATGACTGAGAAAGGCCTGTGGGATTGTGCTGAACAGGAGCCTCAGAGCCTGGCGTTGCAATCGGCGCACTAGGTTTTGGCGCAGTGGCTTCCCTCAAACTGGCTTCGATAGCCGCTTTCAGATCTGGGTCATCTTCTTCATCAACAGCCACATCTGTGTTTCGCTCGACTATTGGCGGCTCCGAACGTTGCCACGGCATGGCCGAAGGTTGTGTGGGCACATAACCCGGTCTCCACGATCCTGCAGCACCGACCTCCTCCAGTGACAATTGTATCGCCCTCTGGAGCTCACGATCCTCAAGCTCCCTCGCTGTACGGTGGCCGTGCGGTCCAAGACTTTTCGTGTGGCGATGAATTTTATCATGGTGCTTATGCTGCTTGTTGTAGCACGCATCGCAAACGCGGACGGACTGCACAATACCGAAGTGCGGTAGCGCCATTGTCTTTGAACTGCATTTCTGATCGAATACTTGGCCGCAGTTCCGACAATGGTGCTTGCGGTTGGTGAAGGTGAATGGGTCACGGCAACGAAGACACACGTCTGAGTCTATCCACTCCGGCGCAGTGCGGGTATCTATCAGCGCTGCATTTGCGTTAGCGTAGTCGAGGGGTGGAAAGTTGAAACCTGTAGAACAAGTGCTCGAGTCGATGATAGCGCGAAACGGCGAAACGACAGCGTACCTTCGTGCTGAAGCGACTTGTAGGTCGTTGTCACATAGCTCAACGCGGGATTGCTCGAGAACGTATTTCCCCAATTTTGTACCAATCGAAGTATCGTCTGCTTGACGTCGGAATTGAGACTCGGCATCTTAAGGATGCTGACGAGATTGTCCATAAATTCGCGCGAAGCGATTTCGACGAGAAAGTGGTCACCGCCGTTCTTAATGCACACATCTGTCAACTGCATCTGTCCGTAAGTACAGCAGCACGCAAGTAGACGGCACCACTAACACTCAGCGCAAGTAACTGTACATTCGGGTTCTTGTGATTCAACCTGCTTTTTAGCGCGCGCATAGCCTCCTTCGCCGGAGCTGACTTGGATCGTATCTGATCACATATCTCGAGGTTGAGCGCCATGTCCTCTGAGCCGGAAGGGATCAGCTCAGACGTCGCCTTCTCTGTTGAGTGTCACGTCATCGGGACAGACGTTCATGGGACAGCAAACCCACCGACGGCCTCGTCAATCTGCGAGGTGCCCCAAAGCCAACTGCCTAACGCGCTCATGGCTAGAGCGATGAAGGGAAATGGATGAGATGAGAGTTGCAGACAAGTTGAGTCGATGGGGCTTGCGCTGAGCATTCTTTGATTAGATGATTACATCAGCGAATGTATTCGTTCATATACTAATATATTCGGAAATCATGTTTACAATAACACCTACAGACGAACTACAGACACATTACAAAAATCTATTGTCGGAAACTCGTCCTGCATGAACAACAAAGGCTGTGTGGACGTCGCGGAGTGGACTTTAGAAATCACCACCATCCCAACCACCCTTGTCCCTAGCGCCGCGTCCACCACCAAACTTGCCCTTGGACTTGGGCTTGCGGCCACCAAGCTCCTTGTACATTGCGCGCATCTCGTTCTTCGTGACATTGCTTGTCAATTCCGCCTCCTGCCGCCACTTCTCCTCACGTATTTCGCGGGGTGTCTGATATCCAGAATGGGGAGATGCATATCCTGAGCTGATAGAAAAATTCCCAGAGCCTCGGGGAGAGTGGTTTTCAGACTGCAGATACATTAATCGCTGGGGATTTATGGTGATCAATTATGTACGCAAGGCTAACTCAAGCGTACAAACAACTTACCCAGTTCTCTTTCGACTCGCGTCTGGTCCACTTGCCCTGAGGCAAGCTATCGTCGTGATAATTCTCCTTTCTATATAATTGATACCATACTGTGAAGGCAGTGAATGGACACGTTAGACATCGAACAACTAGGTACGGAGGTGGCACAGACCATAATTGATAGTTTGGCTGCGCTTCCATTTCTTCGATACTAATGCACACTTGCACAGTTGTTTGACAGACAACTGGCGAAAGACACGCTGAGAGACTTCGGTGGGGAAGACCTTCAAAGGATCCCGGCCATTGCATGAGAGATGCAGCGGTCCTGGTGCAGGCCGTGTCGCTGCCCCTACACGATTGGGAGAAGGCGGCCTGGTGCGAGCGGGTGTCCCTGGGAGCGATACCTGCCAAACCTAAGCATCTTCGCATTCCGATGTTTAGTTTGATGCACGTACAACATTAACATATTCTTCGTCGTCATCTACTTCAGATCGGGGAGGCGACGTTTGGGTTTTATCGGCCTCAGCGACGACGCTAGAGCGCAAAACGTCCTGTAGCAAACTCATAATATTCTATAATCTATGAGTGAAGATGGTGGTGGTACGGGACAGGAGAGAGTCGAAAAAAAGTTCTGCAGACCCACGCACGGCCAGAATAGGGACTGTCTGTGATCGTGAAACGTGACTCATCATACTGTTCGACATACTCTGCACTGTTTACTGCTCTCTCTCAAACATGGCAGGTCGCCAGGTAGTCTCCTACGATGATATAACACTCCCGTACACTGCATCAGCGTCTTCTCATCCAGCACCTGAACCGTCGTCTCAGCCGCCGGCGAAGAGGCAGAAATCCAGTCATGCAAAGCAGAAACAGCTTGTTGTGAAAAGGAGCTCGAAATCGGCATCTGCGAATACAAAGGCGGCAGAAAAAGAGCCCGAATTCTTTGAGGAGGAGTCGCGGGACCTTACACACGACGAGATATGGGATGATTCTGCTTTGATCGAGGCGTGGAACGCAGCGAACGAAGAATACGAGGCGTACCACGGCCCCGACCATGCAAAAGCGTGGAAAACACAACCGGTGCGAAAACACAACAGCGCGCTGTACGTTTGCTCTTTGTCTCCATTGCTTGTAGCGCCTCACGTTTCTCGCTTAACTCAGTTGGTACAACATACCTCCAGATCCGAAAACTACAGACCAGAAGACAACCTCTACTTCAAGAGTTATATCTGGCGGTACTCCGGATGAAGTCGACTCGAAACCATTGGATTTCGATTCCTTCGTGCCGACGTATGACGCGTCGTTGAACTCAGCGATGAACGACGAGACACTCTATAACTCATACACAGATCTGTCGTCCGTTACATCCGACGAAGCGTTTACTCGTGCCGTGCAGGCGTCTTACTGGAGTGGCTATTGGACGGCTGTATACCAGGTATATTCCAACGCTTTCCATAGTCAATCATCTAGTCAATCATTTAATATGTCTATACAGCTACAGCGCAAGGCTAAGGAAGCGAATGATCATGACGACGCTGAAGATGAGGCCCCGAAAAATGGTGAGGTCGACGGGCAGGTGGAAGGGGAGGAGATCGGCGAAGCATCCGCCAACGGAGTCGAGATAACCGCTGGGGACGATGACGACATTGCCAGTAGCTCGGGGGAAGCAGACGGCGAAGAGTTGGTTCCGGCTCAGAGGTGAAGTGGATTAATCTAGCCTTTTTTTGGATGTGCGATTCTTCGTGGGATCGCGTTCGATCTGCCTTTTTCAGTGAACAAGTCCACCTTGTGAAATTAATTAGGTTTGTTACATCGCCTGTCCGTATGGAAATGATACTAAACTGTGTTACTGGAAGCTTTGGTACACATATTTGCTAAGCGTTGAAGGTACGTGTTGACGATTGCAGATTCACCGGGCAAATCTCGTAATCTTTGGACTTTTCATCTCGTTTTCCGCTCAATAAACATATCTTTTCAATTACTCGCGCTTCACGAGCTGGCCGCACCGAATCTTTGTCTCACTGGACGGTGAGTGATCACTCAGGTCTTGCCTATGGCAACATAAGTACCGGTCACTTTTTTCATCCGTCCCTTGAACGGTGGGCTGCTCATCACAACCAATGCATCTACTTTCAGGAAGCTACATCCCAATACAGGAAAAAATCCCAGATGGGTGGCGCATGCCAAATACGGACATCTGGAACGCCATTGATGGCTGGCTCCCACAGGCTCCCACCGGCATTTGCAAGATTTGCACCGTCATACACGTCGGAATTCTCATGGCCGGGATCTGCCAGCTGACGGGGTCTTCGCGACTCTATCGCCGTGCAAAATTTAAAAAAAACAGGGTCATGACCACGCACAAAGTCTACAGCTCTTATCTACAATCCCTTCGCGTCCCTGCAATCGCCTCCAGAAGTGCACAAAACGGTAGGCGAGGTATCAAGGCTACTTACGATTGTCGTGATTTGACGCATGGGTGCCAACCTCGAGTCATCCCGTCGCCGAAGTCATCAATCATGCACGCGATCCAATTCCTGCACGAATGCCATGATCTCCTTCATTCCATGAGCAACGCCGACAGATACGAAGTCGAGCGAGAACCGAGAAATAGTATCAAAAAAGCTCATCGAAACGCCTGATCTGTGTACGAAGCTTGTCGAGTGCGTCTTGTTCTCTTTCTCTCTGGGATGCCCCTCTCCATCTATCGCCGACTTTATTCATGCTGCTTTACTCAGGCTTGCAGAGGACCTGGAGTACCTAACCTGCAAACTTTCGGCAGTCACACCTCTAGAACGCGACTTCATGTTCCCGTTCTCTCCGTCAGACCTGGTGCAGGCTTGTCGTGAAGTCGAAAACGAGGTGCAGGTCATAAAAATGCTATATTGAGGTATGGATTAGTTATCTCATTAGTAGCCTTCCAAGTTGTTGAATTGACAATTTATTTGTGGCGACTACAGAAGCGCAAATTGATGTTCTCGGCCCCTTACTTTTACTTCGTGCCGGCAATATCAATGTCGTCCATTGGGACTAAATACTCAATGCAAGGTAGAGTTTGTGTTCATTTCATGACTACGTCGAATTCGTCGACTACACCTGCGAATTACAATGCATCGCGGAGACATTTCTCGCCCATCAAGCTGACATTTATGCACATGTTGCAAATATTGCCGGTGTATTACTTACAGTATGTTAGAAGACCAAAATAAATGGATATGGACCAGAATCGCTAACGACAAAGGGCACACTCATGTACATAATGACATGAACAGAGACAGTACACTCAGCAGCAAGACCCGTTGCCTGCGGGGGCTGGCTGTGTGACACGTACCGAGCCTTCTGCGGGAGCGCCGGTCGCGTTGGCATCCACTTGCGAATCGATAAGCCGACTCTTTATGTCCCTGTGCAGACACGCATCAGTGACGTCTTGACGCTTATCTACGCGCCCGTCCGCGCTTACCTGGCAAGAGTGAAGAACGCCTCCTCGACACCCTCGTTTATTTTCGCGGACGTTTCCATGAACTTGATGCCGAGCTCGTTAGCCAATTCGCGACCCTGCTCTTCCGTGACTGCCTTCTTGTCTACCCAATCGGATTTGTTGCCAATGAGGATCTTGTTGACACCCTCGGACGCATGTTGCTCAATATTAGCGTGCCATGTGCGGATATCTAAGGAGTTGACGTGAGGGTGCAAGGGAAAGAATGGGAGCATGGGAATACACACTGTTGAAGGAGCGTTCATCGGTAACATCGTACACCAGGAGGATGCCCATAGCACCACGATAATACGCGGTGGTGATAGTTCTGAATCGTTCTTGGCCCGCAGTGTCCCACTACAAACACCAGAGAAATGGGAACGGTGCATTGTACACAAACGCGGTTACATACAATCTGTAGCTTGATGCGCTTGCCGTCTAGCTCGATGGTCCGAATCTTGAAGTCAATACCAATGGTCGTGATAAATGATGGTGTCCACGCATCGTCACAGAAGCGTAGCAAAAGACATGATTTGCCGACACCTGAGATAGTATTATCTGCGGCTTGTTCGAGGGAACGGTGGACATTGTCATGTTACCTGAGTCGCCAATGAGGAGCAGCTGGGCATGGTGCGCAGTTGCATCAGTTTGAATATCTATATTAGTTTAGTTCATTCCAGCTCACTTTAATCAAGAAGTCGTAGTGCGGCGGAGGCATGATGGGCGTCGAAGACGTTCGAGCTCGCGGTCGGTATGGCAGAATCCAAGAGCAGGGGCTGAGTGCTGTGAGCCACGTGCAGGCACATATATAGCCTATTTTTGTGGATATTTTACAAATGTGGATAATAAGATCGAATTACAACTGTCAGCTATGTACATCGGGATGAAATATTTTAAATTTTGTCACAATATGTCCAAACTTGTACGATATTTCTTTCATACTCAGTAAGTTTTAGTAAATTAATTGCAAAAAAAAGGAAATGAATGTTCCTTCATATTTTTACCTGAAACTGAAATAGGATACATTGCATGTTGTGGCCATTGACGAGAGGCTTGCAGCTCACAGCCGAAATATACTTCACTCTTGCATCTGGAAACCATGGAGGACACGCAAACAAATATAACATATCTTCCACCCGTTGAACTACCCTCTCTTCCTCCGCCACCTCTGTCGCACGAGACGTATCGCGAACAATATACTCCCCTTGTCATAGACAATGGCTCGAGCACACTTCGATGGGGTTTTGCTACCTACGATGAGCCTTTCTCTGGCCAGAATGTCATAGCCAAGTTCAAGGAACGAAAAACCAACAGGCCGCTCACTCTTTTCGGGGAGGCAGTTGAGATGGAGAATGCGTCTCGCATACAGGCACGCTACCCATGGGAGGGCGATGTGCTCACCAATTTCGATGCTTTGGTACACTTTGGTCGTCGTACGTTGGATCCTCGTATACTGATTCACATCCAGGAGAACGCTCTCGACTACGCGTTCATCCAACTCGGCATAGACACACCGACAGTAGACCACCCCGTCCTCATGACGGAGCGCATCGGCTCGCTGCTTCACTCAAGGTCTCGTAAGTATGGATATCAACGGCTCCGCTCGTCTATCTCACCGCCCATAAAGTCACTTCCGAACTCCTTTTTGAACAATATTCTGTGCCTTCAGTTGCATACTGTATCGACAGTCTTATGTCTTTCTATAAAAATAATGTCTCCACTTCCTTTGCATCTGATGGTCTCGTCCTGTCATTTAACACGGCATCTACGTCCGTGATCCCTGTACTTCAGGGCAAGGGGCTATTGAGCCACGCCAAACGGTTTGTCATATTCGTCTGTGTACTTCACGAGCCAACCCACGTATATGTATCCGTCTGCTCCAGTATACCGTGGGGTGCATCTCAGGCGTCCGAATATCTGTTGAAACTAGTGCAACTCAAATACGCCAACTTTCCAACCCGTGTGACCATTTCGCAGGCGAATGTGAGTTGCCCATGTCCAAGTCTCCACTGGATACGCGCTGAAACGCTGAGACCAGTGGATGTTCAGAAATCTATGTGAATTTGCCATCGACTATCCGACTCACATTCGGGCTTTGGCAGATCCCCTTGCATTACACGCGGCAGATCGTATCGTGCAATTTCCATACGTTCTGACTGCCATCGAGGAAAAGACAGAAGAGGAACTGGCACAGATTGCAGAAAGACGAAAAGAGCAAGGCAGGAAACTACAGGAGATGGCAATGAAGAACCGTGCAGAAAAGGTGTGGTCAACAACTCTACGTCAATCGGCGACTTTAACATGCTTTCCAGCTGGTGCGGAAGGAACAAGAACTACAGGAACTGGTTGATCTCAAGGAGAGCAAGGAAGATCTGCGTTCAGCTCAGTGGCTCGTAGGTGAATTCATGACCTATGAAGCATGTAGTAATGGGCATTTTTAGAAACGACTGGAGGAAGAGGACTTCGAGAATGAGGACGAGCTCGATGAGGCCATCAAAAAACTCGAGACTCATCTCCGGAAAGCCAAGAAGAAGGATGGTGATGCAGACGAGCCGATGGTATGTGACTTGTTCTCATCCCACGACATATTATCCACTAGGTACTCACACCCTCAGGAAGAACCGTCGTATCCGTTGCTGGATGTCCCGGATGAGGAGGTGAGTTATATGCTTCAATGCAGACCAATCGTGTGCTTTATCAAGCGTCAGCTGGACGAAGAAGCGCTCAAGGAGAAGCGCAAGCAACGGCTTATGAAGGCCGGCTTTGACGCACGGATGCGAGCACGGAAGGAAAAGGAACGGGAACGGGAGGAAAAAGAGCAAGAGGAGCGACTCGATCGAGATGAGCGCGAGCATAATCTACAAGAATGGTCGCGGAAACGCAAGCATGAGCACCAGGTGCCGTTTATCCATGTTTTGTGTATTGAGCGTCGATTCATTATATTTAGACTTTGATGACAAAAATAAAGGGCCGCGCGCGACGAAGGGCGGCGCTCAGCGACAGGAAGAGCGCCGCAGCACAAGCACGTATGAAAAATATCGCCAATTTGGCCGCACAGGACGACCGTGTGTCCAAGAAGAAAAGGAAAGGAAACGGAGGTGCGTTCCAAGCAAATTGGCAAATTGGCTGGAATCAATGGTCGATAACTGTGCATGCAGAGGACAATTTCGGCGCAGACGACGCAGACTGGGCGATATATCGCCAAATAGTACGTTATCCGACGTATCTTCCTCGTTGATGTACTCGTTCGGCTCGGTACTAATCTGGCAATAGAATACGGTTGCAGAATCCTCTGATGAAGAGCAAGATCTACAGCGACTAATAGCCCTGGAGACGCAGTTGCTAGCGCACGATCCCACCTTTACAGAAGAGCACACACACGCAGCGCTCACATCTCAACGATCAGCATTGCTCACTGCATTCAAGCCTGTTTACGACGAGGGCGACTCGCAAGGGAACACACGCATACACTTGAACGTCGAACGGTGGCGTGCCTGCGAGACGTGGTTCGCGCCTGGCATGGCTGGTGTTGATTCCGCTGGTCTCGGAGAAGTCGTGCAGAGCATTCTGGCGCGGTTTTCTGAGGCGGAGAGAGGACGGCTGGTCAACGTGAGTATTCCATCCTCCAAACTCCCCAACGCCGTCAACATCCTCGTAGAATGTCTTCCTTACGGGTGCACCGGCACAAATGCGGGGGCTGATACCCCGTGTACACGCGTCTTTGCGCCCTATCATGCCACCGGGAATGCCCATCAATGTCGTCATGGCTTCAGACCCCGTCTTAGACGCTTGGAAGGGTATGGCGGCTTTCAGCTTGACGGATGAGTTCAAGAGTGTGGGCGTTACGCGGGCACAGTATGACGAGTTTGGGGGGGAACGAATCAAGAAATGGTGGGCCGGCAACTGGAATGGTGGGTTCATCCCTTGATGTCGGATGTCGGTGTTCGTAAGTTGTGTATTATAAGTATCGCGTTCGCGAAGCACTCGACATTTCGCCTCAAGTATATCTAGTAGAACATGGCGAACATCCCAAAACTTCATGCAATAAGTCTAGCGAATAAATTTTATGGCATCGGAAACATGGAGTTGGTACAAGCATCCGAAAGATTACTTAACCTCTACAGTATAAGTGTCGAGTTTGTACTAACAGGCGGGTGTTCCAGGGTCGCGGTGGGTGCACTACGGATCCGTGAATTATGCGAATCGCGGTGGCGATTACAATAATTGACCGTCCAACCAATTGGGATTTGAGACTGTTTTACTTGCTAACACTGATCTTCCCCATGACCCGGTATATTCTGCCATGGACCCTTTTTCCAGCATCCACTCGGCCCAAAGTCGCCGAACTTCATGTGGGCGTCAACATCATCAGATCGACAGGTTGATTCAGGTTGATTCTAGATATCATAATCACCGTATTTGCCTCGAGCTCTCTATGTGTATATTGTGTCGTGTGTTGCAATAGTATGTTCATGACTTAACTTTACAAGCTGCGCACTGTCCATCAACCACCTCGTCAGTGGCCGATCAACGGGGATCCACATGAAATTCGGCGACTTTGTGCCGAGCGGATGCCGAAAAGGGTCAGCGATATATGATCGATCAAATGGGTCATCCTGTTAATTTCAAGTTCTCTTCCACACGACGAAGGTCGGTTTAGGACGTTCTGAGGTCCCGGGGTTTGGATCATATAACCAGGTATTTGGCAGTTGGCCACCCGTGCATTTCTCACAGATTTACCGGTAAAAGCTCAGGATATTGCCTCGGTTGTAGCCGATGAAAGATCCATGGGTCTGGGGTCCATAGCGCACGGCGGACCGAATAATGTGGGCCTGTGACCTGCAGGCGTACCCGGTCTTCTATGCCAAGCCAAGAAATCGATGGATCTGCTGTATACTTAAGCGACCGGATAATCCACGGTAATCGAACGCGGCGTGCTTGACCATGATGGCACGCAAGGTTGTTGCACTCGCCCTCTTCACTCAGCTTGCTTATGGGCTTGTCGATCGGCCCTTCATATCCTTCGAACCGGCGGCGGGGTCGCTCGAGTTGTCCGCACCATCTATTCTCGTTGACTCAGATGACTTTAGTGGCATCCAAATTGCGGCACAATCCTTGTCGGATGATTTTGGTCGCGTCACGGGGATATCGGGGACTGTTGCTACGAATAGCGACGCTACGTTGAATGGCAGCTCGGTCATTCTCGTTGGCTCGATCACTCAGTCCACTTTGATCTCCGAACTTGTCGACAAAGGCGCCCTGAATGTGTCCTCTATTGAAGGCAAGTGGGAGTCATTCGTTACCACTCTCGTCGATGCGCCGTTTCCCGGTGTGGAGACCGCTCTGGTCATAGCAGGAAGCGATAAACGCGGTACAATTTTTGGAATTTACACTCTGTCGGAGTCGATGGGCGTTTCTCCGTAAGTTATAACCTTTTCCTGATTTATTCCCTTTTTATGAAATGGCATCCGTCAAGCTGGTACTTTTGGGCTGATGTCGTTCCTCAACATCATGACGCCATCTACGCGCTGGATGTGCAGACTATACAGGGCGAGCCCAGCGTTCGCTACAGAGGTTTGTTCTTGAACGACGAGGCGCCAGCCCTAACAAGCTGGGTACTCGAGCACATCGGGCCCAAGTACAATGTCGAATTCTACAAGCACGTTTTCGAGCTGCTACTGCGTCTCAAGGCCAACTACTTGTGGCCAGCGATGTGGCCAGCTTATCCTACACCAGGAGAGTCATTTTTTGTCGACGACCCGCGCAACCAGCCCACGGCAGACGAGTACGGCATCGTTATGAGCACGTCCCATCAAGAGCCCATGCAGCGCGCAACGAACGAGTGGCTCGTAGCGAACAACGGTTCGTGGGATTGGGAGACGAATCGAGCCAACGTCACCGAATTTTTCCTTGTGGGTGCCGAACGTGCCGTCGGATACGAGAGTTACTTCACCCTGGGTATGCGCGGGACCAGCGACGATCCTATAGAAGGTCCCGACCCCATGAATGAAACGGCCGACGCCCTGGCTACGCAGCGCGACATTATCGCCAGTGTTTACGGTAGCGCGTCTGGCGTGTCGCAGGTGTGGGCGCTTTACAAAGAAGTCGAAACATACTACGAGGCTGGTCTAGCCGTCCCGGACGATGTCACTCTCTTATTTTCGGACGACAATTTTGGGAACATCCGCCGTCTACCTAATTCGACAGAATTGCAGCGGTCTGGTGGTATAGGCGTGAGTTTTTCCTCAGGCAGACAGGTCACGAAGTTTCACTCATTGATCTTCAGCTGTACTATCATTTTGAATACGTTGGGGTATGTGCATATTTTCATCTCGAAACAAGGGGATTGACTGGACTCTTCTCATAGGCGCCACGCTCTTATAAATGGATCAACACAAATTCTTTGGGGAAAGCGCAGCAGCAGTTATCGACGGCGGTCGCCCGCGGTGCTGACCACATATGGATCTTCAACGTCGGGGACTTGAAGCCCATGGAGACGCCGTTGTCGATGGCTTTGGCTATAGCATGGAATGCGTCATCGGTGACGACTGACATTCCTGCTTTCCTACGTTCTTACAGCGCCCTTGCCTTTCCTAACCAGTCCGACACAGTTGCATCTCTTCTGATGGAGCATTCCAGGCTCCTTGGTCTCCGGCGTCATGAGCATCTGGAAAGCTGGAATTTATCCGTCTTCAGTTACGACGAAGCCATACGTGTTCTCAACAGGTGGACTGATCTCCGAGCGCGTGCAGAAGCTCTGTATAACGAAACAGAAGAGGAGTACCAGCCATCGTTTTACCAGCTCGTTCTTCATCCCATCAAAGCGTCTCAGACATACATAGCCCTCAGAGTCGCCCAGGACAGGAACTTCGAATATGCTGTTCAACGACGCAACTCTGCCAACGAGTACGCGAGCACTGTACTCGACATCTTCAATGAGGATTACGACATTCAGGAGGAGTGGAACGCCATGCTCAATGGAAAATGGCACGATATAATGCGTCAGACCCACTACGGATACCGATCGGGACTTTGGCAGGAGCCTTCACGGGATATGGTCAGCGGGTATTTCTCTAGGTAATCGGGGTTACTTCTGATGTCTAGCGATAGATATCCGGCATCTCGTACATACAACCACGCCAAGATTCAAATCCTGCCGTCGGTCAGATGGGCGTGTCGGTCGAGGGGACTGCTGGTGTGCGGCCCGGCTTGTGGAACGAAGGGGACGATCTCTCGAAACCTTCACGCGGAGACCTCGTACCGGGCATGACACTTCCCTTCATCAGCCCTTATGATCCAGCCCCGCATTATTTCGAGGTCTTCGGTCGCGGGAGCATCCCTGTGTCGTGGTGGGCGACAACTCAGGACACCTGGGTGCAGTTGTCGACCACGAGTGGAAACCTTTCTGCGGAGGGGGGCTGGGACGCGAGGATCAATATCACCATCGACTGGAGCGCCGCGCCCTCCGTGCCCTCCGGTCAAAATTTGACGACCCTCGTTTACGTGAATGCCTCCGACGGGTCCTACGAGGAAGTGCACCTGCCTGTGGTCAACTGGGCGGTCCCCTCGTCCTTCGAGGGCTTCGTCGAGAGCGGCGGTTGTGTCGCAATGGAGGCCGCGCACTTCACCTCCTCTGGGGTGGGTTCGTCGTCAAACGTGTCGTGGGAGGTGTACCCTTATCTGTCGAGGGCTCTGGACAGTCCGGGTGCAATAGGACTGGCACCCCCGACTGCAGTCGGTTCAATTCCCGCCGTTCCGGACGGTCCGTGGCTCGAGTACGCGTATTACCAGATATCCGACACGCCAAATATCACCGTATCGCTGTACTTCACGATGGTGCTCGATACCGACCCAGCCACGCCCTTGAGCTATGGGTTGGCCCTCGACGACTGCAACGCCACGTCCCAGCGCCTCATCCCAGCAACTGCCTCCGCTGCAGATCTGCCGGACGGCTGGGACGCTAGTGTGCAGGACTTTGTATGGGAGCGGACGCTATTGTTCAACGGGACGGGTGCTGGAGAGCATCAGTTGAAGTATTGGGCTGGTTCTCCGGGCGTCTTACTCGAGCGTATTGTTGTGGATTTCGGTGGCGTTTTGGAAAGTTACTTAGGTCCGCCGGAGAGCACAACGGTTAATGCTACCGACTCCGGTAACTGACGTTCAACCTCGAGTTCAACCTCGAGACGAGTTCTGGGTATGCATTCATTACTAGCGATAAATTGAAAGGATAGCTGCAGATCAACTTGGTACCTGCAGTCTTTACGACAATTTCACGACTTGTTACTGATAAAATCTGTTTTTTCCCTTTATTTTCTTCTGCCGTACTTGTCAGCCTAACTGATACTTGTCTATGCGCTTCTCAACCTAACCGATACTTGTTTATGTACTACATGTCAATCTAACCGATACTTGTCTATACCGCGAATGGTATCGCCAAAGTGACGCCTGGCATAGTGATATCGTCCTAAGCAGTAAAATGTTAAACCGAGGGGGGAACAGCGCAACCACAGGTGGACCATAAGTGGGACGGCGATCAACACTTATCACGGCCCCGCACGGGAAGAGATTCAGAAAGCTCTGTCTACATGTGAGGATCAGCTCCCACAACTTACGGCCTTTGTACCGATACATCCATGTACAGTCAACTCCGCGTCTCCGCTTCTCTTCCTTCACGTCTACTGATTGCTAGTTACGGAAATCTCGTGTACCATTAGCCTCGTGCTCCGTTGTACTACAAGTATGTACTTGTCTCGGCTCTATCCGACGAGGCCTATCCCTGTACGCCTGGCTTATGTATCCTCGTGGAATCAACTCTCATCTCAGCTTTCTTCTCCTTCTCTCTCGTGCACCTCAACTCATTGTTCGCCGAACAGCCTTCCCATTACACTACAGTCTTCTACAGTTAAGCACTTCCTGTAGAAGTAGACGTCGTCATCATGATCGGACTACTTATTACTTATCATTGGTCCAAGCCTAATCGGGCATTTTCATTTCGATCGCTTCATATGTCACTACAATTTTCGCTTCGACGCCTCAGCTCTTTACTCCGTGCTGAGGCGTAAGTCTTATATCCATATGTACCTATTACATTGTACTGACACTTACCAGTGACGAGCATTGTCTGCCGTTACTTAGGTACAACAATACAAGCTCTTTACTCCGTGCTGAGGCTGACGAGCATTGTCTGCCGTTACTTAGTCCCGCGAGCCGTACAACGCTCTACACTTCCCTTTAACAAATTTGTTGCTCGGATTCTATCTATACTGGAAACATATGGTCCATACTTGAAATTTGCATTTTTATCCTGGTTCTCAGTTACGAATTTGATTTCCCTTCAGGCTCAGTGTCACGCTGCAGCCTAGGAGGGACTCAGCTTGGAACCATGAATAAGTAAGTACTTACTCCAAATTGTCAGGGATCTTCAAACTTAGTTCGTCGTCTTGATACATGTAAATTGGGAAGAGCTTATCATAAGTATGTCATATTCATATGAAATGTAAATATTTGCACTACTTATCCCTAATGCATAAGATCACGAGATAAAGTGCGCCTTTCAAAGCCAGACTTGGAAAGACGTGGTGAGGAGGCCTCCCGCCGCGTTGATGTTGTTTGATGACCGTCAACGCTCCCGTGACTCTCTGTGCGCGATGTCATGCGGTTCGAAAGCCATCGCCGTAGACCTACATACGGTAGGTCCGCTGGTCGTCGACCATGATCGTCTACATCGCCCGGGCTGACATCCCCATCATGAATTCCGCGCCGCGTGGCGGCACCGTCGGAGGTAGTACTATCAGATGACCCGGTCGAGCTAGAAGCAGCAGAAGCGCTTGTCGTCGACGTCGGAGTGCTTGAATCAGACGATCCTGAACAACCCAGAGTGAGCATCAACTTCATGTGTTCAGGACGTACGCAGCATGAATCATTGCGTACCATCACCGCTGGATCCTGAGGCAACGATTGCGCCATTCTCGCACTTCATGCCTGCAGCGACGCTACCCATGTTCTGTACGTACCCGGAGCCACACATACTCCATGTCGACTCGGAGGTGCAAGTTATTTGTCCTTCAGTGCAAGAACCGCTGTCTTGGCGATGAACAATATCGAGCGAAGCATCGACGTGGGAACGGACACTACGTTCCGCAGTGAAACTGTCACGTTCGGTAGTAAGATCGCGATGCCTGTGCGTAGATCACGATGAAGAATTCATGAATACCTGTTCGCTATTATCGGATATGTAACCAGAAAAAAACTCACGGTATCGGTGCACAGAGCACAGATGTCACAGACAAGAGTGCGATCACAAGTATAGACAGCCTGAATGAAAGCATATTCACCACGTTGGCTAAGAAGGTAAGAGGAACGTTCAACGTCCAACAGTTACGGCTACCAGTGCCTGTCAAGGGGAGGAGGAAGAGCACGGCTCTGACGAATGTGGCAGTTCACCACAGGGCATTTATATATGCAGACAGAGGTAGTGACAAATGGGTGTTGGTGAGTACTATTGAGGGTGAAATGCTGATCACCATCATCAGCTGAGGCGCGTATAAGTTTTCTAACAGCCGTACATGCAGCTTCTGGCCCACCAAATGCAACGTATAGGTGATCTGGGTCTGACCAGAGCCTTCGGGGAAGATGAATTTCCATGAAACAACACCGCACTTGGGAGTAAATGTAGCTGTTACAAGTGACAGTAGAGGGTGTGAGATCCCGCGAGTTTCAGCTGTACGACGTTGCAGTTGCTCGAGATCACAACAAATTTGATGATCCACCGAGCGAGTATAATAGCATGATAAATAAGATATCCTGCTAGGGGTTGTGCATTAATGAACGTTGGACGTTTGAATTTGGACTGTACTGTACCGTTTCGACCGTAGGTTCATCGATTTTGAGCGTGACGCGTGACGTTCGGGGAGGTTCAAGTTCATTGTGATATGTGAGCCGTGACGGCCTCGGATAGGTTCAGTTTAACGGTCATTGACCTGCGGCGCGCAAGGCCACGAAACCACTCAGAGGGGAATAGTGGGAATGGGAGAATACATAAGTGCATGCAAATTCAAATTTTTTTCATACATATTACCCAAAAAGGGAATTTTTTCCGTTTAGGTCAGAGTGACTCATGATCATGAACTAGTAGGGTGACCCGTGACGAAGGGCCGGATAGGTTCAGTTCATGGACCGGCGTGACGCGTGAGTGAACCTACGGTCGAAACGGTACAGTATTAGTACCATTGTACCAACTCGCGATCGGGAAAGACGCGCAGACCGTGACCGCGCAGGTCACGGGATGATACAGATGCATACTTCCATATTAGGACTTCAGCGCCAACTTTCACGCCGGTGAAACTTTGCCCTTCTCGTTCTCCCATCACGGTTCTAGTCTTGTGGGCGTTGATTTCAGTTTTTCAGGGTAGAATCACCAGACAAGGCTCTGGCAAAACATGTCTGCATCGCCAACGATCAACGCGTGTCGGCTTCCACCGCCCTCGTCCACTCCAGCAACGGAACGGTTGAAAGCGCTTTTGTCCAAAACTCTTCGCGTTACTGTCAGCGATGGACGTGTCTTTCTAGGCAACTTTGCTGGCACAGATAAACCTCTGAACATTCTGCTCGTCAATGCAGTAGAGTTCCGTGTTTCTGAGCAGCTGTGGCCTGGAGGCGGTGCGATTTCTCAACCGTCTTCGGGGAACACTGAGAAAATATACACGTCTCGCTACGTTGGTCAGATCATGGTTCCATGGCGGCTCATCACCAGAATCGAGGCACAAGGGCCTAGTGACGATTCCGAGTTATACACTTGAGTGGTCTGACCGCGATCTTAAGAGTCCATGGTGAGCATTTTTTCTCGTCGGTTCTCGTGATTTCCTCAGTAGGGCTCGAGTTATATAGATATGTGGCGCCGTCTGCCATACTATTACGGAAAGATCTCGCGCTGCAAATAATGACGCTGCAAATAATGATATCTGAGCACAGCATGGTGCCTTTCTTATGTCAAACGGCCAGTTCAAGGGTCTTGCATGTCATGCATTCCCGACAGCTTTGCGCAACGCGTCTCCAGCGACTGCCAACGCGTCGTGCCCTATCACACAATATCGTATTTCCGGTGCTGGACAAGGAATGGTTGAAAAGACCATTTACATTTGAAGCATAGCCCATTTTTTCCTGGGACGGCTACTTGCTCCCACAATTCAGTGAAGACACATTTGCTGCTTTTCTTTCACAAGGACTGATACAGTTCTAGTCAGTCTTTGACTTGATCAGTGGTCGTTCCAAGCGGAAGCTGTGTTCCCATAGTGGCGGCTTCTTCTAGTCGTACCGCAAATACTTGTCGGAGGCCTCAATGCTATTCAGATAAATGTTGCGGGAAGTTTGGTGGAACCACACGCTGGGAAGCGTCGCATGCGCTGCTTCGCGCAAGAGACAGCTACGTCCTTGAACCCACGTGTCGAGACGGGGGACGCGACGCAGCTGCGATAACTTCACGTCGATCGCCTGGTTCAGGGGATGCTGGAGTCGAGGTCGAAATTTTGGCCACGAGTTTGTTGGTCGTCGCTGTATATTCCAAGCTAGGTGGGCACCTTGGGCTTTTGTGCGCGGCAGACTGTTGGTGCAGTCTTTCTCACCGATGGCGTCTTGACCCCGCAATGTCTGTATACTGCCTGACCTGACGAAGGTACCTGCACGACGAATCAACCGCCCCGTGTATGCGATCGACTACGTTTTATGTGTCAATACGCTGTATCGACCTTAGCTATCCACTTACGCGTGCGGTACGCTTACTTCCATCCTCCAGCGTGACGGGGCATTACTCTGGAAGTTGGAGTATCGGGGATGGTACCCTGCCTACGGGTTAGTTACCATCAACTTCAGCTCAAGTATTCGATGCGGTGAACCATGCACCACGGCCACGCAGACTGAGACCGCTGTTCATGCTCACGATGTAGATTGGCCACCCGCCCGTGCGCTGCCCTGCAGTCTATCATACTGTTCGCTAGTTCCAGGCTGCCGTCGAAGGACATAATGATGAACCATAGAGGGTCGCTATAGTTTGTCGGTTGTGGTGTATACACGCACTGCCTACGGATTTGGGGGGGACCAATGCCGGCTCCGAGCTCAGTCATGGAGCCGCTCTACTCGATGAACCACTTCTTTCTGCCACCACTACTTGTGATTCATCGACTT
Source organism: Fistulina hepatica ATCC 64428 (assembly GCA_000934395.1). NCBI lineage: Eukaryota > Fungi > Basidiomycota > Agaricomycetes > Agaricales > Fistulinaceae > Fistulina > Fistulina hepatica. Next base: position 28,467 of record KN881666.1, on the reverse strand, counting down.
GACGCACTTCGACGTGATGCCCCAGCGTCGCAAAGCAGCCGTTGCAGCAAGCAAGTTCATGGCCTGCACCGACTACGAGAACGGGTATTGGTTGGGACATCGGTGGGGATCGAATGCTGAGGGGTTTGATAGTTTCGACGTCCCAAGTTACATCTCATTGTTTCCATATACCATCATACATGTCACCGGTGATACTCAAGATGGAATGATTTTTCACTGGGAAAATTGCTTTCAAGAAGTTGCGTATAGTAAATTTTCTGTTAGTGGTAATAAGGATGAGTCACATGCACAACCCGTTTTGATGAGTCATCATCGGCAATCCCCAGAATGGAAAGCATAAGCTTGTCTCCAGCTTTCATGACGATGAGCGACAACGCGGTCGATGAATTCACGCACCAACTTGCCATAAAGCTTTCTAGAGCTTTGAACATCGTGAATCCCAATGACTTGCTTGCGCAACGAGTGACGGACATCGCCAAGACGAACACGCTCGAAGGATTCACGAAAGGTATGTAATGCGGCTACTGTGCACTATCTCTTCCCTCACTTCTTTTCCCAGCGGCTCGAGCCTTCGGCAAGTTGACAGACCCCTTTCTAGCTGAATTGTATTCCGAGATCTTGTCGCATGCAAAGCAGCAGGAAACAGGCCATGCACCACAACCAGTTCCCGGTATAACTGTGCATGACAGTGATATCTTGGAACCCGAACCAGTACGGCCGGGTGGTTTGCAGCGCAAGGATACTGTCAGTGGGTCTCAATGTAGCGTCGTATGTTGTGTTAATTTGTTGCTGCAGAGGCACACGTTCCGCCAACCAGCGAAGCCACTCGAGCCACCAACGCCTCGTCAGTCCCTTCTTGGCTTGGATCAGCTTGCACGAGATAAGAGGGCTGCAGCGGCCGATGAATCAGCGCGAAAAAGGGCCAGATTGGATAATGGTGCTGTGTTCAAGGGTATGCGTGTCAGTTGTTGTGGTTTATGTTTGTAATTCATGATCCCCTTCCAAGCCCCAAGCATGCCCGCATCTCGATCTTCCAACATCCGTCAACGTGGTGAAGAGACACCCTCTCATCCTGGCGGCTTGAATGAGGCTGCCGCCAAACGTTTGGAAGAGTACAGAAAGAATCGTGCACGTCAACGAGGTTAGCTTGCATCGTTTGTTCAGTATGTTTGTACTGATGAAGGAATAGAAGGTATCACTGCCCTCGCAGAGCCACAAGCCAACGCGCCCAAGGGTCTCGGCGACTTTCAGCGGCGCTCGAATCGTGACCGCGATCGCGATCGCCGGTACGGTGACTACGACGACAGACGCGACCGCAACGGCCGTGTTTGGCGCAGTGTTCGCGACCGTAATGGGGATCGTAGCTGGGATAACACGCCGCGTTCGGTACGAGGATCGCGCGATGCACCCAGTGTGCGGGTGCCCAATGTCGGCTGGGATTCAACGCCGCGGTCATCGCGAGGCGACGATCCGGGGTGGGGCGGTGCACGGAACCGGAGGTGGGATGCGCCTACCCCACGTGTCAGTCGCGGTGAGGACGGGGAGGATGAGGGCGATGCCCCGGGCATGGATATTCGCGAATGGGAAGAGGAACAAGTTCGCCTTGATCGTGATTGGTACACTGGTGTAGAGGAGGGTGTGGCCAGCGACGAAGACCACAACCCGCTCGCCCAGTACGAGGACTTGGCCCTTCTCAAGCAGACTGAGATCTCCCACAAGCAGACGGTAAATGCTGTTCACTGTCTCATGTCGATTTGGACTAAACTTTCTTTACAGAAGAAGATTTCTGCGAGGCAAGCACAATATGTAAGCATTTCGCCAAATTTATCCACTTTGCTATCCCTGACTTGAGTGCAGAACGCCGACAACGACTTATGGGAAGCCAATCGGATGCTTACGTCAGGCGTCGCTACGCGTAGGACCATTGACTTAGACTTCGAGGATGAGTCCGAGTCGACGGTTCACGTTATGGTGCATGATCTGAAGCCACCCTTCCTCGACGGCCGCACGGTTTTCACAAAACAACTAGAACCTGTTAACCCTATACGTGACCCAACGAGCGACATGGCTGTGTTCTCGAAGAAGGGTAGTGCGCTCGTCAAGGAGAAACGCGAGCAGGCGGAGCGGGCCAAAGCGGCTGCGAAGCTCGCTGCGCTCGGTGGGACTGCGCTCGGCAACGTCATGGGCGTCAAGGATGAAGAGGCTGATGCCGAAGGTCGGTCTTTGTTCTCACCCTACTCTTCGCAAAATGATGGACATTCACGAAGTTCTCATTTATCAGCTGAGGCCGAGCGCAAGGCTAAGGAGGCAAACGAGAAAGGGGAGAAGGAGAATTACAAGAGTGATTCTCAATTTGCTTCTCATTTGAAATTATCTGCCGGCCAGAGCCATTTTGCACGGTCACGTACCCTCAAAGAGCAACGCGAGTATTTACCAGCGTTTGCTTCGCGTGAGGAGCTGATGAAAATCGTACGGGACAACCAAGGTCTGTGTTCTTCAGGCTTTACTGGAAATACATGATTAAATGATGCCTGTTAGTTGTTATCGTTGTCGGCGAGACAGGCTCCGGGAAGACCACGCAGCTCACCCAGTTCTTGTACGAGGACGGCTACTGCGCCTATGGGATCATAGGCTGCACACAGCCTCGCCGAGTTGCTGCCATGTCGGTCGCCAAACGTGTTAGTGAGGAGATGGAATGCAAGCTTGGGACTACGGTCGGATATGCAATTCGGTTCGAGGATTGCACTTCTGCGGAGACGAAGATCAAATGTACGTCAAGTTTCCCTTGGAAGAGTAATTTTGTCACCTCTCTTTTTAGACATGACCGATGGTGTTCTGCTTCGCGAGTCTCTGAATGAAGGTGACCTGGAACGTTATAGCGTCATCATTATCGATGAAGCACACGAGCGTTCGCTCAATACCGATGTCATCATGGGTCTCTTGAGGAAAGGTTTGTACATCGTTTCATTATCTTTAGTAACTATCATAACGAAAACCTCAGTTCTTTCTCGACGGAGGGATCTAAAGCTGCTCGTCACTTCGGCGACGATGAATGCCGACAAGGTAAATCTCTATGCTGTCTGCCTTTGGCTCGGTACTCATGTGTTACCACAGTTTTCCAGTTTTTACGGTAACGCACCGACGTATACTATCCCAGGCCGTACTTTCCCGGTCGAGACATTCCATTCCAAGTCTCCGTGTGAAGATTATGTAGACAGTGCAGTCAAGCAAGTCCTACAAATCCATCTATCGTTACCGCCGGGCGACATCCTGGTGTTCATGACGGGTCAGGAGGATATAGAAATCTCTTGCCAAGTTATTAATGGTCAGCTTCTTTCATCGTGCCTTTGCCGTTAGTTCAACACGAACCTTGCACTTTAGAACGACTGTCGCAACTCGATGATCCACCACCACTTGCCGTCTTGCCCATATATTCGCAGATGCCGGCCGATCTACAGGCAAAGATTTTCGATGCAACCAGTGACGGACGTCGCAAGGTTATCGTCGCTACGAACATTGCTGAAACGTCTTTGACGGGTTTGTACTCCATTTTCTTCAGTGTTCCCAGGGATTATTGACACTGCTGGTAGTTGACGGTATTCTGTATGTTGTGGATGCCGGATACTGTAAGCTCAAGGTCTACAATTCGAAAGTCGGAATGGACGCACTGCAGATTACGCCCATCAGTCAAGCCAATGCCGGTCAAAGGACGGGTCGTGCTGGTCGCACCGGATCAGGGTGAGTGTTTTAGTTTCTTTGGCGCTTTCGAGGCTGATGTTTTGTCCAGTTTCTGTTACCGTTTGTACACGGAGATGGCATTCCGCAACGATATGTTCGAAAGTACTATCCCTGAAATCCAGCGGACGAACCTGGCGAATACTGTTCTCCTACTGAAGTCGCTTGGTGTCAAGAACTTGCTGGAGTTTGACTTTATGGACCCCCCACCGCAGGCAAACATCATCAACTCCATGTACCAGCTATGGGTCCTCGGGGCGTTGGACAATGTCGGCGACCTTACTCCGGTCGGACGTAAGATGTCTGAATTTCCCATGGAGCCGTCGATGGCGAAAATGCTGATCGCGAGCGTCGAGTATAAATGCTCTGCGGAGATGCTGACGGTTGTGTCGATGCTGTCTGTGCCGAGCGTCTTTTATCGCCCCAAGGAGCGTATGGAGGAAGCGGATGCGGCTCGTGAGAAGTTCAACGTACCGGAGAGCGATCATTTGACACTGCTGAACGTCTTCAACCAGTGGAAAAGTCATTAGTGCGTTCACTTTCCTTGGCCTGGAAAATGTTCTCAAAAGCAAAATTTTCTTAGTTACCGCGACGACTGGGCAATCCGACATTTCTTGCATCCTAAGCTGTTACGTAAGGCACGGGAAGTGCGTACACAGCTTGAGGACATCATGAAATTTCAGAAAATGGATCTTATCTCAGCGGGTACAGACTTCGACGTCGTTAGGTGCGTCTGCTTTTCTGATGATACGGCTGTTTCTCCAACATTTGTACAGGAAGGCCATAACCGCTGGGTACTTTCACCAAGCCGCGCGGGTGAAAGGTATTGGCGAATTCGTCAATATTCGAACTGGTTTGCCTACGCATCTGCATCCAACCAGCGCCTTGTACGGCCTCGGGTGTGAGTTAGCCTTTTGCGCCTGGATTTCTCGACTTTTACCGAATAATCATCTAGATACGCCGTCTTATGTCGTGTATCATGAGTTAATTCTCACATCGAAAGAGTACATGACACAGGTCACGGCCATCGATCCATACTGGTTAGGTGCGATATGCCTGTTTTGTTTGCGACGCTTAGGTGGATATTGACCCATGTTATTGCTTTAGCTGAACTTGGCTCTGTGTTTTATTCCGTTCGGGAAAAGACTTTCGACGAACGTGGAAATCGTCGCCAAGCAGATAGGGAATTTTCAAAACAGGCCCAGTTACAAACAGAGATGGCGCGGCAGCGCGAGGAGTGCGTCTCATCTTGCTTTTGTTCAACTACCATCAGAATTCTGATTTCTCGTCACTAGGACCGCTAAGAAAGCGGCTGAGGAAGCCCTGGCTGTGAAAACGGCGAGCGGGAGTAGTTCAAAGATCATCGTGCCTGGCACTCCCCGCCACATCGGTATTGGAGCGGGCTCTCGCATTACACAAACGCCTCGTCGGCGGGTAGGATTATGACACTGTTCATACTCTCTCTATCTATGTAAATATGTCACAGTAGTTGTACTGCTTTCCCTTGTAGAGAATTTCTGCCCATCTTTTCCTGATTGATCGTCGGCCCGTATAAGGAGCCAATGCATAGCACTCTGGAATGCAAACCGCTGCGGGCCCAGCTCCCCGCAGCCTTGCACTGTTTGACAGTGCTGTCAATATTGCGAATACTATGCTCGTGCATGCCATTTCATATAACATCACCTGAGTGTTCCACGGCGCACGGCGAAGACAACGATGATGGCCTCTCCCCCGCCGGCATACAACATCCACTATAGATCGCCACTAGACACGCTCGTGCGTAAGACGTCGAGGCGACAACTGCCAACAGCAGCACCTCGGCCCCAACGAGATCGCCTCGATGTGCAGCCCACCCATGGCCACTCAGGCTCTTCTTCATCGCTCAATGCCAATGCTCCCCCCTCCCCTCTGTTGCACTCTCAGTTCAGCCGCAGCTCGGTGGCCACAGAGCTAGACACGTCGTTCACGGACAACCTGTCTGAGACTTCGACGGTTCAGCCTGGCATGCTGTTTGTACCGCAGCATCGACTGTTCGACTCGCGGTCGTCAGTGGGATCATCGTATTCTGTGCCCAGCGTCCTTCTTCAAGAGGAGCCAGGCGTTACCATGCAGCAGGGGCAGCCAGGCAAAACACCCGTCACCCGCCCGGTCACAAACTTCTCGCGGCCGCTGCGCCCCAATCTCTCGCCTGATCTCTCCACAGAAGACCAGAAGCGCAAAGTCATCGAGCGCAATGCGCACAGGTCAAGCCCATTGAGGAGTTCTCAGCAGGCGTCGGGTTCCCTTCGTAGTGAGCGATCTCGTTCAAATCTCGCCACACCGCCTCTCAATCCCGGACTAACGCCCTCCACGTCGTCATCTTCGCTTGCTTCTCGTTCAAATCATGAACAGCAACAAGCCCAGCAATTGCAAAGCTCTAGTCTACAAAGTTCTCCACAAACAAATGTGGCATTTTCCCCGTCGTCTCGCCTTCGTAATCCACCGCCATCCATCCGGCTTGATTCGCCAACAAGCTTATACGATGACAGCTATTCCTATTACCAGTACGACGGCACTCCATCACCGCCTGATAGCCACCATTCCTCATCATCGCCTGAATCGCTAACCATTGAGCGAGCCGTTAGCTCGCACATACCATGGCCCGCGAGGCGTACAAGCTCTCTCAACGCACTCGCGACCCCGCATCCTCCAGACCAGCCACAGACTCCGCAAGACTACCTTCAACTTGGTATCGCGCACCACGAAGCAAATCGTTTACGCGAGAGCGCTATTTGTTTCGAGAAGAGCGCGACTCTGGGCGGTGGCTGTGGCGTGGGTATGCTCATGTGGGGACTTGCGTTGCGCCACGGCTGGGGCTGCACGAAGGATGAAAAGCTCGGGTTCAGATGGCTGCGGAAGGCGGCGGAAATAGCTGTGAACGACCTTGAAAGCGCGCGTCAGGGCGCAAATAGCACCGCCGTGCGGAGAGAGCTAGTGCTCGCGATCTACGAGGTCGGTCAGTGCTTCTTCCACGGCTGGGGTGCGGTCAAGGATATGAAGATGGGCGTCAGCTATTACAAGGTTGCCGCCCGCCTAGGCGATGCCGATGCGCAGGCGGACTTGGGCTTCTGTCTGGCCAATGGGAAAGGGTGCAAGAAAGACCGGAAAGAGGCCGCCAAGTGGTATCGCGCAGCGGTATGTCCTCTCGTTGAGTTGAAATCGCAGTCCATCTTAAGACGATTTTATCTAGGTTGCGCAAGGCCAAAGCGATATTGGATTGGCATGGATTTACAAGGAGAAATTCCAATCATAATTTTTCCCACCATCCGTTTCGTTTTCCTTGGGAGGCGCATGTTTTTTCTTTACTGACAACGACTATCTCTTTTTTTCCCCTTTTCTTGTTGCTTCTTCTATCATCCAACTCTTATATACCCCTACCCTATCTTTATAACCTTCATTTGCATCTACCATACCGGAGTTTGTATGATGTTGATTATCTTTAGCGCTGGCTTTGGGACAATTTGGACTTAATCAAGTTCGTCGCAGATACGTGCCCGGTGCAGCACGGTCTCTCACGGCCGCTGCTACCTACATAGTGTGCCGTACTTTGGACAGATTCTGCAACGTCCAGAAAGAACGAGTGAAACCACAAGTGAAGTAAGTCGTATTCATTAGTAGTATATGTATATGGTGAAGCTCAGGCATGCTCCACAGCTTCCTGCTCATCGACGTAGCTTGTAATATAAGCATCATTCAGCAGAGCTTTGAGGCTTCCACATTCCGTCTGGGCTGATCTCCAAGCCTAGGATGCAGACTTGAGTCGTTCCTCGATGTCCATTGCATGTTCGCCAATACCCTCGATATTGTTGAAGGCCCACAATGGAACAGTACGAGCGCCATCCCAGTCTATGACGCCAATCACCTTTCCCTCATCATCGACAAGGATGTTCCGCGGGTGGAGGTCAATATGCTCGAGCGCAATGGCCGATCCCTCGAGACAACGTCCTAGGTCCTCATTAGAGAGAATGCGCTCGAGGCAAGCGTCTATCTTCGCTTTGTAAATTGTCGGGACGAAAACCCTCCTTGTACGAATGATTGAGGTCACGCCTCGCCAAGGCTACTAACCACTCAGTAGGTGAACGAAACGGCCCGCACTTCTTCTGATCAGGTAGAGCAGCGACAGGACCATCGGTCGACATCTGCACAGGCACCGGGCCAATGTAGAACCCCCCCTCCCCCAGCCTCGTCTTCTAAAATCCCGCCAATGGAGTCAAATCGCAATGCCAGTAGCTGACGCCAGATATCGTATACACCGTCCATGGCCCGCGTGCGTTGCTCTACGCTCAAAGCTTCCCATTTGAACAGTAAAGGCGTTTTTGGAATCTGAGAAAAAGAGCTCGATGACAAGACCAGGGAACTGTAAATGAGGACTTGCCGATTCCATGACCATCCACCCGCCGTCTGTCTCCCGGTCGGCGTCGTCATCATGGACAATGACTCGCGGCACTGGGATCGTTTTTTTTTTTGTGCTATATATCGCATTGTCGCGATCTAATTTAGGCAAGTTCAGGTGCTATTCATTACAGGCATCGAGACCAGTATGCGTCTTACCTCAGAGAGACATGTTACTGGAGTTGTCCGCCTTTTATCGTCGTTCAACGGATTGCGTTGAAATCGGAGAACCAGCTCCCCGTGCGTCCGCGTCTTGCGCACCCAAGTCTAACGGTCAGGCGAGTCATACAGGAAATCTTTCGTCGGGAAGAATTTCTCCTCACCATATGATAGCTACCTGTTCGCATTCCAGATTTAGACAACGAAAGGCATATAATAAAAATTCTCCTCTCGCACCTTGCAAGAACGGCTCAAAAGCCTCGAGTTTCTCCCCGAGTCTCCTCTCGACCCGCGCCTTCAGCTTCGCCTCAGCGGCTTCGTCGACAAAGTAGCTGTAAAACGGAACATCGCGCCAGAACGGTCCTGTGACGGAAAACGCCTTCGTCCAATGGGCGTATCCCGCCGATTTCGTATTCATGATGTAGTACTAGGGGAATCGAGTAGACACACGCGTCAAAACGGGGGGGGGGGAGTAGAAGGAGCTAACTGCTGTGTAAATTACCGAGTCAACGGAGTCGTGACTACGATATGAGGACCATTGTCGTGTTATCCGTGCTCGTGAATGAAGGACTTAACGCGTGGTGGTCGCCATTGAGGAGCCCACATCTGTGACCCTTGATGGGGCTATGTATGTCTTCAGTCCACAAACGCCCATCAGCCAACCGATAAGCTGAACGCACCTCTGCGATTGGCCAGATTCAGCTCGTCCGGCCAGGTGATGGCAAGGCACGGCCGCTTCTCACAGCTCTATTCCGCCCAGCCGGTAAAATCTAAGTCTACGGCTAATGAACCGAACGAGAAGAGCCAGCCAAGAACAGCGCGGCTAAAAGTGGCACAAAGAGCCATCACTCCTTACTAACCTTCTTAGGAAATGCAAAAGACACCGACCCTGAGCCAAGGGACTACTGGGGCACGTCCATTGGCTGCCCTTGACAAGGTCCAGCCACCTCGGCCGGGTTGTTGAGCGACCGGCATACCTAATATAGGAGACGGCCATCGTTTCTATAACAATGAAGAGAAATGGACACGCTAGAAGATCAACAGGATGCAAACTCCGAAAACCGAATACTGGCCAGCCAAGGAACCGCCGTCCATTCAGGTCTTCGAAAAGACAAACAATGGCGCAGGGAACGCTGCTTATAAAACGGCAGTCTGGCAACAGCTGAGAGGTCGTGTCCACATTTATATCCCTCTCACACTCAGCCTGCGTCGTTCTTACTTCTCAAGATGGCTTCGATGGATTGTACCGATAGAGTCGGGGCCAGGATCTGGCAAGAAGGAACACACTACGTCGTAGGCACCAAGGTCACGTTCGCCGACAAAACCACAATGCAAGTTTTCGCCTACGAGTGCGTTCGGGAGCGTGAGTGATAATTAGCTGTTCCGTTATTACGAGCATACCTGAGGGTTTCAACCTTACAGATGTCTCGTCCTATTCCACAATGGTGAGCGCCCTGACAGGCGATGAAAACGTAAAAAATCTCACAATCTTTTGTAATCATACAGCCGGGGTCGTATGGAGGTGGGAGGGTGTGGACATACGTGGAATTGGTCAGTACCCTTACGCGGGCGTCCTGGAACCGAGACTAGCATCATCGACGAAAAGCGTAAGATCTGGCCTTCTCATTGTTGAACATAACATCTAAGAACTGAGTCATCCCTAGCAACGATCCAATCAGGTCAAAGAGTGTTTCTCAAGCAAGTAGTCCATATGTCCAAGTCAATGAAACTCACCAATGTATTTCGGAAGTGAACACCTTACATTTTGTCTCTTTGTTTTGTATAGTTTACGTCAGTAAGGTGAAATAGATACTAGATGTGCAAATGCCTTTTTTTTCATTTCCACGGCAGCAGAAGCTTGAGGAATCGACGCGGCTTTCGTACGACAAATGATTTTTGCTCGGAGATCATTATGCCATGTTGGTGGCCGGTGACTATCGATCCTTCTTGTCAACAGACACTATAGAGAGAAGTCTCCACCGGTTCCTACAGTAGCTTTCGCATGTCGCCATTGAGGGATCAATGCTCTGTACAAACGCTGTTGATGACCTGTTGGCGCTTATTGGATCCCGAAAGCTATGGTATGGTTGTGGGCGCTCAATGCATAGTCACGTGCCATGGCAATGACAACGGCAATCAACTGCTCCTCACTCACAGATGATTTTCACCCCGAACAAAAATATAAATGTCCCAAAATTAGATGGGAACAAGAATACTACAACTAAGTGTAGGTCAATAGGGTGCTGGAAAACAGAAGCATTATCTACTAACGTCTGCATACCGTGGTCTTTAGTGAGACTGGCTATAAATTATCAAAAGAGGCAGGACTCACGACATACCATCCAAGATACGTTGCAATCGGTATAAGACAAAATCTTCAGCCTTATACGCCTACAAATAGACCCCATACGCCCTTCGCATACTGCACGATCTCGTCTGCACCGAGCTTGCTTTCGCCGAATATACGATCGACAAATGTGATTGGCACTTCACCGATAGTGTAACCCAACGCGCGTGCGCGGACCATCATCTCCATCTGGAACACATACCCTTTTGACTCTGTGACTGTAATGATATGGCGCAGAACAGGTAGGCGATAGAGGCTGCCAAGTGGGTTTGAGTCGTACAATCAACAGAATATATAGAATGGGAAGACATCTGACCGGAAGCTGCCCGTGACGTCGCTCACACCAGGCCCGAGGACAGTCTGTGCGAGAAAATTGGCACCGCGTGATACGAGTTTGCGTCGTAAATCCCATCCGTGTACACCGCCCGGCTTTGCGTCAGCCATGTATGGTTTCGATGTCGAGCGGTAACGCGTTCCAGTCACAATATCCAAGTTGTGCGCCTTCTGTAGACTATAACGGACGTTGAGGGAGAAGGGTCAACGCATCTAACATCCGGCATACCGAATAAACTGGGGGATGAATTTAGGCTGCAAAGGCGTTAAACGAGCGCCTCTGGCTTGGCAAACATCAGACGTCACGTACGTGATGTGAGAAATCCGCATCCATAATGATGACAAAATCACCAGTGCAGAAGTTCAGGCCATGGATGTAAGCCGTTCTGAACACATTCAGCATTCGGTACATTCGGTTCTTGAACCCTGCAGGCGTACCCAAGACCCAGCTTGCCGGCGCGGGGTTTCAGTACCTAAGAGGATGTCGAATACGCGACAAAGTCAATGTGACTGTCCAACGCACAATTTTGTCCTCGCCGTAGACATTGGCCAGTTGTCTAGCTACCTCCTGGGTGCCATCTGGACTGGCATCGTCGACTACAATGACTTCCCACACGAGTTGACTGTTCCACGGATTAGCGTCCAGAGTAAAATTGCCAACATGGATATCACTTTTCGTCAAAAGTCTTCGCCAGGAGCCAGACAATTATCGGCAGATTCTTGCGCTCGTTGTATGTCGGAAGAATGACCGAATACTTGTGTGTGTCTGCCGTCGCGAACTGGCCCTGCATATTTCGAGAGACAGTACTGTCGAAAGGGTTCATGTAACAGGGATGTTCCCGCGAATTATTGACCAGCAAATGAGATGGCAAAACAAACGAGTGGATGTTGAACCAGAGGCGCGTGAAGTGTGCGTGCTACAAACGAGTTGATGAATTGGTGACCGCGAAGCGAAGTCGACGTGTTGATCGAGGGAATTGCACTGCAATCTGGCACTAATCAGGCAATTTCTGTCAGATTTTTCATGAAAGTGTGACTCACGGACAAGTGATCGCCGCTTCCATTGACCGATCAATCGATCACTTGTAGTAACGCGCCACATGTCGTGGTTTTCAAGAACTCTTTACTTCTAATTTGCCCAAAAATGGCGAAGAAAATTTCACAGAACAAGAGTTCTACTTCTCATCGCACCAATGCGTCAGGGTATGCCCAGCGACAAGCCAAGAAAGCTGCGAAGCTGACGGCGTCGGACGTTTACGAGTATGCGCCAGATACACACCACAAGTCGACTCGTCGTGCAAAGATCAAAATGGATTTTGACCCAGAGGAGATTATGGGCATTGGAGGAGAGGAGCGCGAGGAACTCCGCGCTCGACTCATAGGAGAAAACTCAGACGATGAGATAGACAGTGAAGACGACGACGAGATTGATAGTGATGATGCATTCGAAGAGAGTGACCAGGATCGGTATGCCGGGTTCTTTTCTAGTAAAGGAGCGGTAAGCCAAAGGGTCCATATTGTTTCTGATATGCTTACTTCATGCCCAGAAATCCCAAAGAAAGAAACGTGTGGATGTTGTTGACCTGAATGAAGACGACGACAATGAGGAGAGTGAGAACGGTGAAGAAGACGACGAAGAAGGCGAAGCCGGGGAGTTCTTCGATGTGCTCGACGTCTTAGACGGTCGTGCAAATATAGATGACGACGAAAAACCTCCTACAACCGTCAAGTCAGCGAAGCCTGATGACATGAACGTCGATAAGCCGACTGAGGTAGCTTCCGACGATGAAATGGTTTCTGTCAATCGAGACACTGCAAGCCAAGAAGACGACGACGACGATGACGAGAGCGACATTTCAGGGAACGTCAGCCCGGATGAGGATGTTGCGGACCCGTCTGGGGCACTCGACGCGCTTGAGAACTTCATCAATGCCTTGCCATCGGAGGGGACGTCTGACAAGAAGCGTAAGACAAGCTCTGGTGCACCAGACGAGCCTCCTCCTAAACGTCGTATAATCGCTGAGCGCACAGAGACTGGGCAGGAGAGCGAATTCCGCGCGTCTGCGTCTGGTATGCCTGCATGCTCTCTTCTGCGGCTCACATGCTGATTACTGCATTCTGTAGGCTCAAAGCTCCAACTTGAAGATCTCATCGCACCGTTTCAGTCTTCGTCTGATGCAACGTCATTGTTGTCAGCTGTCAAAGTCCTCGCCGCGACATCGAACAACAAATCTAAGACGAAGGCGCGCACGCTCGATGCACCTCTGCCTCAACGAGCGCAGGAGAAGCTTGAACGCGAGGCTGCATACGAGCAGACTAAGCAAGAAGTGGACAAGTGGTCTGACACCATGAAGCAAATCCGCGAGGTACTTTCCATGCCCATGCCGTTATATATCTTCGATTCACCCGGACTGCAGGCAGAACATCTGAGCTTCCCGCTACAAGCACCCCCCGTCAAACGGAACACTAGTGCTGACTTGGTTGCCAAATTTAAGGTATGTCACTCTTTGCATGGCCTTCGTAGTCTCTCTAACAAACAAGGCATTTATAGCCAAGTACAGAAATGGAATCCTCTATCGACAATCTCCTAAAGAAAGCGAAAATACGTGAAGGTATGTTTTATTTCCCTCTTCTTTTTCGAAGCATCTCACGTTTGATCAGCTCAGCTTGAGCAAACTGAGGACAGCATGTTGCAAGACAATAAGTTGACCGCGGAGGAGGTTGCCGCTCGACGCGCGGAATTGCGCAAGATACGCGAGTTGATGTTCCGTGCAGAGGTGAAAGCAAAGCGCATTAACAAAATCAAGAGCAAGACATACAGGAAGATTAGGCGGCGGTATGTCAAGCTTAACATTCGTCGCTGCAAAAATCTATTGACATGGTGCGATCTAGCGAGCGCGCAAAATACGACATCGATATGGCGGACGTTGATGACGAGGAAGCGCGGCTGAAGATGGAGGCCGACCGTGCACGCGAACGTGCAACACTGCGACACAAAAATACCGGCAAGTGGGCGAGAAGCATGCGCGGAAAACACGGCATCGACAACGGGCGCGAAGCTGTCGAGGAGATGCTCGACCGCGGTGAACGCCTGCGCCGGCGGATACAAGGCATCGGAAGCGGTAGCGAGGATGAGGACTCTGACGAAGAGGCTGGTGATGACAACGGCGACGATGTGGAGACCATCCGCAGAAGCACGTTCGATGAATTAGATCGGTTTCACAATGCGGCGCCCCCGGACGATACGGCGGACGGCGAAACGACAAAGAGCAAGGGTCTATTTGCTATGAAGTTCATGAAGGATGCCATAGCTCGTCAAGAGCAGGAAAATAAACGGCTCGAAGATGATTTTCGACGCGAAATGAAGGGTTTGGGCGAAACTGACGACAATGGTAACGACAGCGATGTGGAACCAAGTAATTCTGCACAAGATATCGTCACCGAACGCGTGGGTAACGGGCGTCTGTCGTTTCGCCCTGGTTCAAGCATCACCAATCCAACCGTGAGTCCCTTGGTGTTTCATTCTCATGCACCACGATTGAAGATGTAATCAGGTGCAGCTGGCACAGCCGGTGACAGACGATACACCTGCAACTCCTGCTGTTGACGCTGATGATGAAATTGCACCGACTGCCCCTCGACGCTCATCGCCAGCTCCCCAATCCAACCCGTGGCTTACGTCAGTAGCATCTGCCTCTGCACCACGAAAGAACGAAGTGTTGGTTAGCAAAAACAGCACGCGTGCGGCCAAAGTCGAAAATAAACTGAAAAAGCAAGCGGGCGCGCGCAAGGCTACAACGGCCGCCAAGGACGCCGAAATCGAGATCGATGTGACTAATGTTCTGAGGCTGGACCCAGTACCTACTGCTGAGACGCAGTCTAAAAAGAAAAAGGCACTGCGAAAACGCAAGCAAGCAAAAGCGAATGAAGTCGCTGCCGACGGCGCTGCGCACGATGACCAATCCGACGAGAACAGCGAACTTGAGGAACAAGAGGCAATGCTTGAAGCTAAAGGCAAAGGGAAAGCGAAATTCAATGCCAACGCCTTCCAGCAGCGCGACTTGGTGGCGATGGCGTTCGCAGGAGATAATGTAGTACGGGTGAGTTGCAGGTTCTCACGTTCTACTGTTGCCGCACTAATCGTCTTCACCAGGAGTTCGAGGAGGCGAAGCGTCAAGCTGTCGAGGAAGATGCCCCTCAGGAAATTGACACGACTCTGCCTGGCTGGGTTCGCCCTTGTTTGTCGATTTCTCACCGTAATGACTCATCGGCCATTTCTAGGGATCTTGGGGCGGCACAGGCACAACCAAGCCCAAGAAGAAACCGCATCTGATCAAGAAAATAGCGGGTGTTGATCCCACCCAACGCGCCGACTACGGCAAAAAGCATGTTATCATCTCGGAGAAACGGGACAAAAAGGCGGCGAAGTATCTAGTGAAGGATCTACCCTACCCGTACACAAGTCAAGCGCAATTCGAGAGGAGTATGCAGCGTCCCATCGGCGCGGAGTGGAATACCCGGCTTGGCTTCCAGCGCCAGACACTGCCCCGAGTCGTCAAGAAGGTCGGTTGGTTCGATATTTCTATTCGCCATCGCAGCTCATCTTTTTTCTTCCATAGATGGGGGCTATTATCGAGCCGCTAGAGAAACAACATTGAGCTGCCCATCCGTTAACGTATTGTTCTTCTGCATCATGTTTCTTCGCATCTATGGCTATCTCAAGGATTAGCGCATATACAGTCTACAGTCTCGCATCGCTTATGATTGTTGTTTATTTGTTCTGCAAACGGCAATCGAATCAACATGCTGACACTTTGTGAGCATGCGCCTGTTGACCAAGGCGTTAATTATGCCGCAATGGTCTGTGGATGTTGGTTTCGAAAACATATGCGCAAGAAGACAGGTACAGGATTGAGCCGTGCGCTTTGACAGCTAGGATTTTTCTTCGATCTTTAACTTAGTATGTATCATTTCTTCCTCTATAATTGTCTTGTAGGCGTTCGCTGCGTCTGCTGCGCAGTCACGCTCTTGGGGAACATCAATAACATTCGTAGCATCTTTGATGGCTTCACAAGGACGTCACTAGATCAGCAGTGCTACGAAAATAACGGGGGTGGCTTCGCAACGTATGGTTGTGAATATAAACCTGGCTTCGACGATGCTGTAAGCTTTCTATGACGCTTCTCATTGGAGACGACCTGACTGGCTAATGCTTTCGACAGTATATCGCCTGGGTCGCGAACGGGAAATTGGCCTGGAGACTCAACGTTGCCGGTATGGGAGCCGATACAAGGGTAGAGCTTTCTGCACGTCCTGTCCCACAGGAACCGATGGTTTGTCTTGTGACGCCTCATTTCTCTACCTTTGCTGATGTTCATTTAGCACATCATTGCGAACCTAGGTATGTCGAGGAATTTTGGACCTGTAGATCTGGACAATTTGGTATTTCCGACGACCATGTCCATCGATTGGGTGCGGGTATATCAAAAAGAACGCCAGCACAACATTGGGTGCGACCCTGAAGACTTTCCGACGCAAGCGTACATAAATCAGTAAGTCGTTCTCGATATTACCTATGGACCGCAAATTATCATTCAAACGGCGATCACAGATTTTAGAGCCCGACTGTTCCATCAGTCACCTATTCGTACGTAGGACTATGGCCTTTAGAAATCAAAGTGCGTAGAGGTACATCTTCATGGTTTATTTCACCTGAATCCCGTCTAATTAGTCCGTGTACACGCCGACGCCGCTGGGTGGCACACTTTTGAATAAGTCACCAACCATGTTCCCGAGGGGCATCTTGATTCTTCTGTATCGTTCATCCAGCCCAAATTATATTGGACATGTTGTTTTCCTGATTTGGTAGTAACTTACGATGTAACAGCCAATACTTGTGCATGCATGTGCGGTGGGCGGCAGGTTGGTTTTACTATACGCTTCTATGGACTCTGACAGTCGAATGTTTTTGCATTAGCATACAAACAATGACACTTTTAACGATCGCTAGTGCTCACCATTACTCCTGACCTGGTCTCCGAGTCATGCGTACTCTCGTTCAAGTACCTTCTGCGGGACAGCCCATCGAGCGCGACGGACCTCCCTATCCTCCAATGTTGGATTAGATTGAAGCATATGTCTCGGATTGTTGAGATACTGCTCCCTTGCCAATGGCATTATTGGAAGTTCTTCCCCACTATCTTCAATTGCCTCTACATTGGGTCCACCGACACAGAACGAGCGCTCGGGCCATTTCTTAGCCCAGCCTCTAGCGGTGTGACTGAACATCAGATATGAGCGAACATGAAACATGCCTGGTGCATGTTCCTCTACTATCATTGCGCGGACGTTGTTGGCATCGTGTGCAGGTGTGCTTCCAGGGTGATACCCCACGAAAAACCCGATGAGTACTGCGAACACTTGTCCCTTTGTGTCATCCAAATCCTCACAGATTTTCCACCAAGAGCTGTCGATTGCCTCGAGATGGGTAGGCTTCGCAAGCTCAGAAGGGGGTTTAGCGGCATCTGAGAAAGAGGGGTCCAAGCGGACGGCTTTTGCGGTAAAGCGTATATATCCGTCCTTCTCCATTGTAGCATGTGGCATAGACACCAGTGCCTCTGCGATGGGATACTCATTCCCCATCAATGATGAAACCTCTTGTAGACCACCTGCAACCTTCACATATGCCTTTCCGGCCACGGACGTACGAGGAAATACAGGAAAGGTGGAGATCTGCTGTGATGGAGGGATGCGAAATGCGGCTGCGAACCAGTTTGCACGTCCTCCCCCTTCCTTCTCAAGAATTGCCCGAGCAAGTGCAATGGTAGCTGGAATCCGGTCATGTTCGCCAAACTTCGCAGTATCGAGTGTAACGCCAAAGAGCCCCATGATGCTGAAGACCATGTCGACAGGGCGTGAAGATGTGCGCATGAGGGCACTCTGCCAGATGGAATGCTCCTTCACATCTTGGTCAAGATCGTTCCTCATGATGCGAGCAAGGGCACCGACGTTTGGCGACAAAACTTGTCGGGTAGGCCGCCAGAATGGGAAGTCATTGTATGACCTGTCGGATGGAAGCGAGCTGAAGACTTTAACTTCTACAACCAATGACTTGTTGTCCTTCTCGATAGAAAGGCTGCCGGTGGTGCAGGCATCGACAATGAGGGATAGAGACATCACTGCCGACTTCAATGGAGAAACCTCATTGATGACGCCTGCTTCCCGAGCAGTGCCAACACGAGCCTCGCACTGACCCAGTTTCCAAGAAAATAAGACGATAACGCTGGGCGGAGCTACGGCTTCCTGGAGTGTCCACCCACGATGGATCCACTGTGTCTCCTCGTCGAGGCGAACAAGACGCTGGACGCCACCGGGCGCGACAACGCAGATATAACAGGACCGGTACATCTTGTACATCTCCCGGATTTGCCAGCGCTTGTCCGTCTTATTGGTCTGCATGATGCAGAGGCGATCGAGCCAGAGATGAGTCGCACCGCAAGCTATTGATGCTAGGCAGGCTTCATGCAAAACCTCAAGCCCAATAGGGTCAGCATCCTCCGCACCCTTTACAGAGAATACCGGTCCAGCGAGCTCCTGGTCGGGTTCATTGCCTCGCCAGACGTAGGAAACAGCTGCATATGGGACCGTGGGGAACTCGGCGTACTCGCGGATGGTCAGCTTGTCGGCGCTGATGAAGTCGGCACAGTCAATGAGGCGATATCTGCAGGGTGTGCCGCATTGAGATATGTCCAACATCCCGCTCTCCGTGAGGCTCTGCAAGGTGACCTCGCATATGGGTCTACCGGTCATGGACGCATCCTAAGTTCAAACGGTGTGGTTAGTCTGAAGCTTTCTCCATTCGGGTGTAATCGACATAGACCCGGAGAGTCACAGTCAAGAGACCTACGGCTACAGGATCGGAGACTTCGGTGGTAAAGTTCATATCGGTGTGCGTAGATTTTCGACAAGAAAAGAGCTGAGTAGTTTCAAAGAAAAGGGTTGTGTCCTCGGTTGAGAGTCAGGAGGTGATAAGAGACAAGGAATGGGAGACCATGTCGGCAAGGGCATTTTAATAAGGGCATACAACTAATACAAACCTCCCCGTTTCAACGTGGGGGGCTGTCATGGATTTACTGGCCCTGAATAATGGCATATTGGAAGTGCGACTCGTCGCGTCGTGCTTCTTACCGCGCTGTGCCATCTCCGAGTGTTCAAGTTGTGAGTTCATGTCCGCGATCGTTCCTCTTTGAACACATGCAGCGCCACAATTGACGATTGCTGAGCGCTGAGCCAACGACATGTGTGTGATCATCTGGCTGTAAAAACAGTTGCAATGATCAATGGATCAGTCAGATGAGAAAGGAAATAACAGCTCAATTGAATTATGGCTGTGGTCCTGGGATTGGGCGCAAAGCCTTGAAACAACATCTGAAGCTGTACGTACGTAGCCTGAATGGAAAAATTCCCAGCATCACCGTGCACCACCGCGTCAGTATACCGTCAAGTTGTACGAGGACCAGAGATGCCCCGGATCCCTTGCGTGGCTCTTGTGCTAAGGTACCACTGAAGCGCGTTCCCGTCTTCCACGGGGCGTGCGTCATCACTCTAGACTGATAGATAAATAGGTCGACGCTGTTCTCAAGCGGAGAAGAACCTGTGCAGATCAGGCTGTTCTGATAGGCTGGGAAAACTTGGACAACAGAGTCGCAATGAAGCCAGCCGCACGGCCATCTGTTGGCTAGTCAAGCACTGAGATTTCCGAGCCCGTGATTCGTTACGTGTAGCACGGCCATCGCAACTGACCAAACCCGGACGCGTGGGGTGAACAACAGCACGGCCCTCGTCCGGCCGCCGACGACAGCTATATCGCTGTTGCACCCTGTTACACCGCACGATACATTTGATGTACGTGTCGCCGTACGATGGATGCTGCTGTTGCGTATGTGGCCGTAGCCGTTTGGCAAAATCCTGGGACACCTGGTATTATGTAGACGTGTCAATGTCAACGCGAATGGAATTCAATGGATAAGGCGCCTCGCTCCTGGTCTTACTTATAAGCTTATAAGCCAGGGACGATCATGAGGTGCACGAACGCCGAAAGAGCCGTGCAAATGAGAGTCGATGAACATATGAAGGAAATGAATTGAATGGACGAAGGGATGAATTCATATAGGTCGCAACCCAACGTTTCACTCTGATCGCTTGCGTAGCGTGCTTTTAGTCCAGTGGGGACAAGACCCAGTACGAACATGCCGGATCGTCAATGGGAGGCTACAGCACCAACTTCCAAGCCGCCCAGAGAATCAATTGTAATGCAGATGGCTTGTTCGAAGGAATTCACGCAGAGATTTGCGGGTACTCATTGACCTATCGTGCGAAAGGCAGCGCAAAGTATGATGCGAACTGCTCAGACTATCAGTGCGCAGAGATATATCATGCATACATATATAACTTACCATCGATTTCTCGTCTTGTTGATCAGGTCCAGGAGTGATGATATATCGTCTCAGCGAACGCTAAGCGCTAGCAGCGTGTAAGTAGCACGCGCAGAAAAGCCACTAACTGCTAAAGTACTAACTGACGAATCGATGAAGGGGGCGCCGGCGGGAACTGTGGGTCAGACAGCTATTGGAACGTTGCGAGCTCGAGTCGAGCATGCCGGAGGGGACGAAGATAATCATGACGTTCCTTATCGTTTGGCAGGTCCACGAGGACGAGCAGCGCGGGTTGCATGGGGTGGGTGATGCATATGATTATATGCACACGATGGTCGTGAGAACGCCACCTAGTATTTCAACATGGCCAATCTCGACATTCAGTGTCAGTAAAAGTTAAACATATGGACGACAGACCATATTGTTTGTGAGATCCTGGGTTCGCGGACGACGACACATCAGACAGAACGCAGTGATAATTGTAAGACGGACTGCACCCGGGGATGGAATCGCGTGCACCACCACACCAACTTCGAGTCCACAAGCCATGGCCAGAGACTAGAGGGGAAAACCGTGTGCAGCATTGTGCGGGCGCGGAACCTAGACGACGCGTGGTGCATAAAGAAGACGATTAGACACAATTAGTACACGTTTACACTTCAGTCTTTTCCCGCTGACTTACAACAATGTGGATGCGTTGTATCGCGCCGCTCGACGTGTGGTGGTGAGTCCACCGTCGAGAGAGAACGTGCTGTCAAAAGCAAAGTGACGCGGCGGCGTCGGCTGTCATATGGCCGTATTTGCATTGAGTCATGCCACCAAAAACGGAATTATACCTAAATAAGCAGTACGTCGGGATTACTTACATTAGTACAAGATTTAAACGATCAATCAGCTCACCGCTACATACATACGTATCACGTAATGAATTAATGACAACTAACCATGAGACAACCAAGATCGGCCACTGTCAATGTCAGGACTCCGCAGAGCACTCTCACAAACCACACACGCAAGGGAATATACCCTGCTGCAAGTAAGTAGGAAAGATTCTACTATAAATTATAAACTGGTTACAGGCACTATGGACAATACTTGATGCATAAGATATCATATATATGGGCGCGCGGGAGAGTAAAAACTCCTCAACAGGCCCATCGAAAAATCGGAGCCACACAAAACACAAGGGATGCCTCCTCGAATGACCCTGGCAGAAGGAGCCACAGATGAGACGAAGGGCGGAGTATTACCAACAAGAACACCGCAATATAAGGGGTTCAAAAAAAAACGTAGCATGACAAGGAATGACAAGAGGGAAAAAAATATAAGAAAAATATACAGACCACTATACGAAAACCCTTTAGAGAAATCGAAAGCCGGGAGAGAGGAAGATCGGTAAGAGATGGCGCGTATAATGGCGCGGTCTAAAGGAATGATCGATGAACGCGACACAAAAACAAGGCGAGGGGCAACAAGATGCGGCGGAGGTCAACAGTCATTCGATAGAGGGGTTGCGCTGGCTGACGTAGAAGCAGCGGCGCGAGCAAGATCAAATGTAGATGTGAGGTTTAGATAGGGAGGCGATAGATGATAAAGGGCACGGTGCGATAGACGGCGGGTGCGGGTGTCGCGAACACGATTGGAACTGCCAAGGAGAAGCGTTCAACCAGAGGAGGGGTACAAGTACAAACAACGGACACAAGAGAGGACAGAGAGAATGGAAGAGAGGTGACAGAGGCCCGGGAGGCAGAAGCAAAAAGCGAGGAAAGCACGATCAAAGAGTCCTGCAAATGAATGCCGAATATATGGGAGGATGAGACTATGTTAATAGGGTATGTTCAAGATGCAGGTATATGTACAGAAACGGGAGCAGGACAAACAAGCATGCGAACGTACGGTCGCACAACAAATGCGAGAATGAGGGTGTACCGCGGTATGAGAGAGGGAGCCTGCCGAGTAGCAGAAAGAGACTTCATGGTGTGTAAGACAAGGGATTCAGATGAGTTCCGCGTGTCGCCAGTCGTGAGTGTAGGACAATGGGCACGGCGGCTCCTGCAGTTCGAAACGATATTGGAAACCTAGAGAACACATCAACCAACTGACTCGCTACAGACAAACCATCGAATACTTACAACCGTCCTGAACGAGCGGCTTGCGTTGACGCAAACGAGCTTCACGTTCTTCACGCTCCATTTCGAGTTCATACGGCGCCTTCCCACCGGGCACAGGCACACGGTAGCCCGAGAGGACAGTCACAGGCCTGGGCTTCCAACGACCACCGCCCGCGACCTTGCATACACCTGATGGGTGGCGAAGTGGGTACGCGTCAAGCTCGCCGTACGACCGCGTCTCGGGTTCTGGCTCGCGTACGATGGATGGATAGCGTCGCCGTGCGATAGCAGCAGCCGCAGCAGAAGATGAGGATGATTGGGATGACACGGACGATTTCAGGCTGGCAAGACTCGGCTGCGAGCGCAAGCAGTATACGTCACGCGGAGAAGGGGTGCGCAAGGGTGACGGTGGACCGCTGACAGCGCCGTCTTCGTTCACGCGGGGAAGGGTGGGGAATTCTTCGTCGGGCATGAGCTCGGGCGTGCCCGGAATAGAGGAATTTGACTCCGTTGCTGTGGCGGAGGATGGGGCGGAAGGACCACACCGACCGGAGCTGGTGCCGCGGATCTGCTTCCAGCAGTAGTCGCACACGCGTTCGTTGCGGATGGGCGCCTGTGGAGACTCGTACGCTTCGAGGGGCATGTGTGCGGGCGGAAAGACAAAAGCGAGATTTGATGTATCGAGGAGCGGTGTCGTGTGAGACGAGTGGGCAGCACAGAAGGCACCGCCACACTTGCGACAATGGTGCCGCCGGTCAAACCAGGTAAACGGACGACGGCAGGTGAAGAAATCACACTGCGACGCGTCAGCCTGTGTGCGGTAATTGTCAGATACATGACTATGGAAGCAGGAACTGGGCCACCTACGTTCCACAGGTTGCGGGGGAGAAGCACAGCCAAATGCTCTAGTGAGGATTCTGGCTCGGAACTGGCAGAGGCCGAAGACTCTGCATACGCCGTCGTCTGTGTCGTGTCGATGGGGACAAGGTCGGTAGGGCGTAGCGCTGAATAACGACGTGACCGAGGTGAACTTGCGGAAGTATGGCACACTCACGGATTTGATGTTGTTGTTGCTGTTGCTCGACGACATGGCACGCGTCGACAGGGCTATTCTCAAGGGCAGCAAGCATGCGTGAAAGTGCGGACATTGTTGGAGGCGACAGCAACAGCGGAGGATGGGCGAACAGGGATGATGGGGAGGTTATTATATATATTGGCCGGGACAGAGATCTCGGAAAGCCAGGCTTAGAGCCCCCGAAGATGGACCATCTGCTGGCTCCCGATTACCGCAATTGTCCTCCTCTTCCCCGTCGATTTCAGATAACCGGCATGTGTCAATCGCCCTGGCGTGTGCCATCTTCACGCCTCTGTTTTGCCTATTCTCGTATCTACACTTCAACTTTGCGCATGCGTTACATACTTTTCCTTCCTCGTCAATGACGGACTCCAAACACGGACCCGTGCAAGCTCATGGCCGTCGGCGCTGCGTCTGATATTGGCGCAGCTCCAATTCGTCGACGTCGTCTGTCGGCCACGGTGGCAAAGCAGACGTTGCTGCGCTGGCCGTGGATAAAAGTGCCATATTGTAGATACCGCCTTGCAACCATGGATAAAATGCGTCCAATACAATCAAATGATGTGTACCGCGTACTCCGCGTTGTCCGAGCAGAAGAGCAGGAAGTTACACGCTAGCCATCCTTCCAAACGCGTCTGCGCTGAATTCCGGGTGCGCGTGCTCCTCGCATCGGCATTTGCTTGTGTCGTTGACGCCAGAGAGGATTCAAAATGTCGGATTCATATCGTACATGTCCCTGAACCTCCCTGAACTTGACGCTCCCTATACATGGCGAGAGGGAGGCGCCACTACCACCATTGGCAACGATCCGCACGTCCGATTTCCTCGAAGTTGACTTATCATCATCACCGTGTTTTCTTTCTGTTTTCCGAAATCTTCATTTTCGCCGACGTCCTGCCGCGCGGACAAACGCTCCTGACCAATCACAACACGCCACTTATGTCAGCACATCAAAGCATGCCACGTGATGGTCACAAACGGCGGTCCGGGGCTGCCGCGTAGGGCCCGTATGCGTGGTAGGAGGGCGCAGGTGCACGCCCTCAAACCTGTCCCCGACATCTTTTCCCACCTCAGGGTCAGGGATAACCCGCTGCGCAAGTGCCTGTACGTGTTCATTTCGCAAGAAGGTGGGCGCTCGAGCGAAACATCTCCGTCGCCAGCCTAAAATAATTGCATGTACCTGATGTCCATACGCACGTCTCGACGTTAGACGACGGCGCGAGTCGATGCTGTGCACTCGTCGTTGCTTGTTGCAACTGTTGGCCAGACGATTATCGGTAAAGTATCCTCGATGTCGACCTGCTGCCGCGCCATCGCTCAGGTTGTCTGGTGCACGCGACCGTCGACGTCAGATGGAGATTCGTGATGGCCTCTTTTGATGTTCATCACGCTCTCTCCCACAAGCGGGGGTACCCGGGAGCCATGTGTGGGCGACGGACTGCGTTCGGGTCTTACTCGGACTGCGCGGGATATTGCTGGGCGGCTCATCTTACTTGCCCATCCTGCCGACGCGGCCTTCCTGTATTGCCATCTGCAGATTTTAAGCTCAGATAATCGGCGCATACACTCAGGATTATCGAACGCATCAATCATTCATTATTTTTGGTCACTCGCACGGGGCTCCTGAGCCCACTAGGCAATTTTTGGCGACTTGCATTCCCAAGTGATCTCATGCCTCTGATTTCTCAACCCCGTCCGTCCGTGCATCTGAAGCCTCAGCGTCAGGTGGCTGAGAATGGCAGCTCATCATTCGATTCGGACCCAGCGTCAGACATCCGAGTAAGTATCAGGAGGACATAAGAATGGGGAGGAAATTCCAAGGGAAGGCGGCGACTTATCATTATAGCCAAGTGCATGTCTCCGCTTCAAGGTTATTATTCTGAGTGACATGCTCGCTTGCGATATTCTCTGGTCGTGTGAGCTCCTACCAAGCTCCTATGTACCCCAGATTTTTTTTTTGCTCGCGTGTTCAGTCGTGAGCACTCGTGTGGTTGTACATGTGCTTGCCGTTCGTGTTTCCTATACGCTCCCGTTTACTGCGTCCGTCGTGGCTGCCCTCTCAAAGTACCCTTTCGAAGCAGCCTGAGGTCTTGCCTGCGTGTCATGCGTGTCGGACCTCCGCCTACGATTATCGTACATACACGGTGCATCCCTCGAAACCCATCGATTATTCTCGGGACTGACTGGCAAATGGTATGAGGCACACGCGATGTCCCCAGCCCTTTGCCCAGTGTTGTTGTACGTATCGACATCGACTGAAGTCTGGGGAGGCCATGATCATCGATGTCGATATGTGTACCTTTCTTTGCGATGATCGATAGATCTGATTACTTCGTGTCTGCGCCCAACTCGGATTTTGAATTCGGGATTTTGCAATCAGTTCTTCTCACTGCACTTCGCGTCGACATCGTGTATGCTGTAGTCGCTGGGTCTCCTCTGAATTCTATTGCTTTTTGGTCCGCAGGTGTCCGGGTGTTGCGCTACATTACACTCTCGTTTGGTTTTCGTTGCCTTCTGTGTCTTCACCTGTCTTCTCTCATTCATTTTTTTTTACTTGTCCCTGTCTGTGTCTTCTGCCCGGCTTCACGCATGTGCCTGTATGTTGGAACTTTTTTCATCCCAGGCTTCCCTTTTGACTTGCTATTCAATCTGATTCGCTTCTAGTGCTCTGCACACGCCTGTCCTGCGTCAGGGCCACGACCGCCTCGAGTCCCTCGACCCTTTCTTCCGCACACGCTGTATGCATGTGTGCTCACTTTTGAATCTGTCGCCGACGATTTCTGTCTGTGCATGTGCCATTGTCGCGATTCTGAATTCTTTTCCGTACATCTTATTCCTCCTCCCTTCAAAAGCTGCATCTCTTTGTAGCCTCTTTTTTTTACGTGCGTTCGCGTACGTTTCTGTCCCATACGCGGCTGGTTTGCATTTCCGAAGTGACAAGTTCGAATCTTCTCCTTTTCAATAGAACTGAAGCTCATTTAAAGCCTCACCGCACCTTTCGCGCGTGTGCGTATACGCGTGGGCGAGTCCTTCTGTACCTCTGTCCCGTACATGGTGGACTTGCTCCGTTCATGTGGCGTCATATCGATGTGCGGTGGGTGAAGTCATCGTCCAGTAATCGTGAGTGTTTGCCATTATTTCGACCCCCCCCCCCCTGCGAACATGAGCATCCCTTGGCGCGTGAAGGACATCCCGTCGGTGCTATGTATATGTCCGCCAATTTTCTTTTTTCGGCCGTAGCGCTTTTACGAGTACATATCGGTTGTGATTCTGCCAACCCCTGACATTTCCCAACAGCGATCTACAGTAGGTTTATCATGTCCAATATCCTTCCAATATCCAATCGATCGTTTCGCTATAGCAAGACTGACAGCACAGTTCAGTTGCCTTTGCTTGATTGCTTCTGGGATTTGACTTACAGATATTCCGGAAATTCTTGTCAGCGCGTGTTCAAGTTGAGTTCGAAATTCAATAAATCAATAATTCGAAAAATAGATGTGCTCCTCCTCAACCTAGCTATAGTTCCTTGTTTACGTCCCCCAAATTATTCTAAAGTCGTGTAAAAGCTGTCTACTTTACTCAAAACAAACACCATGTGCTCGAGAAGTGTCCAGTTGCCCGGCATGGGAGACTATGCGAGTTGGTTGAGTCCACCGGCCGCAGCTCGATCCCATCGGATAGCGAAGAGTACAGCTCTTCAAGTCATCATCGTCTGGGGCACGTAAATTCTGTGGAAGGTGCGCATTGTGATGCTTATTATGCATCAAGGTACAGAACCTTCACTCACCACGCTGTTCAAACTGTAGCTGCACCCAACTTGACAACGCAGCTGGTCGCGAAGCCGTTCAAGAAACCGCAGAAACCAACAATCATAGCTCACCTACCCGCAAGGACACATTTCGCGAGCGCACTTACCGTCCCGGAGACACCTGGTACCCCTGTTGTTGATGTAAGTGTTGAAACTTCTTCAACACGACATTGTATTCCATCGCCCATTCCTCATCGCACACTGCATGGGGCAAGTTCGTGCGCCAGCAGTCCGTTCACTCCCGAACAGAGTGGAGGTCATTCTCCCCCGGCTCTGAATTCTGTAGAGTTGCACTTGCCTCTGCGAGACCATGTCAGTTTTAGAAATCAATGAGATTGGCCGGTCATGAACATTGGCATGCTAGGTCATGATTTCGTGAAGTCGGATTCTCT
This sequence comes from Fistulina hepatica ATCC 64428, assembly GCA_000934395.1. NCBI lineage: Eukaryota > Fungi > Basidiomycota > Agaricomycetes > Agaricales > Fistulinaceae > Fistulina > Fistulina hepatica. The sequence goes on along the minus strand of KN881666.1, from coordinate 642 downwards.
TGGACTGTCCGAAACCCGTTCAAGAGCATGTTGTTTCATATCCGCACTCTTATAGGACAAAAAGGCATTGCTTTGGGATGGTACAGCAGTGTATATACAGTACATACAGTCAACTGAGGAGGAGCACATCTATTTTTCGAATTATTGATTTATTGAATTTCGAACTCAACTTGAACACGCGCTGACAAGAATTTCCGGAATATCTGTACCTGTCTCAACGTACTTGCAACTAGTCTCCCGAAGTCAGACTAAATTGACTGAGTCATGATAGGCAAGCAATCGACTCATGTCATATATAGTCTGCTTTCACTTGCGCCCCCGACTGGAGGGACCGGTTTTTGCGACCATTACCCTTTTGGGACATATCATGTGACACCTTTCGTTGAAGCCTTCAGTGAATCAGTCGTCTCTCGTTGCTTGTTCTTATACTTCCTGTCTTTTCTATTGTATATCCCATAGTCTATGTCTCGTTAATTCATATCTTATGGACTCTAATCCACATTTGGCATGTCTGGATGCAACTCGGATGCCATTATCGCCTGTTTGACGCACTCCCTCCATTCAACTGGCCAGTCTGCCACGCGCCAACATCCCCCGAGCTCCTGGTCCAGCAGCTAATGCTCATTTCGACTCAAAAAAAAA